>JANHMN010000009.1:22811334-22849678 GCA_030674055.1 Rhabdomys pumilio
GTCATTCTCTACCTTGTGTTTTCAGGCAGGGACTTGCACTAAACCTGGAACTCACCAAGTAGACTAGGCTGGCACTGAACCTGGAACTCACCAAGTAGACTAGGCTGGCACTGAACCTGGAACTCACCAAGTAGACTAGGCTGGCTGGCTGCAAGGTGCAGGCATCCACCTGCCTCTGCTTCCTCAGCACCGGGGTTACAAGCTCCTGCCACCACACCCAGCTTTTCTTACCTGGGTGCAGAGAATATAATTCAGAACCTCCTGCTCTCCTGGCAAGCACTTTCCCAACTCAGCCATTTTCCCCAACCCTCAAGGACACTTTTCCTAACAGGACGCTGCCAGGGCCGCCTCTGTGCATGTATTATGGCTGGATAAGCCATTCCTGTGTGTAAATCCAAGCCTTGAAGGCATTGCTGCCTTCATTGCTCTTGGAAGCATTTCACTTTGACGTGGTAGAAATGACTATTTTTCCAAAATACCATTGACCTTTTCTTCTACAAACATAGAATATTTGAAGCCAGAGGCTAAATTTCCCAGCCTCCTTTGCACCATGTCCTGCCCTTGACTAGGCCTTTACAAATGGAGCATCGACAGATAATATGTAGGCTCCTCATGAAGCTGCTTAACTAAGTAAGTATCCCTCCTCCACACTCTCAGTTCCCAGTCTCTGCAGCTAAACCAGCTAAACCCCAAGAGGTCAGAGACCCAATTTAGCCAACAGGCCACGGGTCAGCCAGCAACAGTGGGCTGTGCACAAACCTGGCTCACCACCTGTGTGTAAATAAAGTTTTGTTGTAACAAACCACACCTCTTCATTTACATATTTTCCATGCTTCCTATGATGGTTAGCTTTGGTTGTAAACTTGAGAGGATCTAGAATTATGAAAGAGACAAGCATCTGGGCATTGCTGTGAGGGACTTTCCAGATTGTGTTAACTGACGTGGATCTGTTAAATATGGGGGGGTATCATCCAATGTACCAGAGACCCAGGCTGAATGAAGGAGAGGGAGAGGGGAGCCCCAGCATTCACCTCTCTCTGCATCCTGAGTGCAGATGCCATGTGACCAGCTGCCTAAAGCTCCTGCCACAGTACCTCTTCCACCATGATGGACTGTGCCCTTGGCCTGGGAGCCAGAATCAGCCTAGCCTTTCCTCAGTCGCTTTCATCAGGCATTTTGTCACAACAATGTGTGAGTTACTAATAAAGTCCTTTAGTGCCACATGGCAAAGCTGAGGAGTTAAAACTGAGACCCAACCCACAACCCACAGAGTCCTCAAAGAAAACAACCGCTGCTCTCATGATACTCAGTCGCTCTCATCACTGTGGCGAAGCGTCCAAAAGGAACACCGTCAGAGGGAAAGAGTTTGCTCCGGCTTAGGGCTTCAGAGGTCCATCCAAGCTTGGCTGGATCCATTTCTTTGGGCAGGAAACAAAACAGAAACATCATGGAAACAGGAGCCTGTGGCAGAAAGCTGAGAGTAGAGAGAGAGACAGACAGACAGAAAAACAGAGAGAGACAGAGAGAAACACAGACACAGAGACAGATGCAGAGACAGACACAGAGAGACAGAGAGAGATACAGAGACAGAGTCAGAAAGGAGGGAACAGGAAGTGTCTGGGGATTGTATATCTCTCACAGGCATGCCACCTGTGATGAGTTTCATCAACAACTCCCATCACCCATGGCTGTCATCAATTATGAATCATCAATGAATTAACCCATTGATAAGGTCAGAGCCCCTTATGAACCAACACTTCAAAACTCCCCACGTCAGAATTCCACAGCATTGGGAACCAAGCCTTCAACACAGGGCCTTTGGGGAGATACTTCACAGTCTAGTGTTAAGCCTAAACTATTAAGTGCAACTGAAATAAACTAGATCGGACTGGGTTCGTGGCTACGTAGGTAGAGCGACTGCCACATAAGCATGGTGGCCTGACTCCAGATTCCCAGATCCCATGTAAAGGCTGAACACAGCAGTACATGTCTAAAACTGGAGCATTGTTAATGCAAGGCAGACAGGAGAGTCACCAGACTCTCACTGGTCAGCTGGCCCAGGTGCACAGCAGTAGACAGCAAGAGAACTTGCCTCAAACAAGATAGAAGGCAAGGTTGTGAACTACACACACACACACATACACACACACACACACACAGAGAGAGAGAGAGAGAGAGAGAGAGAGAGAGAGAGAGAGAGAGAGAGAGAGAACTTGAATTTCTCTCACTAAACACTATAAAGACTATTTGGAAATAGACTGTTCACAAGGCGACCCAAACACAGAAAGGCATAAATGTCGTCTGTCACATGCAGATCCTAACCCAGAGTGTATACATGTACACATGGAAGCCGGTGTGGTGTGGGAGACACAGAGGACAGCAATGGGTAGTGAGGAAGTATGACAAGACACATGAGGCATGAACGAGGAATCAATCCGAGTGGGGACGCTACAGGGAGGATGCAGGGGTGACAGGAGGTAGGGGACACAGGGAAGGGAACTGCCAAGGCATACTTTGTTCTAAAATGCCATAATGGTTCTTAACACATTATATGATTTTTAAAAATAAAAGTTTCAAAGAAATACACTGTTTGATTTCCCAGCAGCTCTGGGCTTTCTAGCTACCCGTGGTTTTAGCTCTGTTTTCATCCCATTGTGTCCAGAGGACGTCATCAAATGAATCCCAGCTTTTGAACTCACTTGGGCCTCTCTACTGTGGAGACATGGGATGAAGGCTGAGAGCCTCAAGGGATAGACATTCACCTGTGACCCCCTTTTAAAAACAGCTCTTTATAAATATCTATCCCCTGTCCCAGCATCATGGGGGGGGGGGGGGGGGGCAGTTCGTCTGCCCTCTGCTTCTCTGCACATGGATGCAGCAGCAGCTCTGGGAAACTCAGGGCTCCCAGATGCTCTGATAGTTCATCCTGTCTTTATGCTGAGAAGGAAAAGGCCATTCCCATGCTGCATCTTCTTCCTTTCCAGAGATCTCTGTGATCAGGGCATAGAAGTCACGCTGACACCAGAAATGATCCAAGTGGAATTCCCCATCCTGACCCACAGGGATTCCAAGAAAGAGAAGTAAGTGCTTCTGCCCGGGATAAGACCTGTCCCAGGTGGAAGTTAAAATGTCATAATGTCTGAATCCAAGTGTGCCCAGCATCGAAGGAGGCATAGCCCCAACACTTCAAATATTCAAATGCATGGCATCCTTTTCAAATGCTTTAGCACAAAACCTTTAAAAGCTGAATCCACAGGGCTGGAGAGATGACTCAGTGGTTACGAGTGCAAACTGCTGTTGAAGACTTCCCAGCATTCACACCTGCCTGCGCTTCCTGGAGATCAACACCCTTCTCTGGCCCTTTGGGCATCGCATACACACACACACACACACACACACACACACACACACACACACACACCAAGTAAATAAACTTTTATTTACTATCACTCCTCTGATGTGTGTCTTAGGAATCAAAACCCCATATCAAGGCAGGGCACCAACTGCTTTTACTCACTGAGTTCTCTCCAGCTTCTAAATTCTTTAAGTATATTTATTGATTGATTTTGTATGCATGCATGTGTATATATGTATGGGCCTTCATGTATCATGGTAAACAGACATGTGGAAGCCAGAGGACACTCGCCTCTCTCCTTTTACCATGTGGTTACCAGGGATGGAACTCAGTTCATCAGCCTTAGGGTAGCGTTTACCCACAGAACTATCTAGCTGGCTTGACTTTCATGTTTTAGTATCTCCCTATGTCCTTATTGTGTTTCCAATATCCAGGGATTTCAAAGACTCATCCCAGGTACCTGAAAAGGTGGGAGAAAGGGTGCAGGAGGAGATGAAGAATCTTCGAAGCAAAGCTCTCAACACGTACCTGATTCTAGAATAAAACCCACTGGTGTGTCTGTGACTCTCCCTGCCTTCGAAGGTCACTGAAGTCTTATGAGTCCATTTACATTCAAGCCACTTTTGGAATTAAAGTTTCTAGAGACAAGATTTGAAATGCAGATACTTTGCTTTAAACTATATATATATATATATATATATATATATATATATATATATTTTTCTCTCTGAAAATAAAGATATACTATTACGATGGCCATGCTGAGAGATTCTTAATGGAAGCCTTCGTGCTGGAATGAAGCCTTCTTGAACAAGCCAAGAGTCAATGTGACAAGGGCCAGTGGCCTGGGGCTGGGGAGAAGGTTCAGTCATTTAAGTGCTTGCCTTACAAACATGAAGACCTGAATTTGATCCCAAGAACCCATGTAGAAAATTGGTATAATGGTACACACTTCGAATCCCAGTGCTGGTAGGCAAGAAACAGCGAAGGGGGGACTCAATGGCCAGCCAGTCTAGCCTACTTGGTGAATTCTAGGCTAGTGAGGGACCTTGTTTCAGAAAACAATGTGGACACGTGAGGTAAGCCTCTATCTTCCAAACACACACACACACACACACACACACACACACACACACACACACACACAGAGAGAGGGGGGGAGGGAGAGAGAGAGAGAGAGAGACATCAAGAGACTAAGACCCAGGCTCCTGTAGCTCTTTCTGGGAGTCTTTTGTGGTGTCTGATGGATTGGGAGGGATCTAACTTCCCACCTCTACCCAGAACTTCTCTGGTACTTTGGCCTTAGCCACCACTCTCAGGAAAAGCCATGTGGGTGAGAACACTGGCTCCTGGAGTAGCTGTGCTGGTAGCAGAACCTGGCTAGCACTGGCACTGGGATGGCCGTTGTGAGACAACTAGAACCCACAGGCATACTTGAGAACAGCTGGACAGTATCTGGAACTTCATGGAACTCCAAGAAGCACATGGGGAAGTCATTGCAAAGACACCAGGAATCCTGGCAGCCAAGCCTTCTAATTGTGTTTGTCAATGAGATTCCATTCATATGTGCAGGTAAGGATGGTTGATGGTGCTTGGGTTCTGTCTTACACATAGTTATCCAATTGTAATTGGACATTGTGATAGTTTAAATATACTTGGCCCAGGGAGTGGCACTATTTGGAGGTCTGGCCTTGTTGGAGGAAGTGTGTCACTGTGGGTGTGACTTTAAGACTCTCTTCCTCCTTACCACATGGGAGCCAGTCTTCTAACAGGTTTCAGATGAAGATGTAGAACTCTCAGCTCCTCTTGTACTATGCTTGCCTGGTTGCTGCCATGCTCCTGCCTTAATGACAGTGAACAGAATCTCTGAACCTGTCAGCCAGCCCCAATTAAATGTTGTCCTTATAAGAGTTGCCTTGGTCATGGTGTCTTTTCAAAGAAGTAAAACCCTAACTGAGACAGATATATTCTGTTCCTTTGTACGTATGTTTTGGCTCATGGTTCATTTTGGCTCATGGTTCCAGTGACTAAAGTCCATCATGGCAGGAAAAACATGCCATCAGGTGAGGAAGGCATGGTGGCAGGAGCATGAGGCAGCTGGTCACATGGCATCCACAGTCAGGAAGCAGAGAGATGAATGCTGGTCCTCAGCTGTTGCTAGTCTTTCTTAGACCTGCTGTAAGGGTCCAGAAATCACTGAAGGAAGACCCCAAACTCAGATAGTATGCAAAGGCAAAGAACATCTATTCTGCAGAAATGACCAGGATGCAGGTGTCAACCATTTTTCAAAATGGCAACCTGAAGTAGAAAATTCTAGTTTCTTTGGAAGGTTAGTTTTTTCAAATAGTGTTTTGCTGGGGCAAACAGGTGAAATGATGTTTTGCTGGCACAGACACATGAAAGGACATGTGATAAAGAAATATAAAAAGTGATCCCACAGTGGAAGACGAGCACTGAGCTTTGGTTTTGTTTGCTCTGCCTTGATCACGATTCTTCGCTAATGACTGACATGTGTTGGTTCACCTTACATAGTGTTGTTGAACTTGGTTTGTGGTAGCATGGCCATTGAAGGAACTTACCAAGAACTTCTCATGACGTTCCCTCAGCAGCTTGCCTCTTCCGTAGCCTTGCCTGAGGCCTGTTGGTGAGATTGGTGGCTTCTTTAGGACTAGACTGTAGCTGCTGGTTCATGCCTGGTGCCTGCCTGCTGAAAGGACTGGACTGTAGCTGCCAGTTTGTGTGTGGTGTCTGCCTGCCTAGAGGACTGGTCTGCAGCTGCTGAGTTGTATTTGTTGTTTGCTGCAGGACTGTACTGCTGAGAAAGAACACCAAACTCCCCGCCCCAAAGAACTATTGCTGAACAGGTCCACTTCCCCCATAACCTAATAACTTTCTCTTCCACTACCTCTACTGGGTGGTGGGCTAGAGGAGAGGTTGAACCCTTATTAAAAGAAGGTTGCAAGAAATGTATGCCTACACTGACCCCAGACAAAGGCACTCAGGCCTTCTTATAAGGAACCAGGGGAACTCTCTAGAAGGATTAGGTAATCTAGAATTTCACTGGTGGGTGTTAGAAGGTCACAGGTGGTCAGCGGTCTGCATTCCTATTCATGAATATTTAACATAGAATGAGATTGGGCTGCCCAGCACAGATGGGCCATTCTGAGATAAGATATTTCCCCAATTGTGTGGCTGTTCTTTGGGAGGGGGTTTTATGACCTTGTTTCTAGGTTTTGTGGTCTGTTCCTGGAACTGATATTTTATGGCCTAGTTCCTAGGACTTATGGTCGGTCTGTTCCTAGAACTGATGCTTTATGGCCTTCTTTTTAAAATCAGGCCTGGTCCTTAAATGGAGGCAAATAGGGTTTGTTTTGTCCTTCCACCACCAGATGCTGAATAAAGACACAGAGACTTATTATTATTTATAAAAGCTTAGGCACTATAGCAGGTCTGCCTCCTAGCTAGCTCATACAAATCAATTAACCCAACTATCCTAGTCCACCTCTGCCATGTGGCCCATTACCTTTCTCTCTCTTTCCTCTCCTTCCTCTCCTTCCTCTCTTCTTCCTCTTCCTCCTTCTTCTTCCTCCTCTTACTCTTTATCTTCTTCCTACTCCTCTTCCTACTCTTCCTTCTTATGTTCTCTCTCTCTCCCCCCCTCTCTCCCTCTCTCTCTCTCTCTCTCTCTCTCTCAGCATGTCCGATTTCCTCTGTGTCATGATAGTGAATCTTCAGGCCCCTGATTCTTCTTACAGTATACATCTCTCTGAAGTCCCACTTTTCCTCTCTTGTTTAGCTATTGGCTATTAGATCTTTATTAAACCAATCAAAAGTGAGGAAGATGTATGTTCACAATATATCAAGGCAGATGATTAGCCATAAGAATGACAATACATAGGTCCAGCCATTTGCCGTACAGAATCAACATTTGAACAATACAGAGGCAACCTTCACACAATGCAGCAAAATGTTACCCCAATGCTCCGTTCACTTTCTCCTTTTTACTCAGTCTGGGATTGCATCCCAAGGATGGTGATGTCAGTGAAAGATGGTTTTCCCAATTTAATTAACTTAACCTAGACAATCCATCTATAAAGAACCTGGTATAAGAGACATGCCCAGAGATTTGTTTCCAAGATGATTCTAAATCCCACCAAGTAAACAACCAAGATTAACCATCAACAATATGTAATTATTGTCAAAAATCTGTCTTATACACACCACATACACACACACACACACACACACACACACACACGCACGCACGCACGCACACACACACATGCACACGCACACAAACTCACATGTGCTGATATTGATTCCAGACCTCTCAAGACTCACCTCTTTGGACAGGACAGCCATTGATTGCCAGGAGAACATAGGAGTCCATCACTAATCAGGATCCCTTCAGGTGACAGTCACCTGCAGAGCGGCCCCTCATCTCCGATCCCGTGGGGTGAGCGGGTCTGTTCTCTTGAGTCCGTTTGGCAGAGTAAGTTAGCTTCTGCAGTGTTGAGGATATAGCTTGGTTGGTAGGGTGCTGTGGAGCCTGTGTGAAGCCCAAGTTCCATCCCAGCATTTCATAAATGGGGTCCTACATTTATTATGTCTACTTAGCCTCTGGCACCACAGAGGACATCCCATGGAATGGTTACGTTGAGAGAGTTGGAGATCTTGTGCCCTCTAGTGGATGCTACAAGAAATACATCTCTTGACTTGATAGTCGTCACCTCAAGTTCTATACCAACCAAATAGTCTTACAATCAACAGAAGAGCTTTCACCCCACCCCCTCCTTCAGATCTCCTATGTATGAAAAGAGGCAGGGAAACATCACCTGCGTTTTATTCTGCAATCAGTGCCAATGGATAAAGCTCCTTCATTGCAGCCATTGGCCATGTGATTTCAGAGGTTCTCTGGGATCGGTCACCAAGTTCCTTGAGGATAGTGGATGCAACAGCTTCTCACCTGAGTGGCTGGGACTCTCAGGTGCAACACTTGCTTCTGAAGGTCTGGCAGCTTGCTTTTTTCTTACACTTACTAATGTTTTGTTCTTATGCTTACTGAAATTATCTGTTAGATTTAAACTAGGGGCTGAATAAGCCACAGTAAACTGTACCCTGAGGAGAACCTATCTGTGAATCTGTAACAGGCTCCTCAATATTCAGCACCAGGACCTCAGAAAAGAAATGCTAAACTTCAGACCAGATTGCTCAAGTTAATTCCATCTGCCAGCCTCCTGTCCCCTACCCCCCATCTCCCTCACCTGTTCCTATAGTCTGGGATCCCTGCTGCTACAGCCTCCTGCCCACCCTATACCCCAGCCCCCATCCATCCTCATTGTTGATTCAGGGATCCCCGCTGTCAGAAAGAGAGGGAAGAGGTCTTCTGAGAGGTTGTGAGTCTGCCCAGCAGAGAATCTGTCTAACTCATTGTCCTGAAGGCATGGGAGTGCACACCTTTAATGTGGCAATCAAAAGGCAGAGGTGGGCAAGTACCTGTGACTCAGAGTCAGCCTGGTCTCCGGAACAAGTTCCAGGCAAACAAATGCTACACGTGAGACCCCTGTCTCAAAACAAAACAGCAAAAGCAAGCAAAAAAGTAGACAGCACCCAAGTGAACCATGGCACAGAGAAACCAACAAACCAGAACACTCCTTGGGTAGAAAACAGGAAGGTTTATTGGGCATCAAACAGCCAAGGCCACCGTTTGCGGGCTGGGGGAACAGAGAGAAATACACAGTGGCAGAAAGGCAGACAGATTTAAGACAGTCTGTGAGTCAGCATTCCGAGCCCCGGTACTTGGGGTTGGGGGGTTGGGGGGAGATGAAGCAGAGCCAGGAACAGGTGGGGTCTGCAGAATTCCACAGGTTGGGAGTTCCCGGGTGTGGGGATGGGGAGGGGGGAGGGGATTCTCTGAGGATTTTAGTGTTACATCTCTTTTCGACAGAACTCATGAAACAGCTCTCTTAGCTGATCTTCAGTGAAACAGCTTGTGGGCATACACTTTTTTCAGGGCTGATGAGGGCTATATGTGAACCTTGGAGAGTGGGGAGGAGTTTTCAGGGTAAATGCAAGTCATTGGCTGGAACTTAACATACTGGGAATGCCTCATTTGCATAGAGAGGCAGTCCAGGAATCCCAGGGCAGATTCTTGGGGATGAGGGGTGAAAAGGAAGTTTGTGAAGGACTATATGACCTTCCTCAGGTAGATGGTACGGGTTCGGGCTCTCTAGATATGTCAAGTGGAGAAGAGGAAATGCTGCTGGAGAAGGGAGTTCAGAGGAGCTGTCCAGACATGGGAGACTGAGACCTAAAATAGCAGTGTTTCCCAACAACAGTCAGCAGGTTGGAGATCTGAGCTGACACAGGTTGGGAACTAGGTGTCCTGGCACAAGGTAGCTGACCTTTGAGGGAAGGCTGGGAGAGGTTCTGTGACAGGGCAAGACAGTAAAGAGGCTTCTCCACCTTTCATCCTCTTTGAGGCCATTTTAGGTTTAACTAGAAGCTGATCTCCTTGATAGAAAAAAAAAAAAAAAAAAAAAAAAAAAACCATGGAAAACTACCCAAGTCTATTCTAGGAACCTGAGGTCAAGATGTCCCAGAAAATGTATCTTAGCTAAACTGCCTGGTGTGCAAACCTCCCTGACCGCTCACCGTCCACCTCAGCTTCTGTTGAACTACTTGCTTCTGTGAAACTTCTCCCAGCAGCTGTCAATCAAGATACCAGGGTATAGGGGTTTTATCCCCTTAAAAAAACCTTTACTCTAAGCACTCAGGACTACACTTGGATATCGAGTACCTGAGATAGTCCCAGCCAGCTGGAATAAAAACTTCCAAGCTATGTCTGAGTGTCTCTGGTGGGCTCCTAGTAACAGCTCCAGGAAAACAGGAACCACCTTAGGAGATGAGCTTCTCTTTAAACAGGAAGCCATCTTTAGGTTGGTTTATCTGATAACAAGCCTGTTTACTGTGCCACAGTCCTTCTGTTTGGGACAGTGTCACCAACACTGCCATTTATGAGATGTGGGGATGTGGGGTGTGTGTGTATGAAGAACTACATCTGAGGTTGTCCTCTGACTCTGGTCTCCATGAACACGCACACACAAACACACAAAGCAAGAAACAGGTCACGGTGGAGCAGAAGTATGCCCAACCGTGAGCTGCCCAGCCACGGTTGGGACAATGACACTCTCTTTCTCAGAAAGTGTGTGCCTTTAAAGGGTCTCACTGTATACTGGGCTTGGCCAGCTTCCTTTGAGGTTTTGGAGACAGCTCAGTAAGTAGGGAGCACCTGCCATGCAAGTGTGAGGGCCAGAGTTGAGCTTCCCAGAACCCATGTCAAAGCCTGGTGGGCATGGTAGCCTGCCTGTAGCCCATTCCATGATAAGTGTAGACAGTGCTTCTCAGAACAAGATGGCTTACTAGACTACCAGACTGACAAACTCTAGACTCAGTGACAAACCTTGCCTCAATAAACAGGTACAGAGTGACTGAGGAGCACACCCGCCATCAGCCTTAATCCCCGGCGTGCACACATGCACAAATACTCACGCAGATGCACATACATTTAAACATGCATGCACACATATGTGCACATACCACACACACACACTCATACAAAAGTTTTAAAAGGCAAAACCTTGAGGTGCATACGGAAAGTAGTCAGAGGGCTCTAGCCCCGGCAAACAACCGTACACATCTTACACAAGGTGATAAACCAGCCTCCCTCCAACTTAGGCTTAAAAGCCATCTTATAGTAAAGACAAACTAGATTCACTCCTGTTTGTAATTAAATATGTCTCTCAAGGATAAGCCTATGACCCACATGTAACCTTAACTACAAATGATTTTTGTACTGCCTTTCCCAAGAAACAGCAACCACACCTTTGTTTCAAAAGGTTATCATAACCATCTACTGTTATGACCACCTACAACCATGTGTTTGCTTCAGGAGGCCATGACTAGCTTGCTGTGTTTATGTTCTGCTCCTACAGCCCCACCTACTTGCCTGCCAAATCCCCCCTTTCAAAACCTGCTGCTGCCGGGCAGTGGTGGCGCGCGGCTTTACTCCCAGCACTTGGGAGGCAGAGGCAGGCAGATTTCTGAGTTCGAGGCCAGCCTGGTCTACAAAGTGAGCTCTAGGACAGCCAGGACTATAGAGAGAAACCCTGTCTTGAAAAACAAACAAAAAATCAAAAAACAAAAAGTCAAAGTCTCCTGCTACCGAATCCTAAAAACCCTTACCTTACTCATGCCCAATGCTATCTCTTGAACCCTACCATTAGGGAGAGACAGCCCATGTACACAGATAATAACAGCTTGCTTTAATTAATTTGGCTATATGATTTGGGACAGTGGTCTTTCTCCTTGCATCTGAGACACAAACATACCACATCCCGGGTCTAGCCCAATAAACATGGGATTTTTTTTATTAATGCTTTTTGCATATGTTAATTAAAATAATTAATGGTTTCATTATGATTATGATATTTCAGGCATGTACCTAATGTTCATTGTATTCATCTTTCTTGTCCTCTCCCCCCTCACTAATCTGCTTCCTCTTCCTAATTATTCTTTCTTCTACTTTCATGTCTCGGTGTATAACAATGAATTTCATGAGGGTTGCTTACAGGAGCATGGGTGGAGGTTATTCAAAGGAGCACAGGCACCATCTCAGTGCTACACTACTGAGGAAAACATCTCTTTCTCTCCCAAGCATCCACTAACTTGCCCATAGATCCTCCCAGAGGGATGAGGCCTCCCGAGGACCTCCCTGCTCCATGACAGATGTTGGCCAACCCAATGCCTCTGACCAGGAGTCACAGCTGCTGTGTGGCATCGACTTTACCCCTTAGTGTAGAGATGCAACAGAGAGCACCGCTGTCTTGATAACCGGACCACCAGTGACCACCATTATCCTTACACTCTGTTTCACAGCCTTGAACTGGCCATGCATTGTTCCTTATACCTTATATTGGTGGGCTGTGGGTTAGTCCCTTCCACAGCTAACATCTTAGACTAGAACAACAGTCTAGTCTAAGAAAGAGTTCTCTCCCTCCTCCTGGGGCACAGCTAAGGGTGGTAAGACAGAAGTCCCAGGAGGTCCATCCTTAACACTGAAAGATAAGCAAAGCACCCAGCCTGGAACACTGGTGTTTTCCTGGCTCTGGACTAAGACTCAGATCAGAACTTTTGCATTTGTCTTCTTGCTCTGGGGGCTTCTGGTTTTGACCAGTGGTAGGCCACAAGCAATCTTGGTTGTTCAACTCTCTGAGAGCAAAGCTCAGGTCTTCGGCCTTAGTAACTGTATGGAGCCCAGATATCTGCCTGCCTCTGCCTTCCAAGTGTTGGGATTAATGATTCCACGTCCATGGAACCAATGCTTTCTATTAAACTTCTTTCCACATACCTCACACTCCAGGCTCTAGTTCCCTGGAGAACTCTGACTAATCCTGAGGGTGACTGTGTTTAAAAGAACCAACTAAGCCGACAGGAGGTGGCAATGATGGCGGCAGCAGCAGTAGCTGTGGCATGTGCCTTTCATCCCAGCACTCAGGACGCAGAGGCAAGTGGATCTCTGAGTTTGAGGCCAGCCTGGTCTACACAATGAGTTTCAGGACAGCCACAGTTACAACTACACAGAGAAACCTGTCTCAAAAACAAAACAAAAACAAAAAACAAACAAACAAAAAAAACCAACTAAGTTCACCAAAGTGCAAAGTGTGGTTTGAGATGTCTCAGGAAATTTGATTAAAGATGGAAATCGTGAGATATAAATAGGAAGATAATCTGTAAGGCTTGTGGATTAATTGAAAGTTGACCATAAACCAGTTAAAATAATATCCTTATCCAGAGATTCCTGGGTGTATTAAGGTAATATTTGTAAACAGACTTTTAGGCTTAAAGACATGAGATAGTTAAACATATTACTCTAACCTACTGAGTAGTAACTAAAATATTAGTAATAGTATTATTTTAACACCCAAAGCCCCTTGGATTGCATTTAGAAAACTCCTCTCCGGGCAGTGGTGGCGCATGCCTTTAATCCCAGCGCTTGGGAGGCAGAGGCAGAGGCAGAGGCAAGCGGATTTCTGAGTTCGAGGCCAGCCTGGTATACAGAGTAAGTTCCAGGACAGCCAAGACTATACAGAGAAACCCTGTCTCGAAAAAAACAGAAAAAAAAAAAAAAAAGAAAGAAAAAAAAAGAAAAAAGAAAACTCCTCAGACTATTAATGAGATGGCTCAAGTGGTAAAGTGACAGACGCCACAAAAGCACACAGACCTGAGCTCAATCCTCAGCCTCCAAATAAAAAAAAAACTGGTTTATAATGGTGTATGCTTGTAATCCCAGCACTGGAGAGACAGAAGCAGGTAGATCCCTGGGGCTCACCTGAACAGGCAGGTTAGCTTAATTGTTGAACCCCAGGTGCCAGTGAGATACCCTATCTCCAAAAATTGGTCAGCTGGCTTCTGAGAAGCAACATCCAAGTTCACCTCTGTCCTTTAAACGAATGAGCACACACACGTGTATCCACGCATCTACCATTTGCTGGTGTGCCTTCTGGTAAGTATTTCTTACTTAATTCTAGTCTACACAGTACTTCTTGTAGGCCTCACAAGGTTACTTGACCTTCGGAATGCAGCGGTCACTGGCAGCAAATTCCAAACCTCACCAAGCTATGCTCTCCTCCCAGCGGACCGCACAGATACTTATTCTGCGCTGACATAAACCCGGACCAACAACTTAGCTCCGATGGGCGCCACGACACGGTTGAATTAGATAGCAAAATCCTCAAGCTGCTCCTCCTCCCTTTGAATAAGACCTTAGAGAGCTGACTCCAGTGAGACAGCAGCCAGGACTAGAGCAGAAGCACGGCTCCAAGCCCCGCCCACAAAGGGCCGTCCCGCCCCCACAAGCCCCGCCCCCGAAGGCTCCAGACCGACGTGCTTTGCGCCTGCCCAGTGCAGTGCGGGAGCGGCGTGTTCCAAGGTTGCTGAAGAGGTAAGCTCTCGCTCTTGGCTGTGAGCAGGGGAGTTCTCCCGTGTCTTGCTTCCGGGTCCAGTCACGTTCCGGTTGTTGGAAGCTGCCCGGTGTGTGTCAGGGCGGAATCACGTTGGGAATTCTTCTAAAGCCAGAATCCTACACCCGCCTCTAGGCCAACTGCGAGACTCAGAGGCCGACCCAGGAGAGTTTTTTGGTTCCCTCCCAAGGACCCTGTCTTTTCTAGCCTCAGTTTCCTCTTGGAAAGAATGGGTTAATTATGTGATGCAGCATATTAAATTTTGTTTGCAGTAGTATATTGCTAATCAAACGCTTCGTGGAGATAGGAGTAAAGTGAAATTTTATCCAAAGATAAATAACAGTCATAATTAGTGACATAATAACCACAGACGAAATAAGGTGCCCGGAATATTCAAAAGTGCACCTGTGAGACCTTGTCTCAAAGAAAAAACCACCACCAACAAAACGATATTAACTATAATAATTAGTGAAGTTGATGGCCTATGTGTGTGTGTGATAGATAACATTTTTAAAGTGAACTGTTTGCTATGGTCCCCTAGCGGCCTGTGATCAAATACCAAGCCTCTACTATGAGTGGTTAGCATGCCAAGCTAAGAGCTGTAGTTTATTTTTTCTTAGTCCCGGATGCTGGAGGTCCAAGACTGAGGTGTAGCCAGGCTTGGTTCCCTGGGCCTTTCTGCTTGGCTAACAAAAGGTCATCTTTTACCTCCATTTCATGTGGCATTTTCTCTGTATGCATCCTAATCTGAGCTCGAAAGCAGTGAGATTTGACTGTTGCCATCCCAAGAACCTTCCATTCCCATTTCACTCATAGGCCCAAGCTCCAAATACAGCCCATCCTAAGATAATGAAAATGTGGCCTCGACCATGGGAGCTTGGTGGAGGTGGGGACATTGTTCAGCATGTGACGCTGCCACCTGGGGTTTTGGTCAAGAAACCTGTCGAGATGTATTTCTTTTCACAGCTGAAGACCAACTTTTGTGTTATGGGTTCTGGAGTGAGAAGGATTTGTTTGTTTGTTTGTTTGTTTGTTTGTTGTAGACTGACTGCATCCAGTGAATCGCCTGTGTCCTCAGACTCTATATTTGGTGATACCACCAGCTACATATCAACACTGTTTCAGAAGGAACATTTTTATCTGTACTGAATATGGCTTTCTTTTCTGGTCTTTACTCCCTAAGCATACAGCATCACAGCTACCTGTGTAGTGTTTGCATTGTGACAGGTACTCTAAGGATGAGCATGTGAAGATCTTGGAATGTTTATGTTTGTATCTTGAATCTAATCCTCTAAGGTTGTGCACATGTAGTGTGTATTTATGCACAAATGTGTGTGTGTGTTTAAATATTCCCTGTGTTTATTAGTCTTGCAGGTATTTCCTAGTACAGTTGGCTGGCTGTGTCCATGCATATTCAATCAGCCAAGGACGGAAAATATGCAAGCAAACTTGTCTGCTGAGCACGCAGACGTTCTAGTAGAGTCCAGCTCTATATGTACTGTTATGTTGTAGTGGGTATTATAGATAGTATGGAGATAATTTAGAGTATGTGAGAGGTGGGCTTGTGTATATGGGAGCTCATATGCAAACGCTATGCTATTTATATAAAGCAGCTGATGGTCTTTGGATTTTGATATCTGTGGGAATCCTGGAAGCAAACCCTTGTATAGCCACCGAGGGACAGCTGTATACGCAATGCTCTTGGAACTATGACTAGCACACAGTAGGTACTGTGCGAATTAAACATGTGCTTCATTGATAAGTCAGAGAGTTACTCTGAGATGAGTGGTGGTTGGAGTGAGGCTATTGAATACTTAGTGCTGTGTGTGACCATGGCAATAAGTAATTACAGCTATTGCCACAGGATGTCCACCACACTGCTGTGTCTAGCCATGGCAATAAGTAATTACAGCCATTGCCACAGGATGTCCACCACACTGCTGTGTCTAGCCATGGCGATAAGTAATTACAGCTATTGCCGCAGGATGTCCACCACACTGCTGTGTCTAGCCATGGTAATAAGTAATTACAGCCCTTGCCAGAGGATGTCCAATACACTGCTGTGTCTAGCCATGGCAATACAGGTAATCATAGCCATTGCCAGAGGATATCCACTACACTGCTGTGTCTAGCCATGGCAATAAGTAATCACAGCCATTGTCTGAGGCTGTCCATCACTTCGAGACACTGAAGCTTTCTCTCTGTATTTACCCGTCACAGTGACTGCACACCTGGCTGCCTGATGGAGAGCTGATGCTGTGAAACCTGGCGTCTGACCCTGGAGGGAACCCATACTTTCAGCCACAGTGCAGTGTCACTTCAGTTAAGAGCGGTGTGGCCCCGGAGGCTGTGTACCCTGCAACCTGACAGAACCATCAGCTGACTTCTCTTACTCTTGGCCAAAGTGTCAGCAGAGGCAGTACTCATGGCTGGTCCTCTATGGAGGGCTGCAGCCTTTATACAGAGACACAGAACAGGCCTGTTGGTGGGTTCCTGCGCAGGCCTGTTTGGGGTTCAAGTCTCATTTCACCTCTTCTCAGATCCCATAGTCCGGTGGCTCTACCAATACTGGCCTCAGGGCCAGCCAGCTCCTCTTTGCCCTCAGCTGCGGAGCCTCTTCCAAGAGGTGCTAAAGGACATAGGTATCCCTTCAGGTCACCGCTACAAGCCTTTCACTGCCTTCACTTTTCAGCCTGTGAGTGCTGGCTTCCCACGGTTGCCTGCTGGGGCTGTGGTGGGAATCCCTGCCATCTTCCTGGGTGGCCCTGTGACCAACATTGAACACACTGTGATCATACATGGGCAAAGAGTGGACTGGCAAAGCCCAGCAGGCACCAGGCTGAGAGATGCCCTGACCCTGTCTCATGATGCCCAGAAGTTTGCCTTGGCCAAGGAGGTGGTATACCTGGAGAGTGGTGTGGCTGCCCTACAGACCTTGCCAGCACCAGCTTGCCTAGCAGGAACATGGGCAATAAGTGTTGGTGCCAAGCATGCCCTGGGGCTCTATGGAGGCCCTATGAGCTTGCGAGCTGCCTTCAACTTGGTGGCAGTAGTGATAGGCTATGTAGCCTATACCTTTTCCAAAGACTCCCTCACTGTTGCCCTAGAAAGCTGGCTGGACCGCCGCACAGCCTCCCTGTCTGCAGCCTATGTCCAAGGTGGAGTAGAATTCTATGAGAAGATTCTGTCAGGCAACTTAGCCCTACGCAGTCTTTTGGGCAGACAAGGGGAAAAGCTGTACACACCAAGTGGAAACATTGTCCCCAGACACTGGTTCCGCATCAACCATTTGCCCTACACTACCCGCCGGGACTCTCTACAGCAGATGTGGAGGGCAGCAGTCAGCCCAGGCCGCTTCTGAGAATCCAGGCAGCAGGGCAGTCCTGGCTCACATAGGCACTGCCTCGTGATGAACTCGGGAGGAATCTCTTGGTGTGGTTGCATCCACCGCCCAGGGTCAGAAGAGTGACCATCTTTGGAGTTAAACAACTCAACTCTGTCCTCGCCATGAATAGACTCTGGCTGATCGTGAGTCCCTATATGAATCTTGAGTCTTGTTTACCTCAACTGTGAAGTGGAAAGGACTGACTGTAGGGTTAAATGAGATGTGAGCCTGTGGGCCTGCAAGAGAGCAGCATAAATAAACAGGGCTTTCTTCCTTCGTGGTCTCTGAATTCCAGTGGGCTGTGGAAGTCAAACCATGAGTCACCACCTGACTTGTTTCTGATAGATCGACTCTTTCTTTTCTGCAGTAGAGAACTGCCCAATCAACCGATTGTCATATAGCTAATTTATTCCTTGCCTTTAATCCTTGGACAAGAGGCCTCGCAGGGTAAGATGAGGAGACCTGTGATCACAGAGCCAAGCCTAACTTGGACATTCATCGTCTTCTACTTGGAAATTCTCTCTTCCCTGGGGCAGTGTTGAAGGATGCCCGTGTAAAAGGGAAAGGATTAGGCCACACTGTAGGAAGGGCGCTCTGTGGTGACTGGTAGAACATCTTAAAAGGAGGGTGAGCCAGGCAGGCTGAAGAATGACAGGGTGGGAAACCACTGGCTTCTGCTCAGACTTCATTTATGGTCTAGAGCTGTCAGACACAGGTCCTTCCCCTGGGCATGGCAGGCTGAGCTCTTGAAGACAAGGGACTCTAGAGCAGCATACAGTATGGGCCTGATAAATGGATGGTGTTCTAGCTTCCTCTTCCATTGATGTGATGAAAATACTCGGACCGGAAGCAACTCCAGTAGGAGAGGTCTACACTTCCAGGTCAAAATCCATCTTTTTTTTTTTTTTTTTTTTTTGTTGTTTTTGTTTTTCGATTTTTCGAGACAGGGTTTCTCTGTGTAGCCCTGGCTGTCCTGGAACTCACTCTGTAGACCAGGCTGGCCTCGAACTCAGAAATCCACGTGCCTCTGCCTCCCAAGTGCTGGGACTAAAGGTGTGCGCCACCACCACCACCGGCCAAAATCCATCTTTGAGGGAAATCAGATCAGGAACTCAAGTCAGAGCCCTAGAGGCAGGGACCATAGAAGAATGCTGCCTTCTGAGTGACTGACTCACAGGCTCTGCTTACCTAGCTTTTTTATACAACCCAAGACTACCTGCCTATGGATGGTACCATCTACAACTGGTCTCTCCATCGTTAACAGTGGAGAGAATCCCCGATAGACACAGAGACCAGTCTGATCCAGGCAGTTCTTCAATTGAGGCTTTCCCTTCTGAGTGTAGGCTTTGTCAAGTTGACATATGTAACCAGGATAGATGGATAAAGTAGTTACTGGATGAATGGCTCTCCATCCTGGCTAACAACACTCCACAGACTCTGGGGTATCTCTCAGTCACTGTTGTTGCTGTATGCTAGCTAAAGGCCAGAAGGCCACATCAACACCCAGATGGAAAAACCTGGACACCGTGGACTCCATCTTGGCACTTAACTCTTAATCTTTCCAGGAACCAAGATGGTGGCAACAGGCCTCTCTACTTACTTGTTCAAATGCTAGGGTTTAAATGTGGAGGCAGTATCCCCATTGTGGCAGTGTTGAAAGTAGGAAAAACTTTGAGAGGTGGGGCCTGGTGAGAGGTCATGAGGCCTTTGAGGTATCATCTTCAGGAAGGATTTGTGCTGGTCTTGCACAGTGAGCTCTGGCAGGCACAGGTAACTAAGGCTTTGGTTTGCTTTAGGTTTTGAGATGAGGTCTCACTGTTGCCCAGGGTGCTCTCAGACTCATGGGATCAAGGGGTCTTGCCAGCTCAGCCTCCTGAGCAGCGGACGCTGCAGATGCACCACCACACCTAGCACAGGTTGTTAGAATAGGAGCAAGACCAATGCAGAGTGTGGTGGTACACGTCTGGAATCACAGCATTCGGGGGGTTTCAGCAGGAGGATTACTAGTTTAAGGCCAACCTGTGCTACATAGTGAAACCCTGTCTCAGAATAACAAAAAACATGGCATGGTGCCTCACACCTGTGATCCCCAACAGTTGTCAGGCTGAAGCAGAGGGGTTAGAGGCTAACCTCTAACATGAGTCATGTAGAGGTGAATTCCAGGCAAGACTGAGCTAGGCCAGGACCCTAATCAAAGAGTCCTTCCCTCATGGCTTCCTGATGTGCACTCTTCTGTGACACCTTCCTCAAGGTACCACCAGAGATGGGCAGAAAGAAGCTGGTGATATTTTCCTGAACCTTCAGAAGTATGAGCTAAATAAACCTTTTTTTTTAAAAAAAAAAATGATTCAGCCATAAGTTTCTTCTTGTAACAGCTGAAAACACCAATACAGGAAGCTAGCACTGGGGTAGGGGAGGAAACTAGTCTCTGAAATAATTGCTCCTTATTTCTCTCTCCTGCTCCTGGTCAAAATCATAGAATTTTCCATGTGTTTTACATGGCTCCCTGCTTCCGGAGCCTTAGCTAATGATATCTCTCTCTCTCTCTCTCTCTCTCTCTCTCTCTCTCTCTCTCTCTCTGTGTGTGTGTGTGTGTGTGTGTGTGTTCATATTCCAAGGGGCCTGAACTTGAACTTCAAGGTGACAGGTCCTGGCTTCCCAGCTTCTGGCCCTGCATTCATGGGGTGTGGCCAACCCTTTATCTGGAAGCCTCGAAAGCTTCCTCAGACCTGCAGCGGGAGCAGATTTCCCTGGCAGCTCTGGCTGACTAGATTCATCCATGACCACGTTCACATGAAGCTGTGCATGGCACAGTGACAGTGCCCTCTGAAGCAGCTTCCTCCAGTGGGGACTGTGGCGCTGAACCTCCCCATGGGCTCAGGAAACCTCACAGAGAACTCTGGTGTCTGGAGCTCTTCCTCTGTACTCTCTGGTGTCTGGAAGTTTTAGAGCTGAGGAGATAGTTCGGTCAGGAGAGGGCTTGCTTTGCAAGTATGGGGACTGAAGTTTGATCCGAAAAACCCACATTAAAAAAAAAAAAAAAAGAGGCCAGGCTCCTAACTAGGGAGTCAAAGACAGTGGATTCCTAAGGCTCGTTGACCAAGCACCCTAGCTTGTTTAGTGATTTCTAGGTAAATTGAAAGACAGATTCTCAAAAAGCATGATTAAAGATAAAGTCAGGTTAAAGTCACTTGCCACCAAACCTGACAGCTTAACACACATGAAGAGAACCAACTCACAGAGCTATCCTCTGACCTCACCTGTGTAATGACACACACACACACACACACACAAATAAGTAAATAGATAAACAAATAAATGTAATTTTAAAGCTTTTAAAAAGATGGTAGCAGGGCTGGAGGGATGGTGCAGTGATTAAAATAACTTGCTGCTTTTCCAGAGGACCCAAGTTCAGTTCTCAGCACCCACAATGGGCAGCTCACAACCCCCCATAACTCCAGCTCCAGGGGATTCAACACTTTTTGACCTTCTTGGGCACCCACATATGTGTGGCATACATAAAAGCAAAAGTTAAAAATATATGTAGTGACTAAAGATGTGCCCCGTCCTATACACACCTCCCGCCTCTCCTATCTCTTCCCCGTTCGTCATTCAGGGGCCTTCTACCTCATGTTCTGCATGGTTGTCTATAATCTCAAGGAACCTCAACTAACACTGTTGCTCCCTCATCCAGGCAGACATAAGAGCTCCTAGGGCCTCACCTGTGCCCTCAGGGAACTCTCAATCCTACACCCACACCTGATTGACAACATATGAGACCAGAAAGTGGGAAACGCTTGAAGGAGCACAGAAGACAGGTTCTAATTCAGCTTGGATTGAAAGGGCAGAGGGGACTTCCAAGAAGACATGCCCTGCTCCCTAAATCAGAACGATTGGCCCACATAAGACTGCCATGTTGTACATGACACTTGTTAGATGCTGTGTGTTTTGCATACATTAGCTTATGTGATTCCTACAATGTTCATATTACTCTGGTGTAGTCTGAATATTGTGTCACCCCCAAACTCATGCACTGAAACCTGAGCCTCTGACTGGTAACATTAAATGGTAGGCCACCAAGGAGGTGTCCTGATTTGCTTCTTTGTTGCTGTGACCACACACTGACCAAAAGCAGCTTGAGGAGCAACGCATGTATCTGGCTTATGGGTAACATACAGTCCATCATGAAGGAAAGCCAAGACAGGATCAAGGCAGGAACCTGAAGGCAGGAACTGAAGCCAAGATCGTGGAGGAATGCTAGTTAATGGCTTGCTTCCAGGCTCACACTCAGCCACCATTCTTGTACACCTCAGGACCACCCACCCAAGAGTGACACGACCCATAGTCACTTCATTAATTAGCAATTTTTAAAAATGCCCCCACAGACACACCCACAGGCCACTCTGGTAGAGTCAATTCTTCAACTTAAGTTTCCTCTCCCAAGGTGTCTTTAGTTCTTATTGAGTTGACAAAACCATCACAGGAAATGATTAGACATGAAGGCAGACTGGAGTTTGGGGCCTTATAAAATGACCACAGGAGCTCACTTTGCCCAAGCTACCATGTAGAGGCACCTAGGAGACACCATGTATGAATAGCAGGCCCTCCAGACACATCCAATCTGCCTGCACCTTGACCTTGGACCTCTGAGCCTCTAGAGGGTGGAGCCATACATTTTAATTAGTCATTTTAATTAGTCCATACACAGCAGGTCAAATGTACTAAGACACCTCTGCTTACACAAGACGTCAAGGAGGAAGAAGGCTGAGTGGGTTTCAGCAGCCAGTGTGTGCAGTTTGCCCAAATGGTCCATCTCAGCACTGTCACCACAGTGGCCAGTTCTATCTAAAGACCCTGGACAAGAGCCACCAGTGAGGTGGTTCTTATGCTTTTGTGTCAGTTTAAGTCCAAGCAAGAGACTGACCCCACAGTGACTTAAACAGGGAAAGTACACTGTAAAGAATTTTTTTCTTCCAATGTCCTTATGTAGGCCTCCAGCAAAAGGTGTGGCTCAGATTAAAGGTGTGTACCACCATGCCTGGATCTAAATCTTGCTGTGTTCTGGGCTGACCTTGAACTCAGAGATCAGCTTGCCTCAGTCTCCTGGAATTAAGGGTGTGTACTACCTTGTCTGGGCCTAAGATGTTTTCATGGCCACCGCTCAAGATCCAGGTCAGAAACCTGTCTTGCAGCCTGAAGATCTGAATCTCAGGTGTGCCCTCCAATTCTGGATTGTTGTTCATTCCAGATGTAGTTCCAGATGTAGTCAGGTTGACAACCAGGAATAGCCATCACAACAGGAGGCTCCAGAGCTGGTTCATGGCAGGGCTAAACCCAGAAGGTGGGAATGTCCCTACTCACTCTGTCCTTGTGAGCACCATACAGGTCCAAAAATCCATGCCTCTGTCAAATTGGTAAGGCAAGGAAGAACTGGAGCAAGGGTCCTGCCGGGTCCTAAAGAAAAGCTCTATAGGTACTGCTCTAGGCAGCCTTTGGCCTTGAAGCCAGACAGCCGGAATTAAGGTACAGGTTCTGGGGCCCAGAGAGATGGCTCAGCAGTAAAGAGTGCTTGCTCCTCTTCTAGAAGATCTGAATTCAGTCCCCAGCACCCACATAAACTACTTACATGTAGCAGGATATTCCCCCCCCCCCCATACATTTTACAATAAAGCTCGGTAATTTGGGAGGAGCTAATGTGGGAGGAGCGAGGAGAGGAAGGAGGGAGAAGCAAAGAGATGTAGGGGCCATGGAGAACCATGCATGGGTCCAGAACAATCCTGGGTAACGATTTATATCTTAAGGTTAGATATTGGGAAACACCTCTAATTGTGTGGGCAAACTGTTAATTGAGCATTTCTAAATATACAAAGCCTTTGGATAATAATTAAGCTTTAGAGTCTCATTTCTACTGGGTACCGCATAGATGGCGGGGTTCAGCCAAGTGTTATGGAGACAGCATGGTGGATTGGCAGAGCCAGCCACCACGATGGCATCTCATGGGTGCCAGGGCCAATGTTTCTAGCTGGCTATTTCTAGCGGTGGCACCAGCGTGGCCTCTGGCCACAAAACATAGCGGCAGAGCTAAGCAGATGCTGCCGTCACTTAGTCAGCCCAAACTTCAGCTTTTTTAAATATTACCCTCAACACTTACACTGCCTGTAATTCAGGGGATTTGACAATGCCTCCTTTGGCTTCCTTGGGCACCAACAACACATTGGCATTTGCATAAGTGCACACATACACACCATAACACACATATACTACACACAAAAGCGAAACATCTGCCTCTGCAGCTTGATATTCTGGGCATGTTGATCTCTCAGTGCCTCAGTTTCCCCCATGTGAAAGTAGGGAAAATGGTGGCAATGCCCACCTCTTTCC
Source organism: Rhabdomys pumilio (assembly GCA_030674055.1). NCBI lineage: Eukaryota > Metazoa > Chordata > Mammalia > Rodentia > Muridae > Rhabdomys > Rhabdomys pumilio. The sequence continues at coordinate 22,835,477 of JANHMN010000009.1, forward strand.
TATCATAAGTTTTATTCATAAAACCCTTTCTGCAGTGCCTGGCCCAGAGTTGAAACCTGAGGCTGAATATCATTTTTTTTCCTGTCATTGCTGAAGGCACGGTTGTCAGGAAGTGGCTAAATCCGAGCTAGCCTGGCATGGCACTTATAGAATCTTCTCAGGTGGCTATGATAATGAGTCAGGTGTGGCAGCCATGCCCTAAAGGACATTCCCAAACTACAGTAGAGCTTCTCGAGTGTGTATGTGTGTGTGTGTGTGTGTGTGTACATGCGCGTACAAGTGGGTGTGCATATATGCATGTGTGTCATGGTGTATTTGTTAGTGTGGATATGTACATATTCACATGAGAGTGCATGTGAACAGGTGTGTGCATTTGTGTGGAGTATGGACAATAATGTCAGTTGTCTTTTCCTGATCTCTTTGTCTTTATTTTTTGAAACAGGATCTCTCACTGAACCTGAAACTTATCCATTCAGATAGGCTGGCTGGACGGTGAGTGCCACAGGTTTGCCTGTGTCCATGGGGCTATACCCAAGCCCACTGCCATATACAGCATTTAAACAATTATTTATTTAGTCACTGTATATGAATGTTTGTCTGCATGTGTGTATGTGTACCACGTGCATGCCTGGGTCCCGTGGAGGTCAATAGAAGATGTTGGATCTCCTGGAACTAGAGCTATGGATGTTTGTGAACTGCCATGTAGGTGCTAGGAACTGAACCAGGGTCCTTTGTAAGAGTAGCCAGTGCTCTTACCTTCTGGGCCATGTCTCCACCCACATGCTCAGCCTTTTCTTTGTGGATCGTGGCTCTAAACTCAGGCCCTTGTGGTTGGATAACAGACACGTTACTGGCTGATCCATCCCCCTAGTCCCCCTATTATGTATATTCGGCTTCATCCTGGCCTGGTAACTTAGAAAAGCAGCAGTGGGCAGCACTGACCTCTTCCTGCTCCTGCCCCTGATAGTCAGTGCCAGAAAGCGTTTGCTGAATGAGTCAACACGAGAGTAGAAGCTGCATCCGGAAGGAAGGTGTATTGTACCTTTGGATGGTTTTTAGCCCACTGTGACTGTGAAGGCGTGTTGGAGAAGCTCAGTCCATGGTTCCAGTAGTGGCTGCTCACTTCACTGTGGATGTGCTGGTCAGTTCTGACAATCCAGAATCACCGAGGAAGAGAGCGTCGACCGAATTGTCTAGATCAGGTTGCCCTAAAAGCATGGCTGTTGGGGCGTGTCTTGATTGCTAGTTGATTTAGAAAGACCCAGTACCATTCCCTAAAGAGTTAAGAAAGCCAGCTGACAGCAAACAAGGAAGCCTTAGGTTCCCTGTGGCTGTGGTGTAACTGGCTACTCAGTGGTTTGAATGAGATGAACCTCATATTCTCAGGCATTTGAGTACTTGGTCCCTAGTTGGTGGCACTGTTTGGCTAGATTGAAGAGGTGCAGCCTTGCTGAAGGAAGTATGTCACTGGAGGTGAGTGTATTTAGCCATGGTCCTCTAGAGTAATAGAACTTAAAGAATGCTTATGTACATATACATGATTTATTAATTAATGACTTACAGGTTGCAGTCCAGCTAGTCCAGTAATGACTGGCTGTGAAAGGAAAGCCCAGGAATCCAGTAGTTGCTCAGACCATGGATGTCTCAGTTGGTCTTCAGTATACTCTGGAATCCCAAAGTAGTCGCCAATGCCAGTGAAGGAATGGACTTGCTAGCAAGGTGAGGGCAAGCAGGCAAAGAGCAAACACTTCCCTTCTTCCTTGTCTTTCCATAGGCTTCCAGCGGAAGGTGTGGCCCAGATTAGGTCTGGATTAAAAGTGTGTCTTCCTGCCTCAGAGAGCCAGGTGAGAAGTGGGCCTTCCACTTCAAATTTAGCAAAAACAACGACAAAAAACAAACAATAAACAAACAAATCAAACCAAACCACAGGTGTTCCCTTCATTTTGGGGCTTTAGTTCCAGATGTAGTCATGTTCACAACCAGGAGTAGCCACAGTGGGCTTTGGGAGTTTGATAACCACATGCCATTCCCAGTTCACCCCCTCTGCTCTGTGTTTGGAGTTGAGTGTGTGAGCCCTCAGCTTCTTTCAGCTCGCATACCTGCCTGCCCGCTGCCATACCTGCCTGCCCGCTGCCATACCTGCCTGCCCGCTGCCATACCTGCCTGCCCGCTGCCATACCTGCCTGCCCGCTGCCATACCTGCCTGCCCGCTGCCATGCTTCCTCACTACGGCAGTGATAGACTCTTACCCTCTGGAAGTGTAAATCCAAATAAATCTCTTCTTCTCTCAGCTGCCTTGGTCATGGTGTTTTATCACAGCGATAGGAAAGTAACTAATGCAAGCTGTCTCCAGCTCATCCGTGACTTCCCTGCAGTGATGGGCTGTAGCCCAGGACTGTAAGCCAAAGAACAACCCGACAAGATGCTCTGCTCAGGACATTTTATTATAGCAACAGAAATGAAAACTGGAACTGTGGACCAGAAAACAGCCCAACAGGAAGCAGACTGGATATACACCTCAAAGGCTCACCCAGAGCGACCAAGTCCCGCCTGCTGAACCTCCATTCCTAAGGTTTCCACCTCTCAAAATAGTCCCACAGGCTTGGGGGGTTAAGACACAGTTTCACATCCAAGTCACATCAGTGTCTGAGCTGCAAGAGTCATTTCAATGACCTTTCCCAGTGGCCATGCAGCAGAGCGGCTGCTGCAGCCAGACCTCTCAGGCCCAGCCTTGTCTCCTCTGGGTAAGGCAGTTCAAAAGGGACCCATTGTCTTATGACCTTGCTTCTAGCGAATGCTGGAGTTCTCTCTCAACCATCGTTCCTCGGGTCCAGACCTGACTGGTTGGCATCTGGCACACTGACTGTCCTGCCTGGTCCATGGGGGAAACTGTTTCAGTCATAAAGTCCGTATGCAGCCCCTGGAGGGGACATGTGTGCAAACGTCCTGGGCTATAGCCAGCTCACAGGCTGTGAGAGTTCCGGGAGTTGGCCCGAACTACCTCACTCTGCCTCTGGTGCCCACTCCTGCTAACCCTGAGAAATTATTGCCTTCTCCACCTCTCAACTCCTGTTCTACCCATTTTGAATGGCCTCTGGGGCTGTCCCTGCCAACCTAATGAATGTCAGACACCATCTGTTGCCTAAGCCTGTGGCAGCTGTTGGGAACATGCTTGCATACATATGAATTGACTTGGTTTGGCCTAGTGATAAGGCCCTAAGATGAGCAAAGGAAGGATTTGCTAAATTAATCAGGGGTTACATCAGCCTGAGGAGAGCCTGACAACCCAGAGCAAGGCCTCAAGCGTTGGGGGATAGTGGGAGAGAGGTGGGGCTGAGACAACCAAGGAGACCCAGTAAGTTGTGGCCTCAGAAGGAAGCTTTAAGTTGCAGTCTTGGCTCCTGTGTGCCTATGAGAGGAACAGGCCCCTGTCTGTCTGACAAGGCCAAAGCTGAGGTGGCCCTCAGCAGAGGTAGCTGTTGACATTGCATGGATATGACTTTCCCTCCCCTTATTCTGCCCAACTCAATACTGAAGCTTATCCCAGGAATAGTATTATAGCTACCAAACCCAGAGCCAGACTACTTCCTTATCTAATTGCCACAAAACTCCTCAAAGGAAATGCAGATGTCTGGGCTAGGGACACGGCTCACTGACTAAAGTAATTACTGTTCAATTCCGAGGACGTGAGTTTGATCCTCAGCACCTGCATAAAAAAGCTGGGTGTGGTAGTGTGTGCTCAGAACCCCATCCCTGAGGAGATAGAATCAACCATTCCTGGGGGCTTGCTGACTGGGAAGCCAGCCTAGCTGATTGGAGGAGCACCAGACCAGTAAGAGGCGTTACCTCAGGAAATAACGTGGAGGCTCCTGAGAAACAACACAAGAGGTTGCTCTTGTCAAGGCATTTTGTTACAACAACAGAAATGAAATGGCAACAATGGACTAGGAAACAGAGAGCCCAACAGGAAGCAGACTGGGTATAACCTTCAAAGACACACAGTGAGTGACCAAGTCCTGCCATCTGGGCCCCAATTCCTAAGACTTCCACTTGTCCCTGCATATCTGCACATAGACAAGCCTCCACATGCACACATTTATATGTGAACATGCATATCTGTACACAGATAAGCTTCCATATGCACACACATACATATACATGCATATCTGCACACAGATAAGCTTTCACATGCACACACATACATATACATGCATATCTGCACACAGACAAGCACGCACCTATATGTGCACACACAAAAGAAAGCAGGGTGTTTTCCCTTAGATACAACAAAGAAGCAGGAGCTCAGAGAGGTTAAGTAACTCCTCCATGTCACAATGTTGAGGGAGGACTACGACATGGACCCATGGCAGCATCATGCTGTTTCCCAGGAGAGATCCTATCAGCACACTTTCATGGACAGCAAAGGCTCCTGGTGGCTGGGAATCCTTCCCAGGACACTCGGAGAACGGATAGGAAGTAGTAGCCTAGATGGAGTCTCCCAGGAGTCTTAAGGATATTTCAGTCAACTTTTCATCCCTAGGTTCAGCATGTCACACCTGAACTCCATCCACAAAGAGAACAGTGGGGAGCAGAATTGGGTCAACTTTAGAAAAAGCTCTGACCCACCTGGGACCCGAGTGCTGACATGTAGGTCCCCCCTTGGATGGCCTGAGCCCCAGGAAACTGCGGTTCTTACAGCTTCTCTCTTGGTACCCTGAAATCTGAGAGATCTGCTCTGAATCATCCCACATTAGAGGTAAACTGGCCTGGGGGATAAATGAAGGATCACTTTGACTGGAAGTCTCAAGAGCCATGCCTCTGACAGGACCTTGGATTCTGAGTTCCCAAGCCAGAGTACTGGAATACAGCCCACCATGAAAGGGGCACTCGGCAAGTACCACAGCTGAAACTTTGTGGTTCCAAAGTGCAGCATTTGGGGGCACTTGTCTCCATGGTATTACGGGTCAACAGAGTGAGGTGGGTCAAAGTCAATTCTATGTTGCTGACTTTGGAGATCTTTTCAGAACCTGCTTGTTGGTAAAACTGGGATTCTTGACTTCACTGCAGAAAAGAATTTCAGGATGTACAGGTTGGTTTTGTGCCAAGTTGACACAAGCTTCAGTCACTAGAGAGGAAGGAGCCTTAGTTGAGGAAATGCCTCCATGAGATCTAGCTGTAAGACATTTTCTCAATTAGTGATCAATGGGGAAGGCCTAGCCTATTGTGGGTGGTTCCATCCCTGGGCTGATGGTCCTGGTTCTGTAAGAAAGAAGGCTGAGGTTCTATAAGAAAGCCATGGGGAGCAAGCCAGTAAGCGGCACCCCTCCATGGCTTCTGTATCAGCTCCTGCCTCAAGGTTCCTGCCCTGTTTGAGTTCCTGTCCTACTTCCTCCAATGATGGACTATGATCTGGGAGTGTAAGCTGAATAAACTGTTTCCCTCCCAACTTGCTTTTTGGCCATGCTGTTTTCGTCACAGAAATAGAAACCCTAGGACACAGAAAGTATGGATCAGAGATAGAGTTTACCAGAAAGAAAATGTAACATAGATTTAAGCACAAGGGTTAACAGGAAGTGGCTCAAGGACAGGATGAGACATCCAAGTGCAGGCGTGGGCTTCTCAAAGAAGACTTGAGCTGAAGCTTCGGGGCCTAACACTTTACCAGTTTGGTAGCTCTCCGGTTAGATCTCAAGGGGCTGCAAACACATTTTTCCTCCTCTTCTAAATATTTATTTGTGTGAATGTATTTAAGTGGACCCATACATGCCACATGCTTGCTGCCACATTTGAACACCACAGTGCACACGTGGAGGTCAGAGGACATCTTCTGAGACTCAGTTCTCTCCTTCCACTATGTATGTTCTGGGACCTGAACTCAGGGGGTCAGGCATGGTGGCTAGACCATTACTGCTAATCGATCTTGCAGCTCTTTCCCCTTCTGTTTTGATAAAGGAGGTCACAGGGTGACTCTGGATGTATCATTCAAAGGACTACAATGCAAGGTAAAACCATGGTTCACAGTGCTACACAAGAGGGCTGTGACATGTTTTTACTATAAGTTGAATTTCTGATGAGATTCCTAGAAAACCGAAGGTTTGTAGCTGGGAACGGGGGAAAGCCTTTCATACATGGGATGTAAGCACAGCTCCCAATGTCCTATGGTCTTACTTGAAACTTCCCTGTAGGAGAGGTAGCATTTCTGTCAGCAGCCCTCACAGCAGATGTTGACTGACTCTCTGACCACAAGAGACTTTGACCAGACTTGAGAGTGAGGAGTTTCCCCCATTTACACATGGGGAAACTGAGGCACAAACACAGTAACATGCCCAGAGATCATGCTGCAGAGCCAAATATTTCTGTAGGAGTTCACGTTTCCACATTTTTCCCTACCCCAGGCAGCTGCTGCAGCATTTTCAAGAGCACCACCGGAGTTCTTAGCAGCACAGGAGAGTTCCGCTCTAGGGAGGTCAGCCTTCAAATTTCTCAGCACGTAGACCTTCAGAGCCTAGTGCTAGCCAACATTGTAGAGCCTTTCCAAACTCATCAGGAAGCACTGAGCTGCAAAAACTATCTTCCTGGGATGGGAGAAGGCCTAGTGGTTAAAGCATTTGTCTCAAGTTTGGATTCTCTAGAACCTGGGTAAATCCTGTGTGGACATGGAGGCTGCCTGTAGTTCCAGCCTTGGAAGGAGGAGCTAGAGCTCCCTAAAACAACCTGGGTGTTGAGACTAGCCATATCAATGCACTCTGGGTTTGATTGAGAGACCCTACCTCAATGGATAACACAGAGGAGAGATGGAGAAGGAGAGTGGCATCAACCTCAGTCCTCCGCGTGTACACATACACATTCAAACATACACATGTGTCGTTAGGCACATGCAAACATGTACACATAGCACCACACACAAATGAAAAATAAATTAAAAGTCGCGGCTTTTGTGAGTATTTAAGAAGATCATTGTACCTTCCTGCTAGGAATTTGAGCACTGAGGGACTGAGAAAGCTGATTCTTGCTTTTTCTAGCCCTCCCCCTACCTTTCACACCCATGCCTTTGAGAAGCTGAAAGGCATGCGCAGATGTCAGGAGCTGTTCTCCTCTGTGTGTTCACAGGCCCACCCCTCGTTCCCATGGCAGCCTGGCACACGCTGCCTGCACTTTCTTTCCCCCACACTCTAGTCTGTCTGGCAACTTGTCTGGCTCTCCCAACTGTGCTGTGAATGGCTGGCGGGCAAGGCCGGGCCAGTTTTCCACACCTGGCTGGGCACATGGCCCAACAAGGTGCTCAGAGACCAGGGAATGGGGAAGGTGCCTGCGGGAAAGATGGAGCAAGAGCAGAGAGGTAGGAGGACACACTTCGAGGCGAGGCCTATGGGCCAAGAGCATTTCTTGAGCACCTGCTGTATGCAAGTCGCAGTGCAAAACTCTGAGAGGCCAGCTTGTAAGACCCATACGCAGTTTCTAAACACTGAGTGTATTGGGTTTATTTTCAAACTTAATGCCCCATGGATAAGGTAAGTTTGCACATAGCTTGCGGGATACAGAATATGTGAGTGGAATAGCAAAACAGCCAGTGGCCTTGGGCCATGCGACTTGCTTCAAGTAGTGGCTCTACCCTAGCTAGCTATATGGCCTTGATTTACACAGAGGCTGGCTCTGTACCCACCGTTTGTAATGTGCAAGCTGTCTGCAGCCCAGCATTGCTTCCTTTATAAGATGTGTGTGGTGCCCCATTCTAGAGGTAGGCTCAGGCCTAGAGGTAAATTAGGCCAAGGGATGGTAGCGGAGGCTATGACCACCTTATTTCAGTGTCCACAGAGCATCCAGCAGGGTTGGGCCCAGGAGGCATGTGTCAGAGTGAAGAATGGGCTGCCTGCCATGGGGCAATGTCCAAAAACCCAGCTGGGGAGTGGGCAGGTGGTTTCACAGGTAAAAGCACTTGCTGCATGAGGATGAGAACCTGGGTTCAAATCCCCAGCCCCCATGTAAAAAGCTGGGAGTGGCAGCTGTGACTCCAGTGCTGTGGAGGGTGGAGACAGGAAGACCCCTCTGTGTACAACCAAAGCAATCCCAGCTGTGAAGATTATAGTTGAGCCAAGGTGTGGCAAGGTGGATGGCTTCTGGTCACTGTCACAGCACTGTGAGTTTTAAAAGGACTGGATCTGGGGAGAAACCCTATTTACTAGTGTCACTTTGACCCTGACTTCAGTGACCACAGGACATAGGCAGGGAGGTGGCACTTGACACAAAGCTGCTGTATCAGTTATGTTCCGTATTGCTGTGACTAAACACCCGGCAGCCTGACCAAACAACCTCCAGGAAGAAGAGTCGGCTTTGACTTATGGGCTGAGTGCAGGCCATGGCATCAAGAGCACAAGGCACCTGGTCACAGGGCGTCTGAAATCATGAACCAGAGAGTGAACAGAAACTGGATCAGGTGATAATAAGGTCACAAGGCCAGTCTCAGTGGTCCACTTCCTCCAGTAAGTCTCCAACCCACAAACCCAAAATCTTAGTTTGGATTTCATGGCTGTGTAGAGACACCATGACCATGGCAACTCTTTAAAGGAAAACATTTCATTGAGACTGGCTTACAGGTCAGAGGTTCAGTCCATTATTGTCATGGCAGGAAACATGGCAGTGTGCAGGCAGACATGGTGCTGGAGAAGGAGCTGAGAGTTCTACATCTTGATCTGCAGGCAGCAGAACGGAGACTGTGTGCCACACTGGGTGTAGCTTGAGCAAAGGAGACCTCAAAGTCCACCCTCATAATGACACACTTTTTCCAACATGGTCATACCTCCTAATTCAAACACATTCAAACACATGAATTTATGGGATCTGTTCCTATTCCAACCACCACAAAGGTTCCTCAGCCTCCCAGACAGCACCACCAGATGGAGACCAATGAGCTCACATCCAGACCACAATACCTGCTACCTCCAACACCAACTCCTCACTGCTGGTGCCTATTCCTTGGGCACCCACGCACTAGGCTTTATTCTACGCTTCAGAGAAACAGAACGATTAGGAATCATGGGCTGGCGAGATGGCTCAGTGGGTAAAGGTGCTTGCGGACAAGCCTGAAAACTTAAGTTCAGTCTTTGGGACCCACATGGAGGAAGGAGAAAAACAGTTCCCACAGACCATCCTCTGACTTCCACACATGTATGTGGTGTGCCCAAGCTCAAACAAAGAATCTTCATATTTACATTCTTAAAGGCACAGGCCACTAATAAGGAAGAAGTAATGACAAAATGGGAAAGGACGGTAAGCCTGTTAGGAGACAGGGGACAGGAAATGCTAGGGGGCATGGTCAACTATCTCCCTGAATAGGGCGTAGAAGAAAGCTGATCCAGAGAAGGTGATGATGGCATGCAAAATGGGAGGAGCCAGGTAGAAACCTGAGAAAGTACGTTCTGGAAACACGGGCCTGGAACATGTTACAGCAGGTAAAGGGGCTGAGAGTCAGAGCATCGTGTGGACCACGCTGGATGTTGTGAGGGAAGGGCTTGGGTCTTCCTTGTCTTCCAGCAAGCCTGCTCATCTTCCTTCTGCTACTAAACAGTTTCTTTACTAGAGACTCTTCCTTCCTTGCCTCCTTCCTTCCTTTGAGTTCTCTTTGTTTTATTTTTCAAGACCGGGTTTCTCTGTGTAGTCCTGACTATCCTGGAACTCACTCTGTAGACCAGGCAAGCCTCAAATTCAGAGATCCACCTGCCTCTGCCTTTGGAGAGCTGGGACTAAAGGCTGGCACCACAACTGCCTGGCTCAGAGTCTCTGGGAAAATTTAGCTCCCTCTGTGCCTCATTGGTTCCTAGTAGCCTACAGGGTGTACCGGAGGCTGTCAGGATTGTGTTGCAACTCCACCTAGATGAGAAGGGGAGACATCTGGTGTCTTGTTAAGAAGATATCCTCATGCTGGGCGGTGGTGGCGCACGCCTTTAATCCCAGCACTTGGGAGGCAGAGGCAGGCAGATTTCTGAGTTCGAGGCCAGCCTGGTCTACAGAGTGAGTTCCAGGACAGCCAAGACTACCTGAGAAACCCTGTCTTGAAAAACAAACAAACAAAAAAAAAAAAAAAAGAGAGAGAGAGAAGATATCCTCAAGTGCTGCCCTTCCAACAGTGACCATCACAGACTGGTTATTGACAAGATCAGAGGAAGCATGTCACCTTCTATTCCCGTACCTCATTGTCATCCTCAGCAGTTCTGTGATGACAACAAAGACTTTGTTTTCCAGCTGGGAAAGCTCAAGTAAATTAGCTCTCTTCCGGATGATCTCATGGAATAATTGCATATAGAGTTGAGTGAGTCTGGAGTTCACGGTCCAGCCTTCCTTTCTCAGCAGCTTTGCCTCTCTTATGATGTTCCTGTCTCCTTGCACCACCAAATGCAGGACCTCCCTGTCTCCTTTCTGCCTAGAGAGCGTGTCCCGCTCAAGGTCCAGCCAGGTGCTCATGTCTTTACTAGTTCCTGACCTTTGATTCTCATACAGATTATTGGTCCTGTTCTTTTCTATTCAGGTACCAAAAATGTAATGCTTCCTCCTTACCATCTGTGGCATGGGGATATCTCCTTGAAGTTATTTTTCTTAAACTGTCCTCCTTTACAGTAGGGAGAGTAGCCTACCTAGGGTCCAAAGAAAAGCTTTCACTTTGAAATGAAGCTGTTCCATGGTATCTTTAGAAAGCATGTGAGTGATGTTAAGGCCTAGGTACATGTTAAGGCCTAGGTACATGTTAAGACTTAGGTGACATTACTTGGCTAGCTGCCATTGTAAGGAAGCTTTCTTATATGTTTCTGCTGTTACTAGGAAACTTTCTAATGTCAAGATTGATTACATATTCTGTTATGTTTTGTGCCCTTGGAAAGCAATCATGACAGAAGTCAGAACTGTTTTGTACGGTTGCCCACAATAAACATGGACCTGAACCAACCCAGCAGGACTTCCTGCACCTATATAAGCTTTTGTGGTATTTGCCTTTATAAGCTGCCCCTGGGGTGGACCCCAACATAAGAGAGACACCTGTACCAATATAAAAAACTACTTGGAATAAGACTTTCATTTTGAGTAGGGGTTGAGTTCAGTTTAAGTTCCTGAGACCTCCCTGGGAGCTGACATCCTACTTGGCAGAAGGAGACATGTACATGGGTAGCTGACATCCTGGTTGGCAAAGACATGAATGTTAGACAAGTCCCATCCTGGTAGACAAGTTAGGACATGAATATTAGACAAGGCAAGTCCCCTGCCACAGTTGAATACCCCGACCAATGGGAGCAGGACAAGTGTACAGCAAAGACACGTTCCTAAGGAAGTCCTCCTGTCCCTAAGTTCTGATTGGTGAAATAACTTGGAACAGATATTTGTGGATTTGGGGCTTAAAAGCCCTGTAGGACTTTAACTCGGTGTCATGGTTCAGTTCCCAAATCTGGACCATGGCCCTGGTCGACCAGTCCTGGGGCATTTGCTCAATAAACTATCCCTGTCTGACTGAGATCAGTGTTTGTATGGTTTGTTAGGCGATTCCTGGACCCCAACAAGTGAAGGGAAAATGTAAAATGAATTAATATTAATTTGCCTGCAGATCAAAATTACATTGAGATTCCATCTTATCCCTGTTAGAATGGCTGTCATCAAAAACATAACAAATTCTGGCAATGATGGGGGTAGAGCTTTTATGCATAGCTAGTGGGAATGTAAGCTAGTTTAGCCACCGTGGAAATCAATATGGGATTCCTCAAACAAGAAGTAGAAGTGCATATGGTTGAGCTATTCCCCTTTCTGGAAACAGAGCTGAAGGCCTCTAAGTCACCAGACGTCAGAGACACTTGCTCACCCTTGTTTGTGGCAACGTTATTCACTACAGCCAAGTTATGAGATGAGCCCAGGATGTCTGTCCATCAAGAGAAGAATAGATGGAGGGACATGTTTCTATGGGAAGCAGCCAGCAGGGATACGATGCTTCTGACCACAGCTAGGCCTCACTGGCTGTTTTTCCTGCTGCTGCTGCTGCCACCGCAGCCACCACAGTTATACTGCTTTCCCCAGAAGCACCAAAAACTCAGCTCGCATGCCCCACCCAGTCTGCCTTGGAATGGAATGGTATTTGTATTAGCTACTTTTCTCAGTGCATGTGGGAGGGGTGTGTGTGTGGTGTGTGTGTGCATGGGCACCTGAGGGTGGATGTGAGGTGTCTTCCTCAGCTGCTTTCCACCTTGTTTGTGACACAGGGTCTCTGCCTGAACTGCGGAGCTCACTGATTGGCCGCTGCCTGAACTGTGAAGCTCACTGATTGGCTACCCTGGCTGACCAATGAGCTCAAGGGCTCTCCCTGCCTCCTAAGACGCTACATGCATAAGAGCTATTTTTCTCCCCCAGCCTGCCCCCCTTTTCCCTAGAATCTCATTCCTGGGAAAGGCAAACTTGAAGTAACTATAAGCAACTTGCCACAACTTCTTGGTGAGGTTGGAGCTCCAAATAGAAATGTAAACTTTAGAGCAAAATAAAAATTACTTTTCGTCAGAGTCAGGACAATCATGAGAATAGCATAGGGCAAGGGAAAGGAGCAGGGATTTGGGGCGCTGCGGTGGTGGAAGGCTCCAGAAGGAGCTGAGGCTGAATCAAAACGTTCTTGAGCCAGGGAAGGGAAGATGGCTCAACCAGCAATGTGTTTTTTACACAAGCATAAAGAACCGAGTCTGGATACCTAGCACCTACTCAAAGTCCCAAGCATGGTGACACTCACCAGTAACCATAGCTCTGGGGAGGTAAGACAAGGATTTCTGATCCTGGCTGACCAGCCAGTCCCGCTGAGTTAGTGAGCTCTGGGTTCAGTGAAAACACCCTGCCTAAAACAACAACAACAACAAAAACAACAAAAAACAAACAAACAAACAAGCAAACAAGAACGCACAGGGACTGGGAGATGGTTCGTGGGTAAGGATACTTGTACGAACATGAAGCCCTGGGTTTGCATCACCAGCACCAGTGTAAAAAGCTAGGCATGGCTGTGGTTGCTGTAATCTCAGCATTGTGGGTGGGAACAGATGGACCCCAGAGACATGTATCCATAATCACATGCACATACATGAATGTGTATAGTGCAAGCAACATATAATTTTTAAGTTTGTGCTGTGTATGCCAATTTAAAACAGCGACAGATGCTGCTGCGCCCCTGTTCTGTATTGTAGCCAGCTGAACCCAAAGGATCTCAGAGGTTTATGGGGATTTTGTGGCAGGGATTGATTTTCAGAGTAGGAGTGCCCAGAATAAGAGGAAAAAAAAAAAAGTGCCCAGAATCATGACAATCTGTGGGTGCCAGCTAGCACAGTTTAATGCAGATGCCGCTCTGGCCAGCAGGGGGCGCAAGTTCCCTGTGGCCCGGGGCCTGGTAGGCTCCCAAGAGTCTTTTGGTTGGAGAAAGACAGCAAGAAGCCCTGAGGGCTGAGACTCTAGCATTTATTAATAGCCCTCAAGGGGGAGTGCACCTGTAATCATGACACTCTTCTACCCCCACCAGGGTCAGTCCTAGACCCGGCCCTGCAATTTCCTCCAGTCTTCCCCTTCACGCCCAAAGCTTCTTCCTGAACATCTGTAATCTAGCCAAGAGGCAGACAGGATTTAATGGTCATTATGTCTTCCCAAGGCCTCTTGGGCTGGTCTGAGGAAGGCTTGGCCTCTGGTGTTTCTCAGGTTCTCCAAGCCTGTAAGCTATGGAAAGAACCCCATCAGTTAGGGTACAGGAAATGACAGATGTTGAAGAATAATTATGACCAGAGAGATCAATCCAAATGTTCTCCATTACTTAGGAAAACACAATAAATTGTAGACTTGACATGTGCAAACTTTTCTTTTTAACTGGTAAGAAAGAAGTCTGTCTTGGGGTTGTGGATGTGGCTCAGCTGGCTCAGTTCATACAACATGCACGGAGCCCTGGGTTCCCTCTCCAGGAACACATGACTAGCATGGCAGTGGTCATAGCACTGGACGGGATGGGGCGGGGGGGGGGGGGATGAGATATCGGGTGTTCAAGGTCATACTTGGCTTCTTAAGGAAGCAGCCTGGGATACATGAAGCCCTGTCTCAAGGAAAGGACCGTCAGTGCTGGGGTCAGTTCCAGCGTCTGCTGCTGTGACTCCCTGGATTCTGTGCCTCTGGGGTCAGTTCCGGCGTCTGCTGCTGTGACTCCCTGGATGCTGTGCC
>JANHMN010000009.1:22849688-22875301 GCA_030674055.1 Rhabdomys pumilio
CTGCTGCTGTGACTCCCTGGATGCTGTGCACCTGGGGTCAGTTCCAGCGTCTGCTGCTGTGACCCCCTGGATGCTGTGCACCTGGGGTCAGTTCCAGAGTCTGCTGCTGTGACTCCCTGGATGCTGTGCACCTGGGGTCAGTTCCAGCGTCTGCTGCTGTGACTCCCTGGATGCTGTGCATCTGTTACTCTCCCTGACTTCGTCCCCCAGTCGCTCCCTGCTCCCTGCCTGGTGTCTAGAATAGCCTGATGCTCCATGAAGAGGGATGCAACTGAGAGAGAGGAGAGCGTCAACGCCACATTCAAAATTAGAAAATGTTTGGAAGGAATAGTCTAAAAATGCTTGCCTGGAAGAGGAAGAATATTCCAACAAAAAGCAAAGAAAAGAGGCATACTGGACCCTTGCTCCATTTAGAAATCACCGTGTATACCCACAGAATTGTATTCTGAAGATTCATAATATTATAAATCTATGAGAGTGCATCTTATAAGAAGAGGAGTGGAGGAGGGCAGGAGAGGAAGGCAGCTAGATAAAGTAGGCCACATGAGCTCAGATGGCCTGGTTTTTCCTCCGCTAGACTCTCCCCCAGCTTAGAACGGGAGGAGGTGGCATTACTTAGCATCTGTGCTCTCTGCCTGAATTCCTCAGTTTATCCAACCATGGAATGGGCTGATGAATAGAACCATTGTTTTCTCTGTGATGTCAGATGGAGCTCAGTGTGTGTGCATGCATGAGAGAGAGAGAGAGAGAGAGAGAGAGAGAGAGAGAGAGAGAGAGAGAAGTGACTAGCCCTGTGCCCAGGTCATTATAGGACTCAAGTGTGAATTTCCCTTCCTGTCCCCTCAGTCACATCGAGGTGGGAAAGTCTAGCTGTGAGCTATAAAAGGAAGAAAGGAAGAAAGGAAGGAAGGAAGGAAGGAAAGAAGGCAGGCAGGCTTTGAGGCAAAAGCCTCGTAGTGTGACTGCTTTGCTCCTGACACTTTGCAAACAGCTGCAAAGTGTTAATGGACATGTGAGTGTTCTGCCCTCTGTGGGTCTGGGCCAGGTGGCCTCTGCCCAGCTCCTCTTTGTCACTGTGTGTGTCCACCCTCAGCCTCTGGGCCACATGTGACACGTGGCTAAGGAGAGCGACAGAAGCTTCTCAACGTGGATTCGCGCTTCACGGACACACGAGATTGTTTGGGATCCCCAGGAATTGCACAGTGAGCACTTTACCAACAGAGCCCCCCCCACACACACAGCTACAGTGTCTCTCTCTCCTCAGTCTGCTTAGAGCCGGTCACATGTACATGTAAGTGTGTGCACATACATATTACCGTGGTCACAAGACCTCATGTGGGAATGTCAGTTGATCACCATTGTCTTGTTCTAGGAACAAACACCCGTGTGACAAGAGCAGAAGTTCCCCAGGGTATTGCTCACTGGGGGTCCCGTTAGGGTGTGCCCACTGTACCTGTCTCCTTACTTACTAGACATCTCTAGCTTGGAGTCTTGCTTTGTACACCAGGCTGGCCTCAAACTCAGTCATCTACGTTCTTCTGCCTCCCAAGTGCTGGGATTAAAGGCCATCACACCCAGTACATATTTTTATATGTATACTGGGGAGAGGATCAGAAGTGTATAAGTATCCCAGCCAGAAGACAGAATAGAAACCCCACTGAAGTTACAGGCAGCTGTAAACTGCCCAGAGAGAACTCTGAAATGTAAATTTGGGTCCCCTCCATGAGGCACAAACACTCTTAACCACTGAGCCATCCGTCCAGCCCCATGGTCTCTGCTCAGGTGGCCACCCACTGGCCCACACCCACTCTCCAGCATGTCTTCCTCCGCTTCCTCTGTGCTAGCGCTGTGTCATAGAGGGCACGCTGGGCCTTAGTGGCCAACTTACTCCCACCCCTCCCCCTTTTGTTGAGCAAAAGCTTGATTACATTTTTTGTTTGGGTAGTCTTTAGTTTGTTAGTTTGCTCGGAGCAACAATTATGTACCCAACTGAACACACCCCATCCTGGGCTGTACCCTACGGAGTCCTGAGGCTGCAGAGCTATGCTGCCACTGTGGCTGGCTGCCTCTTTGTTCTGGAAGGATCACATTGCCTAAGGACTTTCACCTGTATCTCCTTGGCCTAAACTTGATCACAGGGTCACTGGTAACTTCAAGAGTACTGAGGAAGCAAGCCTGTTTTAGCTGCCACATTGTCGGCCTGAACAAGTCTCTGTTTTGTTCATAGGAACACTGAGGAAATGGATTTGGGGTAGGTCACCAGCAGGACCACTGTGGGAAATGAGGCCAAATCTCCCCAGGCTCTCAGAACTGATGGCTCTGAGCAACAGCAGTTGACTCACTCTGGGTTCTCACAGACAGGCCACGGTGACACAGTACAGTCCTCGATTTCTTTGCCAGAGAGGACTGACTTATCTGAAGTGCTGGCTGGCATCAAACAGTGCTGAAGGTAATGCCTCTTCCCTGAGAACTTCGTTGTCCAAGGCTCTCCACAGCCTGCAAGGGGTCTCCATGGTGACCTCAGGCAATGGGATGCCACGGGCAAAGGGCTTTATGGGTGAGAGCTCTAAGAGGCACGCATGAGGTGGGGATGTGGCTCAGCCCACACCTGTTTGGTATTCGAAAAGCCCTGTGTTAGATTCCCAGCACCACACAAAATCAAGCATGCCGTGGGCTGGAAGGCAATTCCAGTGAGAACAGATGACAGACATCATAGGTCTGTCACTGTCGCCCCACTGTCACTGAGCTGCTGAGATCCAGAGGGTCTTCTCCGGTTCCCACTTGGCTAGTGGCTCCAGGGGCAGCACCTCCTGGCTCTGCCCTTCACTCCCAAGTCAGCAGTGACTTTGTTCTTTGTTTGGCTTCCGCTCTCCATCCACCGTGTAACCAGAATTCTGCGTCCTAGGCTGTGTGCTTTAAATATCTCCCGGTGGTTTCTCCTCCTGGGTAGATCCTGACTCATGCAGACAGCACAGTAAACTCCCAACACCCATCACTTAGATGCAGCAACGGGTGCCACTCTCGCTTTGGCTATTTTTATTTTTGTGGAGAAAAATTCCCAACCGCCCTGGCTCTGCCGAACAGTTTTGCCATGTGCCTCTCAACACAAGGATGCCTTCTTACTTACATAACTCACATGTGAAGTCCCTCACACCTGTGTTCAAGCCTCATACCTTCCTTACAGGCATCTGATAACCAGCCTATAGACACAGTCTCTCAAATGTTCCGAAGACGCCTACATGGCTGTAAGTTTGTTGGAATCTGCGTTTAAGCAAGAGCCACATTGTTTGATAGGTGTGTGTCTCTTGCCTGTCTTTCCTTCAGGCTATGAGAGTTCTGTGAAGGCAAGTCTTCAGTGTCTTTTAATCTTAGTCTCTCCATCAGCAAATATCATCATCACGCAAATGTCACATTCTTATTACTACCATAACCAAACCACACACCACACACACACAAGTCTGTGCGCACGCACACATACAAATACATACATGTGTTTTAAAAAATTAAAAATATTCCTGTAGACTATGCTCTCTAACCATGTCTGTGCCTAACAGACTAACAGATACTCTGTGACAAGGGCTGTTTGGAGATTGTTACTGTTAACTAATGATTGGTGATTTCCAGCTAAAACTTTCACCCCACACCTCAATCCCTTTGAATTTATCACCACAAGTACCAGAAGCTTTTGATGGTTACTGATGGATAAACTTAGATAACATCACTATGCACCAGGCTTTTAACCCATCGAGACAGCAACTGGTCATCAGCAGGGTTTGGAGGAGAGGGGCTGGGAAGCCTCTGATGGTTCCTAGGAGATGGGGAGAGGAAAAGCCTTGGAACAAGGTCAGAGAGGGGGTGCACCATGCTACGGATGTTCCAAATGCCACTGAATCATTTGCTTTCAAGTGGTAAATTTCTGGTCATGTGGATTTTACCCAGTAAAAATAAATACAGTCCACTTAACCAGTTTCAACCAACTCAGCTCCGCTAGAATGAACCACGCCCTGGCCTTACCACCATTTCAGACCGTATTAGCAGAAGACAGAGTTCCTGGGGGGAGTTCACCAGAGTTGAGGAATCAAAATATCAGCGAGTGCTTGTGGGAGAGGACATATCTCCTCACTCTAGGGAGCCAGTGTAGGAGAATCACCCTTCCGATGATGTGAGCCTGTCAGAACTCTGTTGCTCTTTTGGAAACAGGATGACAGAAGGAAGGGGTCTTCAGGCGAGCAGTCCACATGTCTAGCATGTGTCTGTAACTTTAGGGGTTGTGCATCTCTCGGGCTGTTCCACAGCACTGCCCACACAAAAGGCCTTCCACTGTCAGTGGGAGAGGAGGAAGGGCAGGGGAAGGACCCCCAAAACATTGCCCTTTGGAGATGGTATTTGGATACCTGCCATAGAGGGACCCATAAAACCCATGGGAGAGGAAGCCTCAAGTGTCCCCTGAAGATATTCACATCCTTCCTCTACGTCTCCTCAAAATCTCTAAGGACAGTAAAGGAAAGGGACCAGAAGAGTAAGCAGAGTGTTGGGGAGCGGGCTCCAGTCAAAAGAGTGGGCTCTAGTCAGAAGAGGGAGCCAGCTCCAGTCAGAAGAGCGCTAGCTTGAATTTGATTTTGCAGAACCCACATAAAAAAAGCGGCGTGTGGTGGCACAAATACTTGTAGTCCCAGAGCTTGGAAAACCGAAACAAGCGGACACGGGTGCTCACAGCTAGACAGTCTCAGCATAGCAAAAGGCTCAGCTCAAGTGAAAGACTGTCTAAAAATAATAATAAAGTGAGGCTGCCGAGGTGTTCGTGGATGAAGGCTCTTGCGGACAAGCGTGAAGCTATGGATTTGGTCCCTGGAACTTACCAAGTGAAACAAGAGAACCAACTCCCTCGAGTTGTCCTCTGACATCACTGTGGGCTGTGGCACTTCCCTGTTTCCACATAATAAACAAATAAATGTAATTTAAAAAAAGAAAAACAAGCTGGACAGCACCTGAGGAACAACATTGGAGATAGATGACTGGTTTCTAGATATGAATACACGTACGCACTCACCCACGCACGTACCAACACATGCATCCACGTGCTCAACCACGCACACCACGCACGCACCCACGCGCCCACCCACGCACAGAAAGATTGATAAGCAGCTCCATGCTCCGCCTTTCATGCTCTTGGAAAACGGCAGCTGTTGCTAGGCAGTCGGTGGTGTTAGGTCCCGTCCAACCTACAAGCCCTGGACCATACTGGAGGGAGCTTTTAGAATCTGAAAATAACCAGAAAGTGGTGTCATCCACTAAATACATTGTTAAAGATTGTGAACAGGAGATTTTATATTAATCCTCAAAAAGATATGGGAGAAAAGACATTACCATTTCATGCTTGTGACTCACAGAGAAAACATACAGTTGCTTAGTTTCTCTTCTACAAAGGTGTTTGGTCAAGCCTTCCTGTTGAGTACTAGTGGAGTAATACCTGAAAATCACCAACACTTAGGCACTCAAGAGATTGTAGACTAGAGGCTAGGAATGTGGCTTAGTTGGTAAGAATACTTGCCTAGCATGCCATGTCCCAGGTTCAACTCCCAGCACCATGTAAAGCAGGCATGGAGCTGCATGCTTGTAATTCATGCTTGTAATTCCAACACGACTGTAAGAATATTACCACCATTAGCAGGAAGCCAAGGGTTAGTTGGTTAAATGTGATAACCCACTGGCAGATAATTATGTACAGTAAGTTAGCATGCACAGAGTTTAAAAACTTGCAGAAAGGGCTGGTGAGAAGACTCAGTGGTAAAGGAACTTGCTGTCAACCCTGATAGCCTGGCTTTTATACCTGGGACCTGCTAGGTTTGAAACCTGGGCTGAGGGATCTACTTAACATATCAAAGCAGACCTGGCCACCAGATGCTCCCAGCATCCCTCAGCCCCTGTTACATGGTCCTCCTAGCTTTTGAACCCTACCCCTTTCTCTAAATGTCTCCAGCCCAGGGGCTGAGCTGCTCTTCCCCATGTAACCCAACCATTTTGGTTAACCTGTCCTCTTCTGGGTGTCTGGCTACTGCAGCTGGTTCCCTCTGTCCCCTCCCTTCTCCCTTCTCTTCACATGGTTCAGGATCCTGTTCACTCTGGACTCTTCCAGATGTGTCTGCCTCTGGCTATGTTCTCCCACACGTCTACAGTAAACTCCTCCACCATGCCTGGGCCTAGTCCTTTCCCTTTGTATTTCTTTTTGTCATTCAGAACCCACGTGGTGAGATGGGAGAACAGACTCCCAAACGTTGTCCTCTGACCTCTGACCTCTGACCTCTGTTCATGTGCTGGCATGTGGCTCCGACACACAATCCACACAAGTAAATAATGAATGTAAAAGAGTTTAATCTTACACAATACTGTTATTATTTACGTATGGCATGTCAAAGCACAAGAACTCCCCAAGATCAATTTGAGGCGTTATTTTCCTTTAGTGGGGAGGCCTGGAGAGACCCAGAGATGTAAGCACGGCACCTCATTTCCCAAGCCAGTAGCTTCAGATGCCGTATCACTGCATTAGATCCCATTCACGTTTGTATGATTCAAATACTTTGTTTTAGAATGTGCATTACTGAAGGAGCCTGGGTTCCTGTCTACACAGGAAGGTCCACTACTAGACTTGCCTTTTTCTTCCTTTAAAATAATTTTCAGTATATGTGTCTGTGTCTGTGTGTCGTCTGTCTGTTTGGGTGTCTGTCTGTGCATGCATGTGCCATAACACATGTGAAGAGGTGAGAGGCTATCTCTGTGGATGTTTTTTTTCTTTTGACTTTTCCTCCTCCTTCTCAACTTCCTCCTCCTTCTACAAAGGGCCTCATGCATCCCAGTCTGGCCCCTAATTTGCTAGTAATTAAAAATGATTTTGTGTATGAATTTCCGTATGTGCAGGCCTCAGCAGGTGTGTCGGGGTTGGAGTACAGCCTCAGGAGTGGGGCTTCACCTCTTACCTTGTTTGAGTCAGGTCCTCATTGCCTCTGTGCACACCAGACTAGCTGATCCATGAGCTCTCCTGTGTCTGCCTCCCATCTCACCCCGGAGGGATCACAGACATGAGCTACTGCACCCAGCTTTTGAACGGGTTCTCATATTTATATAGCAAGTATTTTACCCACTGAGGCATCTTTCCTGTCTAACTTTGAACTTCTGGTCCTCCTTCCTCCTCCACCTCTCAAGTGCTGAGGTAACAAAAGTGCAAGGACTCTACCGACTGAGCTACTTCCCTGCCCACGGCTGAGCTTCTGTGTTAAGCAGTATCAGAGAGTTCAAGGTGTCTGAGCCCACATGTGGAAAAGGACAAGGCATGCCACCAAGCAAGTGAGCAATGACTGAATGGTGGGCAGCTTTGGGTGCCATCTTGGAGAACTTGGGCCTTGTAGGAAGAGCAAAGCAACCATGACAGACTTAATGCTTGGCTATAAACAGACAGGAAGGCACTGCAAATGCACTAGTGACAATGATGGTGGGTTCTGCAGCAGCAGGAGGGAGATACAAAGAAGGCATCATCAGGAGAAACAGGGGCAAGTCCAGCCTGGAGGGCTGTCAGTTGCAAAATGACATCCGATCCAGCCGGAGGTGGAAACATCCCGGGTAAAAATGGAAGCAGCCAGCGATTGCTATTTATAAAAATAACTACAAAGGCTTGACAACCCAGAGAGAATGCTGAAAAAGTAAATTGAGGGCTGTTGGGGAAATGTTCAGTGATTCTCATCTTCAAAGCATTTCTGAGACATGAGCTCATGACTCCTCCTTCCAGAGCAGTCCAGGGGAAAAGGACAGTGGGGGAGGGGAGGCAGAACATGGGTAACCACCCCACGGGGACAGACACCCACCAGAAATGCTGCTATTCTCAACCATTACTCTCAAATGTTCACGTCTTCAAATGGCCTCTTGTTCCTCACACCTGCCTGGTGCTTGGGCATGTTATGACAATGGGTAGAGCAGCCGCAGAGCAGCCAGTGCCAAGAATTGTGCCATGTCACCACTAGCCCCAGGACCTAAGATTCAGGTGACAAAGGCCAGGAAACAAAAGACTGCCTAGGCTGCTGATCAAGGGTCACTCTGAAGAAGGATGGAGACAGACCTCTGGTGGAGGCTAGAGGGACTTGGCATATTTAATGTCTCTCTTCTGAGGGACTTCTGTGGACACAAACTCAGGTCCTCATGCTTGTGGGGTAAACGTATCACTCATCAGACCAACTTTTAATTTCTGATCCTCCTGCCTCCACCTCCCAAGGACTCCGACAGTTAGTGTGTACTATCATGTCTGGTTCATGCAGTGCTGGGGAGGACTTTATGTTTGCCAGGTGCCGGTCTATACCACATTCCATCCTACAGAGTGCCGGGGATTGAATCCAAGGTCTCGTGTGTACTAGGGAAGTGTTATAGCCACTGAGATATGTTCTCAGTCTATGGCTTCATCCTTTATGTTAAGGAGTAGCAGAGAGTTTGCCAGAAGAAGGGCTTGTCCTCAGACAAGGTGAAAGGGAAGGGATGGAAGGCACCAGAGGAATAGGAAGCATACTCCACCCCACCCCACCCCCTCAATAGTTGGAAAGAGCTATCAGCTGGCCAAGTTCTCACTGCTGTGAGTCCTACATGACTAAAGCCTACAGCTCAGAGTCAGTCACAGAGGGAGAAAGCAGACTGTGGTAGTGGGCATCTCAAATATAACAGCAGAGATGAGACCTCAACCAATCTCACCTCATCCTGATGTTCTTACTCTTAATTCTACTCAGTCCTCTCCTTTGGAAGCTTCTATGAATGTCCCCAGAAGGAGAGAGCGTTTAGCATTTCTGTGTCCCCAGCAGCCCAGAGCTGGCTTCATCAAGACCATTCATCACACTGAATTGTAGGTAACTGGTTGCTTGTCTCCCAGTGGAATCCAGCCTCTCCAGCAACACCGGAGCCAGCTCCCCCGGCTTGCTTAGAGTTTGTGCTTTCCAGAATTTATCTCACTCAGATCTTCTGCAAGGAAACCTCTAATTGGTCTGTGTTTTAGGTCAGCCTCCCAAGAGGTCAGGGGAAGCAGAAAAGCTAGGTTTAGGTCAGGAATTAGGGTGGTGTGATTTGAATATGAGACATCCTCTGTAGGGCTCATGTGTTTGAACACTTGGAGGAAATGGGTCACTGGGGGGTGGGTCTTGAAGTATAATAACCCACCCCCACTTCCTATTCTCTCTCTGCTTCCTGGCTGTGGGTACAGTGTAACCAGTCAGCCTCCTGCTTCTGCCATTACAAATCCCCAGGGACATATTCAGTTGAACTGTAGACCAGGATAAACCCTTCCTTCCTTAAGTTGCCACTGTCAGGTATTTTTGTCACAACAAGGAGACCATTACATGAGGCCCAACCTGCAAGTGCAGTGACCAACAGGTCCAAGAAAAGGCTGCATTCCGAACACTCTCAGTGTGTGAGAAAGGACCAGGTGCTGGGAAACTGGGAATCCATCAGTGGACAGAAAGGCCATGGTCCTTAAATGAATGATGGACTGTATGCACACAAACCAACAAGGTAATCCCAGCTGGGCATGGGGCTCAGTGATGAGGACTTTACCTAGCATATGTGAGATGCTGGCTTCACTCCCCAGCACTGACTGACTGCAGGATTCATGCTGTGACCAGACCAAATGCCCTTGAACTTCTCTGTAAAGTCTTCCTCGAGTTCCTTTCCTACAGTCAGGACATCCCTTCCTTCTGGGAAGGAGCTCAGAGGTTAAGTGACAGTTTGTCCCTGTGCCGTCCTTACACCCATCCCTCCCTGGCTGGGAGGCGAGCATTACCAGAAAAGATCCTGGCATGGAAAGAGCTACCAGCTGGTCCCAAACCCACATCTTTTCAGTAAATTTCTCTCAAGCATATGTACACATACAAATACGCCTTCTGTTGAATGCAGTGAAATTATCTTTCACAAAGGCCAGAGAAAATATGAGACCATGAAGTCAAAACTGGGCTTTGGGACGAAGTACAGTTTTCACCAAGAGAGACTCTATGCCACCCTGACTTTCAGGTGTGGGATTTGAATAGTCGACAGATTTGTATGACCTGGGGAGTCTTAGCTGTCAGTGTTTAGTGTCCTGAGAAAGGCTTGTCCATCCTGGCTAGCCAGATGCTGCCCAAGTCTGGTTGAAATATCCCTTCCTGGAGACTTAAGATGTACGTGAAGCCAGGTATGATGGCATTGGCTCACACCTTTAATCCCAGCACTGAGGAGGCAGAGGCAGGAGGATCTCTGTGAGTCAAATCAGCTTCATTTGTAGAGAGTTCCAGGACATCCAGGGTGTGCTGACTAGTTTTATGTCAACTTGACACAAGCTAGAGTCATCTGAGAGGAGGGAACCTCAGTTGACACAAGGCCTCCTCCATAATTTTCTTAATTAGTGATTGATGAGGAGGACCCAGCCCATGGTGGGTATTTCTGCCCCTGGGCTGGTGGTCCTGAGTTCTAGAAAAAAAGCAGATTGAGCAGACGGTGAGGAGAAAGCCAGTAAGCATCAGTCCTCCTTAGCCTCTGCACCAGCTCCTGCCTCCAGGTTCTTACCTTGTTTGAGATCCTGACTTCCTTCAGTGATGGACAGTGATGTAAAAGTATATGCCAAATAACCCTTTTCTTCTCCAACTTGCTCTGGTCATGATGTTTCATCACAGCAATAGAAACTCTAAGACACAGTGCTGATACTTCTCTCAAAAACAAACAAACATACAAACAAGCATAAATGAGACATACAAGGTACAGGAAGTAAAGGAAACTTAGAAATTCCAGAAAGTTTCAAGATTCACAGATCCCCTCCATTCCTTCCAGAACAAAAAAGCCTTCTCCAATATTATGCTGTTTGTGCTGTGTATGTGTGTGTGTGTGTGTGTGTGTGTGTGTGTGTGTATGTGTCGCGCGCGCAGGAAATGTAACTAGATGCCATTTGGAGATTTTTTTTTCAGTCTCCTAGAAGGCATCATCCTAGACAATTGTCCCTAACGTGCTCAAGAGTAGAGTCACTAGTACTTTCTCATAGTGACTTGTTTTTGTTTTGAGACATGATCACATGTGCATCTCGGGCTGGATTCCAGCTTCAACAGTTCACCAAGGCTGCATTCCAGAGTCCCAGTGTGACAGCTCACCAAAGCTGTGTTCCAGAGTCCCTGCAGCTTGCAAGCATCCCCACCTCTTCTGGTGACTGCTATTTGGAGGGGCCTTGTGACTCACAACTTTCAGGAGCTTCCTGAGTTTTTTTTTTTTCTGGAGGGAAGGTTTCAACCTGAAGGAAGCAGCTGCAGAGGCCACAGAGGCGATGCCAGCGCGATACACACCTACGAGTTCTCATCCAGCAAGAAAGGGGAAAACCCTCCCAAACACAGACTATGTGTTCCCCATCTGTCTTGTTTTTGTGATGCTGGGGCGTGGACCTGGTACCTCCGGTACTGGTACTTGGCAAACACCGAACAAGCGAGCTGTCTTGTCTCCCTGGCCCAGCTGTCATCCTGTACCTAAGGGGGTGTCACACACTGGTCAGCTGGCAGACACAGAGAGTTTTGAGTTTGGCTTAGATCAATCGGTCTTCCCACCCTGCTCTCAAGAGCTGGAAGTGGGTCACTGTCCCTGACTCTGCTACTTTAAGAAACGGGATAACTGACCAAACCCGAGGGCTGTAGAGGTGGTTAGGTGCTGCTCTTCCAGGGGACCAAGTCTGGCTTCCAGTACCCGCATGAGGTGGCATACAACGCCTGTAACTTCAGCTCCAGAGGATTTGATGGCCTTCTCTGGTACCTGCACACGGGTGCCATAAGCATACACATAAATACAAACAAATCTTAACAAAAACCAAACCCAAGAGGGAATAAATCATGGAAACCAGGGGGACTATGAATGGTATACATTCATAAGCATACACAAAACCTCATGTTTTGCCGGGCAGTGGTGGTGCACGCCTTTAATCCCAGCACTTGGGAGGCAGAGGCAGGCGGATTTCTGAGTTCGAGGCCAGCCTTGTCTACAGAGTGAGTTCCAGGACAGCCAGGGCTACATGGAGAAACCCTGTCTCAAAAAACAAAAACAAACAAACAAACAAAACCTTCATGTTTTGACTTGGACCCCAGTGTCAACCGAAGTCTGCATTTTTTCTTCTGGGAGATAATGTTGTCCACAGGAGTGTATCTGAAAGTTCAAGTAAAAGGAATTGTGCCTGTCATATAGCAGGTACATAATTAAATGCCTAGTGTCATAATTAAAAGCATGATGTCTCCACAAGGAGACCTACAGAGTCAACTAATCTGGGCCTATGTGGGCTCACAGACTAAGAGCTACCAACCAAAGAGCATGCAGGGGCTAGACCTAGGCCCCCCACATATTTGTAGCAGATACACAGATTTGTCTTTATGTGAATCCCCCACAACTGGAGCAGGGGCTGTCTCTGACTCTGTTGTCTGAAACTGGATTCCCTTCTCCTGGCTGGACTGCCTTGTCCAGCCTTGGTGGGAGAGGATAGTCTAGTCCTGCTGAGACTTGTTGTCCCAGGGTGGGTGGTACCCAAGTAGGGCTTTCCTTTGAAGAATGGGAGGGGACATTGGGGGTGGAGTTTGTGAGGGTGAAACCAGGAGGAGAGGAGAGAGTGAGGTTGTGATCAGTATGTAAAGAGAATAAATAAATTAATTAATGAAAGAAGCCTGGTGTCCGACAGATTGCAGATATGTAATTAAGTGTATAGTCTCTGAATACAGATGGCACATACTTAACTGCATAAGAAAAACCATAGCGTCAGGTTGAGATGGCTTATTTGGTGAAGAGCTTGCCTTATAAGCACAAAGACCCAAGTTCAATCCCCAGAACCCACATAAAAATGGCTGGATGTGGTGGCTCAGGCTCGTAATTCCAGCCCTAGAGAGGCAGAGATACATGTATCCCTAGGACTCACTAAGCAGCTATCCCAGCCTAATTGCTAGTGAAAAAACTCTGTCTCCAAAAAACAAAGTAGGTATGATGAGATGATTGAGCAAATAAAGGTCCTACAGATTGTTCTCTGACCTGCACACACACACACACACACACACACACACCATGACACAATACACAACAAATAAACAAATAAATGTAGTTAAAATGTTTATGAAATCTTTTTAAAAGATGTATTTATCTGTCTGTATGCGTATGTGTGTTTGCTGTATAAGTTAATGTGTACCACATGCCTGCAGGTGCTCAAGGACCCCCTGCATACAGTTACAAGTTACCTGATGTGGATGCTGGAATCTAACTTGGGTCCCCTGTAAGAGCAGTAAGCACTCTTAAGTGCTGAGCCACCTCTCCAGGCTCTCATGTATTTTTTAAAGATTAAAAGCAAAAAAGTAGCTGGCACCTAAGGAACAACAGCTGAGGTTGTCCTCTGGTGTCCCTGTGCAGGCACACCTGCGTATGTACAAACATGCACATCCGTGCACAGAAACACACACAGACACATACATATGCAAGCACAGCATCTGACATAACAGAGGCACAACTAAGAATACAGAGTGCGTGCACCACAGGCACACATTTAAACGCACCGTGTTTGGCACACAGTGAGTATGCAGGTACACTCCCTTTCCCAGGCTTTGTCGAGCAAAGTGGCCTGCAGCCCTTGATCTCTGATAGCTCAGTGTGCGGCAAGCATTTAATAGATACTGAGTTATCCTCTGAGTTATTGGACCCTTTCTCCTCTCTGATACTACGAGGCATTGGAAGAATGGCATAGCCCATTCTTGCTTTGACGCTAGGAATATTTTAGGTAGCTGAATTTGAATTTCAACTATCACAAGTGTTTGGCCTTCATTGTCCACACAGCTGTGGTCCTCTTTTATCTGATTCTGATTTTCTCTTCCTTTTTTCTTGGGCCTAGTTCTCTTTTATCTCCTTTTGGTTTTGTTTCTGGGTGTCCTGGTTAATAAGTGTCCGTGGTATACGATACGCTTGCAGAGAGAGATGGAGGGGAAACAGGCAGGAAGGCAAATCAGATCTTAGCTTAACTAAAGACCCTGAGGACATATTGAAGCCTTTTCCCCATTAGCAAATGAGTTTCTTCCCATGCTGGTGCAGTTAGTACCAGACTTTCCAGCAGGCCTTGTTCCAAGGGGCCATGAATGCCAACGGGGTACTGTGGCCTAAAAGATGTCCACAGAAAAGGCCTCTTTTAGAAGGCAGCCCACATTGCACAGTTGGCAAATGCTAAGCCCAGCGCTCCCTCAGTTTCCAGAGGGAAATGAAAGACTCTTTCCCCATAGCTTCTCTTCCAAGCTCTTACAGCTGGAAGGGCTGGGGAGCCAAGTTCCGCCCTTTTCAATGTGGGTTGTCACTAGCGTGCCAGGATTTTCTGATAGATTAGCCCAAACACCCAACACAAGAAAAAGGCCTATCACGCACCTTTCTGAGTATCCAGCATTAAATGCTCCATTTCACCCCAAAGAACCTGACTTTTCCTTTTTTTGCCTTCTGCCATAGCTCAAGAACAGAGCTGAGGAGACATTTCTTCTAAAAGCTGACAAAGGGACTTGGAAGAAAGTGGCGGGGGTTCCCAAGCAGACCTCTCATTTGTAACTCTACACCTGAGGGTCCCTGTGGTTCCTAAAATCTGAGAGGCAAAGGAGAGTGCAGGGGTTTTCTAGGATCGCTGTGGTCTTTTCCAGATTGAGCCTTAGATGCCCAGAGGATTAAAGTGACGCATCCAAGGTCATAAGCTGGTGTAGTGGAGGGCTAAGGCTAGAGCTGGCCTGTATGCATATGCATGTGTGCATTTGTGAGGATGCGGGGGTGCGGTGTATGTGGTGTGTGTGTGTGTGTGTGTGTGTGTGTGTGTGTGTGTGTGTGTGTGTTAGTTTTTTTGTCAACATGACACAAGCTGGAGTTCTTTGGAAGAGGGCACCTCGACTAAGAAAATGCCCCCAGCAGATTGGCCCATGGGGCAAGTCTATAGTGCATTTTCTTGATTGTTGTTGATGATGTTGGAGGGCTGAGGTCATAGGCAGTGACTCCTCTATGGCTTCTATATCAGTTCTTGCCTGGAGTTCCTGCCTGGAGTTGCTTCCCTGGATGATGGACGGCAAGCCATAAGATGAAATGAATCCTCTTCCTCCCCCAGTTGCTCACGGTCATGGTCTTTTACGACAGCAATAGAAAGCCTAGCAAAGATGGCATTCTTATCCCCAGACTCTCCTGAGATAACTTTTGTGTTTGTTTTTTGATCACTAGCCCAGGATGGCCTGAAGCTCACTGTGTATCTGAGGTGCTGATCCTCCTGCCTCTGCTTCCTAGACATTGTAGTGCTGGCACTCAAACCCAGGGCCTCAGACATACAACACATTCATTTCATCAACTAGACATCCCTAGACCTCCTATAAGTTACAGATTCCAAAGCTGATGCCTTTTCAGTGGATAAAGGACAGCACAGCTCTCTTCTGTCTTATTTTAAACAGACACCCCAAATAGCATAACCAAAGAGCCCAGTTTGTTTTTTCTTGTCATGCAAAATAAAACAGTTTACAGCAGACATTCCCAAACTCACAAATAAGCCTGCATCCTAACAGTGTGTTTGGATTTTTGCTATTTAGAATCCAGGATGTATTTGTCTACCCAGGAAATCACATGATCAAGTGTGGGTAGAACCTCAGGCAAGGTCATGAAGGTCACTTTAACTAAAAAGTAACCATACTGGATTCCAAACAATTCTTTATCATATGATTTCTGTGAAGAGAACACGCACACGCCCCTTCCCACACCTACACACACACACACACACACACACACACACACACACACACACACTATACACTGTAATTATGGCCTGGAAAGAGTGGAAACAGCTACCCTACCAGGCCCCCAGTGTGACGATGCCCACTTAGCAGGGGAGCTGGCAGCTGGCCACATAAATGTTTTGCATGACAAGAAAAAAACAAAGTGGGCTCTTAGTTGTGCTATTTTGGTGTCTGTTTAAATCCAGGGGCTCCTGAGTCTCCCCTCTCTCTCTGAGGAACTGGGGCAGTTAATGGTGGTTGGGGGAGGAGCCAGTGGTGCAGACATAACCCTAATTAAACCCAGTGGGCCACACATATACTCAAGAAGGACATAAAGGTGGCCGGGGACTTGTGGGAAGAAGAGGGAGTGGGAGGGAGAAATCAACATGGGTAATATGGTAGAAATACATATGCACATGTATGAAGTGGTCACGGAAGCTGAGACTTGGATATAGCTCTGTGACAGGATGTGTTTAGTGTACACCAAGCCCTGGTGACAGGAATAGCTGCAGGTGAAGCTGATCTCAAGTCACCTCTATTGCTCAAAAGTTAGACAAATTCTTTCTGCTCTCTGAGCCTCATGGGTGTCTTATGAGGACCCATGAAGGTAACGTGTACAACAGGCCTGTTGCGGAGGCAGGCAAGCTACAGGCTACGGCTGATTCACGAAGATGATTGTGTTGTGCCAGTTAAAGTCTATGGACTGCTCTGCTCCCTTAGAGACAGTGGGATCTGAGGCAGGAGGTCTGAGGAGGGTGTTCCATGCAGCTGCCATAGAAATAGACCGTCCAGCAGTGGACGGTCATCAGCAGCCTCAGCCTGCCTGCTGCCCTATGCCAGCATTCCTTCTTGTCCCTCAGGGACTCTCTGGCAGCTCCCACAGTTCTTCTGGGCCCTTTCAAGTCTCTTTGCAGTGACTTAAAATGTTCAAGCCGGTATACAAGCAAACTGTAAACATTAAAATGAGCCAAGCTGCAGCCTAAGCCTCAGCCTCCCATAAGCTAAGCTTGCTTCATGCCCTGACACTGCCAGGAGGGTTGGGGGCAGGGTATGGGTGTGTGAAGGACTGGGTCTGACTTGCTAGCTTCTCTCTCCAAGCCCTACCTCGTACTCACTGGCTGGGTTTTAGACCATTTGAGATCAGACCCAGAGGAAAATAGAAGGGAACAAAGGGGTTGTAACAGGGTTGGCATGAGGTCCCTAGAGTGTGTGGGACCAGTATTTAATGTTTTCTGGAGCCTATGGCTTAAAAGTGGACCCTTGGACACCCCCCATACACAGACCTCACACACACACACACACAGAGACACCCCCGACAGACATACAGACATCCCTCCATACACACAGACACACACAAGACAACCCCCCACACAGATACCCCTACACACAGACACCCACACACACAGACACCCCACACACAGAGACAACCCCCACAGACATCCACACCCACACACAGACACCCCCACACAACAGAGACACACACACAGACACTCTCCACACACATATATACACGCCACACACAGAGATACATACATTCTCTCTCTCTCTTTTTCTCTTTTTCTCTTTCTCTCTCTCTCTCTCTCTCTCTCTCTCTCTCTCTCTCTCTCTCTCAGCATGGGCTGCTGGTCCTGAAACTATGATAGTCCCCAGAAATCAGGAGGGTTGGTGGACTGGTGGTGCTCTTGCTGGCATAGAGCTTAAGCTGTCTGGCCACCAAGCGTCACAGATCTGCCTGTCTCTACCCACTCCATGTTGAGATTATAAACGTATACTATCACACCTGGCCTTAAAACAGAACAAAACAAGCAAGCAAAGAAACAAACATAACATGGTATGTTAGTTTAGGTTTCTAGTGCTATGATAAAACACCACGAGGAAAAGCAACCTAGGGTTTATTCTTGCTTTTAACTCTCAGGTCCCACTTCGTCACTGAGGAAAGTTAGGGCAGGAACCCAAGACAGGCACCTGGATGTAGGAACTAAAGCAGAGGCCACAGAGAAACACAGCTTATCTTATTATTAGTGTCCTGCACCTCATGGCTCATCCATTCAGCCTGCTTTTTTACATCCACCAAGACCACCTACACAGGCCCTCTCCCTCCCCACTGTGGGCTGGGCTGGGCGGGCCCACCCATATCAACCATTAATCAAGAAAGTAACCTACAGACTTGCCTACAGGCAATCAGATGGAGGCATTTTCTCAATTGAGGTTTCTCTTCCCAGATAACTCTAGCTTGTGTCAAGTGGACAATATCTATCAGTCAATCAATCAATCAATCAATCAATCACCAGAAAACATGGGCTCTGGGGCTCATACTCAGGCCCTCATGCTCACAAGGCAAGCACTTTACCAAACAACCCATCATTCCCAGCCTCAGATACAGATTCTTGGCATTTTCTCAATGCTGTCATGAGGACCTCTGCTTAAACTGAGACTTGCCTCCAAAAGGGTAAGTCAAATTGGTGAGCTACAGTTATTTTCAAAGTTATTCTAATGCTCAAAGTTATTCTTTGCTACTTTGTGGGTTTTTTTTTACCTACCTTTATTCCTCCTTCCCCCGTTTCACCCCCTCCACCCCCATTTCAGCCCCTATCACTAGATGGGAGAGAAAAGATAGCAGGGAGGGAAGAGACAGATCTAAATCTAATTTCTTCTGGTTTCTTCTTTGAGCACAAGTACTAACAAACAAACCACAACCAACAGCTCCTGAACAACCAATAACCACTCACACTGCCTCTCTGGGCCCTGGCATTTACATACCCTCTGAAAATTCCCAGAGTTCCAAGTGTCACACAATCGCAGAAACTATCTAAGGCTGGCAAGGCATTCGCCTCTGCTAGAGCACGCAGCAAATCATAGTCAGCTGCTGCAAAGCAAACCCATATTCCCACACCTGGGAATAAAACAAACATATTCTTATAATATTTTTTGTGTTTTTTAAATAAACCAAAATTCCAGAATTCTCACTACACAAGGGCATACCACCATGCCTAGCTTTAAAACATAGGTTCTAGGTTTTGATCTCAGGTCCCAGTACCTGTGAGATAGCACTGGCTATCTCTTCAGCCCAGAATACATACATTCTGTTTCTATTCTTCTCTAGAGAATGATGGCTAATACAGACTGCCATCATGAATGCTCATCTGAAAGATCTCCCTGGTGCTTAACAACCTCAGTGGGGACCCTCAAAAAAGCAACTGTATGACATGATGTAGGCTGTAGAATGTGGTGAGTAGCTCACCCCTCATTACCTTGGACCCTGTTACCTTGTTGGTTTAGTCATGTTGTTACTGCAGTGAAATACCTATGTCTGGATATTTTATAAATAGATGGGATTTTCTTGTCTCAAGGCTCTGAAGATTCAAAGGCATCCTTCATTGACTTGACTTTGGAGGTGACCTTCTGGTGGATGTCATCCCAGTGGAGGAAGGCCTTAAGAGATGGAAAGATCACATAGTGAGACAGGAAGCCAGAGAGAAGACAGATTCCTGTGAGACCTAGATTACATTGTGTAGCCTATGCTCCCAAGGGCCTTCCACTATGCTTTCTCTCTCTAAGGAACAGGAGCCTGGTCCACAGCACTGTGGGAGTTACACTCAAACTGGAGCTTATTTAAACATCTCTGTGCCTCTCTTTCCTCAAATGTGATATGAATTGATAGTGATACCTACCTTATAGAATTACCTGGAAGATTAAAGGAATTAACTCCTGTCATATACTAGTGGACATGGTGACTACATAATAAATGTTACCTGCTCTCGACACTGTAGCAAGCTAGGACTCATAACAAAACATTTTAAAGTTTCATACCCGCTACAGGCATATATGTTCATGACTTATTTTCTTAATTTTAAAGCAAATGGGTGAGCTAATGCTGCCAAAACCACCAGAGAGGGAACATGCACTCACAAGCTGCCGGTGAGAGGGCAAATCGATAGTCTCTGGGGAAGATCATTTAGCAATACATTTCAAAAGCTCTAAAAATGCTTTTGAGCAACCAGTTCCACTTCTAGGAATTTATCCTGGGGAAACAAGTGAAGAACTAATTCAACATTAACGAGAAAATTATTCTTTGAAGTATACTAGGAATGGGACATGACCAGAAGCCATTTGAATGCTTTATAATAGTTTCATTCTGGTTCATACAAACATGATACCATGAAACCACTAACAGTGTGGTAATAGGGCTGAGAAGACAGCTCAGTAGGTGAAAGTGTCTGCTGCACATGCACAAGAACCCGAGTTCAAATCCCCAGCAGGCATGAAAATAGTTGGGCAAGGGTACATCAACATTTATAAGCACAGTACTGTCTACCGTCGGAGACAAGAGACAGGAGGGTGGATGGGGCCGAGCCTAGCTACAGGTTAGTAAGAGGTTGTTGCTAACAAATAAAGAAGAGGGTGATACAGCAGGGAACCTGAAGCCATCCTCTCCTCCACAGGGGATGGATGTACATATAACCAAGTAGCACAGAGACAGACAGACAGAGACGTAGACAGAGTCATAAATAGCTCTATATCATTGTCATGGAGGATAGTCACAATATATAGTATACATATGCATAGAGAAGTTAATTTTTGTTATATTGGTTTATTTATGTGGGAAGTGAGAGGCATGTCTATCGTGGCATGTGTGGAGGTCAGAATCAGTTCTCTTTTCCAAATGTGGATCCCTGGCATCAAAGTCAGGTTATCAGGTATCAGACTTGGTGGCAAATGCCTTTACTCATCAAGCCATCTTGCTGGTCCATACAGAAAAATAATTATGTGTTGTGGTGCTGGGAATAGCTCCAAGACCTTGAGTATGCTAGGCACACACATAGCCATATCTCTAGCTTTACGCTGTTCCTTTTACATTCTATGACTTTCCAGAATGTACAGATTTATTATAGTATGAAATCAAAATGTCTGTGTAATTTTGTCTCTTACTTTTGTTTTACTTAACACTATGCGGGAAATGTTTTTCATTTTTATATGTTTGGGTATTTTGCCTGACTATATGTGTACCACACCCATGCAGTGCCTGCCGAGGCCAGAAGTGGGTGCCAGATCCCTTGGAACTAGAGTTACAGTTGTTTAGGAGGCACCTTGTGGATATGCTAGGAAACCAACCCTGGTCCTCTAGAATAGCAGCAGGTGTTTTTAAGTGCTGAGCCATCTTCCAAGCCCTGTGCAGAAAATACTTTGTCCTTGTAACAAACTTTCTACAAGCTTCAAAGGCAACATGAACTATTAAAGTGATGCTGGCTGATTTAAATAGTCATTGTCTTAGTTTCTTTTCCTGTTGCTGTCTTAAGTGAGAAAGGGTTTGTTCTGGCTCCCAGTTCAAGGGCACAGCCATCATGGAGGGAAGTCAAGGTGGTAGGAGTGTGAGGCAGCTGGCCACACTACATCCGCTGTCAAGCGGAGGAGGAGGAGGAAGCTCTCCTACTCCACTGACAGTCTAGGATCTTAACCCAGGGAATGGTGCCACCCACAGTGGGCCTTCCCACCTGAATTAATGCAGTCAAGATAATTTCCCACAGGCATGCCCAGAAGCCCATCTGCCAGGTGATTCTAGAGTCGGTGAAGCTGACAGTGCTAACCATCACAATCCTTTATTGTTAGAGAAGCATATTTAAAAATCTTTAGAGCTGGGCATGGTGGTAAATGCCTTTCATCCCAGCACTTAGAAGGCAGAGGCAGGAGGATCTCTGAATTCAAGGCCAGCCAAGGGCAACACAGTGAGACCTTGTCTCAAAAAATATTACTATATTTCTTTCTCTTGTGGGTAGGCACGTGCAAGCCACAGAACATGTGGTGACCAGAGGACACCTTCAGGAATTGTTCTTCTCCTTCCGTTGTGTGGGTCTTGGGCAACAAACACAGATCATCAGTCTTAGCAGCTCTCCTCTTTACCTTCCGACACAGCTTCCACATCTCCAAAACCACTTTTAATGACCTCATTGTTAAAATCTCTGCACATCCTTTCATGGTTTGTGTGTACAGGAGCAGGTTTATTGGCACTGTCTCCATCTATCGTTGAGACTACAGCACTGGCTTTTTATGATTGTGATGGGGATCCAACTGTGGTCCTCAGGTAAGCATTGAATATAAGTTACTTACCACGCCCTCTCCTCCTCATCATCTTATTTTGGCCTCTCTCACTCCCCTCACCTTCCTCACTTTCCTCTCCCTCCTCACTCTCCTCTCCCTCCTCACTCTCCTTCCCCTCCTCACTCTCCTCCCCCTCACTCTCCTTTATCTCCTCACTCTCCTTTCCCTCCTCACTCTCTTCCCTCTCCTCCCCCTTCTCACTCTCCTCCCCCTCCTTACTCTCCTCCCTCTCCTCCCTCTCCTCCCTCTCCTCCTCCTCCTCACTTTCTCCCCCTCACTCTCCTCATTCTCCTTCCCCTCCTCACTCTCCTTTCCCTCCTCACTCTCTTCCCCCTTCTCCTTCTGTTCTTTTAGACAACATCTCAGTGTTAGCCCAGGCTGGCTCAGAATTCTCCCATTTACCTGCCTCTGTCTCCTGAGTGTGGGTTAAAGATGGGTAACACTATGACTGGCACCTTTCCAGTTTGGCAGCTTTGTTACTCTAAGATTCATTCCCCCTTGAGGTAGACAGCTATGGGGAGGGCTCTCTCAGCCAGTTTCTTACAAAAGGATGTCATGTGGGTTCTCCAGAGGCATCACCAGCAGTTGCAAACAATACTGGTGTTCAAAAGCATGGAGGACGGGTGTTGTTTATAGTTTCTGTGCCAGCAGGTGGGAAGCCTAAGACAGTGACATCCCTTAGCGTGTCTCTTCATCTGTCCCTGGCTGTTTGGCTGGGGAGGATGGGGGAACTGTACAGGTCCTATCCACATGTGCTCATTACATCCCTCTGCAAGAGTCAGTGACAGTTGGCTTTTCATTTTCCCTAGAGAAAGAAACTGGGACCAAAGAACTAAAAGCAACTTGCGGAAGTTTCTACAGCTCAGCCGTGGGGCTTCTGCTGACCCTGAAACCCAGCACCCTTCCCACCGCCCAGTCCTTTTCCTTTCTTGGTACCTCCATTATTAGACCACCTGGATATTCTTAGCTAACAATGGATGACATAAATAAATGCACGGTCATTTCCCCACATTTCCGCACAGGTCCCCTGCAGATGGCCAAGCCCTTTCTCTGAACACAGCTTGAAAAGGCACCGTGGAGAATGGAAAGACAAGGTCAGCATTAATCCTCCCAGAATGGCTCCAACCAGCTTTGCAAGGGAGAAATGGGCTGCAGGGAAGACTGGCAGCTGGGGGCCTGCTGTCAGGAGACTCCTGGTTGGAGGCTTCTGCTGGATCAAGGAGCTAGCGTTTGGACTCAGTTCCCAAGGGTGAACACTGCTATCCTACCTTGCAGAGACCAGACCTAAGTTCCAAGCATATCAGTCCCTAGGCCAAAGTCTGGAAGATGACGGGGCAGGGGGCTGGGGGTAGCCTATAAGGCTGCTGAGAATTGTCCACGTTTTTTACTGAGCCTAGGAAGAACCAAAATAAATCCTGTACTATAGTTTGAGTCTCAACTGTTCCCCAAAGCCCATATGCAAAAGTTTGGTCACCAAGGCATGGCATTAATCGGAGGAGGAGCCTGGTGGGAGGAAGTTAGGTTATTGAGGGCATGCCCTTGGTTGACATATTAGAATTCTAATCACTCCTTCTCTCTCCTCCTTCCTGGCCACCATGAGGCAGACAATCCTATTCTACCACGCTGTCTTTCATGATATACTGTGTTGTTACAGGCCCAAAGAAACAGCCAAACCATCATGTACCAATCTTCAGAAACTGTGGCCAAAGCAAACTTTTCTTTCTTATTAGTTACTATCTCAGGCGTTTTGCCCAGTTTCAGATTCTAGGGTGATTGTAGAAGATGTCCCCCTTAGCTATTTTTCCCCACAAGATTTGGTGGATTACATGGCTTAGTATTTGTGCTACACAAGCACGAGCACCTGAGTTCAACACTGCCCCCCCCCCCCAGCCTAAGTACAAGGCCAGCGTAGTGGTGCATGCCTGTGATCCCCATGATAGAGACACTGGAGGCAGAGACAGGTGGCTCCCTAGAGGCTTGGTAGCCAGCTAGCCCAGCTATTTGGTGAAGTTTCAGACTAGTGAGAGACCTTGTCTCAAACAAAAAGTGGGAACGGTCCCAAGGAACAACACCTGAGACTGCCCTTACACTCACTCCTTCCCATACACACATACGCACACGCACATAAAAATAAGAAAAGTAAATTACTTGCAGAAGACCAGAATCCTGTTTCTACCAGAAACTAACAGCCTATAACTCCAGCTCCATGGGGGGGGGGGGGGGGATACTTCTGGCTTCTGCTGGCACCTGCATTCACCCATGTCTCTTTCCCTGTCTCTGTCTCTTCTTCCGTCTTTCTCTCTCTCCCTCTCCCTCTTCTCCCCCTCTCCCTCTCCTCCCCCCTCCCCCAGAGAGAGAAGAAGGGAAGGAGGGAGGAAGAGAGCAAGTGCAAGAGCAAGAGCTGGAGAGGGAGAGAGAGAGGGAGAGGGAGAGGAGAGAGAGAATTTAAAAATAAAATAAATATTAAAAAAGTGTTGGAGTGGCTTTTTAGGTGAGAGTGACCCCAGGTACCTGGGGCAAAAGGGCAGGACAAAGCTCAGAGGCAACATCACAGAACCAGCCTGCCTGTAAGTCAGACTTGGGGTGTTATTTCCCATTCAGTTTGCAGACATACAGGCAAACCATTGTTCTCAGAACCAGCAAAGGCTTCTAGGAAGTATTCAGCGTCTGGGTGTGGCAACGTTGGGAAGCTGGTTTTCCATGGAAGACATGAGGCCATTCTTTGAAGAAGACCTGGGAAGTCCTTCTGGATAGGGTGCTTGCTTTCCAATGCTCCCCACAATTAAACACCCCAGATTCAGTGACTTCTCACGGTGAATCAGCACACACTTTTGTAGGCCAGCGGTCTCCTGGGCTACAGGAGATGCAGGGACAGGTCTATTTCCCTGTCTCGGAGCCAAATTCAGTTCCATGAGGCTGAGGCACCCTTTTTCTGTGGGCTGTCAGCCCTGGGGAGGCTTCTTAGCTATGTCCTAGAGACACCATTCTGAACCTCAAACATCGCAGAAACAGCAACAGGTCCTGCCTCATGCTGCCAAGTCTGTATCTTCTCTTCTGCCACACCTCTGCCTGAGACCACAGCCAGGCATGCTCCTTTAGCTTTCGGCACAACTTGCTTTATTTGCCTGCGTGCGTGCGTGCGTGCGCGCGTATACATGTGGGAGTGGCCAGAGCTGATGTCAGATATCTTCCTCGTCTGTTCTCACTTTATTATT
This sequence comes from Rhabdomys pumilio, assembly GCA_030674055.1. Lineage (NCBI taxonomy): Eukaryota > Metazoa > Chordata > Mammalia > Rodentia > Muridae > Rhabdomys > Rhabdomys pumilio. Next base: position 22,874,773 of record JANHMN010000009.1, read on the forward strand.
TTTTGTGTTGCTGTTTGTTTACTATTAAACTACTTTTGCATTGCATTGGAGCAACTTGTGAGAGTTCATTATTAAATTAAAATGCATGAACTCTAATGCCAGTGAAATGTTTATAAATAAAATAAAGTTGACATCTTGCTGTCTGATGAAAACTGGAAACTAGCCTTTGATACTAAAGGAAAAGATATACATTTACTCTACCTTATTATTTTTACACACACATGTAGATTTTTCTTGCATATATGCACGTGATATGCATGTGTGTGTGTCTACTCACTCAAGTTCATGGACATGTGGAGATCAGAAGTCAACTCCAGGCATTAGTACACGTCCTCCCTACCATGTGAATTCTGGGACTCAAACTCAGGTTGATGACCCTTCTTACTGGCCTTTCTCTGGGGACAAGCTGCCAGTTCCAGCGATTCTCCTGTCAATGTTGCCAGCACTGGGATTACAAGCACATGTCATCACACCCTGTTTTCATATGTGTGTATATGTATTATATGTGTGTGTGTGTGTGTGTGTGTGT
>JANHMN010000009.1:22879888-22973361 GCA_030674055.1 Rhabdomys pumilio
AGAGAGAGAGAGAGAGAGAGAGAGAGAGAGAGAGAGAGAGAGAGAGAGGCACACAGGCACACAGGCGTGCATGTGCACATACACACATAACCATAAATCAAAACACAAATAAATGTAAGCTCATCTGGCAGAGGTTGTGCATGAATGTGAATGTCCTTAACCCCTGCACACATCCTCACTTGCTGCTCAGCCCAAGTGATGGTTAACATTGATTGTTACCTGAACAGGATTTAGAATCACCTAGAAATAAGCCTCTCGCCTCATTTGTGAGGGATTCTCTGGATTAGGTTAGACTCTGGCATGACCACTGGGGAGTTTCTAGGTTGGGTTAATTAAGGTGGGAAGAGTCACTCTAAATGTGGGTGGCACCTTCCTGTGGGCCAGTGTCCTGGGCTGAGTAAAAAGGGACAGTCTCTTGAGCAGCAGCATTCCACTGTCTCTACTTCCCGATTACGGATATAATACGACCAGCTGCCTCATGGTCCTTCAGCCTTCACTTCCTCACGTGCTATGGCACTGCTCATACATATAGGCACGTGTGCACACACAATACACACACACACACACACCACCACTACCTACATATATACATGCATGCACATGCACAAATACGTGCACACAAATAATGGATTATCCCTTAAACTGTGAGCTAAAATAAGTTCTTCCTTCCTTAAGTTTCTTTTGTCAGCGTGAGTTGTAATGTAACAACAGAAAATGTTGACCCTGTCATGGTGCATACTGTGGTCTCTCACCCCTTCCCCAGCCTCTAAAGGCTCTCTTTCCTTGGCCCAGCACCGTCCTCTTCCCTGGCTTTCCTTTGAGCTCTCTAATTGCCTGTTTCTAGTTGGTCTACTCATATCCTATTCTTCTATACCAGGGTTTGTGTCACAGGGCTCCTTCTTTGGCTGAATCACCTTCAATGGATGCTGGGAAACAAGAGATAATGCTTAACCTTGGTATACTGGCTTTTTAGATGCATGCGCATCTATGATAAAGTTTAATTTATAAGTTAGGAGTAGGGGAGATAGCTCAATTGATGAGGTGTCTGCCACGAAAACATGAGGACCGGGGTTCTATCCCCAGAATACATATAGAAGAGACCAGGTGTGGCGGCATGTGATTTTAATACCAACAGTGGGGAGGCAGTGAGGCGTATTCCCCAGACTCAATGACCAGCCTCATATGTGGCACTGCTAACACATATGAGCACATACACATACATGCATGCACATGCACAAATACAAGGACACAGATAACTAAATGTAATAATGATCATTCTAAAACTGTGAATTAAGGTTGGGGTATGGCTCAGTTAGTAGAGTGTGTGCCTAGCAGGTGTGAAGTCGTCCTGGGTTCCACTCCCAGCACTGCATAAACCTTGCATGATTTTCTTCAATCCCAGCACTTAGGAAGGACAAGAATATCAGGATTAAGGGTCATCTTTGATTACAGAGAGAGTTCAAGGCCAGCCCAAGATAAATGAGACTCAAAAGTAAATAAACTCCCAAACGTATCTTCAGACCATAATGGGTAACTGAACTCACAGAAGGCGAATGGGAGCAAACAGAATGGCGGCTGTGGGAAGAACACTATCACCTGCATCCACTCAGTGTTTTCATGACCAGGGCTACTATTTATCTCTTATGCCGCTTTTATGCCGCTGTCCCCACACAGACCCAAACACACAACTCTTTGGCTCATTACAAGGGTTTGAAACTGGCCAGTCTGTCGTTTTCCTTGTCTGTGCACCAGATCTTCAGTCCACCATAATCACAGTGGCCTTTGTAAAATAAGCAGATGACTGCTCCCCACCTGGCCCTTGCAGCCCCAACCTTTCTAAAAAAAAAAAAAAAAAAAAAAAAAAAAAAAAACCTTCTCATGGCTCTTCTCTGCCACCAGTCTCATTTGGACTTTCCTCCCTGGCTTATCCTTCCTCCATAGTAGCTGGAAGAGTAAGATAGGGCCTCATGTTTTCTATCCCTGATAACTTGAGCTGTTCACATTTGTACACTGTTCTTTGGTTTGTCTATTTACTGTTGTTGTTAGTACGTGAAATGTCCCCACAAGCTCTGGAGATGGAACACCTGATGCCCAGTCAGTGGCACTGCTACAGACGGTTATGGGATCTTTACGAGGTGGAGCCTCCCTGGGAGGAAGTGGATCACTGGGGGTGGGCCTTGAGGTTTGAGTCCAGATCAACTTCCTGTCCATTCTCCAATTCCTGTCTGAGGACACAAATTGATCAGCTGCCTCAGGCATCTTCTACCATGCTTTCCCTACCAAAATGAGCTGTATGAAGTCCTTTTTAAACCCGGAGCCCAAACAATCCGTTCCACCCTTCAACTACTGGCAGCTATTGGTCATGCCACTGACAGACACATTTTTGTTGGGTTGTTTGCAGAGGCAGATGGCCCTATGCATGCTGGGTGCTCAACCACCTGACAGACACATTTTTGTTGGGTTGTTTGCAGAGGTAGAGGCCCTATGCATGCTGAGTGCTCGACCACCAAGTTCTATCCCCAACGCTGACTCATTGATTCTTGTTATAAAAAGCTTTTCTGACTTTGTTTTGGTGACTAATTTTTCTGTAATATTTGTGTTTTGTTCCACATACATTTCTTATAGCTGAGGAGGAGCAACAGAGGAAGAAGCCAAAGTGGCATCTATGCCCAACACAGAACAAACGAGGAAGAGCTTCATACAGCGAACTGCAGCACCAGTCCTAGCTGCCAAGTTAGGGAACCGACCTGAGTTGGCCCATCAACAGGGGAGTAGGTAAGGAAAATGTGATGATAGATAGAAGATAGATAGATAGACAGATAGATAGATAGACAGATAGATAGATAGATAGGCAGATGATAGGTAGTTGACAGATGATAGTTAGGTAGGTAGATAGGTAGAAAGATGACAGATTAAATATAAACAGATGATTGATAAAGGATAGACAGACAGACAGATAGATGAATGAATGGATGGATAGATGATAGGCTTTTTTAGTCATAAAGATGAATAAAGTTATGTCATTTGCAGAAAAATGGGTAGAAGTGGATAAAATCATATTAAATTAATTAAGCTATTCCAGAAAGACAAATTTCATGTTTTCTCTCATTTGTGTGCCCTAGACTTTTGACATATATAAATTTGTATATGTACTGATGATATGAAAGTGGAAGGGAAACTGAGGAAACATCAAAGGGGAATGGCAGGAGGGGGCATGCAGGACAGGCCAGGTAGTGAAATCCAGGAGGCATACCTTCAAAATACATCATATACTTGTGTGAAAATGGCCTATGTCACCCTGTATAATAGTACTTTCTAAAAATGTTTTTATTATATTTATTTATTGGGTGTGGCACACATGTGCCCATGTCAGAGGACAAGTGCCAGGAACTGGTCCTCTCCTTCCACCATTTTGGTCCTGGGGATAGAACTCAGATCCTCAGGCTTAGTGGCAAATGCCTTTACTTGCTGAGCCATCCTGACAGTCCAAGAGTATATATACACAGGGGAAGGTGTCTAGTTATACAGCTGGCCTGAAACTTAATTTACTGTGTAGATCAGGCCAGGTGTGAACTCACACAGACCTGCCTGCCTCTGGATCCTGAGTGCTAGAATAAAAAAAGAAAAAGAAAAAGAAAAAGAAAGAAAGAAAGAAAATAAAAGAAGGAAAGGAAAGAAGGATGGCTGGAGGGATATGACCAGGACTCTGCAGCCAGACAAGGCTCTCCCAGTACCCTCTGGCCAGATCCTAGTGAGATATGGTTATGAGGAAGAGGATGTGCTATGAACCAGTGCTGGAGAATTGCCAGGCTCATTCCCACCTTAGTAGATGGGGAAACAAAAAATAAGGGTGTTCAAGGAATTTTCTAAGCAATAAAGGGAGGGAATACAATGTAATTCAAGTTTACATCAAATCTAAAAGCTTTGAATAGCAAAGGAGACAATGTCCACAGTGAAGAGGTGACATGCAGAGTGGAGAAAGTCTTTGCCAGCTGTTCATCTAACAGAGGATGAACATTCCGGCTGTAGAAGGACCTCAAGAACCTTTGCAGCAAAAAACAAGAGATAATCCAATCAAAATGGGGCAAAGAATCCTCTCACAAGTAGGGAGAAAAGAGAGCACCTCCCTGTAGTCGTGAGGACCTGGAAATCATTGTTTTGGCTCACGTCTGTAGATGTGAGAGGTAGACAAAGGTAAAGCCCATCGGCAAAGCTGTTGCAATTTCTGGATTGCTGGTTTGCTATTGCTAGATTGCTGGATTGCTGCAGTGCTGGCTGGAGATATCCTGAAGATGAAGATTGGATTTGCCCCCAAGGAACCCAGTGCTCCCAACAGCAGGAAGTAGCCTAAAGAAGTCTAAGCCCCTTTCCCCTCTAACCTTCTTTCTCTCCCAACTAGGGATGGAAGGGATTAGGATGGAATAAGGGTTGGAAAGGTAATAGTAGGTATAAGAACCCAATAAAATAGTTCGAAAACAGTTCATCTACAAAGAACTCTATAACAATTAAGAAGCTAGTAGACTTAGTAAGCATTAACACAGACCTCACCTAGGTGACTAGCAGTGTGGTTTTGCCATTCGTAATCCACTAGAAGCTTTTCTTTACCTCCAGCAAAAGTTCAGAGAGAGTAGCAGCGGAGGCATATTTTAAAGCTGGTGACATATGCCATGGTAACACTTCAGGTTTCCAGGGTCTCACATCTAGGTGATTGCAACAGACTTCTGAATGCCCTGTCCCTGCACCTCAGGCATAGAGCAGAGTTCACTCTACATCACTGATACTGTGGCATGGGAAGGGTGTGGGTGATGCGTCTGACTGGGTGGAGAAGGGAGGGTGAGGTCCAGGACTGTGATTCTAAGACACCCTGCAGGGGAAGATACTGTAACCACTGCAACTGGTCTACCAGGCTGAATCTCAATCCAAATCTAATCTCTCCTTCCTCCACACCATGAAATTAATTTTTCTTAAACCATTGGCTTCACAGTCATTCTCCCTTCTTATACCCATTCATCACGTCATAGTTAGTGCTTGTGCACTCCTGCTTAACTTTCAAGGAACTTTACAGAAAGTAGCCCAACTCCTAATTGATTATGACAATAATCCATTGTAACATTGTAAGCAGTGGTTACCACCAACCTTTAACAGGCTCAGAAGTTAGCCACATCTCCTGCTACGGAGGAGATGGAAATAAAAATCAGAGAATCGTTTATTTGGGGCTGATGAGATGGTTCAACAGATTCAAAGTTAAAGGCTCTTGACACCAAGCCTGACAAGCTGAATTCCATCCCCAGGACTCACATATTGGAGCGGGTGAGCCAATTCCTTGAAAGCTGTTCTCTCATCTCCACATGCTTGTCACACCATGGCATGCACACCCACACCCAAAGTAGCTAGATAGATGAATAAATAAATAAATAAATAAATAAATAAATAAAGTGTAAGACACATGTTTGAGCTCACTGCCCCTTTCCTTTTAGCTGCATCATGTGACGATCTGAGGAACCAAGAGTAAATGAAAGGACCACTATTCCAGGAAGCCTGAAAGTCACCAGGTGAGGGCGGGACTGCTCCATTGTGTCATCAAGCTATGCGTTGAGATGGAGCAGAATTGAGACATGGGGATGGGGGGTGGATCATGCAGAAGTCAGGGTGAAGGCTGGCATCTAAAAGGAGCTGGCAGACCTGCTTCTCAAAGATTATCATTCCTAATCATGAGTATGTGTGAGGGTGTGTACATGTGTGCAGGTGCCTCGGGATGCCAGAGGTGTCAGAGCCCCTGGAAATGAAATGATAGATAGGGCTGGAAACTGAACTCTGGTTCTCTGCAAGAGCACTGCATGTTTTTTTTTCATTTCATTCTTTTTTTTTAATTTTTAAAAATTGGATATTTTATTTACATTTCAGATCTCATCCTCTTTCCCCATTTCCCCTCTCTAGAAAACCCCTATCCCATGCTCCCCTTTCCTTTTTGCTTTTATACAATTTTTTAAAATGTTAATCAAAGGCTTTATAAGTTTGGTAATGCTCAGTCAGAAGTGTAACCCAATACTCAACCTAGATATAAGATATATCAACTATCTTTGACTGGTGGAGACACGTGAACATCTATCTCCTTGTCCCCTCCCCTCTTTCTCTCTCTTTCTCTCTCTCATCACCTAGCTTCTCCTGTCCTTCTTCTCCTCCTCTCCTTACTCCTAAGACCAGATGCTCCAACGTTTTGAAGTATAGGGACTGTCCAGGTGTTCAGCAGTCTCTATAAATTGGCTAAGTTTTAGAAGCTATGCTTAGTGCTTTCCATAATTTCAGTTAACTCAGTCATTCTGAATTTCTGACGGGGTTGAAAACTTATAGCCTCATAGCCAATCCTGGCTATTTACTTTGAGAGAAAAGATTTGAGTGGATAGTTTTCAGCTGACATTCATTCTAAAGTCAAGAAAAAAATCCAGGTTCAGAACTGAGTGTTTTAGTTAGGAGAGATGACAGAAGTTCTGGTTAGCCAACAAAATGATGGACTGGTTATTAGGACTAACTTGTACCTCACTGGTACAAATAGGCATAATTATGCTTTATTTGTATTTTAAGAGAAAGGTTTTATTTTAGCAGGAAGGGTGATAAGTAGGAGGAGCTAAGGTGGGAGGAGAGGAAGAGAAGCAGTACATGTTCTTAACCACTGAGCCAGCATCTCTCTAGCCCCAGACCTGCTCCCTAAAGGGAGCTAGATGCACCTTGTGTCCTGCTGGCCTTGTTACTTGTGTTTGACCATCTTCCTGTCTTTTCTTTGGCCCATTTCCATAAGAAAGTAACTGAGAGTTGTCCCGGCCCAAGCTGCTGCTTCGGTCTGCGGGTCAGGGTCTAGCAAGAGAGAGACTGGGGATAAAGGGGAAGAGACGCGAAGAATGGAGACAAGACAGAGGTTCTGATCAAGTCTCATTTATTGAAGGGAAATCTGTGTATTTATCCACTTTTGCCATGTGCCTTGTAGGTGCGTGGATACCACGTGCCTTGCAAGTGTGGATATGATGATGTAAGCCTTACAGGCGTGTATAGCGTTGATAGCACATGTACCGTGCACCTTGCAGGCATGAATACCACGTGCGCCTTGCAGTTGTGGGCACTAAACAGCAAAACAAGCTATGTGGGATAAACAAGATATTTATCAGAGTGTGCTCAGCTGTTGTAGGCTGTTGAAAAACAAGTCTCTTGTCAGGGTATATGGCTCTTGGCTGCAAAGCTGATAGCCGCTTTCTGCTACGAGTTGGCTCCCAACAGAGAGCAATCTAACTCAGTGTGCAACACTGTTATGTGTTCCTTCAGAAGTCCACAGATATATGTATTTCCGTGTGTGTGTGTGTGTGTGTGTGTGTGTGTTTGAGAGAGAGAAAGAGAGAGAGAGAGAATGGGAGAGAGAGAAGAGAGAGAGAGGGAGAGAGAAAGTTATCAGTAATTGACTTCTATTGAATCTAATAACAAAAGATGACTGCATTTTATCAGATGTCACTGCCTCTACATTTCATCTATGGTAATTTATTTTTACTTATATTTTATAAAAGCAGTGGTTCACTAGGGATAGCTACTTGCCTAGCATACACAAAATCTCTGCTTTTAATCTCTGGCTCCACATAAACTGGATGTGGTCATGTAAGTCTGTAACACTAGTAAGTGTGAAGACAACATACAGTGAGAAGTTCCGGGTCATCCTTCGCTTTATAGCAAGTACTAGATCAGCCTGGGCTAAGGCACCTCAGTGTCAGAAAAAAAAAATCAATAAATCAAACAAAAAGTATTGGTTCACAAATGATCAGTCTAGTTGTTGCGGAAGGGCAAAGAGAGGGCAGTGGTAGGTTTCACACGGATGCCCTGTGGGAATGGTGCCTGTCCAGATGGAGACTCTGCTGCACAGTAGAATGTCCTGGGAGCCAGAAAAGAATCTACATTGATATCCAGAGATGAAAACCTCAATGGTGTGTATAGTTAGCTCAACTGTTAAGAATGCTTAGTGTTCTTTTATATTTTTGGTTGTGAGCCTAGCCTTTAACGGCTGAGCCATCTCTCCAGCCCTTAGTGTTCTTTAAAAACACTGTGATTCAGTTCACAGCATTCAAGCTGAGCAGCTCACAAGTGCCTACCATTCCAGCCTCAGGAGCTCCAGCAGCCTCTTCTGGCCTCCAAGGGCATTGCACCCACATACCACACACACACACACACACACACACACACACACACACACACACAATTTTTAAAAAGACAACCTCATCAGTTCCACCTTGGTCAATTAAATGAGAGTGGGCGTTGGTGGTGGTGGAGTGCCTGCAGTTACTAGAACACCTAGATGTTGCCAACAAGCAGTAGGGGATAGCAATCTGCAACATGGATGGTGCTGAATCGTTGTCTATAGGTTGAATGTGCCACTGAAGCAGGCCAGCCAGCCCTCGGTGGGTGCTTATTATACACCAGAAGCATGCCTGACAATGCCATATAGGTGCTGAGACACATGCTACAAACATCGGCAGAGATTTTTCAAGCTGATGATAAAGGTTCTGTGGACAAAGTCAACACATAAAGAGCCCAGACTAATAAACCTCTGGTGTTGACTTACAGTGGCATTTGTGTATGGTGGAGGGATGGGGCTTGCCCTCCTTCACATCCCTCTCCAAAGAAAATCCCTCTTTCCTCCTCCTTTCCCCTTCCCACTCCCTCCCCCTCCCTCCCTCACCCTCTCCTTCCCCTTCCCCTCCTCCTCCTTCTCCATCTCCTCCTCTTCCTCTTCCTCCTCCTCCTCCTCTTCCTTTTCTTCCTCCTCTTCTTCTTCTCCTTCTTCATTTTGTTTTATTTTTTTTGAGACAGGATCTCATGCAGCCCAGTCAGTCCTTGCAATCACTTTGTAGACAAAGATGGCCTTGAGTTCATGAGTGTCTTGATTCTATGTCTTGCTCCCTTGCACCACTGGCTTATAGGGTGCTCTGAAGTCAACTCAGAACAACTCAACTCACGCTAGACAAGCATTGTATCAAGTGAGGTACATCTCCAGACCTTCTAGCATTTATTTCTATATAACATTTTCTCTCTCCAAAATGTATGTTTCAGGCAATGACTCCATGTGGGAGCCTTGCAAAACAAAGGAATGCTGTGCATGTGGTGATGTATTTAGTTCAGATGTGTGGGGCCTTGGGCTCCATTCCCAGCTCTGCAAACAAAGAATATATTAGTCATTTGCTCTTTCTATGGCCCACTCCATTCGTTTACTTGAGAATAATGGGGTAGAAATTTCTATCTCAGACATTGGTCTAGGGTATGATGAAATAATGACTTGTGAAATACCATGCATGACTTTGTCTTCATCAGGTTGTCAAAGTCACTTGTGAACATGCTGCTTCTTCTAATTTTGGTTGTGTGCGTAGGGAGTGCATACATGTGAGTACATATAAGCAGGTGTGTGTGCCCATGTGGTTATGTGTGGAAGTCAGAGATTGATTTTGGGCTGTGTTCTATATTGCTCTCCACCTTTATTGTTTGAGACAGGGTCTCTTACAGAATCTCCAGTTTGTCGTTTTGGTTAGACTGGCTTGCTGGCTGGCCAGCAAGACCACAGGCTCTTCCTGTTTCTGTCCACCAGCACCAGGACTACAAAGGCATATCTCCATGCCCAGTTTTTTATGTGTGTATTAGGGATCTGAACTCAGGTCCTCCTGCATATGTGTCAAGCACTTTACCCACTGAGTCATCTCCTCTGTTTACTATTAGTAAAGCCTCTGCTTACTTATCAGTAGTCCCTTCTAGGGGATATTTTCACATTCTGGATGGCACACCCAAAATAATTTAAAACAGTACATATTTTACCTTGCAACCTACAAAATTCCACAAGACTATGCTTATATCATTTGTGTAGTGCACTTTAAGATTTTCTTGTCCATTCTAGTTCAGTTTCATTTTTTTCTCAAAATGCAAGTCATATACAGTTCTCCAAAAAACCAAAAAACAAATAAAAGCAAACAAATAAAAAAGGAAAATACTTGTGTGGTGTTTTGAATAGGATTAGTCTCCATAGGCTCATATATTTAACTATGTAGCCACTAGGAAATGGTACTTGAGAGAGATTAGGATTTTATTGCTATTGGCCTTATTGAGGTAGTCGGGAGTTGGCTTTGGGGTGTCAGAAGTTCAAGCCAGGCCCATGTCCTTTCTTTCTGCTGCCTGAGGATCCAGATGTAGAATTCTCCAGCACCATGTCTGCCTGCATGCCACCACGCTTCCCACCATGGTAACAATGGACTGAACCTTTGAAGTGTAACCAAGCCCCGACTATATCCTTTTGTTTATAAGAGTTGCCATGGTCATGGTGTCTCTTTACAGCAACAGAACACTAAGACAGCTTGTCTGGAGGACAGTGGCTACCTCTTATCTATAATCCCAACAGCTATAAAGTACTGAGCAATACAGGTTTGTTTTTTTAATGAATAGTGGACCATTTGCATTAGTGTTTAATTACAAGACTTAGATAAAGGTTAAATGGCTTACCTTTTGCACATCAGCGTCTTATAAATAAATGTACCTACACACATTTTATTCACATTTGGGGAGCAGATAATACTGTAATCTTGCACTAGGCACACTATATGTGCTGTTAATGTAATTTAATATTTCAGTCACCATCTGAGTTTTCTATATTTTAAAATCATGCAATTAAATATATGTTCATCTTGGGCCTGGAGAAATGACTCCCTGGGTTAAGACCATGTGCTTATAGAGGACCAAGTTCATTTCCCAGCATCCACATCTAGCTGCTCTCAACCTCCTGTCACTCCAACTCCAGAAGATATGATACCCTCTACTGGACTCCACAGGCAACTGCGCCATGTGCACATACCCACACACAGATACATTCACATTACTAAAAATAAATTTACAATGTTCATCTTGGAAGTCATTAACCCTCTCAAATAGTTAAACACATAAACTGTAATGACCCTGAACTGAATGGTAGTAAAGACCCTGGCACACAAAACAATGGACACTCAGGTGCCCAGTCATCAGAGCTGTGACTGTGTGCATTACACAGCAAAAAAGGACTTTGTAGATGTAATTAAGTCGAAAACTTTGAGATGAGGAACTTATCCTGAATTACCTGGCGGGACCCAGTGCCACCAAAAGCTCAGCTTGTCCCCTCCTTTTTATTCAGTTTGGCACAGCAGAGCATGGAAGGGTGCCACATATAGTTAGGGTGTGTTTTTACAACTTAATTAATCCAGGATAGCCACTCCTTCATAGATATGCATAAAGGATTGTCTCTTAGGTGCATCAAGGTCTTTTTATTGGACCAGAGTTGGCTTATTAGGGATAGCATAGCCGAGGATTCTTCCTCTGCTTTGCAGAAATGGAATTATAGGTGGGCCTCCACACCAAGCCAGAACTTACATGTATGTTGGGGATCCAAAGTCTGGTTTTAATGCTTGCCTGGCAAGTGCTCTTTATCTACTCAGCCATCTCTTCAGCATTCCCACACATATAAAGAAATGAAATACAACATATACTGTATGACCTCTTATTTCCATCAGAAAGAGATATATAGTGTTTGCCTTATAGCAACACAGAGAACATTCTAGAAACTTACACAACAACTATTGCTAGTACTTACCTATGAAGAGTGGGCTGGAAGTGTAAGAAATATATACGGTTCCTTAACTTTCTGAATAGAATTTCCTCCTGAACACTATATAGACCAGGGTGGCCCCAGTATGTAGCACAGGTTGGCTTTGACCTTGATATCCTTCTATTTTGAGGTGCCGAGTGCTGAGATTACAGGCACAAATCACCACACCTGGCTTTTCATATAGTTCTTGATCTCAAGATTTCTATTTTGGGGCTTCTGCTCTTGTTTAGGAAAAAAATGGATGACACACGAAGAAGGAGACAGACAGACAGACAGACAGACAGACAGACACACATTTGGATCAACAGTCTTAGAGTTGTATACCACCTGAGTTTAAAAAGCAGTTTCTTAAAAAAAATTTTATATTTTACATAGCTCTATAATCACAGGAAGACCAAGGCACATAATTCCGCTGTTATCAAGAAAACGTATGGGTGGGTGGGGGCACATCCTCATAGAAGCAGGAGGAGCGGGGATGGGATAGGGGGTTTTTGGGTGGGTGGGTGAAATGGGGAAAGGGGATAACATCTGAAATGTAAATAAAATATCCAATAAAAATTAATTTAATAAAAACATGAAAAAAAAAGAAAATGAGAAAACATATACACACACAAAAGAAAATGTACAATAGGACGAGTTCACCCATGTTTGTGTGTGTGTGTGTGTGTGTGTGTGTGTGTGTGTGTGTGTGTGTGTACGTGCACGTGTATGCATATGTGTGTAGAGTCCAGAGGCCAATCTTTGGGTGTTTTTCCTTACAACAGCTGTCAGCTCTGTTTATGAGACAGGACCTCTCACTGGGACTTGAGGCGTGCCAAGTAGGCTAGGCTGGCAGGTCAATGAGTCTGAGAGATCTTAATGTCTCCTAATCTGCAGAGCTCGGATTACAGGCACATGCCTCCAGCTTTTTTTGTGGGTTCTGGGGGCTGAACTTACGCCTCACACTTGTGTGACAAACACTTTACCAGCAGAGCCATCTCTTCAGTACCACCTGCCTCTGTAGTTTCTGGTTGTGTTTTCAGACAGGGTTTCCCTCTGTATCCCTGATTGACCAGGAACTCAATATGTAGACCAGACTGTCCTCAAACTCACCTGTCTGCCTCTGCTTTCCAAGTGCTGGGATTAAAGGTGTGTGCCACCACATGGGGTACACCCATATTTTTTTTTTTTTTTTTTTTTTGGTGACAGGAATATATGTGTTCCAGACAGGCCTCAGAATCACTATGGACCTGACTATCTGTTGATCATCTGTTCTCCCTATGTCTGTCTCTCAGTCCTGAGACTATAGGGATGCACGTACCATGCAGATTTTACAATGTGTATTGAACCCAGGACTCTGTGACTGCTACCCGTGACCCAACTGGTGACTCTTGTTTGTTTGCTCTTTGTTTTGTCTGTTTTCCAAGACAGGGTTTCTCTGTGTAGCCCTGGCTGTCCTGGAACTCACACTGAAGATCAGATTGGCCTCGAACTCTCAGAGGTCCATCTACCTCTGTCTTGGCATGGGTAGCCTGGACATGGGCCACCACCACCAGATCCGATGACACTTTTTTAAAGGTTTAAATTCTTTATGTTTGCTAGGTTTGTTCTGCTTGGCTTTAAGTCAGGCATGAAGATTCCAGATAGGTAAAAAGTTCAAATTCCTTCATCTCCAAGTATATGGCTAAGGGACACAGCTACCCAACTGAGGTCATTTGTCGGAGACTTGTGTGGTACTCACAATAATCATTGGAAAGCCTGTGTATCATTTTTTGACATGGTGTGTGTTTGTATGTGTGTGTGTCTGTATACATACACATGTGTAGATGTGCGTGCATGTGACAACTTTGGGTGCCATCTTTAAAGAAGCTATCTGCCATAGAATCTTTTCTTGGACTGCAGTTTACCGTAGGCGAGGCTGATTAGGCAGATGAACCTAGAGACCCATCTGTCAGTGATAGGGTTACAGGTATAAACCACCAAACCTAGCATTTGTGTGTGTGGTGGGGGTGGAGGCTTCCGGAGATCAGACTTAGGTCTTCACATTTAGAAAGCAAGCACTTTCCTGATGTAAGCATCCTCTGAGCCCTGAAAATCCATATATCTTGTAGGTTTCACCTCAGAAGCTTAGGCAACAAAATTAAGTCATTTTAACATAGGTGTTTTAAAGTTGAAATTTATAGCCTTTTGAGCTTTCCTGAGGAAATGAAGTCTAATTTTCCTTTCTAGTCACCTCTTTGTATCTCTTCACTGACCCAAGGTGTCTCTCTCTCCATCTCTGCCTCTGCCTCTCCTGGCACTGGAAATCAATCCTACGTCTCCCTTCATGCTCAGTAAGCACTCTACCACTGAGCTATGTGTTCTTATTACATTTATTTCGAGTGTAGGTGCCACATTTGTGCCACAATGTGAATGTAGAAGTTGGAGGACAAGTCATGGGAGTATTTTCTCCTTCTCCCATGTGAGTTCTGGGATAGAACTCAAGTCATCAGGCTTGGTGGCAAGTACCTTTCCTCAGGAAGCCATCTCAGCAGCTGAGGTCTCTCTCTCTCTCTCTCTCTCTCTCTCTCTCTCCCCCCCCCCCCCCCCCCCCCCCCTCCCTCTCCCTCTCTCCTCCCCCCCCCCTCTCTCTCCCCCTCCCCCTCCCCCTTTCCCTCTCCTTCCTCTCCTTCCCTCTCCTCCCTCTGCCTCTCCCCCCCTCCCCCCTCTCCTCCCTCTCCCTCCCCCTCTTCCTCTTCCTCTCTTCCCTCTCCCTCCTCTTCCCCCTCTCCCTCTCCCCCTGTATCTCTATTATAAGATTGGGCCTCACTAAGCTTCTCAGTCTGTCCTTCAATTCACTCTACAGTTCAAAAATTAGGGCTTGAGTTTGTGATCCAGAGTTGGGTTACTCATTTCTTCTGAAGGGGTCCTTCTAAGTTACTGATGGTAGGGTAGCTTATGAGTCAACTATAATGCCCAGTCCTAGCCTCTCCTGCCCTGTTGTAGCATGGAGCCACTGCCAAGAACCAGGTGGCTGAGCTTGGCTGTACAGGATAGAACAAACACCTATTACTTTCAGGGCCTAGCTAGCCAGCGTTAGAAGAAGTCTTGCCATAGGCTACCAAGTCTAAAAGGCCCAGTCATCTTTGTCTGCCAACTAATTCCAAGTGGGGACAGAGCCCTTGCTCTTTATCTCTCAAAGCACAGCCAAGGGCAGACTGCAGACACAGGGAAAAGTCACAGTCAGGCACAGTGTCTGCCAATATCCAGTAATGTTTGCCAGTTCTAAGGTGAAAAAGAAAAAGTCTTGGAACTCCCAACTGTTTAATTATCTTAATTATGTTTCTTAGGTACAGGATTAGATTAGGTATAAAATTCATATTCACAAGGTTTTTATATCTATAAAATGTAAGCAATATACAAACTGAACCCAAAAGTGTAAAACTCTATTAATATTGTGTATGTAACACGATAGATAATGTTTTGCTGAAATGAAATTGTCTCTTGGGATGGAGCTCAAGGCTCCGGTTATAACTAGGGCCAGATGCAAAATCAAATGCAGTGCTTGGTTAACAGGGTTAACATCAGAGCTTTCAGAATAGGCATAGAAATACATGAATTTTTTAAAGAACGTAATTTAAACGAGGGCAGAAATGTACTTTTCTTTCAAAGAGAACTTGCAAGTACACGAGCATTTTGTCTGCCAAGTTCACACAGAAGAAGCATTTTATCTGCCAAGTTCACACAGGGCCCCAGGATCTCTTGTTCCACCCCAAATTTAGTGAATTAGAATCTGCATTTTAAAACTAATTCCTACATTTTTAAATGTATAATGAGTGTATGCTTGTGCACATGTCTGCTGTGATGTTTCGGCAGGTCTGTGGATGTCACAGGACAACTTTCAGGAATCAGTTCTTTCCTTTTACCGTGTGGAGTCCTGGGATTGAACTCAGGTCTTTACATTTGGTTGCAAGTGTCTTTACCTGTTGCGCCATCTTGCCAGCCTAGAACCTGCATTTTAAACAAGATGTCCAAGTGCTGGATATAAAGATTAAAATTTGAGAAGCATGAATTTATTTCCCAGCTTATTCTTCATTGAGCAAATATGAAGCTGGGGTATGGTCTAAAGTTTAGTTTTGTTTTTTAAGAGAGCGTCCTGCGTAGCCCAGGCTAGTCTCAAACTCATCATGTAGTGAGAATCACCTTGAATTTCTGATCCTCCTGGTTCCATCTCAAGTGCTATAATTTCACACAGGGATCGTCACGTATGGTCTTAGGTTGTCCTGAGGATCAAACCCAGGGTTTCATGAAAATAAAGCAAGCATCCTACTAACTGAGCCACGCAGCCTGTAAAGCAATTGTCCCCCTCCTCTTCCTCTTCCTCTTCTTCTTCCTCTCTTAGACAATTACTTGCTCCTTCTTTTTCAGGGATGCAGGAAAGTAGGTTTAAGATGAACTTAGAATTTTCTAGGGATGACTGAGCACTGGTAGCATCTAGGTGATTTGCACTATGAAGGCTCTATTTGGGAAGTTAGTCTGTTTATGTGAAATATCCAGAGTAGGCAAACTATACATAGGGACAGAAAGTAGATTATGGCTTAGTAAAGGTTTGGGGAGGAGAAAATAGAGAATGGTCAGCAGGTAGGGGATGTCTTTTGGGGGTTAGTGATGATTAGTAGTGACAGTTTTGTGGTAGAGTCAGGGTTGATGGTGGCACAGCTGTGAATGGCTCACCAGGCCTGGCTTCTTACATGTGCTCTGGGGAATCAGAACACAGGTCCTCACAGTTGCTCAGCAAGTTTACTGACTGACTTATCTTACAGGTCTATTTCTGGTATTTTCTTGAAACCCTACTCACTTGTGATTCAAAGGTTTTGTTCTTTCCCTGCCTTTATTTTTCCCTGCCGGCAGTGTCCTCAGGCATTCCGAGGGCTGCAGGGATGACAGAGAGGCTTTGCCTTAGGTAGTAGCAGTGATCAAATCATGCATTATCAGCAATATCCACACAGGGCTGAGTATTGTGCAGTAAGATGAACATTGTGAAACACACCAAAGGGACATTTAAACCTAGAGCCATTTGTGTCTGTCACAGAAGGGAGAAGTTCTTTCTTTCTTTTTCTTTTCTTTTTTTTTTTTGGTTTTTCGAGACAGGGTTTCTCTGTGTAGCCCTGGCTGTCCTGGAACTCACTCTGTAGACCAGGCTGGCCTCGAACTCAGAAATTCACCTGCCTCTGCCTCCCAAGTGCTGGGATTAAAGGCATGCACCACCACTGCCTGGCGAGAAATTATTCCTTAGTGCTTGACTCTGGTGAATTCTCTTTGATCTTTTGTTCAAGGATGAATGAATGCTGACCAAGGTGAGATAAGAAGCATTTTAGCAATACCTCGAACAAAGGATTTCAAAATGGAGAACATGAGGAAAGAATACATACTTAGGGAAGAATGAATGAGTGCAGCCTGGTACTGCCTTGTCTCACCCACATTCTGAGACGGGGTGTCATGTAGCACAGGCTGGCCTGAGACTTTCTGTGTAGCTAAGGATGTTCTTGAACTCTTAATCCTCCTGCCTCAGCCTCCTACCTGGTCAAGAGCCCATCACCAGCTGGACAAGTAGGAGCAGAGTGAGAATGAGAAGAAGTTGATATGAACTGTTGTCTTCGACAGTTTTGCACAGATTTTCCTTACCGGTAAAGTCATTTCGTCAACATGGAGAGAAGCTTTGCAGCGTGTGGGTGTTGGGAGCTGAGGACCTTGTACATATACGGGCAAGTGCTCTCTCCTGAGCCCCTTGAACAAACCAACTATCTTTTTTTTTTTTTTGTCTACTTATCTATTTTGGTTTTTCAAGACATGGCTTCTCCCTGTAGCCTTGGCTGTCCTGGAACTTGTTCTGTAGACCATGGTGGCCTTGACCTCACAGAGACCCACCTTCCTCTGCCTTCCAAATGGTGGAATTAAAGGCATTCATCACCCCCACCTGACAAAACAGTTTATATAAATATGGTCTCTGGTGAGGTACAAATTGAGATTACGAACTAACAAGAACCCTGGCCACATAAAAGGGCATTGAATCCATTCCCAGGAGGAAAAAAAGGCAAGGACTTTTGAGGTGGGTCAAAGGGTAAAGGAAAGGAATTTGCTGACAAGTCTGAAGTTCTGGGTTCAATCCCCAGGACACACATGGGATTACCAACTTTCAAACCTTGTCCTTTCATAAACAGAGAGGCACGCGCGCACACACACACACACACACACACACACACACACACACACACAATTTTAGGTGAATACAAAAATAAAGAAATGTTTAAAAAAAAGAAACAAAACAACCAACCAACAGCAAAGAGGAAATGTGAAGGTCCTCCCAACCCACCCTTTCTTCATTTGACCTCAGCTGAGGTCACCCATTCCATAGGAATGTTCTATCATCAACAAGTTTGTATTACCCAGAAAATATTAAGAGAGTACCCTCCTCAAGGCCATGGCATGATAATACTAATCCTCATTCTTAAAATGATTGAACGACTTTGATTTTTAAAAAAGCAGTGTTCCTTGCACACAGAAAGCACCTATCCTTTGTTTTACCCATGAAATGCCTTTTGCTTAGGCTTTGTTTTCGAGGACCTATATTTAGGAGAACTGACTGAAAACTGCACTTAAAAGCCTATAATCTCTATTAGCACTTAGTTGGGACAACCTGATGACAGGAGGTCGAGTTTCCCCACTCTGCGGTACTGCCCCGCTTTTGTATCTCTTGAGTCCGTCAGTAGGTACACCCCAGAAGAGGGAGGAGGGGCCGGACTGACAGTCAAGGAACCAATGGCTGCCTGGCGATGGGGTGTGGACACGGAGCCACGCCCTCCCCGCCCAACCCGCTAAATCCCGCCTCTCTCGCACCTGTGAGTGCCACTGCTTCTAGGCAGGCGCCCGCTCCGAAACTGGGTAGGAGGCGGAGCAGGGGCGTGGCTTCGCCTCTCGCGAGACCGCCTCCTGTTGCCGAGGCCGCCGTTCCGGGGCTCTGACTGGCCGGGGGCTGCGCAGCCGCCATGTTCGGTTGCTATGCTGCGGCCTCGGAGACGGGGTGTGCTTGAGAGAGGAGGAGGAGACGGAGGAGGCGGTGGAGGCGAGGGAGGAGGAGGAGGAAGGAGAGGAGGAGGAGAAGAGGGAGGAGGGTGACCGAGGTTCTCCTTTGCACTCTCACACAGAGCCGCCTCCCTGGAGTCACCCGCCGCCTTGCCGCGCGTGCTTCTCCACTCCGCGGACGCGACATTGTTCTTTAAGACTCCCGGGACCTGTCAGAAATCGGGGCTCCGGGACTTGAAAGAGACTTGACTTCGGCCCGCGGGCCCGCGGGTTGCGGGGACCGCTGCACTTTCGGGGCGCGTGTGAAGGGATTAGCTCATCTCGCCGCGAGGTGCGAGCGCGCGCCTCCCCGCGCACGCCGGCCCCGCCGCAGCCCCGCAGGATGACGGGGTGCAGGCGGCCCGCGGCAGTGGCGCGGCCGCTGTGGCGGCGGCTGTTCGCGGGGCGCTGAGGGCGAGCACCCCGACGCGGACTACGCGCCTCTTTCCCCCGGCCGCGAGCCCGGGGCCTCCTGGCTTTTTGTATTTGGATTTTTTCCCCTTTCTCCAGCCGAGAGGACGCGGCTGTGATAACGAAGGTAAGAGAGGCGCTCGGGGAGGTTCTTCGCTCGGCCTGCTTGGGCCCCCTTTGCAGGTCGTGGGCGCGCACCTGAAGCTCGCGGGGCCAGGTGGCCAGACTACCCGCTCGACTTCCCTTTTCTTAGTGGGTCCGGACACTCGAATCTTCCTGGGGTTTACAGTTGAAATCTCTGCTAGGGATGAGTGCAGGGGAGAAGGGATGGAATAGATGCGGAGATGGAATGTTCCTAAACTCAAGGTAAGGCTGGAGAATCTTCAGCATTTCATTTGTGGGATTCTTTTTTCTAATTATTATTGTTAGGTTAATGGACTCATATAAGCATCTTTATTTATTTTTTTTTTTCCGCATGCGGTAGGAACACACGCTTCCTTCCATTCAACTTGAAAGTCTCTTCTGACTCGCTAGTATTCTACTTGCTTTTAGGAATCTGTAGTTGGGCCCAAAAAGTTGAGATGTAGAACAGATCTGAATCCTTCTCTTAGATTTTTCATGATTCTTTGGAACCGTCCCTACCTTCATGATGTTTGGATACAATGTGAGTCTGTAGTAAAGAGCAGATCGGTGTTTGTGGGGTTTTGTAAAATGTAAGCGCAGTGATTTGTGGCTTTTTGGCTTTACATTTTCGTTTCTGTGTTAATGTTTGTTTTATAGTTACTTACAGGAAAAATGGAGCGTATGATTGTCCTCTGTGGACAGAAACTATTTTTACCAAATCGTAGTCACCTGAATTGTCCCAGAACGATTTCTGAAAATCAGTTCAATTCAGAGATGAGAGAGAGAGAGAGAGAGAGAGAGAGAGAGAGAGAGAGAGAGTTAGTTAAATGCATGTATGGATAAATTTGCTGGAGTTTCTTCAATAATGGAACAATTTACAGTTTCACTGATAATGCATATGGATGTTTCCCTGAAACTTAGGTCAGAGACTTTATGTTTGGCCTTGCATCACAAAGTGACATCAGTGTGTACAAGGACTATGTAGAGGGTTTTAAAAACTTCTTGTTCCAGGAGGACTAGTCATACCTACTTTTGGAATGAGCAATTCAAGAAATACTGAGTGTGTGACTAGATCTTGGGTCCAGATGAAATAACACACAGTTCATTGGTCACATTTCAAAGATGGCTGTGGAGGAAAAACAAAAACAAAAAGCTAGTGTATCTGACTTGTAAAGACAGACGAGAAGAAGACTGGAAGAGTAAATACCACAGCTTTTGAAAACCCTGGGTTTGTGAACATTAGTGTGTCAAAGGAGAAAACTTGTTTTCCAGAAGGGGAGGGGATGACCTTAAACAATTATTCAGAGTACCTAATAGACTAAACCTAGATATATTATTTAAATCTCAAATTTGAGGGCCACAAATTTGATGTTCTTTTAAAGAAAAAAGTCAGTTTACAAGAAGTTTATGAACCATTTTATTCACTCATAAGATCAGTCATGCCACCTTTTTTTGGTCAGAATACATTTCTGCTCCAGTTACCACAGTAGTTTTGTGTCTCTTCACATTTTTTTATGCCATTCTTATCTTTGTTCATACTTTGTAATAGCACATGTCCATGGATCTGATCTTGATTTATAAGTGTATGTACATGTACAGTATTTTGTGTTTACCTGATCTTTAAACATTTGCTAAAAAGATTGTTTTAAATACAAGGAAGCATCACTATTTTAATAATTTTTCTTAATACTGAGTTGGTTACAGTTTGTTAAGGTAGAAAATCAGAGATTCCTCAAAAGTAATAACAGGTGAGTGAGTATATGACATTCTCAGCTCAGGCTCCCAGTGGCTTCTAGGTGGTAGTAAATTGTGTCAGGTCTTCTCTCCTCCTGCTCCTCCCCCACAGTGTCCTGATTGGGAGCTGTAAAATGTCCCTAGTAACATTGTTACTTTACATTATGACACTAATTTCTAATTTAAGCTAGGCATAACACCAGCATCTATTGAACACATTTGCTAAAAATACTTTCTGGGTCGGATGTACTTAGAATGCAGCCTCAGGAAAATTCACTTGAACTATTCTACTGTGACCAGTTGTGGATATTATTTTTAAAAGAACTTTAATAAAATTACAGAGTCTTATAAAGTAGATTTTTATCAGTTTAAGGCATAGGTTCGACCTTTTTATGTATAAAATGAGACAATAATAAATTTATTTGTGATAGCAATAGAAACTTTTTTCAGTTTTTAAGAAAACTTATGTAAACTCTATTGATTCTTAAATACTTTGGTTTGTATACCTGAAATGTTTTAATTTTATGTATTGTATATGTACGATGATATACAGTGTGGATTGTTATTTATTTAGTACTTATGGCCTTTCCTCAACTGTGAAGGGGATATCAGTAGATACATTTTTGAGTAAATTATCTTTAAGGAACAAAATACAAATTAGATAAAGGAGATGCTTATTGAGAGTACTTCTTTTCTCTTCTGAGAGTTTGGTTGTTTAAAAGCAAGAAACCTTAAAAACATGTAGGGGTCTAGTCTTGTTTGATAGATCTTTAAGGGTGAATCATTTAAAGGTCTGTTTGAAATCTTCATATTAGGAATGCAAAATTGGTGAATTTCTTAGGAATACAAGTCTATGTGACTTAATGTAGCTAAATAGAAATTGTTACTCATAAATGAGATTTGCTTATTGATAGAAATATACTGGTTTGCAAACTGTTTTGTTATTTTTCTGGATTTTTGCATGTAGCAAAATTTTTAAATGAGATGTTCAGAGATGTTAAATTTGCTGGCTCAGTAGAAGCCTTAAAGATTAATTTCTGGAAGTTGGACTTTTCTGGGGGCGGGGAGGAGGCTAGTAAAGTACTGTAGAGAAACTTATTGGTATGTTTTCATGTAATGTTCAATCAGTACAGATAGTGAGAAGAAACATAATGAAATAATACAGAATATTTCTTACCAGCATAGAAGAACAGCTGTCTAGTAACTACAATTTGTTTTATATCCTTTGAATCAGAATTCAGTATAGTCATAAAATACAAGGGATGTTTATTGTACTCACAGTTATATTTTATTTCATTATTCTCTAGTAGAAACAGTGGAAGAAAGGTATGAGTATTTGAAGAAATTGCTAAGAACTGAATGCTTATTCTAAGATTAATTTGGGAGGTTCACTTATTTCTGTCTTCTCACAGGAGGTTCTGTAGAGTACTAGAAAGAAAAGAGGATCCAGAAGGGGAAGAATGTTTGAGTTCCAGACAGTGTACATATAAAAAGTTATTTCACTTAATCATCAAGTCTACTTTTGTCCTGTGTTTATTAGTTCACCCTTATGTCAACCTTGTGCCATTTGTTCCTATCCAAGGGGAATTCAAACCATACCTGTCCCATGCTAAAGCTTGTTCTTTAGAACAGTGCAGTCCAGTTCAATTTTCTGTAATTACTTTGCCTTCTTTCCCAGATTTATTGAAGTATAGTTGACATATATGGGGGGAATATTTTTTCCCTACCCTGTTAGATGTGGTAGCCGTTAGCATGTTTAGTGTGTGGAACACTTGAAGTGGGACTGGTCTGTGTGAAAAACTGAGGCTGATGTTGCATTTTGTTTTAATCATTTTAAATTTCTAGCCAAATGTGGTTGCTTGTTATATGGTCTGAGTTAGCATGGCTTTAAGATCTTGATTCCTAGAAAATCTGAGGTCTGGTATTCCATCTTCCACTGGTTTACACAACTTACTTAATTCTTGAGCTTCAGTTTAATCTGTTGAGAAAATGAAGGGATTACCAAGGCTCTTTGCTTTAAAGGTCAGTAACTTCTTAGAACACGAAGTGGCATTTAATATTCACAGGCATTATTTCTGAAGGAATTCTCCCTCCCCATTGAGTTCATCACTCATATAAAGAATTTATTTTTGAGAAGAATATAAAGTACACAAAGAGGCAAGGGGGTACATAATTTTCTGTACATAATCCTACACACAGTTGTTTGGTGAAAGCATTGTGTGACCCAAAGCATTACTTTATCTTTTTATTTGTTCCAACACAGGGTCAAGGTAAGTAAGTGCTCTGACAGTGAGCTACATGTTGAATAAAAACTGAATCTTTAAAAATTCCATTTTTTTTTTAAGATTAGCAACTTTACAAAACAGTATTGCTGAACATGACAGTGGACTCATAAAGCAACAGGAAAGAAAAAAATTCTTGCCACTTTCCCATGTAAGATATATAGCAGTTCCTGGTACTTACCAATTAATTCTTAACCTATCTGCTGGGCCTTGAAGACTTTTCTCTCAGTTTGATCTTACTATTTCTTATTCTTGCTTAAAACAACAACATTGTTTTCTCCTTCACCCTTGTCTCCTCAGTTTATACAGTTTTGATTCTTCAGTTCATACCTCTTAAGTTTTCCACAGAACTCACTTTTTTGTTAGATAATCCAGTCAAAATGATCTGGGTTTCAGACTTGGCAGTAAGTACCTTGGGGTATATTTTTAGATATAATTTTGTATATTTTTCTTACATTAATTTAAAACAAGTTTTCATGTATGTGTTCACATGTGTGTATGTGTGTTAGCCCGTGCAGGTTCATGTAGAGACCAGAAGTCAATATTGTGATGTCTTTCTCAGTCCCTTATTTTTCAAGTTGGGTTTCCTACTAACCCTAGACTAGAGTTTAGTGGTTCTGTCTAAACGGGCTGGCTGATGAGCTTGTTCCCCTGCTTAGTGCTTGGGTTACTGGGGTGTGTCACCATTTTCAGCTTTTCATAGGTGTTAGGAATTCAAATTCAGCACCCTACTCTGAGCCATCTGCTCAGACCCACCCACCCACCCCATCCTTCCTTCTCTTCATTTTTTCTTTTCTTTTTTTGTTAGTTTTATCTAATAAGAACATTTAAAACAATTTGTTTTTTGTTTTTGTTTTTAAAAGAAAGTTGTAATTAATAAAAGATTAGCATTTACCCCAATCACCATTTGAATTGATATTTTTGTTTCCTTCTAGGCAACAACTCCCCCTATTTGTATGTATTGTTAAAGTTTTGTGACAAAGATAAAATTTTGAATACAGTATATTGGAAACATTGCATGGTAGAAGCTTTTCAATATAAGAAAAAGATCATAGACTTTGGAGCCAGATAAATGAGTTTAAAATCTGGTTTTATAAAAACCTTGACAAATTATATGACCTTTAAGCCAGTTGAATTTTTTGTTTGTTTGTTTGTTTTGTTTTTAAGACAAGGTCTCATGTTGTAACTCAGACTTAAAACTTACTATGTTATCCAGGCTTGGCTTGAACAAATGCAGTCTTGTCTGGTTTCTGAGAGCAGGTGTGACTTTGAATTGTTGTTGAGTACTAAGAATATATATATTTGAAGCATCTAGGACTATGCTTTAAGTAAGTGGCAGTTGGCATAGCCACTTTTTTTTTGTTTTATATTACCATGTTCATGTACATAATTTAAATGATAATTCAAACATTCAGATGACTTACTATAACTAAATCATTTGCCTATTGTTAGACAATTTTTTATTTCTTCAGTCTAAAACTAGAGGGCTGGGATTATGGTTCAGGGTTACCCCAAATACCTCTTTTGCAAAAGTAGACTGTAGATGTTCTTATTTTGGAAAAAATATTTATACCTTGTTTTAATTATTGCGTGTCTTATTGGGGACTAATGTGGCAAACATTCCTTTACATGTTAATCAAACATTTAAATTTCTGATATAATGGGAACAATATTATGTATAAAGGTAAATGCAGTCTGATACTTTCCTTTGAGTTCAAATTCTAGGCTGATTGTACATGTTCACATACACAGTTTAGAGTGACAGTGTATTAAGATCTGGGTGAAATGAGAATTGGCATTTAGATATGGTCTTGAAGGGTGAGTTGAACTGATCAGGGTAGAAAGAATAGCTTGTATAAAAGTCAGCAGTGTGAAAGGGTATATAGTAAGTTTAAAGAAATGCAAGTTGTCTGTTATATGTGCATATCTAGTGGGCATAGTTTCTTGTTCCTATGTGTGTTTGCTCTGGTAGGAACACCAGGTCAGATGACTCTTGTACTTGGGCAAGTGGGGTCGTATTTAGACACTTAGAATGAATGTATCTTCCTGTCGAGCATATAAGAACCTGTAGGATGGTTTCTTCTGACTTTATATCATCTCTTGGTTTAGCCTAGTGGTAAAATGATTGTTTTATTTATTTGATGTCAAGTTGGGAAAAGTACAGTTTTAGAACCCACTCCCCCTTGGAATCCCTACCATGTCATAAAAAATAAAATGAACACCAACTCCTAGAGTAAGCATAAATTAAGCTCATGTTGAAGTCTTTGTCTTTTTTTTCTTCTTTTTAAGACAAGGTCTCACTGTTTAGCTCAGTCTGATCTCAAACTCTTGGCAGTCCTCCTGCTTTAGCCTTATGGAGTGCTAAGACTTCAGGTTTGAGTTGCTGTCTCTAGGTCAAAGGTCTTTTACTTTCTTTCATTCCCACTACCCTTAGTACTTAATTTGTTCATTGTTTTCTTTGTGTATGAATGTGTGAATATGTATGTACATGAAATACCTTTTCATTTTCCTACCTTGTAAATTGGCATTAGCAATAGGCAGCAGTTACAGATATTTGTCTAAGCAAATAAAATTAAGTATAGGTTTTAGAAGTATGGGTTTCTGATTTTAGAGTTAGTAGTACTAAGCTGCATAAGGGTTTCAGGGAGACAAGAATGCTGTTATTGTGGTGTAGGTGAGGTATGAAAAGAATTAGAGATGGGAAAATAGAGAATGACAGTATATTTAGACATAGAGGAAGGAGGAAAAAAGATGAAGTTAGTGCTAAGATTTATTCTTTGGCAGTTCTCCTTTGGGAAAGAAAGACCAAATACTTCTGAATATTTTTAATGAACCAGCTGTTTTGCTGACACCATGATTGTCATGAGTTTACACTGAACTTTTGAAAATTACCACTTCGAAGTAATTTCACACTTAATGGAAATTCTTAAAGAGCTTCTGAAATCTTTTTAATCACATTTTACCATTGAACTATCTGTATGATTATACAAGATTAGCCTGGGACATCTTATTATGCTTAACTTAATAAAATCGACTTAGTGATGTCCTTTCAGTTGTCCAGAGGACCCTTTGGTATTAGAATTGATGCTTCTTCTCTTCTGCCTTATCTATTTTGTTGTTGTTTTGGAGGCTGGGTTTTGTGTGACTCAGGGTAGTCTTGATTTCCTTGTATAGCCAAGGACAACCTTGAATTTCCAATCCTCATGTCTGTTCATCCCAAATGCTGGGATTACAGCATGTGTCACTGTTCCAGGTTTATGTGATGCTGAGGATGGAACCTAGGGCTTTGTATATGCTAGGTAAGCACTCTGCTGACTTAGTTATGTCTTCACCTTAGCCCTCTTAAACTTTATTATGTTTTGGTGAAACTACCTAATCTCCTTGCTGGTCCATTCTCATCCTTAGTTCCACTTTGTGGTTGGTTTTTTTTGTTTGTTTGTTTTTGGTTTTTTGGGGTTTTTTTTGATTATTTTTTTGTTTGTTTGGCTTTTGGGACAGGTTTTCCCTGTGTAGCCCTGGCTTCCAGGAGCTCCCTCTGTAGGTGAGGCTGACCTCAAACTCATAGAGATCTGCCTGTCTCTGCCTCCCAGAGTGCTAGGATTAAAGACCAGTGCCACCACCCCTGGCTCTAGCTCCACATTTCTGATGAGTGTACCATTTGTAATCTGATTAGACTTTCTGAATCATAGACAAAAATGCCTGAATATTCTAGTCTGAATTTACCAAAACATGGTCGGTCAGTCTCTCACAAAACTGCCTGATCAGGAAATAAATGCTCACACAACACTTAATTTGAGATCCATAAATGTCAGTCACATTTCCCAGTGATCATAATGGCATTTCTTTGTCCTTCGTAGTCCAATTTAAAAGTTGATTTAGGATCATCTATTGCATTTAATTGTCACATCTCTTCATTCTTCTTTTGTTCAAGAATCTTTTTTGGCCTTTGTTTTCTGTGTGCTAAGA
The DNA here is from genome assembly GCA_030674055.1 of Rhabdomys pumilio. Classification (NCBI taxonomy): domain Eukaryota; kingdom Metazoa; phylum Chordata; class Mammalia; order Rodentia; family Muridae; genus Rhabdomys; species Rhabdomys pumilio. Next base: position 22,907,132 of record JANHMN010000009.1, read on the forward strand.
TAGTTGTATATAGGTTAGAAGACAAGTTTCGGAAGTTGACTCTTCTACCATGTGTATTCTAGAGATTTGTTAGGCTTGGTGGCGGCATTTTTACCTGCTGAGTGATCTCACTGGTTCCTTTTTACCCCTCTTTAGTTCAGAACCGTTCCTCACTAACCCTTCCAGTCTTTAATGACCTTGACAGTTTCAAACAGTGTAGCTCTTTTATTCTGTAACATGTCCTGTTAGTTAAATGCTCCAATGGCTGCTCACATTCACACTGAGGACATTGTTGGCAGGAGTGCTTGCCACAGAAAGATGTGCTATTCTTAGTGAACCACCCAGAGACATAGTATTGGCCCACCACTGGTGATGTTTGACCTTGAACACAATAAGCTCATGCTTGCTGAGTGTCTCTGTTATGTAAATCATATGAAATCATGTAATGTGAACACATTTTGGATTTTTTTCCCCCGTTTTCATATTGGACACCCAACCCAAAGCCTTGTGCTTCTCAGGTGAGTGCTCTGTCACTGAGCTAAATCTCTAACTCCTCTTTTTTTTTTTTTTTTTTTTTTTGTGGTGCTGAGGATCAATCCTAGGGCCTTTCCATATACTAGGCCCATTACTCCTAGGCGAGGAGACACCTAAGATTGTACCAGTTCCTTTCAACGTTATCACTTAGGTTTACCCTTGTGTGGGGTAAACTCATTGTTACAGATGTTACTCGTGGGATTCCGTTCCTGTGTGGTGGTTCTTATTAGTTACTGTGATTTGAAATTTTATTTCACTGCTCAAATTGTTCCAGATTTTGTCGTAGAAGCCTTTGAAGTTGACTTCTGTGTCTTCTGGACATGTCTCCATTCTTGGCATACTTCTAATTACACAGCATATTGTCAGATCATCTTATATTTTTCTGTTTCAGCTGTGCAGTTACTACTTTTTCTAAGGAATCCTAAGTTTTTTCTTCAGTAGAGGAGGTGTTTAGAAACAGAAACAGGTACTTAATGTGTTTGTTTAAATTGATAACACAGTTCTAGTCTAGCACTCCAGAATCTTCTCCAGCCTTTTTCCTTGTCTGTGTTTATATTTGATTTTGTTTTAATTTTTTTTTTTAGTGTTGGGAGTTTAGACCCCAAACCTAGGCATGCTAGGCAAGCACCACTGACCCATGAGCCATTCTGTATTTGTGACTCCCTTTTCTGTCAGTGAGAAATGGGTTCTCAGCATTCCTTAGTGTAACTACCGACTTGCTACTTTCCTAACCCTAGACTAGTGTCTCCTTCCCTGCCACTTTTGAGGCCTGTTTCCTCAAGTCATGCTGTTAAGATAGGGTAGTCACTTCCCACTTAATTGTTTTTTCTTTAATCATATCAAAATTTGTAGAGAAGTGTTAAACCTACTTGTGGAGAAGAACAAAGGTAAAATTCAGGAAGGTGTGTCAGTCTCAGGAGACAGCTCAGTCACAGCTTATTGTTAACACATGAGGATCTTATGAGCATCTTAGTTCATTTCCAGCACTCTGAAAGTCAGGTGTAGTCGCAGAAGTTTGAGATCCCAGCTTTGGGTAGGTGGAACAAGGTGGATTCTTAAGGGCTTTCTGGCCAGCCAGCTTAGGCTAAGTGGCAAGTCCTCAGGTACCCTTTTCTCAAAATATAACAGGTGGACAGCTCCCAAGAATAACACCCAAAGATGACCTCTGGCATCTACATTCATGTGTATACATCTGTATAGCCACCTTTGCGCTCACACTCACACACATTCTTCTCTCCAAAAGACACAGAAATAATCACATAAATTAATAAATTTTTAAAGTCATGTGTCTTTTTGTCTGTAGATGTAGATAACAAGGCAGATTTCTAAAACTCAGTTTTGTTGCATCTTTATACTCCCATAATAAGTGTCTTTATACTCCTATACTGCAGTACTTCTGTGTAAGTCTGATTAGGAAGCCAAAGGATTTAAAGTTGTTTAGGATTTATAGCTCACTGTTGAAATTTTATGTTTGTCAGTGTTTATGAAGGTGACCATTGTGGTCTTAATCATCATTGAAAGATTAAGAGTTCTTGGATGGGAGAGGACTGAATGAATATGAGAATGTCTGCTTATAGGCTAAAAAATAGAGAGTTTTGTGAAAGTGTCAAATGCTTCTAAGTGAAAGCAAAAGCCAGAATGCTGTGATTTGGACTAATGGAAAGTTATTGGTGATCTTAGCTAATTGGTTTTCAGGTGTATTTTGGAAAGTCAACTGTTTGATGTATAGATTAAACATTTAAGTTCTTTGGGTTTCATCTCAGGCTCTGTGGGTTTTTAAGACTAGGTGGGGAATGTAGAGGTGATTGCATAGCAGGGGAAGTCTTTTGAGATGCTGTTAAAGTTATTGTGACTTACACTCATTAGAGACCTTATTGCTTTAGCAGAAGAGTTATAAAATAGGGCTTTGTCAAGAAACACAATTGAGGAAATGAGATACAATGTGTCTATTATGTCTATACATAGTAGACATATTTATATTACTTGACAAACTTCAAGAAAATTGAGAAGGTCTAGATCAGATTAGGAGACAGTATCAAGAAGGGCATCAGTTTTTAAGGTTGCATACATCTTAGCATTTGTTGGGATTAAGGGAAAGAAAGGTTATTTGGAAGGCAGGTAAGAAGAGCCATATGGCAATATCAGAAACTGCTCTTAAATTAGCTTTTGGATAAGTCCCTGCTCCCATTTCAGATGATTGTCATCTTAGTGAGTCTTTAGAGTAACACAAGCATCATTTGTTAACCTTATTTTTTCCTTCCTTCTTTCCTTCCTTTCTTCCTTTCTTTAGTTTGTTTTTTGTTTGTAAAACAGGGCTTCTTTGTGTAGCTGTCGCTGACCTTGAACCTGCTCTGTAGACCAAGGTGGCCTCAAGATCAGAGATCTGCCTGCCACTGCCTCCCTAGTGCTGGAATTAAAGGCATGAACCACCATGTCCGGCCATTTTCATTTTCATTCATTCTTAAGAAGCTTATATTATCTTTATTTAGTTAAGTTTGAAATCTGTTGTGCAGCTAGAAGTGCTATAGATCAGCTATCCTTAGTTACATGCAAATAATAGAACCACTGCTGGCAAGTCCCGGTTTCTAACTGTAACAGTGTACATTATCTGACCCCTCTGACTTAAGTTCCACTTTCTAATAGTAACAGTATACATTATCTGACCCCCTGACTTAAGTCCCACTTTCTAACTGTAACAGTGTACATTATCTGACCCCTCTGACTTAAGTCCTAGTTTCTAATAGTAACAATATATATTATCTGACCCCTCTGACTTAAGTCCCAGTTTCTAATTGTAACAGTATACATTATCTGACCCCTCTGACTTCTCAGCTTACTTTATTCATTATTTTTAGACAGATGGCTTAGATCTCAGACTGGCTTGGAATTTATTGTATAGCCTAGCTTAATTTAGGACTTGCAGTCATCCTGCATCCTCTCCCCCTACCCAAGTTCTGGAATTATAGGCATGAGTCACCAAGCCTGGTTCAATTCTTTTTAGAATTTCACTTCCTTTATTGAATCAGTAATGTGGCTACTTGGTTCAGATTTCAGAATAATATAAAAAGGTCTATGTAGAGATGTTTGAACACTACTGCTGCTCTTCATAGGTAGCCTCTTTTTCTTTTTGGACAGTATTCATTTTATGCAAATAAAAACAAGTATAAATTATTATTCACTTATTTGTGCATGTGGAAATTAGCGTACTATATTGATATTTTACATTATAGTTTTTTTCTTCACAAAGTCTGCCTTGAAGACTGTGACTTTAATATATAGAGACAGACTTCTTTCATCTCTCTCTGTTCCTTCTAACAGGGTGACATACTGAGTTGTGTAAATATAAAATGAAGGTAACAAATTCTGATTCTTAAGCTCTTACTTCAGTTTTTTGGTCCTTTAACTTTTTTTTTTAATTAATTTTTTATTGGATATTTTATTTAAATTTCAGATGCCATCCCCTTTCCCCATTTCCTCTCCCTAGAAAACACCTATTCCATCCCCGCTTCTCCTGTTTGCTTTTATACAATTTTTAAAATGTTAATCAAAGGCTTTATAAGTTTGGTAATGCTCAATAATAAGATGCCCATACAATCAGAAGTGTAACCCAATACCCAACCTAAATATACCAACTATCTTTGACTGGTGGAGACACACGAACAACTGCCTCCATGTCCCCCCTCCTCTCATCACCTAGCTACTCCTCACCTTCTTCTCCTCCTCCTCCTCTCCTTATTCCTTCTCTTCCTCTCCTTACTCCTCCCACCTTAGCTCCTCCTGCATATCACCCTTCCTGTTAAAATAAAACTTTTCTCTCAGAATACAATTAGAGCATAGCTATACCAATTTGTGTCAGTAAGGTACAAGATAGACCTAATACCCAGTCCATCATTTTGTTGACTAACCAGAACCTCTGTCATCCCTCCTAACTAAAACACTTAGTTCTGAACCTGACTTTTTTCTTGGCTTTAGAATGAATGTCAGCTGAAAACCATCCTCTCAAACCTTTTCTATCAAAGTAAATAGCTGGGATTGGCTATGAGACTATAAGTCTTCAACCCCTTGAGAAATCAAGAATGAGTGAGTTAACTGAAATTATGGGAAGCACTAAGCATAGCTTCTAAAACTTAGCCAATTTATAGAGACCGCTAAACACCTGGACAGTCCCTATACTACAAAATGTTAGAGCATTCAATCTTCAGCCTTCTGGCCCAGGATCATCTGACAGACCAAGTGATGCAGAATTATTAAGGGCTGATTACTCTGTCCTGGCAGATATAATCAGTCGACTATTCTGCAAGTGTGTCCTTTTCTGGGCAGTGATTTGTCTGTAAATGAAAAGAGGCAATTCTTGCCTAGTGGCTGTCTCACCACAACTGGAATAACTCCAAAGATGTTCAATTTCTTCTTAGAATTCAAGACAAGAAGCTGTCAGGAGCAGACAGGTCTCTAGTCAAAATGAATATTAATACAGAAATGTTTGTAACATCAATTCTGTGGACTAATGACGTTTTGAAAACCAACTATCCATGTACGGCAATCTGGACTGTTGTCTGTTAATTCCTCTCAGCTATTTCTAAATAAAATATAGAAAACACCCTAACAATAAACTTAGAGCCATGAATTTGCTATAGGCCCTTACCTCACAGGCTAACCATCTCAAATCAGTTAGAAAAGTTAAAGAAGGACTGGGTCTAAGCCTTGTATTCCTAAATGTGTTATACAGGCACAATGCCTATTAGAGTAATAATATTAATCTCACTTTTATATCAGTAAGAAACTCATACCAATGAAAACCTTAAATTTGAAATCCAAGTGAATTTTGTACCATTTAAGAAATTACAACTTCATTTTAATAACAATTATACATATTTCTACCAATAGGTTATGGCTATGCAATAAATCCTAGCTAATCCTCCCTGTTCCAACAAAACCACTACTTTCCCCTAGAAAGACAGCCTGATATTAACCACCTCAGTCCCCAAGCCTAGGGAATAGGGGCACTGATCCTTCATTAACTTCTTCAAGCTGATTATGGGCATTGAGATATTAGAAGAGGGGCAGGAGGAAGAGGAAATTGATAAGCCTCTGACACTGTGTCTTCACTCCATCCAGCTGAAATTCCAGGACATCAGAGGTTTGAGCAGGTCTGCTCAGCTTGCTTGATGAATAGATACACCAAGGCTGTATATTCTGCAGTATACAGTTCTCAAAACAAATTTTAGTATCAAGATAATTTTTTGTTTGAATTCTGGAATCTAGTCTTCTGGTGGCCTGCCTCTGTCGTGTCTAATCCATACAATCCCGGGAGTTTCTATGAGGGTATGCTCCTACCATCCTTCCATTCCCGCCTTCCTGCTCTGGAAATTCCCCAACATTAGGTCATCCAAACTTTCAGGCAGCAAGGCCCTCCACTTCCACTGATGCCTGGCAAGTCCACCCTCAACTACCTATACAGGTAGAGCCATGAGTCCCTCCCTTTGTGTTCTCAGGCTGGAGATTTTAGAATGGCTACTCCGGTTTGTTTCTTAGGACCATTTTCCTGAAAAATTGTTTTCCAGCCTTTTACTCTAAGGTAGAGTCTGTCTTTGTCACTGAGGTGGGTTTCCTGTATGCAGCAAAATGCTGGGTCCTGTTTACGTATCCAGTTCGTTAGCCTATGTCTTTTAATTGGGGAATTGAGTCCATTGATGTTAAGAGATATTAAGGAACAGTGATTGTTGCTTCCTGTTATTTTTGTTATTAGAGGTGGAATTATCTTTGTGACTATCTTTTTTTTTTTTTGGATTTGTTGGAAGAGGATTACTTTCTTGCTCTTTCTGAGGTATAATTTTCTTCGTATTGGAGCTTTCCCGCTGTTATCCTTTGTAATGCTGTGTTTGTGGAAAGATACTGTGTAAATTTGGTTTTGTCGTGGAATATCTTGGTTTCCCCATCTATGGTAATTGAGAGTTTTGCTGGGTATAATAGCCTGGGCTGGCATTTGTGATCTCTTGGGGTCTGTATGACATCTCTCCAGCATCTTCTAGCTTTTATAGTATCTGGTGAGAAGTCTGGTGTAATTCTGTTAGGTCTGCCTTTATCTGTTACTTGGCCTTTTTCTTTTTTTTTTCTTACTGCATTTAATATTCTTTCTTTGTTTTGTGCACTTGGTGTTTTGATTATTATGTGACGGGAGGTATTTCTTTTCTGGTCTAGTCTATTTGGTGTTCTATAGGCTTCTTGTATGTTTATGGGCATCGCATTCTTTAGATTAGGGAAGTTTTCTTCTATAATTTTGTTGGAAGATATTTATTGGCCCTTTAAGTTGGGAATCTTCACTCTCATCTATACCTATTATCCTTAGGTTTGGTCTTCTCATTGTGTCCTGGATTTCCTGAATGTTTTGTGTTAAGAACTTTTTGCATTTTGTGTATTCTTTGACAGTTGTGTCAATATTTTCTATGGTATCTTCTGCACCTGAGATTCTCTCTTCTATCTCTTGTATTCTGTTGGTGATGCTTGCGTCTATGACTCCTGATTTCTTTCCTAGGTTTTCTATCTTGAGGGTAGTTTCCCTTTGTGATTTCTTTATTGTTTCTACTTCCATTTTTATGTCCTGCATAGTTTTGTTCAATTCCTTCACCTGTTTGGTTGTGTTCTCTTGTAATTCTTTAAGGGATTTTTGTGTTTCCTCTTTAAGGGCTTCTACCTGTTTCCCTGTGTTCTCTCAAATTCTTTGAGAGTGTTATTTGTCTTTCTTAAAGTCCTCTATCATCATCATTAGAAGTGATTTTAAATCTGAATCTTGCTTTCCTAGTAATATGGGGAATTCAGGATTTTCTTGTGTGGGAGAACTAGGTTCTAATGATGCCAAGTACCCTGGGTTGCTGATGCTTATGTTCTTGAGTTTGCCTTTCGCCATCTGGATCTCCTTAGTGCTACCTGCCCTATCTCTGACTGGAGCCTGTCTTTCCTATTATCTTGCTTGTATCAGAACTGTATGGGATGGGTGTTACTACTGGGGTTAGAGCTGGGGCCCAAGAACTGCTCAGTGCTCAGTTGCAGACAGGAAGGAACCAGTGCTCCAGGCCAGGAGTGACTTCCTGGGTCCTAGTGGGTCCCAGTTACTCTCTGTTTGGGGCGGGTATTGCTGTCTCCTTACCTGAGATACTGCCCGGGTTAGAGCTCCTGGAAGGCCCGCTTCCTCTGTCTGGCTTTTGTGAGATTGTGGGCAGAGCTGCCGCCTGGGATCTGCTCAGTCCTCTGGCCCAGACTTGAAGGATAACTAATTTTCTTTTACCCACTTTCTGTATGAACTAGAGTTCCCACAGATATTTTTCATTATGATGTAACCAACTTACTTTATCTCAAATCCTCTAATGTTCACTTGTAGTAACCTTTCAGATTTTCTGGCCCAGCCAAAGACTTTCTCCTAATTTCCATAGCCACAGTGAAGGCTGGAAGAAAAAGAGAAAGGCATGAAACTAATATTTGTTGAGCTGTACTAGTTGTTTTCAAATATGTTACTTCAAGGCTGGAGAGATGGCTCAGAAGTGAGAAGTACTTGCTCTTGCATAGGACCCAGGTTTGATTCCCAGCATCCACATGGTGACTCACTACGGTGTATAACTCTAGTTTCAGGGGATCTGTCTCTTTTGGCCTCCATGGGCACCAGGCATGCATGTGGCACACAAACATGCATGCAATCGAAGCACCCAGACACATAAATAATAAATTTTAAAAAACTTTATTCAATGTATTACAATTAATTCTTTCAACATATGGAATAAGTAGTAGTATTCCATATGGAATTTTTTGGATTTATGGATGAGAAAATTATGGTTCATAAAGGAAAGTTGTCCAGACTTCCATATTCAGATATCTCAGTAGTTAAAATGTGTACTGTTCTCATAGAGAACCTGGACAGAGTTTCTAACAACCATTGGGCTGCCCACAACCACTTGTAACTGCAGCTCCAGGGTATCTGACACCCGTTTCTGGCCTCTGCAGGCAACTATACACATGTAAAAACCCCCTTCCCAGTATATAAAATTTAAAATAAAAAACTTAAAGCATTTTAAGTTGAGCATAGTGTGGTGGCAGACTGTGATAGGCAAGACAAGTTTGATCACCTATTTTGTATTGCTTGTGAATTGTAAGAAGACTTTAACATTTTTTGAATTCTTGAAAACAATCAAAGGAAGAGTAATATTTGATGACCTGTGAAGAATGACATGAAATTCAAACTTCTCTTCAGTAAAGTTCCATTGGAAGACGACTACACTGATTTGTATTTGTGGCTAATTGCATGCTGTAATGCTAGAATTAAGTCATTCCGATAAAGATCACCTGATCTGTAAAACCCCAACTTTTACAAATCTGGGTCAGGCTGGAGAGATGGCTCAGCAGTTATGAGCACTGGCTGCTCTTCCAGAGAACCTGGGTTCAATTCCCAGCACCCACTTGACTCTTCACAAGTGTTTGTAACTTCAATTCTGACATTGTTTTTGTTTTGAAAGGTTAAGGAGGAAAAAGCTAAGTTCGATAAAATAGCAAAACTCTAATACTGATTGTCAGGCCCCCTGTAATTCCCTCCTCCTACTCCCAACACGTAGGAGCGAGCAAGTGAGGCCGTGAGTTCTTATCTTAGATCTTAGTTTAACTCTTTTTTGGAGACCAAATCTCTGTTAAGCCCTGGCTGACCTCGTTGATTTGGAACCTAGTATGTTTCCAGGCTGGCCTTGAACTCAGAGATCCACTGCTTCTGCCTTTCAAGTATTATGACTGAAGATGTTTGCAACCAATTTAGGCTAACCTCTTAATACGTGAACAGAAATGATTTCATTTCTTTTCTCATTTTTGTAGTAGTATTGAGGTAGATTATACAATGGATCAAATAGTAGATTCTTCCATGTGTGACAGAAAAACAGATTGATAATTATTTTAGCTTGCAGAAGTAGATGTCATTAAGATATGGTGGAAAGGGTGTCTTCTTTGTGATTAAGTAGATCTGTATTTAAATGTGTCTCCTAATTTTGCTTGTATAATTTTGGGCCAGTTACCAAATTCTTCTAGCTGTCATGCCCAATCTTTTAGCATTTCAGCAGTGTTCTCATCTCAAAGTGTGTGTTTGAGAACTGTTCACAAGTTAATATGTATGCGCGCGCGCGCACGCACACACACACACACACACACACACACACACACACACACGCGCACACACACACACACACAGAGGGGGCGGGGAGGCAAAACAACAATAACAAAAAAGAACCCTCAAGGTTGTAAGTAAGTTTACAGGTTTAGTTTTTCACATCTGTGTATGCAATTGCCTTTAAAGAGCTCCCAGAACCATGGCCTGGACCAAACTGTTGCAGCCAAGGGGATGTTCTCTTTACTGTAACTAGCTGCTAACCTAGTGAACATTAGCAGGAACAATACTTTAGGCCACTTTGAAATACATGGAGTCCAGGGTGGGGCACAGGCCTTGATAGCACAGAGTGGGTGGGGATCCCCTAGCAACCCTCAGGTTACATGAACCTACAGGTCCACACGGCATCCAGATGGTGTATGTGCCACATAAGTTTACAGTTTGTGTTGGGCAGCATTCATAACTGCCCTTGGCCATGTGTGCCTATGGGCTGCTAGCTGGACATCTTTGCATCTGCAAAGAGATAAGAGAAGTGAAATATCACTGTTTAAGAATGAAGTGATCGACACGAACTAGCCTAGTTATTATTGGTACCTAACAAGCCGTGCCAGCACTCAGTGACGTGAAACAATCACCATTTCATGATTTGTACATTCTGTGTGAGGAATTCTAGTGCAACAGGGCCCAGGAATGATTGCTGTTTTCTTTTCTATAACATTCTATAATATGATATATGAATACTGGAGTCAGAATGCTTTGGGGATAGAGGGGCCCTTTGCAAGCATGCTTGTTTATGTGTCTCATGACTCAAGCCGAGGCTATAGATTAGAGCTCTTATTTATGAATTTTCCATCGTGGCCCAAGGAGGGTGATATACTAGCTGAGTTTTGGGAGAAGTGTCCTTCGAATAAGTCATCCAAGAAAATCAGATAGAACGAAAGCCTCTGATGGTCTTAGAAGTCCTTAGTAATTAAGCAGTCTTTTAATAAATATGCTAGGCTAGCTCTGTTCCTAACCCCTCCAAATTATTTCTAAAGTACTTTCTATTGCTTAGCTAATATATGAGCTATAGGAGATGCCATACTGTGAATAATTCTTAGACCACAGGTTGCTAAATTGATTAAATAAACTAAAATTGAATAAACTGGACAGTAAGATGCCAGCTGCTGCTGCCATCACCCCATGTGATGTCATCACCCCTGATAGATTGATTTCAACCTTTAGTGGTTGGAACACTAGATACTGCATTTTCTAGCCATGTAAAGTTGTCAGGGTTATGCCCCCTCTGTTAGCCTCTTTTTTCATTTTTAGAAATAAAGTTTATATCTCCCTATGCACCATTTATAAAAACAGGCTGACAGTAATTAGGTGTGCATACTATGTATACCTTTCAGGTCTGGTTTTAAAGCTCAGTAGATATACATAGAAGAAACGGCTTACGTTAAAGACTAGTACTGGATATTAATTTAAATGTTTATTTATTTGAGACATTCTATCATGGAGCTTAGGTTGGCCTTCAGTTGGTTTTGTAGTCCAGTATAACCTAACATTTCTGATTCTCCTGCCTCTACTTCCCACGTGTGGGGGATTATAGGCTTGGACTATCGTGCCAAGTTCATAATTTAGATACTGAAGTTTTAAAAGTAGCATGCTGCCCCCTAGGGACAGTACAGTATTTAATCAATTGTGGAAATTTCTATTCTTTGGCCTGCATAAGCTTGTATTTGGAATTAGTATTAATGTTAAGCAGCATTAAGTTTTGGTTTGTTTTTTTTTTTTTTCCGTTTGTCTTGTTTTGGTTTTCAGTCCCTTCCCTTCTCTCCCTTTTAGAAGAGAACTAAGCCTTTTTTTTTTTTTCTATATTTCTCAAATGAAGCTGGCTGAATTGGTTGCTTTGAGGGAATTAGTCAGAGACCAACTCCCATATCCTCCTCTGATTTCTGACTCTCCTTGGTTTCAGCCTTGGTTAGTGGAGCCAGCAGTAGCAGCAGCAGCGGTGGTGGTGGTGGCAGCCATAAGGGCAGCAGCCACAAATGCAGATGGATTCACCAAGAAGGACTTGACCTTTCAATAAGTGGGAAGGTGTACTCAGTTTCCACAAAGCCAGGGCCTACTTGTATCCATTGACAATAGAGTATGGCACTAAGGCCAAAGTCAGGTAACCACTCTGCAGACAAACACTGGCAACATTTGGACACCTTTTAGAATATAAGAATGCAGAGTCTGCTCTGTGATGCCAAGTGCTTCCAGGGTTGTAAAGGCTGCCCTTGTCAAACATCTGTTGGATGATCAATCCAGAGGAGAAGGGGATGTTCAGCCATGTTCACAGTGTGACTTCACTGGCTCCTGCTTGGTTCTCAGTTTTTATTAGCTGTACATCACTCAGAATATCAGTGGTACCTCTGGAGATTTTAGTGGTAGTGCCTAAAGCCCAGAAGAAAGAGATTATCAGACCCCCAAACCAATGTTCTGGGCTGGTAGTTACCTCACATGGGGTGAAGGCACCAGCAGCTAGCACCTTATTGTCCAGCAGCATGTCTCTAATCTTGATGAGATCTCAAAGTCCACATTACCCCAGATCTGAGGCAGCAGTGTCTCCAGAGTTTGGTTATTTGCTAGATGCCCCTTCATGGCCTAGCACATCATGGCGTTCTTGCCTTTTAACCCCACAGCCTTCTCTGGATCTGCTGCATTGGATTGGAGCCCACATTGTATGCTTTGTATTTTGGCTAATCATCCAAAAGTTGTATGATCTTAAGGAAGTAGTTGGACTTTGAGGTTGCTGTATCTTTCCTGGGCATAATGGTGGTGCATCAGGGATTGCTATACAGGGTTTAAAGACTTGTGTCATTCCAAGGAGAATGCCTGGGGAGCCCCCCATTACTCCTTCTCCTCTTCTCCCTCCTCTTCCTTCTCTTCTTCTTCCTCCTCTATTGGTATGAGCAAACTTAGAATTCTCTCTCCTCAAGTTAACTGGGCGGCTTTGTATTTTTATTTTCCTTTTGAAATTTTGCTAGCTTGCTATTTCCTTTTAAAATTTGTTTAATTTGGAAATTTTTTTTAAAGAATGGAACTCAACCAGATGTTTATTTAGAATAAAAAATTAGATCATAACTGATGAAAGCTGATACTATAATTTTGTTTTGTGGGGTGTTTGTTTGTTTGTTTGGTTTGGTTTTTGAGACAAAGTTTTTCTGTTTAGTGTAACCCTGGTTCTCCTGGAACTTGACCTATAGACTAGACTGACCTCAAACTCACAGACATTAACTGCTTCTGCCATTGCCTCTGCCTGCCAAGTGCTGGCATTAAAGAGGTGCACTGCCACCACCGTTTAGCTGCCTCTTTCTGGTTTTGTTTATAGTGTTTACTTCAGACAGGTCAGTGATTCTTAACTTGGGGCTTGAACCCTTTGGCCCTTAATTTTGACTGTCTCTCCGTGTTCCCTCCCTTGGTTCCCTCTTCTTTTCCCTTGTCCTTCCCCACTTGATCTCCCATTCCCACCCCCTCATCTATAACTATCTATTCTATTTTTCTTTCCTATGTGTATTCTCTAGTTCATTACTCTATACATAGCCTCTGTAGTTCTGTGGATTGTAGCTTAGTTATCATGGAATTAACACCTAATACCCACATATAAGCAAATACATGTCATATTTATCTTTTTCTGTTTGGAATACCTCACTCAGGATGATGTTTTCTAGTTCCATTTATTTACCTGTAAATTTCATGTTTTTTAAAAATATCTGAGTAATATTCCATTGTGTACATGTACCACATTTTCTTTATCCATTCTTCTGTTGAGGGACATTTAGGTTGTTTCCAGTATCTGGCTATTATGAATAGAGCATCAATAAGCATGGTTGAGCAGAAATCTCTGTGGTAGGATAAAGCATTCTTTGGGTATATTCCTAAGAGTGGTGTAGCTGCAGATTGGGGTAGATCGCTTACCATCTTCCTGAGGAAAACAACACTGATTTCCATAGTGGCTGTACAAGTTTGTGCTCCCACAGCAGTGGATACGTGTTCCCTTTACATCCTTGCCAGCATGATTTGCCATTTGCTTTGTTGTCCTTAGCCATTCTGACAAATGCAAGATGAAATCTCAGAGTAGTTTTGATATGTATTTCCCTGATGGCTAAGGATGCCGAGAATTTCTGTGTTTCTCTACCACTTGAGTTTTCTCTTTTGAGAATTCTCTGTTTAGATTTGTACCCCATTTTTAAATTGGATTGTTTTCTTGATCTTGTTTTTTGATTTTTTTTATATATATTGGGTATTAGCCCACTGTCAGATGTGTGGTTTCTCATTCTGTAGGCTGCTACTTTGTCCAAATGATGGTGTACTTTGCTATGCAGAAGCTTTTCAGTTCCATGAGGTCCTGTGTATTTTTTTTTTTTTTTTTTTTTTTTGATCCTTAGTGCTTGTATTAATGGTGTTCTGTTCAAAAGTTTTTTCCTGTGCCAATGAGTTCAAGGCTACTCTTCTGTCAGGTTGGTTCAGTGTATCTGGTTTTATGTTGAGGTCTTTGATCCATTTGATCCATTTTGTAGAAGGTGGTAAGTATGAAACTATTTGCATTATTCTACAATTTAACCAACACTATTTGTTGAAAATGCTCACTTTCTCTCTCTGTCTCTGTCTCTCTGTCTCTCTCTGTTTCTGGCTTGTTTGTTTGTTTGTTTGTTTTTTGAGGCAGGGTTTCTCTGTGTAGTCCTGGCTGTTCAGGAACTCACTCTGAAGACCAGGCTGGCTTTGAACTCAGAAATCTGCCTGTCTCTGCCTCCCAAGTGCTGGGATTAAAGGCATGCACCACCACTGCCCAGCTGTTTCTGGCTTCTTAATAAAAAATCAGGTGTTGGTAGACTTGTGGCTTTATTATGTCGGGCTCTTCAGTTTAATTCCATTGATCAACAACATGCCTGTTTTTGTGCCAATACCTTGTTTTTATTACTATAGATCTGTAGTACAGTTTGAAATCAGGGATAGTAATATCTCCTACAGTTCTTTTATTATTCAGAGTTTTTTAAGCTGTCCTGTGTTGTGTTTCCATATGAAGCTGGAAATTGTCCTTTCAAGATTTATGAAGAATTGTGTTGCAATATTGATGGGGATTGCACTGAATCTGCTTTTGGTAGGATGACCACTTTTTACTATGTTTAACTCATCAATGAGCTTGGGAGATCTCTTCATCTTTTGACAGCTTCAGTGTTTTTCTTCATGTCTTGAAATTTTTATTATACTAGTCTTTCACTTGCTTGGTTAGAATCACACCCCCACCCCCCACCCCCAGATATTTTACATTATTTGAGGCAATTGAGAAAGGTTTTGTTTCCCTGATTTCTTTGTTAGACTGTTTGTCATTTGTGTGTAGGAAGACTACTGGTTTTTGTGATTTTTGTGAGTAACTATTGTATCAGCAACTTTGCTAAAAGTTTTTATTTTTGTGGTGGAATTTTTAGAGTCACTTATGCATACTATTACATTAGTTGCAAATAAAGATACTTGATTTCTTTCTTTCCAGTTAGTATCCCCTTGATCTCCTTCAGTGGTCTTAATTGCTCTAGCTAAGACTTCAGAAAGTACTATATCGAGTAGGTATATATACTATGGAGAATGGATCATCTTGTCTTCTTTCTTAGTTTAATGTAATTGCTTTGAGTTTTTCTCCATTTAAGTTGATGTTTGGACTTGCTATAAATTGCCTTTATTATGTTGAGGTATGTCCCTTGTATCCCTAATCTCTTAAAGACTTTTATCATGAAGGAATGTTAGCTTTGTCAGCATTCTTTTCTACACCTAATAAGATGATCATGTTGATTTTGTCTTTCAATCTATTTCTATGGGTGAATTATGTTTAATGATTTATGTATGTTGGACAATCTTGCATCTCTGGGATGACATCTACATGACCGTGTTGGATGATCTTTTTGATGTGTTCTAGGATCGGGTTTCAAGTATTTTTGAGTATTTTTGCATCTTTGTTCATAAGGGAAATTAGTCTGTAATTCCCTTTTGGGTTTGTGTATGATTTGGGCATCAGGTTAACTGTGGCCACGGAAAAATGAATCTGGCAATATTCCTTATGTTTCTATTTTGTGGAATAATTTGAGGAATATTGACATTATTAACATTAACACTTCTTTGAAAGTCTGGTAGAATTCTGTGCTAAAACCATCTGGCCCTGGGTTTCTTTTTGTTTGTTTGTTTGGAAGACTGGTAATAACTTTCTATTTTACTAGGGGCTATAGGTCTGCTTAAATTGTTTATATGATCTTGATTTAACTTTGGTAAGTGGTTATGTGTTGGGAAGATGACCCATTTCTTTTGGACTTTCCAATTTGGTAGAGTAAAAGTTTAATGCTTGTCTTTATGATTCTCAGGATTTCTTTTGTTTCTGTTGTTATATCCCCTCTTTGACTTCTAATTTTGTTATTTCAGATTTTCTCTCTTTGCCTTTTAGTTCTGCTGCAGAGCTGGGAATGAGACTGGGGGATCTGGATTTGTAGGGCCTAAGGGAGAAAATCTGTAGTCAGCCTATTTGCTTCCCTAGCCAGAGTTGCATTTTGGTTTTTCAAAGGGTCTACATTATTGGGACAAGGGAATTGGGTAGAAATCCCGTTACAACTCTACAAAGCTCATTCTTAGTGAGGTTCAACTGTTTGTTTTTAAAATAAAACTCTTCAGGGTATAGCAAGCAACCTTTTTGTTAATTTCCAGACTTTTGACAATGTTAATTTTGATACTTTACCAGTGCCCTTTTACCTTTATGGAGGAGTGGGTTTCCAACAGTCTTCCTTTACCTTTTAGAAATGCCTCTCCATTTTTTTTTTATTCTTTTTATATAAAGTTGGATGTACCAAATTTTACAATTGGCTTTCAGATGACTACTTTTTGTATTTAAAAATTGGAAATTATAAAAATTACAATTCAACAAAAAGTAGCTTTATTACTTTCAAGTGGTTGCTGAGGTTTTTTTTTTTTTTAAATTTAAAGATTTATTTATTTATTTTATATAAGTGTGTACACTGTTGCTGTCTTCAGACACACCAGAAGAATGTATCAGATTCCTTACCAGATGGTTGTGAGCCACCATGTAGTTGATGGGAATTGAACTCAGGGCCTCTGGAAGAGCAGTCAGTGCTCTTAACCACTGAGCCATCTCTCCAGCCCCCTGTTGCTGAGTTTTTTTCATGTTCTAGTTTATACTTATATTGAACCTTAACTTACTGCTTTTTTAATTGAATGAACATTATATGTAGACTAACCAGTAAGTACTGTAACTAGGATATATTTATTATATTGCATTTGTGAGCTATTAACATGAAAAAAATTTATTGGGGTATTCAGACCAAGAAACTTGTTTCTAAGTTAATCATTTGTTTTCTTTTGTTGCTTTATTTATACAAATGTTATTTATTTTCAGTGATACTCCATTTCTGCAGCTTTGACTATGGTGACAGTAATATAAGTTATAAGTAGTAATATGTTATAAGTTATGACTTACTATTGTGGATATTGAGAAAAGTATATGGAGAAGAGTTGTAAGTGCTTTGCCAGATGCATTGTTTGCAGGGTTCTTCCTGAGGTTCTTACTAATCCAGGAATAAAATGTAAAACTCAAGAGATTTTAAATTATAACTCCATGTAATGTGTTGTTGTGGTAGATACAGTTGTTAGGAGCATTTGACTGTTGTTACTTTCTAGTAATTACAATCTAGGGTCATTTAATTTACTGGTCTATACAAAGCTCAAAGAACTAATTCCAATTTGTTAGTGTTTTGTTTTAGCTTTCTCAAGTGAAACACAGAAAACTAGTAAAATGAGAAAATGGGTATTTAAATGATATTTGTTTTTCCAGTGTTTGTACATATTTTATCGACAAATTCAAATTCAAATTCAAATCCAAGGTTAACAGGCAAATTAGCATTCCTTTATATAAAGATAAACTTAGTTAAGAATCCTTATAAATGAGATAAATGATGACAATACTTTTTAGAGATGGTCATTTAAAACACAATAAAGTAATAATTTGAAAGTTACACATAAGACATGAAGAGCATTTGACTTTTAAGTCATTGGACTCTCACTAGTGAAGTTGAAATCATTGACCTCTGCAGATTCTCTCCATTTTAAACAGTGTTTCTAATCCAAGCAGTTCTATTGCCCTGGAAACTTTCTTCCAAGTGATTGAAAGAATGTATTGGGGATTTATAACCTTGAAATATTGACTAGGAAACAAGAAAAGGAAGAGAGACCAGAGGTAACTTAAGATTAGCTCAAGCGCTGGTTCTCTGTTCCTTGTGGGGAGCTGACAGAAGGCAGCTATCATCCTTGCAGCCATCTTGAGCCATATACCCTGACAAGAGACTTGTTTACAACAGCCTACAACAGCTGAGCACACTCTGATAACATCTTGTTTTAGATACCAGGATTTTCCCTTGGGTGTGTGAGACTTAAAGGTGTGATACTTAAAGGCATGACTTAAAGGTGTGATTTAGAAATGAGACATATAAAAGGCAAGAGGCAGACAGAAGAAGACACTTGTAACTTGAACTTGAAACTGGGAAAGAGACTAGCAACTAGGAACTGGGATTAGCACTTGAGACTTGAGGCTTGGAGCAGTACTTGGAAAAAGACTTGGAACTGAGAAAGAGACTAGCAACTAGAATAGAGATTAGGACCTGAGACTTGGTACTAGGAACTAGGGACTTGGAATCTGGGACTGGGAACTAGGAACTTGGAGAGAAGAAGAGAGACTGGAGAATAAATGGGATTGAATCACACTCTGTCTGGTCTCCATTCTTCTCGTCCGTCCTCACTCTCTCCCTTGCTGAACCCCGACCCACGGACTGGAGCAGCTTGGGGCAGTGTGGGCTCTAACAACTTAGCCCCCAAGGCTTTTTGGCAGTGCGGGTTCAAACACTGATAGAGCGGTCCCCAACATTTTGGCCCCCAAATGTGGGGCAGTGCGGTTCACAACAGTTTGTGTCTCTTTACTTCATGAAATTTAAACAGTAGTTGTTATGTATTTTTAAAATATTTGATCATTTGCTAGTCAAAAGAAGCACCATTTAGAAAAATGTTTTAGACCCAATACAGTATTCTAGTTTTTAAAATAAAGGCATATACTTTTTAATCACTAGGAAAGTAATACAAATTAGAATTTCTTAAGGTATACTGTAGAAGAAAAAATAGAAAAAGAAAAATTAAGATTCAACATAATATTCTTGTGAGAAAGAGGTAAAGTTTTAAAAGGAAAGACATGATCACTTCATTCCTCTAGATTATTTTAAAAGCCTTTGTTCTCTTGTATCCCAAGAGTATACAGTTGTTAACCTTAATGTTTCCCTCTTATTTGTACTAGAATATTTAATTGTATATGTGGTAGTCTCTTGCTATCCATAGGCGATTGATTCCAGGACCCCAGAGAACACCAAAGTCTGTGGATGTTTCAAGTTTTTTACATAGATGATAAGTATTTTCATAAAGCCTGTACATATCTCTTTGTATCCTTTTAAGTCTCATGTATATTATTTGTATCTGATACAATGTAAATGTTTTTGAAGATTCATTTCTTTTTAAGTTATATGTGTTTGTGTGAGTTTTTCACTTTAGATTTTACATTTAAATATGATTCATTGAGTGCTTTTGAATAAAGAAACTACAACAAAAAAATGTATTGTCAGGGTAGTGAGATAGTACCAAGCTTGATGACTCACCAGAATCTACATAGAGGGCATCTACTGTGTAATTGTTCTCTGACTTCCATATGTGTGCCATGGCATACACACACACCTTCCCCTAATTAAAAGGGGGTTGGGGGGGCACTTCAACCATGATAGAGAGCTAAGAACTCCGTGAACCAGACTTGAGCATAGAAACTAATTACTTTCCTAGTGATTAAAAAATATATACCTTTATTTTGAAAACTAGAATACTGGTTCTAGTTTTCTAGAACATTTTTCTAATTTTTCTGAATTTTTTTAGAAGAAAATGTGAGAAAATCTTAAGTATCTAAGTTTGGTGAAGTACTCCTAGGTGTGACACCAAAAGAATGGTTCATTAAAGTGTGTATGTATATATGTTCACAAAGCCAGTGTGGCGTTACACACCTTTAATTCTAGCACTTCATCCTCAGAGGCAGACAGACCTTCACCTACATAGGCTAGCCAAGAGCTCAAAACAGTTGAAACCTGTCTCAAAAAGAAAAAGAAAACAAAGTCTATTTATTTATCAACAGTGGTGGTACTTAGAATTGTAGCATACAGTTGGAAAAAATTCCACATTTTCCAGTGTTTTCAGATTCCTGGCATATTACTGCCTTTTGATATCCCAGAACAATAAATCAGCATTCCCAGGTGTTCTCAGAGCTTTCAAAATTATATTTTAAACATACTTCTAACCATCTTCAGACTATATGATATGAATAGCTAAACTTCTTGTTTGAAGAGTAAAATATACCAGGTTTAACAGTTGAAGTACTTACATATTTCAGAAATATTCAGTGAAAAACATAATTTAAAATTTACGTCTTGCCGATGTGACAGCCCTTTAGGTTGGCATACGTGGTGGGCACCTTACCACACTGAACATCAGCTCATCCTTTTTAGTTTTTTAGCATAATGTTCTATATATGTTATTATATTTGTAGACTTTATTTTTTGTTCACATTTTATACATAGGACTATGTTTTAAATTTGACCCCATGTATTCTATGTATATACCACATAATTTGCAAACATGGCTAGTTTTATTTCTTTCTGTGTGTACCACTCTCCCTGTCACTGAATTATTTGCTTTGTTCCTGATCTTAGGATAAAAATGTTTAGGCTGTAACCATTAAATTAATTAGGATAGTAACCATATAGACTGCTTTTACAGATGTCCTTAATTGTTGTGTTCTTTTTGAGAATCTTTATTGTGGTAAATTTTGTCAGATGATTTTCTGCATTGATTGAAAAGCTTATATGATTTTTTTCCCTTACTCATTTAGTGTGATAGATGACATTGATCAAATGTGTAACTGTAAGCTTTGCCACATTCAATAAATAAAACCCTTCTTATACAGTTCTTTCACACAGTGATGAATTCTTCCTCATGCCTTGGGTGTTTCAGTAGAATGAAATGGAAATGAGAAGTGCTGCCTTGTGTGCTTCCTGTGAGGTTGTAGAGACAGTGGCAATCGTCCCTTAAATAGCAAACCATCTGGGTTTGAAAGTGCCATAGGGTTTTAAGTTTTTTTTTTTTTTTATTCAAAATTTAAAATAGCTACAGGGCTATTTAAATTGTTCTGTATATTAATTCTGATATTTTGTGCCTTTTGAAGGATTGGGCCACTTTAGGTGTCAAATTATTGCATTCAAGTGCAAATTGTTTTCAGTATTTTGATGTTGACAAGGTTCACATGGTGCCCTCTGTTTCATTCCTAACATTAATACTTTTTTAAAAAAGATTTATTATTTATTTCATGTATGTGAGTACACTGTCACTCTCTAGACACACCAGAAGAGGGCATTGGATCTCACTTTAGATGGTTGTGAACCACCATGTGGTTGCTGGGAATTGAACTTGGGACCTCTGGAAGAGCAGCCATTGAGCCATCTCTCCAGCCTATATTAATACTTTTTTTCCTTTTCTTTTGTTAATCTTTGATCTTTTAAGAGAATCAGCTTTGCATCCCAGTTGATTTTCTTTTTCTTCTGGAGGGTTGTATAGGAGTCTTTAATTGTTCTCTTTTATTTCCTTCCCATTGCTTACATTTGTTTTGTTAGGCTTTTCTCTGAGTTCTCAAGATTAGATAGATTATTGCTGTGGGGCATGTCCTGTTTTCCTGTCATATATGTGCAGCCCTATACATTTCTTTTATTAGCGCGTGGTATATCTGTGACCCACAAACTTTGCTAAATTGTATATTTAGCTTTACTTAGTTCTGTGTATTTTTTGAGTTTCCCTTAAGATTTCTTTTTTGTCCCATGTGTACATTTGAAAGTATCCTATTTACTTGCTTGAGTTTAGAGTTCTTTCTATTGTTACTTTCTAGTTTAATTCTTCTGTTCTTAGGCACCATACTTTGTAGAATTTCATTTCCTTAAGGATATTTAGTTTTGTTTTGTGTCCCAGGATATGGTCTTTCATGATAATTTTTCAAGGAACATTTGGAAGTTATATATGTTCTACTATCAGTGATAAGGTATTTTATAAATGCTTATTGGGTCCTGGTAGATAATGTTATTGTTGTCCTGTATTCTTACTAATGTCTTTAATTATACCAGCTATTGAGAAATGAGAATTGAGCTTTTCATTGTAGATTTGTCTATTTTTTATTTCAGTTTTCTAATTTTGAATAATATTTTTTGTGCCTGTCGATTACTGTCTTGTTTGTGGATTGTTTTATTACTGTGTGATTTTTCTCCTTGCTCATTTTCTCTGAGTCCAAAGTCTAGTTATGTAGCATTAATGTAGCTACTCCTCCTTTTGTTGATGGTTTCTGTGATGTATCTTTTCCCATTGTTATACTATCTACCGTATTATAATGTGTTGAGTTTCTTTGAGGTAGTTTTTTATTGTTTGTTTCCTATTAGGCCAGGAGCTGTTTTTTAACTGAAGAATCTTATCTGGTTAGTCCCTCCTTGTCAGCATATTAAAACACTTTTCTTGAATATTAGCTTTATATTAAATGTAATGTTAACATTTTCTTTCATCTTTTATCTATGAGGTGGTAACTCTAGTTACTGAATACTACTGACTTGAAAACCTGTTTCTATTAGTATTTCTAGTAGTATTTGTTTGCTGATTATTTATATAGCTTACTATTTATTGTTTATGGTTCAAGTGCTTTAATCCCAGCATTTGAGAGGTAGAGCCAGGTGGATCGCTGAGTGTGAAGCCAGCTCGGAACAACCAGGGCTGCACAGAGAATTCCTGTTTTTTTTAAAAAAAACATAAAACAACAACGCCCCAAAATGCCTGTGTTTCTCCTTGTTTAATTTCCTTTGTTACATTATCTTTAAGGTGGAAGTTGTATGGAATGCCTGAAATGTGTTTTTCTCTAATATGATTGTTAGTTTTCTGGGTATAGAATTCCGTGTTCTGAATAATTTTCATTCAGAACATTAGAAGTACAATTTCATTTTCTTTTAATAGTTATTATTGACAGTGATAGATGATCTAGTCTTTTCCTCTACTTATTTAAAAGTTTAACATGGCAGACAGCTAGGCACATTGCACATGCCTGTATTCCCACCAGTTTGGGAGACTGAAACAGGAGTTCCAGGCCAACCTGGGTTTATGGTAAGGCCTTGCCACCTCCACTCCCCCATTAAAAAAAAAAATGGAATAGTTGGTTGAAACTGAAATAGAATTGTGTTCACATTGTTATTATTCTATAGATTTTTTTTAAGTAATAAGAAAGAAAAAAATCAGTTAGAGTAATTGAATTAAAACAGTTCTCTCCCCTGTTGTCATTCCTCAATATTTTTAGAATATCAGTGAGTAACATCCAACTTGCTGAGCTCCCATACTCCTTTGACTCTTTACATGCATAGAATTTGTGTTGGAATGTGACTTCCCAAAAATTTTACCGATTAAATCTTCTCAGTAAAACAATTGAAAATAAATTTTTTAGAGTTTTTGGTAATTTTAACTTAGATAATTTAAATATATATCTATTTTATATCTAATTTCTTAACCTTGATGATTCCAAATATGTAATTTTTGTCAATATTTTAATCTGAAATGTGTATTATTTTTTTAAGCTACATATCATCCACTGTCCCTTTTATTTAGTGATTTCTGTTTTTTAAGTCTAGGTTTTGTGTGGACAGTAATGACCGCACGTTTCCGATTGCCTGCTGGCAGAACCTACAATGTCCGAGCATCAGAGTTGGCCCGAGACAGACAGCATACAGAGGTGGTTTGCAACATTCTTCTTCTGGATAACACTGTACAGGCTTTCAGAGTTAATGTGAGTATCTTGTTTTTTTTCTCTCCTTAGCATTCATAATATCTTTGTCATCGTCATTACCGTCTTCATCATCTCTGGGTATTAGTCTGAATTTAGATTTATTTTAACGCTAACACCATTAAGTTATAGTATAATTTGAACAGTCTTAGTTAAGGAAGTCTTTTTGATGCAAATTTATATCAAGTATTCCTGCTCAAACTTAGTCTTTCAACAAGTATTGTCCAGCGACTGTTCAGAAAGAGCAGAACATCCTAGTTCATGAACAGATCAGTGGTGTATGATAATTTTATAAGGTATATGAGGGTGCCTGAAAAGAAATTCTTCTCTTAAATACATTATGTGTTTTTAGGAAAGCCATATTTGTACTATTTGAATATGATGTCTGTTTAAACAAATATAAGTAATAAGTATTGTCTACAAAGATTTATTCAGCAAGCATTTGTTCTTGTTACAGTGTCCAGTTTCAGTTGTTCATTGTCAGAGTTTCACCTCTGTGGTGTCATAGTTCATGTATTTTCATTGCTGCATGCTGTTCTTTGTATGAACATACCATGATGTATCCATCTTCCTGTCTCTGGTTAGTTAGTCTATTTTTTCTTGGTTTGTATTTGGATTATTTCTACTATGTACTAAGTTCTTATACATGTCTTAGTATATACATGGATACACACACCTTTTTTATTTTAAAAACTTCAAATCTGTAGGGAATGGAAGAATAGTGTTCTAAATGTGCAGCTCCCTTTGTCCAGTCTGAACCGGTGTTATCACTTGTACATTTACCTTCTCTTTTTCTTCTCTTCCTGAACTTTCTGAAAGTAAGTAGTGGACACACCTTAAGTATTTAGCATTGTGAGAATCTTTTTATTAATACAAAATCATTGTCGTACTCTCAAATTTAGATTCTATGTATGATACTAATTAATATGTAGTGCATATTCATATCCAGGTCTCTGCCATGACATATTATTTGTTTCCTGTTGCATCACTTGTGTCTCTCCAGACTTTATTTTACCTATTATGTTCATGTATAATGTGCATGGAATTTGAAGGCACACATGCCACAGTATGGATGTTATGAATGTGGAGGCCAGAGGACAACTTTGTGGAGCTTGTTTTCTCTTTCTGCTACTTTTGCATGGGTTTTGGTGGCCAAACCCAGATGGCTAGGCTTGTGAGGTAAACGCCTTTATCCACTGTGCCATCTTGCCAGTCTTACATTTTTTTAACTTAAAATTTTCTGTATATATTACTTAGTATGTAGCAGGGTCACTAATTTACCTTTAGAAATTCTAAATTTCATTTTATATTTGAAAACAAGTTGCAAAAGTAGTGAAAATTTTATTATTTATCAGGAAATTACTTAGCTAATAGCTCAGTGTCTTTTCTAAAATGCTACGTTTTAAATTTCTTTTGTATTCTGTCTGATAATAGATGAAGAGTAGGTTGCCAGTCAGAATGAAAAGTAGAGAGAATTCTTCATAGATATTTCTGATTAATATAAACCATTTATCAGATAATTAATAAAGAAAATGAGGCTTTCCCTCCTGTTATGAACTCATTAAAATTCTTATGGAGGTATACATTTAATCTTATTTTCAGTTAATATAATTTTTTAGTTTCTGTTTAATTTATAGTCTGTATTTGTTTCAGAATATTATAAAAGAATTTGCTGTGTGTTTAACATCTTGCATAAATTTTTCTTAAATGAATAAGTTGTTATAATTTATTGACCATAATATCCTGTTATGCTGTTTCTCAGTGTAGTATCAGTGTACTAATTTTGGGTGTAGACATACTTAACCACTAGTTTCAATAGAGATATTTGGATAAGAACTTTCATGCTAGAAAACATTCTTTGGTATTACCTCAGGTCATCAGAAAATTCAAGTACCATGGAATAGTGTTTATGAGAAATTGCCTACTGATAGGTAATATACTTATTCCTCTGGGTACTTGGACCCAAGACACCCAAACAGAGAGAGTTGTGCTCTTTTGTGTAGGTTGTGTACATTTTAACTTAGGTGAATAGCTTCCCAGTTATATATTTTGCCACTTTTGTGTGGTAGAAACAACTAGTTGGGGATTTGACAGTTCTGATCCTGAGTTTTTCATATTTATTTATTTCTCTTGAGTCTCAGAAATACATATTGTGGCACCTAGCACTCTTTGTTCACTGAGAACACTGTTTTCTTTGATGATGACCAAGCAATGACTTGTGACATAATCCACTAGTCTTTCCTTTTCATATTGTGTGCTGTGCAGAGTCTAATTGTATACCTTGGGTTCCTCAGCCTTCAGAATGCTAAGATTATAGGTGTGCACTACCACGCCTAGCTTCTTAAAGACTGAAACTCAAGTGAAGTGTTTATTATCACCAAAGTCTGCTTTTTCCCACCTGGTAGTCATCCTGTGAAAGTTATTCTTTATCTTTTCACGGGGGAAATTGACATCATAAAGGTAATAATAAAAGTATAGGTATAATTTTCCTGGATCTTGTTTTTTGTTGTTTCTCTGCTCTGGACATAGTGAGCTAAGACTGTAATTGACTTATTTCCAAATTGTAGAATTTTCTGTCCCTGTCACACTGAATTCTGTTAATTTTTTCAGTCATCCTTCCATTAAATACTTCAAAACCTGTGCATATATACTATATAGGTTGATTTCTTTAGCTTGAGATATTCTTCCTAATTTTCTAATTTACTTTTACTTTAATATAGCAGTTTAACAGTAAATTGTGTGACAAATAAGGCCTGAGAATAACTGGCTTGTCTCTTTACTATTGTGACTGTTAGTGGCACACAGCCACCATTTATTATTGTTGAGGATTCACAGAAGTGGCTGATACCTGTTTCATTATAGATCAGAGCTCAGCTGGAAGTCTTTTTAGGTTGGATTGTAATCACTTGAAGGCTTATTCACTCATGAGCATTACTGAAGACTCAGCTGCTGCTGAGGCATCTGTATGTGACCTCTCTGTTTACACTGGACTTCATAGCACAGTATTTGGTTTCAAGTGGTGAACATTCTGAGAGACAGAGAGAAGGAGAGGGGGAGAGGGGATATTGTAACCATATTGCCTTTCCAAGCTAACCTTAAGAGTTACTTAAGGTTACTTTCACCCTGTTGTATGTGTTATGATTATCACTAAATCATACCCAAGAGTCAAGGAAAAGTCAGTAGACTTGTCTTGATAATAAGCTGCAGGATTCTAGAGGATCATGTGGGTTCAGAAATACTGCGGTGGACCAACTAGGAAAATGTGTTCCACCATGGCCCACTGTTAGAGGCATCCTTCTTGTCCCAACCTTCTTATCACTTAATGACTTCTATCCATTTTACCTTGTAGTTTCTTCCAGATCTGCCTCCTGCTTCATTGTGTCACATGAATTGTTTATCTTTGTACGCTAATAAAGTATATCTGTATATGTAAGATTTGAGTTATATATATTTTATTTATGTGTAAGTATAAATGTGTGGTGGTAGATGTGTGTGATTTTATTTGAAAAAACTGAAAGACTAAACTTTGTTAGAATTTATTCAACATACATTGCTGACATAAAATTCAGACTTGCTTCACAGGTTCCACTATTTACTTTTATCTTTTCTTTGAGACAGAGTCTCACATACTAGCTCAAGTTACTCTGGAACTTAAATATGCCCAGGCTGATCACAAAATTTATGTTAATCCCCCTGCCTCAGCTTCCTACATGTTGATATTATAGGCACAAACCACTATAACAAATATTTAAAGAAAAGAGAACAAAGCTTGTGAATTGAAATGTCTTTTTCATGTTATATTTTTATCTGATTTATATTTTTTCTTAATTTATTTCTTAAAGATGAAATTGTCTTAAAAGGAGGTTGTTACGACAAACTTGTTATGCTTACTGTCTGCTCCTGTAGCACCGCCTATTTCACCTAACAGATCTCCTATTTGCTCACAAAACTACATACATAATAACACATAGTATTTACATAACAATATGTAGTCAGTAATAAATACATGACAATAAATGGTAAGTAATAAATCAATGTCAGTTATGTCTAAGGAGTAACAAAGCAAGGACCTCTTAGTTTTGAACTCTAATTTTGTTAATTATGTCCTTGACTAAATCTACAAATGTTTTACATTATATGTAAAGGGTGATTTTAAAAGGAATTAATGTGGTGCTTGAGAGATACCTCAACAGTTAAGAGTACTTACTCCTTTTGCATAGGACCCAAGTTCCTAGCATCCTATATGGAATCACAACTGTCTGTGACTCCAGTTTCATGGATGATGCCTTGTCTGACCTCTGAGATCGCACGCACGCACATTTAGAGTTATCACTTAATACTTCTCATTTTATCACTCAAGCCAAGACTGCTACTTTCTTCTTGGTCAGTATTTTCTTACACCAGTGTTTAGGAAATTCCCATGAGAACAAAGCCAGTGGAGAACTCGGTTCATCTGGTTATTTTATTTCAAGGATTATGGGTTGTCTATTGATTGTTTAAATATACATGCATGTATGTATGTATGTATGTGTGTATATATATACCACATATATCCAGCTTTTGTAGGAGATTGTAACAAGACAGTATTTCAATACCAGCTATTCTATTTAACTAATGAAAATTAAAAAAGGAAAGTCTTGATTGCTTTAAAATACAAGATAATGTCATTGTATGATAATGGGCTTTTTTTACTTGAAACATTTAATATATTAATATTTTCAGAGATCCAGTCTTAATTTGAACAAGACAGATAATTGTGTGAATTAGAAGGACTTGTGTCTCACTGATACCTACCTACACACATTGTATAGAATCACAATGGTCTGAAATACACTGATTCGATAAAGATGTAAAATGATACTTGATTTCCAAAGATGGGACCCGAGCGTCTGGGCCATTGATGAGTTTGATATTTTAGATTTCTACCAAGTAGTCATTTACCAGATTTGAGATAATAACTTAATCCTAGTTGAGCTAGGTTAGCTTGAAAAACATTTTTCATTGGCTGATCAATTGGTAATACTGAATTACTTAACATTTTTGTGTTTGCTGTTACATAGCCATCATCTTAAAATGTTTCGTCAATGTTTGTACTTTTTCTCTACCATAGTCATAGTTTGTATGAAATACTTGATTGTGACATGCAGTACCTTGTGAGTTACTCTGTAGTCTTTGTGTCTATGAGTGATGTGTGTGTGTGTATGCATACATGTGTGTGCAAGTGTATGTGTGTGTGCGCAGGTGTGTATGTGTATATGGAGGCTAGAGGTCATCATTCCTCAGTTCACATTGGTTAAGACAGAATCTGTTACTGGGGCCTGGGTATAGCTCTCTGAGCTTTGAGTGCCAGTGGCTCTCATTTCTTAGGGTTCACACCTCTGAGCTCTTAGGTACTAGCAGCTCTCTGCATGCAGTGTTAACAGCTCTCCCAACTTCTCTTGGCAAACCTAGCAGCTTTCCTAGCAGTTTTTTCTTTGCTCCAGGCAACTCAATATAGCACTTCAGCTGCCCTCTGGCTGCTAGGTATTTTCTGGACCAGCAGCCTTGGTGTTGGTTGCAGCAAGAGCTGTAAATGAAAACTGATTCTTTAAAGGACCAAGATCCTATAGTCTAAAGTTAGCTTTTCTTTCCAGTAGATATAATCCACCTAGCCACCTATTCTCTAGCTAATCCTTCTATAAATGAAAAGTGCCCATGTGGGGAAGATTGCCTGCCCTTGATACTTCCAATGTTGAAACTGCTGGAATTTGCTTTGTATATTTATATGCATTGTATGTACATAAACTACATTTAAAGTCTTTGTTCTAACATACATCACACACCCAACATCCCAACATGTATTAACCACCCCCCGCCCCCGCCCCCCCCCCCCACAATTTTTACCTGGTACCTTTTTTCCTCCTCACTGGGAATTTGTTATGGTAATATACTTTCCTCTTAAATATTATTGATATTTTTATTTGTTTTTTATTAGTCTTTTGAAGTTCGTATATAATTTTTAAAATTTTATTTTATGTGTACGAGTGGTTTTGCCCACATGTATGCTTTTGTACTGTACCTGGCAGGCCGGTATGAAGTTGAACAGTCCTCTGAACCGGGGGTTAGGAGGAGGCGAAGCTGATTATAGGAAAGATGGAAAAAGAGGCAGGGGACAGGTATGGGAGGAGCCACTGGTTAATACCAGCCAGCAGCAAGTGTATTTCTCATAGCCTTCTTGTACTATAGTACTGTGGGGAGCCTCAAGCTAACAGTTTTGTTAAAATGTACACAAGACATTTGTTCCCATTCCAAAAATCTTCTGTTCCTTCCACTAAGGGCAATGGACTCTAAAGTTCCTAGCCTTGAGCCTTGAGGCTTGAGCCTCAGGGGTACCTCCTCTTACCATTCCATCCCTCAGCAGGCTAGGAAATCTCCCAACAGGCCCTTACTTGTCTTGACTTTGCCTAGCAGGCAGACTCTTTTTTTTTTTTTTCCTTTCCCCTCTGCTGCAGAAAAGTGATAAAACATGCATACCTGCTGCCCTTGGAAGCTAGAAGAAAGCTTGGACTTTATTATGAGCTGCCGTGTAGTTACTGGGAATGTATGTCCTCTGGAAGAGCAGCCAGTGTTCTTAACTGCAGAGCCATCTTTCTAGCCCCCTACTTTTTAACATAGTAATTTGTTTCATTTCCACAAAGGAAAGCAGCAGCTGCTGTATATGAAGAGTTAGTAATAGTGTTAGGACCTTTTTTTCCTGATTGTGTCAACGTTTCCTTTTGATTTGTTTGTGATAAACATCAAAGCTGATAGTTTTGGTTGCTTCTTTGGTAGTTTAGAAAAAAGTTCCCGTGTAGAAAGAGATCTGGAAGTAGATAAGACACTTTACATCCGGTAACTACTGAAACTTAGCACAATGTTAGCCTAAATCTTGGATTCAGTAATTTTTCTCTTTAACTTTTTTACTGATACTTTGTGAATTTCACATCATGCACCCTGATCCTATGCATCTCCCTGTCCCTCCACCCTTGTAAACCCTCCCCCCCAACAAAGAAAACAAACCAAAACTCTCACCACGGAAGCTGTGCTGTGTCACATAGCACACCCTTTGGCCAAACAGCTTGACTTGTAAGTGTTCATTGCAGTGAGCTCTGGTTCGAGGCAGTTGCTTCTGCTAGGATGCCAATACTGGATCTCCTCTGGGACTCCTCTTGGATATCCTGTTGCTGCCCTGTGTCATGGAGGTCCTGCAGCTTTGGTTCTGCAGGACTGGCCCTTTCACAAACGCTAGCAGTTCATAAATGGGGTAGAGGTTGGGATGGGACAACTCAAAGTCCTGGATCTGGTCCTGGGTGGTAGCTGGGTCAATCTGTCCCTCAGGTCAGCTCACGTACACCCATGCCACCAGGGAAGGTATAGCCAGGTCCTCTGCAGTGCTGCACAGGGAAGGTGTAGCCAGGTCCTCCAAGTGCTGCAGCTGATAAGG
The DNA here is from genome assembly GCA_030674055.1 of Rhabdomys pumilio. Classification (NCBI taxonomy): domain Eukaryota; kingdom Metazoa; phylum Chordata; class Mammalia; order Rodentia; family Muridae; genus Rhabdomys; species Rhabdomys pumilio. The sequence goes on from JANHMN010000009.1 coordinate 22,938,200, forward strand.
GGCGGGGCCAGCTTTGCTCAGGCCTCAGACATCAACATGACCCTAGGTGGCAGCCCAGACCCAGGACTTTTACATAGCCTTTAGTGGTAACATAAGCCATTGACATCAACATAGACCCCTGCTGCTGGAGGGCCACAGACTCAGACATAGCCCTCAGTGGCATATGGGCCAGGACATCACTGCCTCAGGTGGCAGTGCAAGCTGCTCACATCCTGCTGTTTCTCACATTTTCACTTCTCTTCATAGTGCATGAACTTCTCAGCTTCTCGTTTTCTCCCATCTCTCCCTCACATAACTACTCATCATAGTGGCACCTGCTTATGCTGTGTCAGCAATGACATCTTCTTTTAAAGGATAGGATGATTAAATGTCTGTCCAACTCAAAGATTCCAGAGAAAATAAATCCCTGGCCAAAGTTAAACACAGCACAGAAAAACAGTAACAGCATAGTTGTTCAGTTTCATGGTTGAACTGCCACCAGATAGGCTAGTGATGAGAAGCAACACAGCAGTAATGAGTCTGCATTCTGAAGACACTACTCTTCTTGGGCTAGGATGCAACTCTGGGAATAACAGCCGCTTGCACAGTGGTCAGTTTTCTCAAAGGAAAAAGCACCGGCTAATTGGCACTTGAGTTTGTTACTGGACCTATTGATGGACAGTGTAACTCACCATTTTTCAAGGAGCAAGAACAGCAACTGCCTTTGAGTTTCTAGTTCCATCTTGCTTCAGAGCACACAAGGCTTTTCTTCTACTCTCATCTCTACACCACCGCCTTCCTCACTTCTTTCTCTCCGATCATACCCAACACTTAATTGCTTGCTTCAAAATATTGACCCAGCCAATATTTTTTCCTTTTATAGTGCTAGGGATCAAACCCTAGGTCTCACTCATGCTAACGAAGCATTCTGCCACTGAGCCGTAACTACCACCATGCTATCATGTATTTTATGCCACTTAAAATTTTTTTTTTGATTTTTAGATTTTATTTTATGTGTATGAGTGTTTTGCTCTGTGTGTATTATTTTTTTTTTCAAATGCGTGCCTGTTGCCTGTGGAGTTCAGAAGTGGTCATTGGATTCCCTGTAACTAGAGTTGGTGGATGGTTGTTAAGCCACCATGTGAATGCTGGGCACTGAGCCCAGATCCTCTGCAAGAGCAACAACTGTTTTTAACTACTGAATCACTCTCTAGCTCCGATGCCACTTATTTTTATTATTGTATAATTCTTTTATTTCATTTTTTTTGGAGACAAGGTCTTGTTGTGTAGCCCTGACTCACCTGGAACTCACTGTATACCACACTGGCCTTGAATTATGGTTTTCTGTAATGGTTACTTTTAACTGTCAACTCAGTGTAATCTAGAGTCACCTGAGATTGTCTTTACTGTGGATATGCTATGACTAGATGCTTTAAGTTCCTGCTGTCTTAACTTCTTCACAACGATGGACTATAGCCAGGAAATTTGAGCTAAAATGGACCCCTTTTCCCTTAAGTGCTCTCTGTTCAGGGCGTTTTATCATGGTCACAGAAAGACAGCTAGGATACAGTCTTGCCTCTGTCTCTTGAGTGCTGGGAGAACCGGCATTACCACCATGCCTGTATGATATTACTTGTAGTTATTATGAGACAACTTATATTCTTATAAGTTATTTATCTTTATAAATAGGTCCCTCAGTTTAATAAGCAGTGTAGTATAGGGAGGCAACATTGTATAATAAAAATTTGGGGCTAAGGACACGGGTCAGTGGTAGAGTTAGTTACCACTTGAGGTGGTAGGGTTAGTCCTCAGCACTGGAAAAATATTACTAATATTTTTGTGGCGATATATGCCTATCATTCCATCATGTGGAATCTGAAGAAGGATTTTCAGTTCAAGGACTACAACAGTTCCAGTATAACATTGTCTACCCAAACAAAACAGTACGTGGTCCCCAGCACCTTTGCCCATTAGGCTATCGCACTGGCCTTAATTGTTTTAAAAAGGTTCAGTTTATGCTTTATTTGTTTCCACTTGTATTTTATGAATGAGTTTTAAAATATAAGTTAAAAAAACATTGCTACGGGGTGTGTGTGTGCATGTGTTGCATGTGTGTGCTGTGTTCATGTGTCTGTATGTACATGAAGGCCAGAGGTAAATCTTGGGTACCTCCTTCATTCACTTTCCATTTCATATTTTGACACCTTATCAAAACCACTGTTCATCTTTTTGAAGTTCCTATTGTCTATTCTGAGGATCTATTCCTGGACGTATTCTTCATCCAGAAAGGTGATCCAAGTCTGTCTTCTGATAATGGCCGAAGGATTTGGGTCTTTTAAGAGCTATTATAATGTACCGTTGGGCTATACATGGAGGGAGCTCTCCCCTGTATCCTGTTGGTCTTCAGAAGAGCATCTTTATAAATAGGTACCTCAGGCACCATCCAGGCAGAATCCTTTTAGTTTTCAGTGAAGATACACACATGCATATATGTGAACTGTATATGCATAATGGATCAGGTTATAGTTACTGTAGGAGTTCCAGCTTGGCTGTGGACCTTTTCTTTTCAGTACTTCAGTCCTTACTTACACTCATTCAGTCCTAGGTTCTAAACAGAATAGCTATGGTACTGTTGAAGCAATAGTTCACGTAGTTTAGGGTCCTGAAACTGCTTTCCAAAGAGTGCAGCTCTCTGCCTAAGACTACAGAGCTGCCGTTGAGTCTTCTCTACAGCCAGGTCTCAAACATCTCTCTTCCTTCTTAGCCTACCGACAAGGATCCTTTTTTAGTTAGGCAGTTATTGTTGTCTTAAAACTCTAGCAACAAAACTCAGTACATTGATAGGAATAGACTTTACCTGTAAAAATACAGTTTACCATAAAGTATCTGTAGATGTATTTATTATCCCTTGAGCTATAGTGATTCTTTAAATGCCTTGTTCTTTTACTAGTCCTTATGTGAAACAAGGGAAATTGAAGGGCTAGCAATACTAACAGAGAGACTAAAACCATACATAAAGTTTGGAATTGTTACAGTATACTATTTTTATCATTCACTGATTCAACTAATCAAATATTAATAAACTGCCTTTTAAAAACACTCTACTGAGAATTGTTAGTGCATGGCAAGTTTCTCCCTCGGCTGTTTTCTTTTTATTCTCGTTTGGGCAATTTTATCTGCTCTATTTATCACTCTTTCAGTGGCAGCCTGTAAGGAATATGACCATTCTGCACATCGCCTGGCTGTACAGGCTTTCCTTTGAAATGTGGGTTGAAACCTGTGTGACCTTGAAATTATTATAATCTGCATGCCCAGTAAAGCATTAATCTGCATGCCTGCAAAAACATTATGTAGACAAAGCCAAGGTTTTGCTGCCAGCATGAGTGGTAGCTGGACCATGGTTGAAGTAGACTCCTGTACCTGATACTACTGGGTTCATAGAAAATGCTTCTGTGGGTGGTCTTGTGCAAGTAAGGTGTCAGGTTGCACTCTCTATACTCCAGGGAAAATCTTGTCCGATGAGTTTATACTTTTAAATTCTTGGCCCTGGCATGGGTGGCAGTCTGATTGATATCTAACATATTATCAAGAGATCTCTCCTATTTTCCTGGAACATAAACTTGGCTTTTCTAATGACTCCCAATTTCTTTAATAACTGAAGCCTATTGTCAGCAAGGTTAAGTGCCCTACATAAATTTTTGACCACTTGTATTTTTCCCAATCTTCCTGTTTTGTTCTGTTCTATCTGCTTAAAAAAAAAGAAAGAAAGAAAGAAAGAAAGAAAGAAAGAAAGAAAGAAAGAAAAGGCTAGCAATGGCTGTACTGTTCACTGACCATTCATAGCCTGAGTGCTAGATTTCCATCAGATGCTAGGTTTTGTTTTGTTTTTGTTTTTTTGGTTTTTTTGGGTTTTTTTTGTTTGTTTGTTTTGTTTTGTTTTGTTTTTGCTACACTATATCATGGATTGTCCTCTAGTTATATAGGTTTTTTTTCCTCATCCAAAACCTCATGAACCTGGCCTTCATTGTCTGTTTCTGTTAGCCTTCTCCCACCTTTAAGTCCCCCTTACATCATGCTTTGGCCTATGTAGCTCTTACCGTCAGTTTCCCACAGTTCTTCCTAAATGAATCCCAGATGCTTTAGAACCCTGTGGGTAGGCAGTCGCAGTATCTATCTCATGTCTTGACTTCCACTTTCCTGTTAGCTTTTCGTTGCTGTTACATCCAAATAGTGAAACAACTTACTGCGATTTCATGGTCTCTTGGATGTGTTAGGCAGAACATCATACTGGGATCTGTGGTAGAATATAAAGCTGCTTTTTTTGTGCAAACCAAGAAGCAGAAAGACAAGAAGGATCCAGGGCAAGATGTAGCCCCTAGTCACCTTACTTATTGTACCTCCTCAAGTTTCCAGTCTCTTCCCAAATAGCATCCCCAGCCGAGGAACATCTCTTCAGCATGTGAACCTATATGTGGAGGATAGTTCATATTTAAACCATGAAATAAGCACACATGTTTTCTGTCACTTGCTCTTGATGACCAGTTTACTTCCAGCAAGAAAGCTGTTGGTATGTGTGGTCCCTTGGCTTTGTACTTTCAGAGCCATTAGTCAAAATAAAGGTCTTTTGGTTTAAACTTACCCAGTCCTGTTTTATTGTGGTGTTTGTAACAGAAGGTTAAAGAAGCAAGGGACGAACAGATTATTTCTTTTTTCATTTGCATTTTTAAAATAATGAACCCCACTTTTTTAGTGTGGCCATATTAGGAAGAGGGACAAAGAGATCCAGTGAATACCTTGAGTCTAGCTTCCTCTTTCAAAGACTAATTTTATTTAATATGTTTGAATGTTTTGCTTATATGTATTTATTTGCAGCATGATCATGTGGTGCCAGAAAGAGAGCATTAAATCTCCTGGAACTGGAGTTATAGGTTGTGAGGCGTCACTTGGGTATAGGGGTCTGGACCCAGGTCCTATGCAGGAGCAGCCAGTGAATGCTCTTAACTGCTGAATCATCTCACTGGTCTCTCACTTGTGTTTTTAAAATCTTCCTCCTACTCTTTTTTTCAAAGGTCATTGTTTTTGAAACTGAACTTCTCTTCCGGTCTATAGTGTTTCCTATATTGTTTCTTTTAAATCAACAAGTAGCACCATCAGGAATCCATTTGCTAATCCAGACACACAAATATGACATTCTTGATGTGTCATTCTTTTCCTCACTTATAGTCAGTTCCCTTTTTGCTAATCGACTGTTTTGGAATTGGTCCATGTGACTTTATCATCTTTGATACTCTAATTTAGGTCACCAAAATACTGTTAGTACAGTATCTCTTAATTGAACTTTCTGTTTTTTAGATTTATTATTTTTTATTTTTTGTTTTATATGTATGTTTTGTTGCATGTATGTCTGTACAGTACATACCTGGTGCCCATAGAGGCTAGAAGAGGGGCTCTGATCCTTCAGAACTGGAGTTATACATGGGTGTGAGCACCATTTGAGTTTTAGAAACTGAACTCAGGGCCTTTGCAAAAAAAAAAAAAAAAGCAAAACAAAACCCCCAAAAACCAAAGGCATTTAGCCATCTTTCCAGTCCTTTCTGTCTTTATTATCAACATCTCCATTTCACCATACAAAACCATATGACAGTTTTTGTTTCACATTTTAAAAACTTTAATGTGTTTTAATCAGTTTATTATTTGCATTTAAACTGGAGGTATAGCAAGAAATGAGTATATTCTATCTTGTTCAAAAGATTAGAATGTATTAGACTAACCTCCTTAGTAGCTTCTTTTAAAATTAATTCATTTCATTGTATGTGTATACATGTTCCGATTGCATATATGTCTCTAGACACTTGTCCGACAAGGCCATCCTCTGCCACATATGTGGCTGGAGCCATGGGTTCCTCCAAGTGTACTCTTTCATTTGTGGTTCTTTCCTCTAAATAAATATTTTTATCTTATTGAATTTCATTTCATGGCATATGTCACTGTGATACCTCAGTTTAATTTCTATTATTATTAATGAACTAGTTAATTATTTTTATCTGTTAGTTTTACTCATCATTTAGTAAATTATTCAGTCATGTCTTTTGTACCATATTTAGTAGCTGTGGAACATGGGAAGAATAATGTCTACATTATTGAATTGGTAAGGTTAAAGAGAGATGTTTTCTAAAAATTCTATAATTACAAAGTTACATTCTGACAAATCAAAGGCCTTTCTCGGATATCTGCAAAGTTTTTCCTATCTTCTGCCATTTATGACTTTTACACAAAACTGTATTTAAACTGTAGTTAACTTTCTAATCGTGTTTCAACGAAGAATAAAAGGCATAGAGAGAGTTGACACACACACAGACATAAGTTATTGTGGCAACAATATAAAATAACAAAAATACTATGATCATAATCTATAGGGTGCATTTACAATCAAAAGTTTCTTTCATATTTATTATTTTCTCTATGAACTGTACCAAGTCATTGACATAAAAACAGTGGCCATTGTAGTTTAAAAAAAGACAAAAATGTATGCAAGGTTAAAAAGCATAAAGCAGCCGGGCGGTGGTGGCGCACACCTTTAATCCCAGCACTTGGGAGGCAGAGGCAGGCGATTTGAGTTTGAGGCCAGCCTGGTCTACAGAGTGAGTTCCAGGGCAGCCGGGGCTACACAGAGAAACCCTGTCTCGGAAAACCCCTCCCCTCCCCTCCACATACACACACACACACACACACACACACACACACACACACACAAAAGCACAAAGGTGGTACACACCTTTAATCCTGGCACTCAGGAGGCAGAGGCAAGTGAATCTCTGTGAGTTTAAGGCCAGCTAGGATTACTTATTGAGGTCCTGTCTCAAAAAGGAAAAAACAAAACAAAACAAATGAACAAAAAAAAAATAATAATAAAATAAAAAAACAAAGCATAAGACACAGCCATTAAAGATGCTTTTATATTATTTTTCTTCCAGAAACATGATCAGGGGCAAGTTCTGTTGGATATAGTCTTCAAGCATCTTGATTTGACTGAGCGAGACTATTTTGGTTTACAGTTGGCTGACGATTCCACAGATAACCCAGTAAGTTTAAGCAGTTGCCTTTCATTTCCTTGTAGTTTTTTCTCTGTGTCCATTATATAAAGCCCTTTTTGATTTAATGAGTTTTAATATTTTTAATTAAATAATTAGACTCAAGTCCTTTGCCTGTTGTACTTTTCTTGGTGTTTTAAGATATGTGAGTCCATTCCTGTTAAGTTATTTATAGCTATGAGTCAACCTGTAAGTATAGTACTAGTTTCATCGTATCTCAGACACGTAAAAAGTAAGACTAAGGCCTATTGCTCTAGAGAGAATACCAAGCATGAAGGATAAGTTACCTTTATATTAGTACTTCTCACCTGTGGGTAGTGACCCCTTTGGCAAACCTAGCTCTCAAAATATTTACATTACAGTTATAATAGTAGCAAAATTATAGTTAGGAAGTAGCAATAAAAATAATTTTCTGTTTAATACAACCTGTATTAAAGGGTCTCAATATTGGGAAGGTTGAAAATCATAGCTTTAGGTATATATAAGTATACTAAAATGACATTGGGGTTGCTAGTGTGAATATTCTAGCAAAAATCTTAATTTGTTAGTGGACAGTGTCAAAGAATATTTCGTGTTCTTTGAGTATATTTATAATTTGAATTTTATTATTTGAATAACTTATAAAAATATTTTACAAAGACCCTTCTCACATGAGATACTCCATTTCAGAGCTGCACAAATTGTTAGTTTTAAGCTCCTTGGTTTCCACCAGCTCTTTAGCACTCCCGTTTGTGGTTCTTAGAAGCATGAGGTCAAAGAAATAGAAAAAAAGATACGGCGTATCATAGATATGCTTACTTTGACAATTAAGCCTTATAAACTGCACTAAAGAAATACACTTAGGAACCTAGATGAAGGATATGCTAACACCTTAGCTGCATTCTTTGCAATTTTATGTGATTAGACTGTGATAGAATTGACAAAAACATGCTATCATTTTGATTAATGTAATAAAAGTCTGATTTTGTTTTTTAATTTCTCTGTTTCAAACACAAAGTGTTGCTTATGTAGCCCACACTGGCCTCGAACTTAGTTCTCAACCTACCAATGTTGAAATTATAGGTGTGTGCTACCACACCTGCTTAAGAGGAGTGTATTTTGAAGAAACATTTTGTACTGTTTAGAAAATTGTAGATTGAAGACAAGGTTCTTTGAACCAGTGTCTAATAGTCTGTTTATTGGCTTGGAGGGATGGCTCAGCTAGCTTCTTCTTGCAAAGGACTTGTGCTTATTTTCCAGCACCCATATGACAGCTCCCAGCCCCTATAACTCTCATTCTACGGGATCTAATGGCCTCTTGTGGTCTCTGTGGGCTCTGACACACATGGTACACATAGACTTATGTGGGAAAACATAAATATGTATACATTAAATAGCTTCCAAATTCCATTTATAAGCCTGTTTTAATAGAATGGTTATAGACTTTTAAATCCTCTTAAAAGAGGCATTAAAAAGTTTTCAGTTTTAACACTCATATTTTTAGGAGTCATTATTTGAATCCAAGGAGGTAAATCCTGAGTTACTTCTGACATTAATAAAACTAAAAACTTTATCCTTTTAATTCCCTTGCTCATTTTTTTTTAAAACACAGAACTGTTACTTCTACCACAGAACTTTATATTTAAATATTCTGAAAGACCTATCTAAATTTAAGGAAGAGTTTTAGGAGTTCAGTTCTTATAGTATCCCACTATTAATTGGTGTGCGTTTGTGCATGTGTGCGCATGCATGCGTGGTGCATGTATATGAATGTGTGGGTGTGAAGGACAGAACAGGAAGTGGGATGTCTTCCTCTATCACTCTCTACTTTGTTTTAAGAGAGGCTTTCTCACTGAACCGGAAGCTTACTGTTTTGGTGAGGGTGGCTTACCAGCAAGCTTTCACATTTACCTGTCTCCATCCCCTAATGACTGGGGTTATAGGCAGAAACAGCCATGTCTAGTTTTTATGTGGGTTGTAAGGGTTCAAACTCAGGTCCTCATGCTTGCACAGTAAACATTCTTACCCATTGAGTCATCTACTCAGCCCTCCTGATTGTCACAGTGAAATTATCCTAAGGCTTTTGAGGATAATTAATATATTAAAAGAAAGGGATTCCATTCTTTAAAGAGAAAGCAATAGGAGTGATATTTATGAAGCAGCTATTGTATATTTATTAATCCGCTGTTTTGCTTATCATTCTTACTATGTATAAAAGTATCATTATGTTTTTAAATGAAAAATAAATGCTTACAAAAGTATAAAAATTTAATGAAAAATTGATTAAATAACCAAGAAACCTTGGTAACTCCAATCTATCTAACAAAGCCTATGCTTTCTTTTCAGCTAAAGTTTGCTCAAGAAATAATAGGCCTAGTGGATGGCTCAGCAGCTAAGTGGACTTGGCATGTAAGCCTGCTGAACTGGGTTTTATTCTTGGAACCTCTGTAAAAGGTAGAAGAGAGAACTGACCATAGCACTTCCCTCTGACCTCCAGATGCATGCTGTGCTGTGCATTCAGCCATCCACGTAAAGGAGAGATTATGATAAACATGGACATTTTCAGGGGAGGCAGGAACATGAAATGAGATTCTCATCACTGATCAAAGGAATACAGAAAAACTAAAAATTCCCATCTGTTTTTAGTTTTAAATCTAAAATATGTGTGTTGTATGTAGTATGTGTATGTATATATAGTTTATATATATTATATATTTAAAATACACACACACTAGTTTTTGAAGATAGAAGTTATTCTTACCTTTGGCAAATAGGTATTGAAATTTAATTGAATTTATTAAAAAATGAAAAGGGCATTTAAATCTTTTATTTTTGTTTTGCAGAAAATACAAAACCTTACCTCACTCTCTTTAGCATCTTTCTTGCTTACATACAGATATGCTTTGGGTTTTGAAGTTTGTAACCTAAACATTTACCACAATTTTAGCATTTGTCATAATATATTTGGTTTGATTGGTTGATTTGTTTTGTTCTTTTGTCTTTTGTTTTTCTCTTTGTCTTTTGAACAGGGTATCATCATGTAGACCATGCTTGCTTAGAGCCCTCAGTCTTGTCTCAGTTTCTACTGCTGGTGTGCTCTACCACTGATTTAATATAATGTACAGTAATAATCTGGACTAAGTATAGTTTATTGAGGAAAGCAATGAACTATATAATATTATGTATAATTTTAAAAGTAATTAAGATTCATTTATCATCATGCTATTAAGGCTTTATGTTTATGATTCTTGTGCATTTCCCTTTTTTGTTTCTTTTCTACATTGAATTACAGCATCTGTCAAAGGACAAAGATTAGATTATAGATAACTGTTAGCTTGATCTTCCTTCAGGTTCTCCTGGCAGTTTGCATTGTGGACATACTTGGTTGGTTCCTCTCTAACTTTGTGATTTTCAAACTTTGAATTACATGAAAATTACGTAGGAGGAGATATAGGACAGGTCACATAGAAGAAGATGGTCATTATTTTTACCAGTTTGTGACTTGGCATAAGTGGCTAAAATACTTGCTTGTATTTCAAATGTTAGTGTTCTGTTTTCTTTTGAAAGATGTATTTCTTTTGTCATACTTCAGACTCTTGTTTCTGATTGCACATGTTTCTTTGGTAGCCTGCTGAGTGTCCTTAGTAGTGACAGTGGGCTCTGTCTTAACCTTTTTTGGGAGAGAATGACAGAAGTACTCAAGAATATTTCAGAAAGAAGCAGCAGTATGTACAGAAATTCAAGGATCCCGAAGTTACCATACAAGAATGCTACATTTGAGGAATCTCTTGAAATTCCATTTGACTGTAATGCATCGATGGGTAAAATATGGGTAAAATGTGGGCTTTAAGTAGTACATGAGACTATGAAGTTCTTTTTAATCCTATATCTGTTGGCTTATAATGTAGCTATTGACATAAGGTAGCAAATTAAAGACAGTTGGAAGGTTGTCGGAATAATGAAGTCACTGTGAGAAGTAATAATTAGTAATAATTAGTTGTGGTGCACACATTTACTCTCAACACTTGGGAAACAGAGGCAGGAGGACTTCTGAGATTGAGACCACCCTGATCTACAGAGTGAGTTCCGGGATAGCTAGGGCTACACAGAGAAACCCTGTCTCAAGGGAAGAAAGAGAAATAATAATTGGAAATGAAGAAAAGTGAGTGAGTGCTGGAACTAAGTAGGAGACAGAGTCATAGGTTGTGTTGACGTGGCTATAGGTAGTTGAGTGAGGATTCAGGGAAGAGACTTAACCCCCTCATTCCAGCAGCATTTTGTAAATTCTAGGTGATTTTAGATGATTTTCCACATAGTTTACTATGTGGTTGCTAAGTTATATTGATTCTCAGATTTTAGAACTACCTTATTCCTTTGTATAAACCCCTAGACATCCAATTAATTATGTCATAATCTTATATTTTTTTTTTGCAAACTTTTATTCTAGTAGTTTGTTTTATTATTCCTAGTGTGCACTGGTCAATTATTATATCATGTAGGCATTTTTACCTTTTCTTGTCCAGGCTTTATCCTGCTGCTTGTTCATCATTACTTTCTGTTCATTGTGGTACAACAAGGGGTCACTAGGACGTGACTTATTAGCAGTGACAAGGGAGGTTTGTCTCTCCCCCCCCAACCCCCGTCTGAGCCTTTTACCACCATAAACCCTAGGTATTTTGTTTTTGTTTTTGTTTTTAAAGCTACATAATCGTAATTGAAGCATTAGTTATATAAAATAAAATTTAATATCCATTCATAGTGAAAAACCAAGCCAAAAGTACCCTTTCAGTATGAAAAAGAACATTTGCTAAACACTGCTAAACACATTTGCCTTAGGGAAATGAAAGGTTGTACGCATCTCCTGGAATCAATGAAGTAAATATTCCTAGTTGGTCTGCTGGCAGAGATAAGAATTTCAAGGTGATGCACTCAGCTACTTGGGAAAGTGAGTTTAATCTCAACTCCAAGGACTATGAGTAGTATGAAGGAGGTCAAGGTCAGCTTTGATGAAGCTCCATCTCAAAATTCAAAGTGTAGAAAGGCTTAGAAATAGATTTCAATGGTAATTCACTTGCCTAGCACATATAAAGCTTTAAGTTCAATCCCCAGCACCTCGACATAGTCAAATGATTGGTGATTATTATCAACTATTGGTAGTGAAACAGTACAAAAGATAACTTCTTGTAAACAGTCATTTGTTCTTATAGTTTCAGCACACAGGATGCCAAGGAAGAAGGATTGTGCATATAGTGTGTGGCGGGCGGGCAGAGAACAACTTGGTAGTAGTTAGTTCTCTCCTTCCACTCTTTGAGTCCCAGGGATCTGCCTTGGGTGGTCAGGTTTTGTGGTGCCTTTATTCACTAAGCCATTTTGCTGGGTCTCTACTCCTTTCTTAAACGTTTCTGGCTGGGTTTTGTTGGTGTTTTGGTTTAGTTTGGTGTTTTGTTTGTTTGGTTTGGTGTTGTTGTTGGGGCACTCTCGAATCTTTCTATATACACTTACATATAATCTCTTGGCAAAAGTCGGTGTGGCTTGTAAGTCTGTGCTTGTTTGCACCTTTGCATCTCATTGATTTCTCTCTTTCAAAACTCACCTTCAGTTATCTGTGGTTCTGCCTTTCTGTCTTCTGACATCTCAAGCACATTGCCTGCCTCATAAACAGGGTTTGCTGATTGCCAAAAAAACCTAGAAAATTATAATTCTCATCTACTGCAGATTTCTGTTTTTCAAGAATAGATTTGCTTCTCTTTTCACTTTTGGTTATTTTTAACAGCACATAGTATATCTGTGCTGGTATGTGCATGTCATTAATAACATTCAGGAAATCTTAAGAAGGAGTAGTAGAAAAATCAAGCCAGAGGAATATTTTTAGAAGTTGGAGAGAAGGGATAAAGATATTATTTGAAGAAGTTAATTTAATAGACCAAAGCCCCCCAAACATCTGGGTGGTTAAAAACAGGTAGCAAACAGGGTGGTGGCAGTGGTGGCATACACATTGAATACCAGCACTTGGGTGGCAGAGACAGGCAAGATCTCTGTCAGTTTGAGGCCAGCCTAGTTTAAAAAAGCAAGGTCCAGTACAGCCTGTTATACAGAGTGACCCTGTCTGGAAAAACAACAACTATTGGCAAACAAAGAGAATCTTGAAAAAAGTGAGAGATAAATGACTCAATAGGTGCAGAGGTCTTCAGTGTGATAGGTAGTAATCTTGGTGGAAAACTTGCAGGCCAGGGGCAGTGGAGTAATATAGTTAAAATCCTAGAAGAAAACCACAGTAACGGACAGATTCTCTATTCAGCAAAATTACTTTAAATGTGAGGTAATGCCAAGTCAGAACTTGGGAGGCTGAAACTGGAGGATTGGGAGATAAAACCAAGCTGGCTACATAGTGAGATTTAGTCTCACAAAACAAAATAAGGAGCTAGGGTGGAGGTTAAGGTATTCTCATGTCAAGTAAATGACAGCCGAGGGAATTCGTTACCACTGGATTTACCTTAAATGCTTAGGGTAAATTCTTCAAACTAGACAGTACATTAGAGCCACACAAGAAGTTTTCCCTTGGGATTCATTATTTTTGTATTGCTGTGACAAAATACCTGACAGAAACACTGAAGTGAAGTTATTTCAGCTTACAGTCCATGAGGGACTAGTTCAGCATGATGGGGGTTTGGGGGTGTAGTGGACCAGGGCAGAGTGGCTCACATCTCAGTGAGCCAGGAACTAGATAAATGTGGACACTAGTTCTTAAAGCCTAGCAACAGCGTAGCAAGTTCTCACCAGCTGTTGAGAGTCAGAGTATATATTCTGTCTTTACTCCAAAGATGCAAAATGTTTACACACACACACACACACACACACACACACACACACACACATCTTACAGAGAAATTCAAATAAAAATATTTAACAAAATAGACACCAACATTTGAGGAAAGTCAACACCATGAACTAGATTTACCTAAGTGAATAAATCATATTTTATATCGGGGAGAGCAACCTGTAAAGATAAACAAATAGTACCAGTCTTGGAGTTAAAGAGATAAATTGAATTTTTACATAGGAATTGCATATAACAGGGCTTGTTGCACTAATAAGTACACAATAAATATTAAAGTAGAACATTATTCAGAGCTTGCCATACATAATAAGGATTAGAGTTTGATATTACAGGAACTCTGTGAAAAAGCTGAACACAGCCGTGCATGTTTATAATCTCAACATCGAGGAAGCAGAGACAGGAGGAGTCTTGTGACTTACTGGCCTTGTTTCAAAAAATAAAGTGGAAAGTCAGGAAGGTGGCTCAGTAGGTAAAGGCACTTACTACCATATCTGATGACCTGAGTTTGATCCCTGGGACCCTCATGGTGGAAAGAGAGATGACTCCTACAAGTACCCTCCGACCTCAGTGTCAACACAATGGTATACTTATGTGCACCCAATAAAATGTAACAATGTTTTTTAAAGCAAGATGTTGAATGATTGCTAAGAACACCGAACATTGATTTCTGCCCTCCACATGTACCCATGTACCCACACACAGACTCCAATGTGGCATGATTAGAGATAAGCCATTCATGGAAAAAAAAAAAAAAGAGCAATTTTGGAAATTATAGTTGCCATAGTTAAAAAAAATACTAGTACGACTAGCTAAGATTCAGTAGATGCTGTGGAAGTTAAGGCTTTTAATATAATCCCAGAAATGTCAGGTCTAATCTGACAATCACATAATCTTTTTCTGGTGAACTTTTTCTAGAATATGAACATATATTGACCACCAAATTGGGCCAAAATTTGGTACTTGTTCAGTTCTCCTTCAAAGTAAAATATTCTGATACAAGAAACACAAATACTTAAATAAATGTGGAGACACAGCTTAGAAATAATATAATAATAAACAATGAAAAACTTAACAACACTTGAATGACCTCAGTGAGACAGGAATTAGGGTCTTGATTAAAACCATGAAGGTGGAACACTGATAACATGTAGTGCCAGGCTGTTAAATGACAGTGTTCACAGTAAAAAGATCATTAAATCAAAAAATCCTTGTGAGAGACTGAGTCTCAGAAAAGGCACATGGCTGTTAAGGAACAATGTCCAAGAGTGTCCTCTAGTCTTCACATACATCCATACTCCTGTTCCAGCACACATGCTCATGCAGACACACAGGTATACAGACCTATATACATGGGAGCACGTGTGAACACTTGCACACACATATGCACACAAAGTAAAATAGGAGAGCTTATAATACTTGCTTTCAAAATGTACCCAAGGCTTTAAAGCATTTGTGTACACAAACATTTGTTCTTAGATGTTTATGGCACTATTACTCATAAAGAGCAGAACAACCTAACCATCTAAAAGGGACACATCTATGGATTGGAATATTAATCAGCAATAAAATGCAGTGTGTGTTGGTTAGTGTTAGTTGTCAACTTGATACAACCTAGAATCACCTGGGAAAGGCATCCGAGTGAGGAGTTTTCTAAGTTGGCTTGTGGGCATGTCTGTGTGAGGTTTTCTAGAGTATGTTAATTGATATGGGAAGGGAGAGCCTAAAAGTAGGTGGCATGGGTCCTGGATGGCATTAAAAGGAGGAAATGAGCAAAGCACAAACACGAATGCATATTTCATTGCTGTTTGCTCTTAACCCTGGATTTGATATAAATAGCTGTCTGCTTCAAGCTCCTGCAGCTGTGACTTGTCTTCTGTTGTGGACTTTTAGTGGGCCTGGAGCTGTGAGCTAAAACAACCCTTCTCCTTTACATTTCGTTTGTCTGTATTTTATCACAGCAATTAAAAACAACCCTAAGACACTGTGGCATACCACCGTTCTCTCATTAGGATGCCACTAATTTTAAAAAGCTTATGTTGCTGGGTACAGAGGTGTGCCACATGCTTGTTCAAATCCAAAGTTAGCTCTAAGTACCGACACTGTCTCGAAACAGAGCCCAAGATGCATTGATTTTTAATTTTTAAAAATTGTGATCAAGATTGAATATCTTTACATATTTAAATGCTATTTATTCTGTAGTTGTGAACTTATTGTCCATTGTCTGTTTCTCTATTAATATTGATCTCTTTCTTGTTGTATACGGTTTTTTTGTGGGTTGATTTGTTTTTGAATTGTTTCATTTTGGATTTTTACATTTACTTATTGTGGGTGTGTGTATGATGGTGTGTACCTGTGCCACAGCACATGCGTTGGAGGTCAAAGAACAACTTTTGAGTATCAAGTCTTCCCTCCAGCATGTGATTTTAAGGGATTAATTTTAGGTCATAAGACTTGGCTGCCAATGCCATTCCCACTGAGCCATCTTGCCAGCCCCTTCCTAGGTTTTTATTTTTGTTTAATGATTTTTTTTTTTTTTTTTACTTTACTATGAACACTGTCATTTAACAGCCTGGCACTTCATGTTATCAGTATTCCACCTTCATGGTTTTAATCAAGTTTTGTCTCACTGAGGTCATTCGAGTGTTGTTAAGTTTCTCAATGCTTATTATTATATTATTTCTAAGCTGTGTCCCCACATTTATTTAAGTATTTGTGTTTCTTGTATCAGAATGTTTTACTTTGAAGGAAAACTGAACAAGGACATCAGGCTTTGGGTAGTCTAGTCTCACATGTAGATAATCATTAAAGTAGTTTATGACTGTAGTAGTTTGCTGTAATACAACACTGAGCAAAAGTAACTTGGGGACAAAGGAGTTTATGTCGTCTTATAGGTTACAGTCTAGCAGGGGACAACCAGGCAGGGCTGACACAGAGACCCTGAGGAAATTTTGCTTCCTGGCTTGCTCCAGATTCATTCTTGACTCCCTTTTTAATGCAGCCCAGATGTGCCTGCCTGGGAATAGGGCCGCCTTTCTACATCACTAGCAGTCAAGACACAGCATTACTTCTAATTTAACGTTTTTACATTAAACCCTTTACAAAAACACAGTCTTCAAGTGGAACAGATTTGCAGTAACTGATATGCTACTTTTTCAGGGAAAAAAGAAATCTGTCTTCTTTATTTTTCAGAGGTGGCTGGATCCAAACAAGCCAATAAGGAAGCAGCTAAAGAGTAAGCACGATATTTACTTGATGTTTTGCAAATATGCCTTATAATGATGATGGACTAATATAATCTGATTAATTAGAGCTGTTTTTGTTAATTTTAGGAGGATCACCTTACAATTTGAACTTTAGAGTCAAATTCTTTGTAAGTGACCCCAACAAGTTACAAGAAGAGTATACAAGGTTGGTTTATGGGAACTATTTCTTTTGAAAACATTGTCAGTGATCTAATATGAAAAAATAAAATTAAGTAGGCAAAAATAAATGACCATGCTAAAAGTTTGAACTTCGAAACCAGCACATAGAAGGTTTATAAGTGTTCAAGGTAACTGTTTCCTCCATGAGTGGGAGAGCTGTTAGGAGTTGGACACCCAGAGCCACCTCACCCAGCCCAAGCAGCACTGCTGAAATTAAAGGAAGACATGAGATGGCACTGGATTGTACCCCAAGGCATGTTGTGTAGTGAGAGAGTTTTTGGTACATACATATATTTTTCATGCAAAAGCATATTTTTGTTTTTTCTCTTTCTTTTCACTAAGTAGAACATAAAATGTCTAAAATATGCATATATCGATCATATACAGGATGTATTTTTAAGTCCAAAGGAAATACACTGAACTTTATAAAAGATGTGGCAGTGATAAAACACATTTGGGCATCTGTGTGCCCACTTTACTGCACGTTCTAAGTCTTAGCTTGTCACTTGTACTTGAGAAAATACTCAAGAGTGATCCTTATGAGCGTCTCAGTAGTGCCCAGGAGAATAGCTAAAGCGTTCAGGGCAGAAGTAAGGAAAGCAGTGACAGTCATTATAGTAAGCTGCTTAAGTGCAGGTGACTGTATTTGGTGGAATGCAGAATTAGTCATTTAAATGAAAAATGTCCCCTTTATACACTTCCCTGATAGAAGAACATAGGTGGTAATTCCACCCAGCCACAAAACCTTTCACCTACACTCTGTCCTGCCTGCAAGGTGTGCTGGGGCAGGGGTAGCACAGAACTTGTGGGAGTGGCCAACACAGGAGTGGTTCAGTTTAAGCCCACACCACAAGAGGGAGCTCGTGCGTGAGGCTGCCTGCATGGCCTATCAGAATTACTTTAGTGATGCAGTAGAATGGAGCAGCAACAGAATAAAGCTGTTGAATTAGTATATACTGCTATTTCTCTATATGTAGAGTTCTCAATACTAAACAAAGCTTTTTAAAAACAAAACAAAACCAAAAACCCAAACAACAAAACCCTTTTAGTCCTCTCTCATGTGTTCCATCCTTACTGCAGTTTCCCTTCTCTCCACTACTCCCAGTCTCTCTGCTCACTTACTCTCTCCCACAGATCAACTCCTCCTCTGTTTCCCTACAGGGGCCATGTTTTTTTGTTGTTGTTTTGTGTTTCATTTGGGTTTTTTTGTTTTAGATTTAGAGAATGGGGCCATGTTTATTGGTTCAATTTCTGTGAGCACCTATGAGCCCTGATCATTGATTTTGTGTACTGTGTTCTTGTGGTATCTGTCCTCTGGCTTCTCCTCTGCTTCAGGGTTCCCCAGGCTCTGCCTTGTGTCTGGCTGTGGGTCTCTGCATCTGCTCCCATCAGTTGCTGGATGATGCACCTCTGATGACAGTTGGGCTAGGTTATGAGTGTAGCAGAATATAATTGGGGATCACGGGCTGTCCTTCTGGTTTCTGACCAACCATTCAGTGTCAGGCACGGGCTCCTTCTTGTGATATGGGCTTAAATTAAACGACTCCTGTGTTGGCCACTCCCACAAGTTATGTGCTACCCCTGCCCCAGCGCTTCTAGCAGGCAGGGCAGATTGTAGGTGAAAGGTTTTGTGGCTGGGCTGATGTTAAAAACATAGTTCTTGAAAATCTTTTCTGTTTGCTGATGCTTTTTTGATGATAAGAAAACCCTGGAGTACAGGTGCCATTTTTGACAGCTGGAATATTTACAACCACTAATAAATGTATTTAATTTACTATTATAGCTCTTAGATTTTGTTGTTACTTTGTTTCCCCCTTTACAACCGTGATTTATTTTATCTCACAGTACAATTTACATATTAAATTTAGCAAGTATGTTGTTGATGTTAAATATTTAAAATAATCTTTTATCATTATAAGTAATCATCAGTATACTAAAATTTTTTCTGGTTTTGCAAGAACTCCAAGGAAATTAGTCAGAATTAATGAACAATTTTGATTATAAAATACTATAAATTACTTTTCCTTTCAGCTACATATATAAGAAACACAATTAAAACATCAACAACTTAAAATTAACTTTCTAACATTTTTAAAGTTTATATTTGTTAATATAAAAAATTAAAATATTGTCAGTTATATTGTCTTAGTTATTTCTCTGTTGCTTTGATTAGATACTTGACTAGAAACAACTTAAGAAAAGAGGGCTCATTTTGACTTGGAGTTCAGGATTGATTACAGCCCATCATGACAGGGTAGGCACGGCAGCAGGAGCTAGAAGCAGCTTGCATTATTATATCCATAAGCAGAAAGCAGACAGAGAACAGAAAATAGGGCTAGGTTATCAAACCTCCCGGCCTTTCTTCACTTCTTCTAGCAAGGCTCTACCTCCTTAAGGTTCCACAACCTTTCACGAGAGCAGCACCAAGTATTCAAATACTCGAGCTTGTGGGGGCATTTCACATTCAAACCATAGCCAGGTTCAGTATTCAGTTCACATAGAAAACTGGATTTCCTATTAGAACCTAAGTGTGTGCTTGTGTGTTAATAGCATATGCTGTAAACAATGGTTATATCTCTCTGATAATTGAGTCATAACTTGAAGAAAGTAAAAATATGTAAGCAGTTGAGAATTAACTTGTGCTGAAGCTGTTGGTGTAGGAGACCATTTTTGTTTTTATTGGATATATTGTTTAATTTCAAAGTTCTTTATGTTTTGTAAGTATTGCTTTTGTTAAAGTGTGGTACATGACTATATTTCATGTAATCATTATACTATACAAAAGTATTTCTCCACCCTGATTAATAAGTTAGAATTAGAATAGCTAGATATTCTGATGTGTCTGTTTGCCTGGATAGTCTGATGCAGTGTGACTCAAATGAGTACAGACATATATACATTCCTCAGGTAATTCTAGTATTATAGCAAGGAAGCCAGGGCTGTGAAACACTTTGGTGTCGGGCTAAAGAAGATGGCCCAGTGTTAAGAGCATATACTGTTCTTACAGAGTACCCTACTTTGGTTCCCAGTACCAGTGTCAGGTGGCTTACAGCTGCCTGTAACTCCACTTCCAAGGAGATCCAGGGTACTTTCTTCCGACCTCTGTGGTCACATGTACCATGTAGTCATACGCACACACTGATAAATACACGCATAGACAATGGTTTCAGATTTTGTTCTTATGGGTTTTCTGTGTGTACAAATGTGTTTGTTTCTAAGTGTGTATGGCTTTCTCTTTGAATTTTTGTTTGTGTATTGTTTTGACTGATTCTGGTTTGTGTGTTTGTATTTATATTATATTTATTATTATTTAGATGCCTGTTTTCTAATAAGAGATAGAAAGGGTGTGTACTTGGGTGGGGAATTAGAGAGGATCTGGAAGGAGTTGAAAAAGGAGAAACCATAATCAGAATATATTGTATGAGAAAATCATTTTTAAATAAAAAAAGAGAAAGTATAATGATTATGATTATTATCAAGTTGCTGTCTTTTGGGAGAAATTTATATTACACACGCACACGCACACACGCACAGACACACACAAAAAGATGCTTGCTCTAACTCCTTACTTTGAGATAGATACCATTTTGAAAAACAGTGATCAAAAGTCTCCCATTGTGATAAATGTACTTCAGTGTTGGCAAGTACCAGTATCATTAGAAGTAATTTGTTTTTTGTTTTTTTTTTAATCTCCTAAAACATATACACTAGACAAGTGATCTAATTTTTCTTTTACAAATGTAGTATCTAAAGCTCACTCAAATTTTAGAATTTTCCTCCATATCATAGGCTACTTTAGAACTTGACTTTTGGTTTTTAAGCTAATAATTCCCTTCTTTGGTTAAATAATTTCCAGTAAGAATAAATATTATTTTTATAGAATTTTACAATTATACCTAGAATATATATGTGTGTGTGTGTGTGTGTGTGTGTATATATATATATATATATATATATATATATATATATATATATTATATGGATATGTATGTATGTGTGTGTGTGTGTGTGTGTGTATATACATACATACGTATGTATATAACCTTTAATTCACAACTATAAAACAGATTTTGTAGTCAAGGCCTTTTAGATTTTTCTTCTTCTTTTTAGTGGTTTTAGGTCTTGTGCATGCTGTGTACAAGGTTTAGTTGTGACTTGTGCCACCAGCTCCATCTTAAAGTTTTGATTATGAAATCAAATAAATTTGATAGAATTCCACTGTCCTGAATTAAATAAATAACATTTATGTTGAGTTTTGACTCTTTAAATGCTGATTGAAGTCCATAAATCCCTGTTCAATATTTAATATCATGACATTTGTTTTTCTGCCAATATTTTCAGCACAGGTGATTTTGCCCAGGTATTAACTAGCTTACCCACTATCAGGGACAGAAGGACAGTGCCGTCTTGTAAGCAGCTTCAGCAGTGTGTCATATTTATGTTAAAAGGAGATGATTGTTTAAAAACACTTTAATACCAGAGCTATAGTAGAAAACAGAATTGGATTCATTTTCTGATGAGAGAGCTTTCTTAACTCCAGTGGAAGTAGATAGTTGTTTTTCCACAGAAAGGTTAAGGGGGAAATGATCTGTACGTAGGCCTGTCCTTGTCCTGACTTCCTATTTCCACAGAAAGGATGGTTTTTTCACTGATTCCTAGTACCCTCTTTTTCTCCTGTGTCATTGATGTTTAAATTGTCGATGCTTCTAGTTCTTCTCGCATGTACCAGTGTTCTGACTGTTGCTCCTAAGTCTTCTCCCTAGCAGCAGAGATCTTGGAAGTCTTGAGTAGTTTTATAATAGAACCAAGATACTCAAAATATAAAGTTCCATATATTAATGAATTTTAAAAACTTGTAATCAACTCACAAAATCCTGTTTCTGGCATTTTTCTAATGTATATATATATGCTGAGTTAATATACTAATGTGTAGATAACAAAAGGAAATATTCAAATGTTTAATTTTGTTAATATGAGCATAGAATATAGAAGAACTCAATTTGATGATTCTACTAAATATCTTTTTTTTTTTTTAAGGTATCAGTATTTTTTGCAAATTAAGCAAGACATTCTTACTGGAAGGTGAGTATTTTTAAGGGTTTTCTTACAGTATAGTTTAAAAATATTTTAAATTCTGTATTAAATAACTCATGAATGATTGCTGTAAATAAATTTAAAAAATGGCTATAGATAGTACTTGTTTTGTCAGCCTTTTATTGGGAAAGGGGTTTCTTTTGTTTGGTTTTTGAGACATTGTCTTATTATGTAACCTAGATTGGCTTTAAACTGGCAGTCATCTTAACTTCATGAGTGTTGGAATCATAGATGTGTACCTTAAAACCCAGCTTAATTAATTTAATTGTGGGTAAAATAGATGCATATAGAAACTTCCAATGTCAGTAGTATAACAAACTACAGCATATTTTTGAAATTTTATTTATCCTTGGGTTATGTATTTTTCTTCTGTCTTAATAGATTACCCTGTCCTTGTAACACTGCTGCCCTTCTAGCTTCGTTAGCTGTTCAGTGTAAGTATCAGCCTGCTTTAATCAGGTTGCCTGTGATGCTGTAGTCTGTATTGATAGCACATTGCAAGACGTCCTCAGATGTGTAGGAAGTAGGAACTTCTGAGGTAAGTCCATGAATGTCTAGGTGGTTAGCAATTACTTTTACATGAATTACTGCAACTTGTTTAATGTAACTAGAAACACATTCGTTTTATAATTTTATGTGAATTAATGACATTGCTGATTTTAACATAAGTAAAGTATTAAAGTATGATTTTTTTTTTTTATTAGCTGAACTTGGAGACTACAATCAGTCAGAAAACTTAGCAGGCTACCTCTCAGATTATTCTTTCATTCCTAATCAACCTCAAGATTTTGAGAAAGAAATTGCAAAGTTACATCAGCAGCATATGTAAGCATGTGTTTAATTTTCTGTTTATTTGGTAAGCTTTATGGGCAACTATGGTGGTTTGAATAGGATTGGCCCCCATACACTCATATGTTTGAATGCTTGGCCCGTAGGGAGTGGCACTAATAGGAGGTATGCCTTATTGGAATAGGTGTGGCCTTGTTGGAGGAAGGATATAAATGTGGAGGTGGACTTTGAGGTCTCCTAGCTCAAGCTATACCCAGTGTGGCACAATCTCCTTTCACTGCCTGGGGATCAGGATGTGTGTAGAACTCTCGGCTCTTTCAGCACCATGTCTTGTCTGCACACTGTCATGCTTCCCACATGATGATAATGGACGAAATCTCTGAACCTGTAAGCCAACATCAATGAAATGTTTTCCTTTATAAGACTTGCCGTAGTCTTGGTGTCTCATCACAACAATGAAACTCTTATCTAAGACAGAAACTTTTCTAGAGGGCAGAATGTCCTACATCATTCTTAATTTTATTGTGTACTTGATATAGGAATTTCTATTATTATTATAAAGAAATGTGTGGATAATTTATATAAAAACCTTTCATTGTTTATTTCACCACATATGTACATCTTGTTTTCATTTCTGTAACAACCATAAATTATATGTAAACAGTTTATGTTGTATTAAATAAACATTTAGTCTCAATCAGGGGTTTCTACCCTGCTCAGATCATTAGGTTCCCAGATAAAAGACACACAACTTTAATACTTATAATAAGCACTTTAATGTACTAGAGCTGGGTAGATATTTACTCTCTAAGCTATTATGTCTACTTTCCTGTCAGTAACCCCAAGTTATAACTTAGCTTTTAACTCCATTTGGCCAATTCTCATGGCCATGTTTTCATGACTCATCTAACCCATAGCATTTTCTTTCTTTCTTTTTTTTTTTTTTTTTTTTTAGCTTTGATACAGGTAGTTTATTGAACACAGAATCCAAAACTAAGAACATTGCTAGTCTGCCTAATACACAGTTTCTACTATAAGCTAAAACCCCGTCTTAACTCGAACTTCATAAGTAAGGTGTATTTTAGGGCTAACTAGTTTCTAAGACTCATTTTACCACAGAAAGTTCACAGACATATCAGCTTGTGTGTTCATACAGAGGGGCACTGCAGTACATTCTGTCTTGCATTTTAGCTTTGATACAGGTACTTTATTGAACACAGAAACCAAAACTAAGAACACTGCTAGTCCGGCTAATACACGGTTTCTACCAAAACCAAAAAAACCGTCTTAACTCACACTTCACAAGTAAGGTGTATTTTACTTTTTTTTTTTTTTGATCTATTTTCTTTTTTTTTTTTTTTCCTTCCAGAGACAGTTTACTCAGGTCTTTTGTTACATCTGGAAACAAGGGTGTGCCCCCTACTACCCCTCGAGTGCTGCTTAAATGCTCTTCGTGGGACTGCCCATATGCCCATACCACGCTTCACACTATCATAGGCTAAGAGGTCGTGACGACTGATCAGGCTACCAGCAAGCACAGTCTCCATACCATATAAGGACTTGTTTACTCCAAAGGACAAGCCTGGCAGGCGCCATTTTAGGGTTGCAGCAGCAGCGCTCCATAGTTCCCCCCTGTTTATTTTATTAGCAAAGTAAGCAGTTACTGCTAGATCAAGCGAGTTCCATTACGTAGGATCTCACGATCAAGGGCAGACAGGCTTAAAATAGCGGTACTCACTCTCCTGGGTGCAATGGGCAAAGCCCGCCAGGTGCAAGAGCTGAGCTCCACAAGATTGACCAGACACCCATCCCTCGTGCAATGAGACGTTAAGGTCTCTGGGGGTGCAAGGGCTGTCTGGATCGAAGAATATCTTATGGGGTAACTTATGGCTACCGCTTCAATGCCGTCAACCATGCTTGAGGAGATATACCAACCTCAATGGCTTGGAAGGCATGTACTACTAGTGCCCTTTCGTGTCTTTGATCTCTTGCCATCCGACAGATGCAAAGAAGGAAGAGCACACAGGCACCCACTAGAACCAAAGCTAGCACTCCTAACCCCGCCCACTCCTTCGGGCGATGAGCTGCTTGTAGAATCCAGGATGACAAGCCCTCCGCTGTAGACGGATCCACTCGGGTAGAGTTGACAGTTATAATCGCCACTCGAAGTTCTTGCATCAGTGTATCAAAACCACAGGACCAATTTCCTATAAGATACTCAAATAATGTGTTAGACAAATTAGCAACCTTGGACATATTGTGATAAGGTACTGAAGTGATGCACAGTCCCGGTGTTTTCCATTCACATACTGATTGAGCTAATTGCCATAAAGTAACCACTTGCTCCTGCACCAAATCAATCCTTTGCTTTAGGATCATAAGTCCACCCTTTCAACCAGGTGCCCTTTAAATAATAGGTACCTGTCAATGGGCCTTCAGGTAAGTCAAATCAGGCAGCTGTTTGATTGTACATCTTAATATAATCACTCTTATCACTAATATTCCTTACCCTAACAAAACACAAATTACCCAATAAACTAAAATTCTTTTCATATCCTATACTAGTTAATTCTATCTTCATAAGTAAAAAGGTAAATCCATGCTCTTATTACTAACAAAAAAGCAGGGAAAAACTTGGGCATCATGTCTCATGGGCATAGGAATTGGGAAGGCTGACAGAACCCCCCATCTCTGCTCTATTACTACTGGGGGTGTCCTCAAGATCACCAGGAACAGGAATAGCCACAGGATCTTCATTGTTGACCTTTCTCACCAACCGCTCCGGCACCCACACGGGATCCTGTCGATTCTGCGGAAACACACAAACAGACCCTCTCGCCCACGTTAATACAGGATCCGGGCCATGCCAGATGCCCGTCAAAACATCTTTCCATTTTACAAACCCTTGAGAACTTCCAGAGGCATTGTAATGTCTATCCACTGCTGAACAGCCTGAAGCATCCAAATTTAAAAAATTTAAGGTAAATAAGGCAAGGGATATTCTTTCTTTTGGGGTGCGGCCATATCCAATTCCCTCTTTTTGTTTTTGTAAAACCTCTTTAAGAGTGTGATGTGCACATTCCACGATTCCTTGGCCTTGAGGATTGTAGGGTAATCCATGATTAATTTGAACATCCATTTGAGCATAAAAGGACTTAAATTGTTGTGCTGTATAGGCAGGTCCATTATCAGTCTTTAGCTGTTGGGGTTTACCCCAGGCAGCCCAGGCTTCTAAGCAATGACCTATGGCATTGCGTGCTTTTTCACCACTCAAAGGCGTAGCATGAGTAATGCCTGAGCAGGTATCCACCGAAACATGTACGTATCGGAGAGTACCAAACTCAGCAATATGAGTCATATCCATTTGCCATATTTTCAATGGCAGTAGTCCTCTGGGATTAACCCCAAGACTAGGTGGGTGATGAAATACCACACATTGAGGGCAATTCAACACTATTTGTCGCGCATCTGCACGGGACAAGTTGAACTTTTGTTGTAAAGTCTTAGCATTAATATGAAAGTTCTGATGAAACTGAGCTGCTTGCTCTAAAGCAGAGCTCAAGAAGGCATATTCCATCCTTGTCCATTGATCAACCAGAGCGTTGCCCTCACTTAATGGTCCTGGCAAGCCTATATGGGCACGAACATGCTGAATATGAAAGCGCTCTTGTCTATGCCAAATAATATTCTGCAACCTTTTTAATAATGCACACACCGTACTGGTGTTCTTTATAGGACCTGCCAATTCCAAAATTCTTACTGCGTTAACTACATAATGAGAGTCTGAAATCACATTAAACGCAAAATTACATTTTTCAAACACTTCAATCACTATTTTCAATTCTATCACTTGAGGAGAACTAATATTAAATTGGCATAGAACTGGCTTCTGTCCCTCCACCATATAGGCACTACATCCGGTCTTGGACCCATCAGTAAAAATATTAAGAGCTCCTTTAACAGGCTCATTAGCAGTAATTTTTTGAAAGACTACCAGATGCTCCCTAAAAAATGATAATAAAGGATGTTTGGGATAATGATTATCAAGGACGCCTTCAAAACTACATTATAATATAGCCCAGTCATCCACTGTTCCACATAACACCTTCACTTGCTGAGCCAAATAAGGTATTATAATACTCATCGGTGGCAAGCCAAAATATTGTAAACATTGTTGTATTCCTTGCATGGCTAGTGTGGCTACTGCAGTAGGATAATACTCTAGGGATTTACCTGGGAATACCCTTGGATAAATCCACAACAATGGGCCATCCTGCCACAAAACATCAGAAGGTTGTGAATACGTCGCCAAAATACATAAAATAATTGACTTTCCTTCTGTACATCTCTGAAGAAAGGCACCCTGCAATTTTTTTCTCCGCCTTATTTAGGGATAATCGGGCTTCTGGCGTCAATTGACGGGGCGAATCCAATGCAGAATCCCCAACTAATATATTATATAGGGGCTTTAATTCATAGTTTGGTAAATTCAAATAACCTCATATCCAATTAATGTCTCCCAATAATTTCTGAAAATCGTTAAGACTTTTCAATCTATCTTTTCTAATCTCAAGCTTTTGTGGCACAATTTTTAAATTTTGAATCTTAGCTTAGTCGTAGCTGAAGATGCTGTATGGTTTTGGTATGCCTTGCCACTCTTTGCTGATTATTGTTTGTTGTGACTTCAGAGAGAGAACTACACCAAAGAACATCTTCTTATGTTATGGCAGAGTCTTCCTTAGTTTCCTCTGGATTAAACTGCCATTGCTGATTCATGAATGGTGATTCTGAGTGGAGAAAGCTAGGGCTGCTGAATCTGACTGGACTGATGATATCCTGGCAAGGCAGATTGTATTAGCATCAAAAACTCGTCCTAAATAGGTCCACATCATCCTTTGCCATAATAACCTTTTTTCTTTTTCTACTACCTCTGGTGGGTGGTCAGCTAGAAGAGAGGTTAAAGCATTTAAGTGTGGAGCGCCACTGCTGCAACCCTAAAATGGCGCCTGCCAGGCTAGTTCTTTGGAGTAAACAAGTCCTTATATGGTATGGAGACTGTGCTTGCTGGTAGCCTGATCAGTCGTCACGACCTCTTAGCCTATGATAGTGTGAAGCGTGGTATGGGCATATGGGCAGTCCCACGAAGAGCATTTAAGCACTGCTCGAGGGGTAGTAGGGGGCACACCCTTGTTTCCAGATGTAACCAAAGACCTGAGTAAACTGTCTCTGGAAGGAACTGGTGTGCTAGTCTTTCTTCCCGCTGGTCGGGGTGATCGGCACGGCACACTTCGTGGCCCGTACGGGGAGCACCTCTTTTTCCAGTGCTCCCGAAGTTCCAGAACCAGAGGCAGACAGGGTGATTGATCGGCAAGTGGTCGATAAGTGAGACCCTTCATTGAAAGATCTCGGAAGGAGACAATATTGTTTAAGGCCCTCGGTAGGAGGCAACATTGTTTAAGGTCCTCGGTAGGAGGCAAGCAAAAGTGAAAGTAAGACAGCTGGTAGGTAATATTCGTGCAGGGAGGTGTCTCTCCTGCAATAGTTGCTTTAGTGGTCTTGCTAACAGTTTTTGTGACCCTGTTGGAGTGTTTGTGCCTTAATTGTCATCGTCCAGGGCGTGAGTGTGGCTGCTGACCATGGGAACCTCTCCGTCCTGCCCGATGCAGCTGGCTCTTCATGAGCTCCTTGCCACCAAAGGGCTGAAATTTAAAGATAAAGTCCTGACTCGGTTCTTCAATGAAGTAGACGCTGTTGCCCCTTGGTTTGCTGTGTCAGGATGCATTACACTAACCAGTTGGGACAAGTTAGGGAGAGATCTAGATTTGGCATGGGAAAAGGGCACGTTGCATGATAAGAAAGGAAAGATAGGGATCAGGGGCCTTGGAAAAGACCTTCAAGGTAGAACATGGCCTTTAGAGGCTGTGCCAAAGTGTGACAGAAAAGGTTTGGGTTTTTCCTAGGGGCCGCTGGGGAAGGAATTCCCATAACGTGGAAGACAGAGGACTCGGTATGGGTTCCTCAGTGGCCACTTTCCTCTGAAAAGTTGCAGGCAGCTCAATGGCTAGTTCAAGAACAGCTGTCTTTGGGTCATATTAGGCCATCTGTGTCTCCTTGGAATACACCCATATTAGTCATAAAGAAAAAAAAATCAAGCATTTTCTCTTTCCACTTTCTTTTCCCTCTTCCTCCTCATGGTCCTCCTCAGACCCCTAGCCTAGGAACTGAAACCCTACCTATTTCTCTTCTGCCCAACTATAGCATCTTTACTGAAACAGTAGTTTTAAATTAAGGAGCAAGGTGATACATAGCATCACTTGCCTTATGTGAGGATTCTCTTGTTCTTGAGGCAACCAGGGCCAGTATTTAGAATTATAATACATAGTAATAGACCTAACCTCAACAGTTTCTCCCCTTTTTAAAAAAATCTAAGTAAAGACTCTTTTATTGTAATAGTGTATAATAGGAACAATTATGAAACAATCATAGAAATTATTACATAAGTGATACATTCAAAAAGTTTTCAGTAACTTAAGAGAAAGTATTTTATTATCCTATCTTGGTGAGTTTAGAGTTTTGTATCTAAATCATTTTTTTATCCTAATTTGCATTATTAACCTGAAAATAACTTCTTAGATCTAAAATATCTTTCTAAATGCTAAACAACTTCAGTTTAATTGTGAGACTATAGCTATCTAGTCTTCAACTCCATCAGAGACCTGAGGAAGAGTAAATATTACCTGAGTATGCTGGAAGTTTAGAAATGGAGCTTCCAGAGTTATAGAAATGACAGTCTCCAAAATGGTGGAGCATCTGTCTTTAGCTTTCTGGCCCAGAATATCTGATAGACCTTTTATGAAGCAGGAATTATGAATGACTCACTTACTATGTCTTGGCAGAGCTTGGCAGTCAGCTTCCCTGTGGCTGCAGGTTCTTTCTGGATGGCATTCTGTCTGCAGATGAAGTTAGGGCATTTTCTTTCCCCAGTGGCTAGCATGTCATAACTGAAGTAGCTCCATATGAAGGTTTCTGAAGCTCATCATTCTTTCCCAAGTTGAATGAGTTACTGCCAAGTTGACATGTCGTAATATCAAAAAGATTTTAAATTAATAATAATAATGTTTAAATGCCATATTCTGTGAGCTTCTAAGGTTTTTGAAGACTATCTATAGCGTATCTAAATAAACAAACATTGTCTGTCTCCAGCTAACTATTATCGGTATAACCCCAGGATGGATATTTCTGTGGTAATCCAGACTAGTATCTAACATGACCATGAGTTTGATTGACTGACTTCTTAATTTGCATTACTTAATTATCCTAAACAGTTTGTAATCACAGTAAAAGGATTGGGACTAAACCTTGTACTTTAAATGAGATGCATAGGCATAATACCTATATAAGAGTTGAACCATACATATATTATGTCACAACAAAATTAATCTTAAATTTTTTAACAGTATACAAAGATTTATACCAATGAAAACTTAAACCTGTATCAATATATAAAATTCTGTACCAATGCAATAAAATATAACCTCAATTTTGCATCAAAACATAAGGATCTCTACCAATGTAAGATTTTATGGTTTCAAAATGTCTTTTGCTTTAAGAGTAGATTCAGTAATCTACTCCTATTTGTCTAATTTTAAAAATTTTTATATACCCACTTCTTCCTCTCAACCCCTTCCCTTACCTAAGAAAGATAGAAGAAAAGGAAAGAGAAATCCCTGAATCTAACCTCCTATTTAGATTCCTTTCTGTCCAAGACCATAATTATTTGTAAATCATTCCCTAAAATGCTAACATATTTATAACTCATGAAATGACCAAAATCATCCACTGAAACTTAAAGGACTGGGACAGTCTTCTTATAATTGCTTTCTGCTGAATTGGGGTGAATATTTCCTTTTTGATGGCCCAAGAAGATTAGAAAAATGGTTAAGTCAAAAGAAAGCTTACTGGCATCATTTGTTGTCCAGTCTCTATATGTTGATTAAGTGAAGTCTTGAATGGATCAGTCTGAAAGGCTGAATAAATAGAGGTCATCTGGGATTAGCAGTCCTTGCCGAAGCTGTTCCAGAAGAAAGTCTCTGGAAACAGCATCAGTTTAAGGCAGGATCAATCACAGAGCTGAAACATCAGGTCTCAGCATCTCAACATCTTTGAAGGTGAATCCTGTCAGGGATGCTCTCCTAGTCTTTCATTCTGCAATATATAAACCTTACAAGTAATACATAGTTCTATAAAGACATTTGTTTGGCATGTTCAGGGTACACAGATCAATTAAAGATGATTTTCTGCTCCTTGTTTTAGCAGGTGAAAGATAACTGTCTTTCCTTAGAAGTTACTTTGATCATATGACCAAACTGCAATATAAATCTCTATTTGTACCATATGAAAGGATGATATATAATATTAAGTCATGAGAATTCTGTAGCCAGCAAGATTTATTGGCTATGTATAGCTGAAGTTCTGGCAGGAGACATTTACCTATCTAGTCAGTTTCAGACCTGTCCCCAACTGGAAGGATCAGCACAAATATCACCTGTTTGTTTAGTCATTTTGATTTTTTTCTGTCTGCTGCCAAGATATTCAGGGGTCTCCCTTTATCAAATCTGATCCATATTATTTTGGAAGGATCCAAAGCTTTTTCTTCTTTCCTGTTAATACAAATACAGAACCTCTCACCCAACATAGCATGTCCTTTTCCTTCCAGTCTAAAGTCATTAAAAAGTATAGATTGACCCAATTTGGCAGGCTGTTTTCTACCTAGGTCTGCTCCATTTTGACCTCTTTCAAGGAAGAATTACAATACCATCACAACCACTGAACATAGAACTACCTTCATTTGATAATTTAGAACATTTAAAACATGTTAAAACAATTATTATTTATTGAGACAAGGGTTCTCTGTGTAGCCTGGAGTGACTTGAATTTGCTCTGTAGGTTAGGCTGACCTGGAACTCACAAGGAACCTATTTGCCCCTGCCTTTGTCACCCAAGTATTGAGATCAAAGGCCAGGATTTGTTTATATATTTATTATCTATGTACGCTTGAAAACATATTAATTCCCATATTTTTCTTCCTTCTTTGGAGATTAATATCTATGTGGATATATATCTATATTTCCCTTTCTCTCTATGTAAATTAATCCAAAATCTTTCTTTGTATTCAAGTTTATTTAAATTTCCTTCCACTTATTGTATAAACATATTCCCAAGTAACCTTGTGTCTGCTTAGAGGTTTTGCCTTGGCTATGTGTCATGTGCTAGGGTGAGCCATAATCAGTTCTCCCATAGGATCCCACATTTAAAGAGACTGGTTGCTAATTACAGCGTGAAATTCTATTTTAAGTTAGCTTTTAGGAGCTACCATTAGTCCTCCCGTGGGAGCCCCACATTCCAAGGAAACAGGCTGGCTGCTCAGAGTAGAGTGAAACTCTACCCCATGTTAGCTCTCATGAGCATAACTTTTGTTTGTCTATTGGAGAAAAGCAAAACAGCTCTGCCCAACTCCAACTCTGGGTTCCCATGACCAGTAGAATATATCTTTACTAAGGCAAAATGCTTTTTTGCAACAGAAAAACATTATCTTTTGATTTGAAATTATAAACATACCTTATGGGAATAAAGATACTCATATTTTTCTTTCTTTTTATATAAATTTAATACTGATACATATTGATTGCTTTTATGTAACATTGTCAGTTCTTTAAAAAATTAATTTTAGAGGGCTAGAGAGATGGCTCAGTGCTTGTTGCTCTTACAGAGGACCCAAGTTTAGTTTCCAGCACCCAGATTAAGTAACTCACAACTGTGTGAAACTACAGCTTCAAGGAATCTTGATGCCCTTTTCTGATCTCCATGTGTACACCCACACATAAGCACATATATATGTAATTAAAAATAAAATAAAACTTTAATTTTAAAAAAGGAAATTTTGGAAAAATGTATTTGTAATATACAGTACAACTGACTTGGTCATTTTCTTAGTTTTCAGGGTTTTGAAGTATGTTGATTCTGTTTTGTAATGAATGAGGTGGAAAAAAGGAACAATATAATGAAATTCTTTTAATGTTCTTTTAAAGGCAGTTAACTTGTTTCATTCTCAGTCGTATTCAGCTTTGAGGGTATTTTTAATCTTATGTTTGTGATATTCTTTCAGATTTGTATACTTATGTGTATGAGTGTTCTGCATGTATGTATGTCTATGGATCATGTGCCTGCCTAGTACCCACTGAAGTCAGAAGAGAGTGTTAGGACTGGAGTCACACTATTGTGAGCTACCATATAGGAATTGAATCTGCATCATCTTTAAGAGCAACCAATTCTCTTAACTTCTGAGCCAAGTCTCCAGCTTCTTGTGACATTTTTTCAAGAAGAGAATTGTTTTGTTTTGATTTGATATGATTTGAGACAACGTCTCTCTACAGAACTCTGACTATCCTGGAATGCCATGTAGTCCTGCCTTGAACTCATAGAGATCCACCTGCCTCTGCCTCCCAAGTGCTGGGATTAAAGTAGTGCACCACATGTCTGGCCTTAAGAACTGTTTTTTTGTGGCCTCAGAATTCAGTTTTGCTTTAACCTATGATTCAGAATAGTGACAGAACAAAGATATTGTTGCATATTGGTTAAAAGTCTGAACTAGAGTTAGACTTCTGGCTTAAACTACTTACTATATCAGAACCTTGGCCATAGTCCTGTTTCTGTCACTCTGTTTCCTTAGATTTAAATTTGAAAGAATTAAAGTATCTTGAGTTAGAAATTCTGAATCTTTCGTTTCTTCTTTCTTTTTGTTTTTTATTTTTGTTTGTTAGTTTTGTTGTTGTTTTCAGAAAGGGTTTCTCTCTGTGGCTCTGGTAGTCTCAGTCTGTAGACCAGGCTGGCCTCAAACTCAAAATTCTTCCTGCCACTGCCTCCTAAATGCTGGGATTAAAGTTGTTTGCTACCACCTCCTGGCCAGAAATTCTGAGTCTTGGGATTCTATACACGAAGTTCTCAAGTTGATACCTGGTAAGGTACATGTTAAGGAAATATTAGCTCTTACTGCCAATTCAGTAATAATTAAAGTGTCTCAAAAAGTTAGAAAAAAATACCTCAGTCCCTAATTTTGAGCAGCCAACGGGCACAGCATGGC
Source organism: Rhabdomys pumilio (assembly GCA_030674055.1). Classification (NCBI taxonomy): domain Eukaryota; kingdom Metazoa; phylum Chordata; class Mammalia; order Rodentia; family Muridae; genus Rhabdomys; species Rhabdomys pumilio. The sequence continues at coordinate 22,972,532 of JANHMN010000009.1, forward strand.
AAATGCATTTTTTATATGTAATACAATATATATTTGTTTATATAGTAAATCTCAAATATCTAAATATGTCACTGAAGATTTTGATTAAACCTAGACTGCGCTTATGTTAGGAAAGTGTTCTACCATTGAGCTAATTGGTCAGTTGGTCTGTCTGTCTGTTCGTCCATTCGTCCGTTCGTCCGTCTGTCCATCCATTTAATATATTTAAAGTTTATATTAAGATATAGATTAAATAGTTTCTATATTTTAAATGCATGGAGAAATAATATTTTATAGGCTGTGAAAATTTCTGAAATCCACTGTCCACAAATGAACACTCACATAAACATATATTCTCATTAATTTCTGTGTTGGATATGGAATGCTTTTGCATTCTAAAGTTGTTTCTACAAAGATAATTTATCTAGAAGACTTAAAAATAATGTTTATACTTTTCAGGTAAAAGGTTTTGTTGACCTTGGATTTGCTGTAGACTATAATGACTTGAAAATTTAAACTGAGTGGTCTAGTGTGATGAGGATGCTGTTTCCCTATGAAAGCCATCCCTTTATAAGTACAAACATTATATGTAGCCTATCCAAGTCAATGCTTTGAGGATAAATTGGAGTAAAATTTACCTAATAAAAGTCCCTTAAATAAGGAAAGCGGTTGTATTTCCACAAGCCAGTTCTATTTGAAAAGCTGATTTATCAGATCTAAAAACAAAAACAGAATTACCTAGTTTAATTGGGAGGAGTGTGTAGTTTTATATTAAGGGATACATTCATTTTGATTGTACATGCATCTATCTATCTATCTATCTATCTATCTATCTATCTATCTATCTATCT
>JANHMN010000009.1:22973371-23020831 GCA_030674055.1 Rhabdomys pumilio
TCTATCTATCTATCTATCTATCTATCTATCTATCTATCTATCTATCTCTTGTTGAGTCCATTTGGCTTGTATTTTTATAATTTCAGAGTTCACCACTTGGATAGCCAATTAGAGGGTTTATCCCTGAGAAAGATTTTCTGTCTCAACAAGCATTAGTTGTTGTCAAGGGGTGGGACCTCATGAGTTTCCCTTTCCCCTGTTAGCAAGTCTCTGGTGCCACGATTGTTTAAGCAGCTAAATTGTTGGGTATCGTGAATGAAGCTTCGCTACCTTTTCGAGAAGACACACTCTCACAGTAGACTTCCTAGTTTGCTATTTTGTTGTCTTTTGCTCCCCTCTTCCTCAGTGTTCCCTGACCCTTAGGTTCAGGAGTCATATAGATGTATTTATTCAGTTGGGGATAGCATCCTTTCCCACGATCCATTGTTTTTCTGCATTATGACCTGCTCTGTTTTTTTGTAATGGTCTCATTTGCTGTAAAGAGACAGCAAAAGACCCTGTTTGATAAGGGGATAAGAGCTATAGTTAGCTTTGGACATAATGAAAAAATTTAGGATGTAATAAGGAATTATACTATTGTAGAAAAAAGATGCTAGTAGGTTCTCTACTACCATAAGGGCCATTATCTCACCAGCCCTAGCACTCACTGTATTCTTATATTCCTGGAAAATAAAGAAGGTAATGTGGAAAATATATGGAAAATATATGAATTACTGCAAGTATGACCTTGAAGTAAGGTAGATGTTACTATATAAAACTTAGACTTCTTTTCACATAATCTTTTTGTAACTTGTAACTTTTCTATGGATCTAGTATTTGACCTGATGTTTTCTTCACAGTGGCTTATCTCCTGCCGAAGCAGAGTTCAATTACCTAAACACAGCACGTACCTTAGAACTCTATGGAGTTGAATTTCACTATGCAAGGGTAAGTAAAGAAAAAAATTACTTAGATGTTGAGTAAGGCCTCTTTCCTTTGTATTAAGGATTTTAAAATCTTTTTGTACAGTGCTGGAATGATTGGACCAGGGCCTCAAATACTCTTACACTTAGCCATAAACCCCAACTCCTCAAAATTTTAATTAATTGAGAGAACTAGGTAACAGGATAATTTGTGTTTGCTGCTGACATAGCTGCACTAAAAATTTCCTCTTGAAATAAATATTTCACAATAACATAAGTACAAGATGGGTGGAAATGAATTGTTTTTTCCTTTCAGATGTTGGTTTATGTTGCAAAATCAATGTAGACTGTAGAGGACGGTTGTTTTTGAATATTTGTTTTGTAAACAAAAGGTTGCCTTAGAGGCAGTGCTTTTGTCAAAATTTTTGCTAATCATGATTATACAAGATGCCCTCTTGTCACCAAGGCTTGTTTTTTTGTTTCAAACACTGAGCTATCTCATGGTTGAATTTTATTTGTAAAGCTCATGTCTTCCTGTCATGTCTTTAAAGTTATAATCACTGGCTTTTCACAGTGTAACACTTTTCCTGTTGAAACATTTTTGTGTTTCAGAGATTGTTATCCTCTGAGCTATATTTGTGAAAGGCTCCACCATATGTTGTTATATTTCTTTTTGTGATTTGTGAAGATTTTAATATTTCTTTGAAGTTCTTAAAAGTCCAGCTGTTTTCAGTAGAATTATAGTCATCTATTGAGTCAGCAGTGAAATTTTTGTTCCCTTAGACACATTCTTGAGCAGAATTAGGCTAGTATTAGCCATAAATGGGAGTAAGAGCCACAATTTTCCTTAGTTAAATTATTTTGAACTTGCCTCAATACAAACATGCAGGTGCAGAATGCACTGGGAAGTACTCAAAGTTTAGTCGTGCAGTGCTTTTGTCACTCAGGGTCTCACCCAGTCAGGTTCTGGGCAAAGAACTCTACCTTTGATGTTTCACAAAGCATATGTCTGTCTTCACTTTTTTCTCCTGTTTTTTGCGACAGTGTTTCTCTATGTACCTTTGGCTCTCCTGGAACTTTGTATAGCTCATTTGTCCTGCAACTCATTCTGTAGACCAGGCAGGACTTGAACTCAGAGATTTGCCTGTTTCTACTTCATGAGCAATGAATTAAAGGCCTGTGTCACATAGTTCAGGCCTTTCTGTCCACTGTTAGAATCCCTATGGCCTGGTTTCCTCAAGAGATTGGTATCTTATAATTCCTTAATTGTCTCTTGAATGTTTTGCTTTTTTTTTTTTTAATGGTTCTTTACTCTCCTTTCATATTTGGGGTTTATTATTTTTACACCTAGGTTTGTTACATATTCTCATTGGTGTTTGTGCAGTAGGTTTTTTTGTTTGTTTGCTTGTTTTGAGGAAAGTTTACAACTGATACAACCACATTTTAAAATTAGGTTATGCTTTAAAATGTCCAGTTAAAACTTATGTTTGAGTATCATAAGCAAAGTGTATTTAAATAAGAAACAATTGTTTGTGCTCTGCTTTCAAATGGAACAGAGTTATTTAGAGTTAAATGCAAAGTTAGATAAAGCACATATAACTAACTATATTATTACTTACTGATATAGTTAAAGTAGTTCTCATTTTCTTTAACTGTTAGATTGTAAAACAGTTTCTGAGACAGTACTAAATATAGAGTATCAGGTTAAAGAGATTAGAGTTTTGATTGATCAGTTATTTGGGAACATGTTTAATACACAAACCAAACCAAAGAATGCTGCACATGGTGGCACATGCTTATCATCTGAGCACTTGGGAGCCTGAGACAAGATCATTCAGCCCAGGCTAGCCTAACAGCACAGTAATATGATATCTCTAAAAAAAAAAAAAATTTTTTTTTAAAGGCCAAGAAAGCCATTATTTTTTGTCTGGGCATACTAAGACCTCAAAAGATTGTTCAGTAAATATAAAGGGACTTTTCCAAAAAGAAGAACACAAAAAGAAAACTTAAGCTTATTTGAGTATCAGAAGTAAAGTGTATTTGAAAAAACAAGCAAGCAGAAATGTTTGTGCTCTGTTTTCAAATAGAGCAGACTCACAGTTATTTATTTTAAAACATATATAGATATATTTTAAGCCATCGTTGTGGTAGTGGTATCCCGTGTTTTTCCCTGGTTGTCCTAGAACTTGCTCCGTATACCAGGCTGTCCTTTGACTCAGAGATCTGCCTGCCTCTGCTTCCCAAGTGTATGCCCCCATTTCATTCAGTTAGTGAAATTTTAAGTTAAAAAGAAACAGAGATGATTTGTGGGGAACCACAAAGGACTATTCCTTTCCAGGTAGCATGTTATGTATGTTCAGGTCTTTGAGTTTTAAAACTTGTGCAGCTTTGTGTAACCATTGCTACAATTACAATAGGAAACATATTGATCACCTCAGAACACACACACCTCTGCTGTGCCTTTGCAGTCAGTTTTCCATTTACCCTTATCCTGTCTCTTGTTGACTATCGGTTTAGCTTTTCTTTTAAATGAATTTACCATGTCTTATATTGACAGTTATTAGCTATTTCAGATAAGTGGTTTAAGAGACAGATAAATAGGAGAAATGTGTGGATGTGAACTACGGAGGGATTCACATAGAAGTCTATGGTCTAGACTTCAGTTTGGGTTAGACAGAAACTTAAAGAAGACAAAAGCTGAATTAGTAAAACACGAAATTATGTTATCACAAATCACATCGTCAAACTGATGTTGCCTAACTAGAATAGGTTTTTACTAGGTTGGAGGAAGATAACATGGGGTGTTAACTATTGTTCAAATGACTTCCATGCCAAGCTAAATAGTTAAGGCATTTTTGTACAGATACGGGAGAACTATTATGTTCTTCCAATGAGTTCACAGAACAGATAATTGAATAAAGGCTCTACTCTTTATTATTTAGAATTTTGTAGAGGAAAAAAGTAACAGTAATAAGTGATGAAGAAAAGCAAAATAAAAAAAGAAAAGAAAAATAAAGTAAGTCTTGGATTATATCTGCCTAGACAGAGTAATCAACCCGTAATAATTCTGCATCACTAAGGTCTGTCAGATGAGTCTGGGCCAGAAGACTGAAGATTTGATGCTCCAACGTTTGGTTCTGGTTAGTCAACAAAATGATGGACTGGGTATTAAGACTATCTTGTACCTCACTGGTACAAATAGGAATAATTATGCTCTAATTGTATTTTGAGAGAAAAGTTTTATTTTAACAGGAAGGGTGATATGTAGGAGGAGCTAAGGGGGAAGGAGCACCGAGAGGAAGAGATGGAATAAGGAGAGGAGAAGATGAAGTAAAGGAGAAACTAGGTGATGAGAGAGAGAAAGAGAGAGGGGGGGGCATGGAGGCAGAAGTTCACGTGTCTCCACCAGTCAAAGATAGTTTATATATCTAGGTTGGGTATTGGGTTACACTTCTGATTGAGCATTACCATACTTATAAAGCCTTTGATTAACATTTTTTAAAAAATTGTATAAAAGCAAAAAGGAAAAGGGGGCATGGGCTAGGGGTTTTCTAGGGAGAGGAAATGGGGAAAGGAGATGACATCTGAAATGTAAATAAAATATCCAATAAAAAAAAAAAAAGTACATCTTGAAGCTACAGTTTAAAGGATTTGTTTCATTAATTTGGTCTGATTTCAGAACACATGGATTTAAGAGGTTAAAGTATGCCATTTCAAGTGAAAAGGCAAAACTGTTTCAAAGATTGACATTTAAGAAAAATATTTAAAGTCTTTTCATGTTCAATAATGCAGAATAGTCTATTTAATTTGAATTGTCATCATATGAAAGCTCTTACACATTCTTCAAAACATAATTCATTTTCTTCTCTGTGGTCTTTGAAACTCAAGAGCAGTCTATTTTTCAATGATATTGTTAATACATATTGTTAATCATAGGATTTTCCATATCATGTGGATATTTTATTATAATCAATTAATATTGATTTTTTTTAAAAAAAAACTTTCTGTGTGTGGTATTATGGTATTTATGTGTTTGTGTACTGGAACATGTGTACATATGTATATAGAATTCCAAGGTTGATGTCAAGAATCATCCTTGATTGTTTTTATACCTTATTTATTAAGACAGGATAAATAAAGCCCAGAGCATGCTGATATGTCTAGTCTTGTAGACAGCTTCCTAATGTTTGCCTTTTTCCTCCCCCCAAGGCTGGAATTGCAGGTGGGCTGCCAAGGCCACAAGAACCTGAACCCTGGTCCCCAAGCTTGTGTAGCAAGGGCTTACCTTCTGAAACATCTCTTTAGCTTCTAGAGTAGCGAATGTTAATAATGCCACATTTCAGCTTGGTTTGAAGTTTACCGTTTATCAGACAACAACAAACTATTTGGATTTGTTGTTAAGTACAATTAAATTTTATGATATCTTTGAAATGTGTGGTTTTTTTTTTTTAAATCTCATCCTGTTTTAATTATTTTAGAGTGTCATGTATTTATTTATTTTGAAGGATCAAAGTAACAATGAAATCCTGATTGGAGTGATGTCAGGAGGAATTCTGATTTACAAGAACAGGGTACGGATGAATACTTTTCTGTGGTAAGGATTTCTACCAATACTTTTGATTTTATCATAATATTATCAAATAAAATAATATCAAATTAAATAGCCTTTAAACTGTTTTTGTCAGCTTGCTTGTGTGGTACAGTTTATACTTTATTTTGCCTCTGGGACCTATCCAAAGATAGCAAGATAACTTATTTCAATGTCTTTTTTTTTTTTTTTAAATCTAATTATTTTTATTTAATGTATGTTTCTGTTTTACCTGCATTTATGTCTCTGTGTGAGGGTGTTGTGTCCAGTGGAACTGGAGTTAGAGATAATTGTGAGCAAGCTGTATGGGTGCTGGGAATTGAACTCAGGTCCTCTAGAAGAGCAGTCGGTGCTCTTATCTGCTGAGCCATTTCTCCAGCCCTCAATATAGCTTCCTAAAAATATTAGTTGATAGAAGCCATGTAGTAAAAGGCAATGGCAAGCAAGTGAATTTCCTGGAAATAGCCCACTGTCTTACATGACTGTAATGAGTGTACCCTGGAGAGGCTCAGCCTCAGATACTTCATCTCAGGTTTGCTTCTCATTACTGATAATGCCTTCTCTGCTATTATTACATAGCCTAATAATTCCTGGGCATCAGCCCACCCAGTTGGACAAATTTCCTTCAGATCAGCATGAAGATGGATGTTCATGAATAATGCTGTTTAGATGAATTGATAACTTCTTGATTTAATTCAAATGGCTTTAGGAAGAAAGCTTTAAGGAGATGATTTTACTTGTTTTGCCAGAAAGATGTAATGAAGTTAGAATCAAGAATAGATTATGTCCCCTCCTCATAGAATAGTAAGTAAAGGCTGCATAATGAGTACAGGAGCCAGCGGGAACCACAACTGGGGCAATGAGGATGAATATAGGAAAGGCAGAAAGAATATGTAAGAGACAGAATATGGGAGAGCTGCTGGTTAATACCATGGCAGCCAGCAAGAGTATTTTCTCAGTGTCTTTTAAAGGTAAGCAACAGAAAATATGACCAATTCCAGGAAGATAAACAGTGACCACAAATGCTTACATGCAAAAGTTTATGGTATACAGTATCTATGTTTGACCATTTGAAGGCTGTTTCCTTCAGGCTTAGACAGTCTCTCAATAACATATGTGTAAGTGGAGGAACTCGGTAGGCTAAAAACGTGCATCTTAATTAAAAACAAAACAAATGTCAGCCGACTCATTCATGATTAATCACAAACTAGAAGTCAGCTAAGGTTAACTCCAGATGTGCTCCTCACATGTCATCCTTTTTTAGTCTACACAAGCCAAAGCTATCTCAGCTATTGACTTAGAAAGACTCTTCCTATCTTAGGTGGCCCCTCAAGAAATATGGCCCTTACCCATCATTTGTACATGAATCTTAGCATTTATTCCTTGTCTTAGGTTGATCCACCTCTGAGAGAATCTTACCTATCTTGTTATCAGTCATGGAGCAGAAAGTTCTGCATGTCTTAGGTTGCCACCTGAAAACACAGCTCTTACCTGTCATTGGCACGTGAATAATCTTGTATCTCTTGTATTCATGGCCTGTCTTAGGTTGAGACGGTTTTCAAGATGATCTTACCAGTCTTTGACTACCAACTTCTGCTAGGGAAGATGTTGGAGCTTGAATTTAATGTAACTTTGCTTTGACATCTGTTAAAGCTCTGATGATTTCTCTCATAAGAACAGGTAATACACATGCCATAAAAGGGATCATAAAGCCAAATCCTAGTATGCCCAATAAGAGAGATGTAAATGAGGACCATGAAGGAATAACACAGATGTTGGCAGACTCATTCATGATTAATCATAAGCAAGAAGTCAGCTAAGGTTAACTGGGAATGTGCTCCCCAGAAATAAGGAATGCAATGAGCTCTCATAAATTGCACTAAAAAAGAAAAACAAACTAGGGACAGATTTGTGATCAAGGAAAGAACATTCATTCTAGACCAGAATGAAGCCTCAGGTGTACACTATGATAAACCAAAGACATGTGTAACTGTTACTTTGAACTTATGAGCATATAGAATGAAACAGTGCTTTGAATGTAATATCAACATCCTTCAGTAACTCACCTTTTGTGTCACATTTTATCTATGAGGCATTTTATAAAGAACTTTTGTCTACAAGGTATGATTGCCAGAGAAAAGAAATAAAGTGTGGCTTTTGGGGCTCTGTCCTGTCCACCAAACATATATATGTATATGTCTGTCTATATGTATGTACATATGTGTGTCGTTATATGTATATATATATATATGTAAGTATGCAAAAGTATATGTGTGTGTCTCTCTGTCTGTCTATGTGTGTATGTGTGTGCTTGACTTTCTCCCTTTCTTCCTTTTCTTTTCTCTCTGGTTTAGAGTTAAGGAGCTCTTTGTAAAACTGTCCTAGCCAATGAGGGGCCCTTGAGCCAGAGAGAAAAAAATTCAAATAACTAAAGTTTTTTTCTTAGTCTCATGTTCCTATCAGCAGGAGTTAAATTGCCATAAGCCAGTGGCTTTTAGCCACAGAATAACAAAGAGTTAAAGAAGGTAGAAATTGCCCAAAGTAACCCCTTTTGCTGTCTGCCTCAGTTTACACTGTGATGCTGAGCCAGCAATCAATACTTTTTTTCTTAGAGAATATTCATATATTATAAGAATACTCAGTTTATGGTTGCTTTTGTGTTAAGATCTGCACTTACTGTTTTTAATTTAGGTGTAAACTTTGAAAGGCCATTTTTTGGCTAAAAGAGGGGCATGGCTACTTAACCAACAACTCAGTACTATGTATGGTGTTTTAAATTATTACAAACATGTTTGTTCTGCAAATGTTTCACACTTGTACTTTCTTTGTCTTAACCATCTGCTATCGTTTGTGTATTGTCTTTGCTCTCATTGTCCCAGATGGGTCACCACTATGATTTATGATTTCTATATTTCAAAACAATGAAAAAGAGAAAGCATCTTATACTTCTTTAGTGGATAAATTAAAAAATTTAAAAATTACTTTGAGCTTATCACTGTGCTTAATGTAGTTAAGGTCATTTAAAAATTTATTTTTGAAATATAAGTTCTCACATCATGAATCAGAAAGCATTTTTTCTTCACTTATTTTAAGGTTAGATTTGTTCCTTACACATATAAATAATTATTACATTGCTGTAATTTGAGATTGATATACAAGCTTCAAAAGAATGAGAGCTAAGATAAATCAATGCACATTTGAAAATATTTTCTATAATTCTTTTTTTCATCTTCTCACATGTACGTTCAGTTTCACTTTTTAAAGAAAAGTGGGTGGGGACATATCCTCATAGAAGCAGGGAAGGGGGGAGGGGATAGGGGGCTCCTGGGTGGGGAGGGGATGGGGTATGGGAATAACATCTGAAATGTAAATAAAATACCCAAGAAAAAAATTTATTTTTGAAATAAAGTGACTTTAAGCGGAAGAAACAAATTTGACATTTTATGGTATCAGTGTGTTTTTTTTTTTAAATTTTTTTTTTATTTATATGAGTACACTGTAACTGTCTTCAGACACACAAGAGGGCATCAGATCCCAATACAGATGGTTTGAGCCACCGTGTGGTTGCTGAGAATTGAACTCAGGACCTATGGAAGGGCAGTCAGTGCTTTTAACCACTGAGCCATCTCTCCAACCCCAATGTGTTTCTTTTGTATACCTCCTAAATATTTGATTTTTTCCAGTATCATTTTTATTCTTAGTAGACTTGCATAATTAGCTACTTTAATAATATTCTGGTAAAATAAAAATTAAAGTATTATAGCTAACCAAAATAAATATAAGATTTATAAAATATTTTATAAATATTTTAAAAAAGGTTGTGTATGGAGCTGGAGAGATGGTTCAGTGGTTAAGAGCACTGACTGCTCTTCCAGAGGTTCTGAGTTCAATTCCCAGCAACCACATGGTGGCTCACAACCATCTGTAATGGGATCTGATGCCCTCTTCTGGTATGTCTGAAGACAGCAACAGTGTAACATACATTAAATAAGTAAGTAAATAAATAAATCATTGTTTTTTTTTGTTTTTTTTTTTTAAGGCAGTGTATGGTAATACATACCTGTAATCCCAGGACTTTTGCAATCCAACACCTTTGAAATATTGTTTTGCGATAGAAATGCAAATAAACATACTAACATTGAAAATGCAGTTTCTTTAAAACTGAAAAAAATGTATTAGGCAGAATGTTCTAGAGGAACAAAAAGGAGAGACAAAGGGAAAGGGGGAAAAAGAAGGAAATGGGATTTTTTAGAGTATCTTACATTCTCGTCTTAACAGTGGCTATCTGCTTGTTGGAATGGTAGAGAAGCCTAGGTTCAGCCTAAGAACTTGAGCAGTTTCAATCCAGTGCTGAGAGCTTGGAAGTTCCCTGAAAAGTTGTGTCTGTATCCGAAGACTGAAGAGCTAGAATGTAATACCAACGCAGAGTAACAGGAGCAGTGTCCTGAAATGAACTCGATTCAGAAGCAGAGAAGGCAGGAGTACATCCCTAACCTCTTTATGTCTGACTGCTGAGATTGGGTCTTCCCCTTAGTTAAGCCTCTCTTGAAAACCCCTCTGTGACACTCTTAGAGGTGTGTCCTCAGTGCTTCTAAATCCAATTGTGATGATTAATTTTGATTGACAAGTTAATGGGATTGGTATTACCATGGAAACAAGCCTTTAGGCCTGTCTGTGAGACTTCCCTTGCATGGCTAATTGGGGGATGTCCCTTCCTGGAGGATTACAGCATTTCATGAGATGAGGTCCTGGACTGAATAAAAAGATCACAAGTGTTGCCCTTATCATTTTGTGTTGCCTAACTGTAGACTCAACTGCCTTATGTTCCTGCCACTATGCCTGCCCTGCCTAGATGAGAGTCAAAATTATCCATTCTTTTTTTAACTTGCTTTTGTTAGGATTTTGTCACAATAACAGGAAAAATAAGGAATACCAAGATAATTTATGCCAGGACTGGGGTCATTGCTGTGTTAATCTTGACTGTGTAGTTCTTAGGCCTGTGGAAATAGTTTGTGGGGGAAAGTGTAGAAGAGTTTAGGCATTTGGACTAGAAAAACCCAAAATTCTGTACACAGAACTTCATGGATCATTGTGATGTAAGTTTGGAAGGCCAAAATGCAGAGAACTGGACAGTGGAGGCCTAGCTCATGACGGTTTAAAGAGGAACAAGGTTTGTATGGGAAACTGGGCTAGAGGCCTTTTCTATTATATTCTAACAAAACAAAACAAAAAACCTATCTGACTGTATTTGGCCCATGGCCTGAGAACTTATGTTAGGCAAAATTCCCAAGGAATGGGCTAACTTACTTGGCAGAGGAAATTTCAAGGCAGTATAGTATTTATACTCTATGGCTTGCTGCTTACTCCTCTTCTCCAGGTTACACTGAGTAAAAGTAAAAAGTGGAACAGAGAGATATGAAATATGCAGGTTTGTGAGGAAAGGAGTATGAGCAAGTATAAAACTACAGAAAAGGCAAATTAAAAGCAGCTGTAATCATTAGTAATTTGTATCATTAAAGAGCAACCTTCACACTGACTCAAGAGGAATGGTATTCCAGAAACATTGAAGATTCCATCTTGTGAAAATGCAAATTAAATTGAAAACAAACAAACAAACCCCTAAACTGAGAATATTACCCAAGGGGTTTCTTGCTCAAAAACAACTGTCTGAAGAACATGTTTCACCACACAGGCTGTAAGTTAGGTCCGTCCTGAGCTGGTAACACAATTTAGCACCTTTGTGCTCATGATACTGGTTTTGCTGGTATTGAGGAGGCCATGCCATTTAGTATAATGGTTCCAGAGATTTGCTAAAGCCAGATAGTATGTGGGAGTCCCAAGTAGAAGGCAGCGAAAAGCTACTACCTGAAGTTGTGAAGGTGAAATTCAAGTTACAGTGGAGACCCCAGGATTTTACTGTGGACCAAGGGATGCCCAGTGTAGGAATACTACAGGAAGTGGAGTGGAACTCGTCCCAGAGTCTGTGTGCTGCAGGCAGCATAACCAGACAGGCAGCATAGCTAGACAGGCAGCATAACCAGACAAGCAGCATAGCTAGACAGGCAGCATAACCAGACAGGCAGTATAACCAGACAGGCAGCATAACTGACTGCCCAACACTTGGAGCCCCAGAAGCCTCGTACGGAACTACAGGTTTTGACTATTTTCCTTGCAGAGTTTCAATCTTGCTTTATGCAAGTTGGGTTTAAGAAAACCAAGCAATGAATGTTAATATTAAAATATTATTTAGAATATTTAGAAAATACTCTATAATACAAATTTTAAATATTGCTTTCAGTAATTAATTAGATGATATTTAAAGTTGTTTGTCCTATTAAGCCCATGTCACTATGTACTATAAAGGATTTTTTCCAACTATTCTCAACAGTACACAGTACAACAAAACTTATGCAAAGATGTTAAGATTGTAAAAGAGGGACAGAGAATTCAGCTTTCCAGTCAGACATGTAATGTGTTCACTATCTTGCTCCCACAACAAAGAGAAACCCAATAAAAACCGAAAATCAATGATCCTTGGGTTCTTCAAGGAGTTGGAGGCACTAAATAAACTCCTGCTGTGAGAACTGGAGACAGATGGCTACAGAGAACTGACTGTTGTTTAGGAGTGCTTGAAAGGTGGCTGACTGGTTGCTGAGTGGCAGAAGCTAGATTGGTTTGAGAAAAACCTTCTGCATGTCCCATCTTCTGAGATTCTTCAAGCTTCATGAATTTAAGTACCAGGTGTGCTTTCCTGTTCTCATGGTGAGAGCTAAGGGGCATAGGCCTATATGCCACTTTGATTTAATCATAAGATTAAACTGGATTCCTCAGCTCACATCTTAAAGGTCCTGTCAACAAAGGTCCTGTGTAATAACAGGATTACAACTGAAAAACTGCAAGGAAAGCAACTTAAAGATAGCAAGAGAACCAGGAATAAGGGTACTAGAAGAACCTAAGCATAGCCTTTTGTCAGATAAACATGAAGTTTCAGCTAAGGAATGTTTATCTGGGTCTTTTTATTCAGTAAATTATATTTGTGTTCAACTGCAAATTTCTAGAGATTCAAAGTCAAAGGGAGAATGTTGAAAGAAGGAAAACACCAAAATACCTTTTGGGGGTGGGGGTGGGGCAGGCAGAGAAATCAAGCTTAAGAATTGCATGACACTTGTCTTGAGAAAAACTATGACATTTTTGTAAGTATTCAAAGAAAAAAGCCAAATCAATTAGTCTATTTCAGAAGCAAGAGAAAACTAGATTTTCTCAAACAGAAATTAAAAGAATCTTACCCAATTTTGTGAGGAATGCTAAACTAAATTCTAAAACAGCAACCATCTTTGAAATTTAAAAAGGCAGATTATCAAAGTGGGTCTTAAAAGTTTGTTGTATAATTGATATGCTTTATGAAATTCACTGTCAATATAATCAGTGTTTGAGGTATGGTTATAGAACACAGCATTACCCAATCTAATTTTGAACCATTTTCCTTACCTACAAAAGATTGTTATGAGCTACTTTCTATCTCTGTCTTTCCTCTTACCACCATCCCTCCCTAATCACATGTGGATACTGGATATTCTAAAATGGTACTGTGTGTTTGAGTGATTCGTTTATCATGTTTCAACATGCATGTAAAGAGCATATATCAATATTTTCATTGCTCAGTGATACTCTATCCCTTAGTTACATGCCATTTTGTCTCACAGCTCATCAGTTGTTTCTTTAGGCTGTTAAGACTCTAGTGCTCAGATGCCTTTAATCCTAGCACTTGGGAAGCAGAGGTAGGCAAAGGTAGGCAGTTCAAGGCCAGCATGGTCTACAGAGTGACTTCAAGGACAGTCAGGGATACACAGAGAAACCCTTTCTCAACAAACTAGCAAACAAATAACCCAGTGGTACACTGCATATTTACAGAAGTGTTGGTAGGGGGCATAAACAAAAGGGTAGAACTTCTGAGTTTGCTAAACTTTTCCCTCATGCTGTGCTATCATCTTCCTCCCTATTGGGGGGGGTCTGTGTTAATTTTACCATATTCTCCCCACCATTTGTTGTTTGTCTTTTGGCTTAAAACATCTTGGCCGGTATAAAATGATACACTGTCTTAATTTTACTTTCTATCGTTTTATGGCTAATACTGTTGAACATATTTTCATTCGCTTGTTCTTTTATCTGTTCTCTTAGAAATACACAGATGGATTGAAAAGTTATGTGTATGCTGTTCACAAGGCATATATATATATATGTATGTATGTATGTATTCACACACACACATATATGAATGAAATATAAAGAGACAGGCTGGTTTAATTCATTATAAAAGATTAACCAAGGGCATGGAAACCAAAGGAAAAGTATTACAGCTATCTCATTATACAAAATGAGCATTAATCATTGCTTGAAAGGATACATTTGTAAGAAACACAAAGTCATTCAAGTGGACTTTTGCTCAAGATCTTTATCTGGTTGGTGTTGCAATGTGTATTCATTGATGGTTTTCTGACATTTGTAAAATGAAGATGACTAGAAATTAGATTAGGTTTTCTGTCTTAATAATTTAGAAGTGAATAACACTTTATATTGTTTATGTTGCTTATGTGATTTTTTTTTTAGTGTTGATATATACATTTAAAAATCTATGTATCTCTTTAAAGGTTTTCAAATGATTTACTTTCTTTCCACATATGTAGGCTGTTTTACCTAGTTTTCTTTTCATTTTCTAAAAGTAATACCCTCCCTCATATGAGAAAATAGTATATCCATGTTGTTTTATCTCTATGAAGTAAGAACACAAGATATAATAATAAAACAAGAAGTAAAATAAGAAATTTAACCCTGCAGCTTGGAATTTGGCTCAGTGTTAGAGCACTTGACTAACATGTGTAAAGTCCTGGGTTCAATTTCCCAGCAACACAAATAAGGTTCAGACCTAAAACTTAAGCTTATATCTCCTCTATTTTAAATGGTTCTGCCTGAGTTGGACTGTCATATTTGTCTTCTGAAGTGATTGAAATTTGAGAAGTTATTCTCTGAAAGTATTCACACACAGCTTCTTAATGGATATGAGTCACAAAAATCAAAACTTAGAATTACTGTGAAAATATTAGAAATGTTAGAAAATTGGGTTCTGAATCACATTTTACTAAGATTTAGTCTCTTTGGTCTCATGGCCTTTAAGTATCATGGGTCTCAAAGTCTGAGAATTACTCTTTATATTGTTATTACAAGGAACCAAACCAGCTTGAGTCATGGATCATATAATGGAGCATTGAAAATCAGCGTTATATAAATTGCATAAATTTAGACTAGTGTGGTGGCCACCCGGGAGGCAGAGCCAGACAAGGCTGATCTACATAGTAAGTTCCAGGACAGCCAAGGCTATATAGTGAGTCTTTGTCTAGAAAAAACAAACAAAAATAAGCTATATATGTTTTTTAAAAGGTAGTATTTAAGGGTCAGATAAAAGTAGTTACAGTTTTAAGATTAAAATGTTTTACAAAACTCTAACATTTTATATTTTTCTCTTATGGATGCTTTGTCATATTAAAATACTTAAATGTTATTTATATTCTTTGAGATTTTAATCTTTAGTGAATATTTCTGAAAACAGAAAATTGGGAAATACATAATTCATAGTAAATATAGTTTAATACAAATTTTCTCTGTTGAGTACCTAGATTTTTTTTAGTTTTATAGGAAGCATCATAAGTTTTACATTATTGTATATATTAAAGGTTATATGATAAAATGTGAAGCTATTAGTACACATTAAACTTAAGGCCGTGGCCACTCATCTGTATGCACATGAGCAGCATTGATTGGATTTGGGGTTATTAATAACAAAAACAAAAATTACAAAGGTTTTTTGAAGTAAGGAGGGAAAAGGGATGGTGACATCAAAGCAGTTGGGGTTAACGGTGGATAGATTGATTACTATTCATCTCTAAACATATGGAACTTTCAAAACCCATAATATATAAAAATACCTATAATTTTCCCTACTTTTGTATATTTTCTTCTTTAGCAGTATTTTGAATACTCCAATTCTCTTTTATGCAGGTTGAAGATTGTAAAAATTTCTTTTAAATGCAAACAGTTTTTTATTCAACTTAGAAAAGAATTGGTGAGTATTGATTAATAATTATTGATAAAAATGAAATATTTTAAGATTGCTGAGCCATAGGAAGGGGATATGGCTCAACTTGTATAGTGCTTATGGAAGTGCAAGGACTTGAGATTAATGTCTAGACCCCAGTTAGAAAAGCTGCGCTTACAGTTCTGGCAATGAGGAGCAGACACAGGCTGATCCAGTCAACTTCCAGGCCTGCCAGTCTAGCTTAATGGGGAGCATTCCAGGCCAGTGGAGACTGTCTCCAGAAATAAGGGAAAATATTTCTGATAAACAACACCTGAGACTATCTTCTAGCTTCCTATCTAGAAGTGTGAATATGCATTCACCGATTAAAAAACATTTAAAACTTTGTGTCACTGTGAACAAAAGTACAGTAAATATGTCTAAGTTTTTTCTCCATACTAAATACATAATACTTACTTTCATAGGAAGCTTATTTCATTTTGGGAGGGCTGAATATGTAGTTTCTAGTTAATGCACTTACATCTTGTATCAAAGTGTTAATATAGTGTTAGACCAACCTCTTGTAAATTACTTTATCTGCTTGATCAAATTAAACTAACTTTGCCTGCTGTGGTGACATAAGCCTGGGACCCCAATCATGTAGAAATAATGGTTTAGGGCAAGATCCTAGCAAAAAACATATACATATTTACAGACATGAATATGCAAACAAACTAACCTTGTTCATTAGTTTACACATCTTTGCAAATTGGTACATGTTTAAGACATACATATGTGTATAAAATTTATTTAAAATCTTAAGAATATATTTGAGTCAGTTGAATCGATATTGTCCTTTTTTGTGACTATGGTTTATCATTTCTGTTTACCAAATATGGGAGATTTTTCCAAATAGAATTTTTATTGAAATGAGAAAGTATATAAACCATAAATTTATCAAGTATATAACTTGATAAACTCAGATTAATACGTAGAGCACAACAGAATCCAATTGCTAAAAGATCTAATGCACACTTCTAATAGCTAACATTCCCAACAGGTTGGCAGCATTATTTCAATGTGTACTGCTATGAAGTAGTTTAGATGTTGTGAACTTTAAAGACTGAAGCCATATAGCATGTCCTATTGTACTTGGCTTCTTTTTTAACAATATGAAATTCATATTGTATTGACATCATTGATATTCTGTGGTTTGTTCCTTAATTTCATATTCCACTAAGTGTATATGCTATAAACTAGAAGTGTAGTCTTCTGTTAGGGAATGTTTTACTATTTTCCAGTGGGGAATATTTTGACCAGTACTTGTACTGAATATTCTTATGCATGTATGTGTCTGTATTTGTGTGTGTGTGTGTGTGTGTGTGTGTGTGTGTGTGTATAGTAAATTTCAGTAAATATTCAGAGAAGGATGTATAATATGTCTTGTTATCCAGAAACTAGAGAACAGAGCCTGGAGAGATGTCTAGTGATTAAGAGCACTTCTAGAGGTCCTGAGTTCAATTGTCAGCAACCACATGGTAGCTCACAACCATCTGTAATTGCATCTAATGCCCTCTTCTGGTGTGTCTGAAGATAGCAACAGTGTATTCATACAAATAAAATAAATCTTTTTTAAAAAACCTAGAGAACAGATAATTTACTTGGAGTAACTAGAGAGAGTGTTGTAGAAGAAAACACTATTAATTTACCTGATGGTGATAGATGTGTTGTCAGTAATAGTAATAACAAGAGTTATGAAATATAACCTTTATTGAAAACATTGTATGTGCCTGGTAATGTATGAACCATTTTTAGTGTTTAATTCTTGTAGCTGTTCTCTGAGAGGTTGTGTCAGTAAGCACGATGTTTACCTGTAAGTAACAACAGCATCAAAAGTCAACTTGCAGGTGATTAAAGACCACATACAACTGTATTTTGCAGAGTATATCATATTGCCAGTGTTTTCTTTATAAAACATTTGTTTTTAACTATTCACAGTTCTAGGTGGATACAGTTATGCACACCTGTAATCCTTGTGCTCAGAAGGCAGAGACAGGAGGGTAGCTGCTTGTTTAAGGTTAGCCCTGGTCTACAGTGAAGTTTCAGACTAGACAGAGCTACATAACAAGACTTTCCGACAAAACAACAGCAGCAGATCCAAACTTTGACTTGTTGTACTTAATCACTTAGTACACTTTAAGTCCATTGTTCACAAATTAGAAAGAATGTTATTACATTTCAAATACAATTAACAGTGTCAAAAGTGTATGCAGAGTTTTTGAAGAGATGGTTAAATAGGGAGGACACATGTTAGACAGTGTACACACACTGAAAAAAGCCTGTATTATACTCTCTTGTAAGGTATTCTGTCATCTTATATAATATTTATTGTATATCATACAATGTCTAGGCTGTTACTGCACACAAACCATGGTTAATGATACTGTTTAACTTTCTAGTAAACAACAAGTTATGCTTTAATCATATTATCTTTTAATATAAAACTACATTCTTACATCTAAACAGTTTATCTTGTTTTATTTATGGAAAACATTTTTCATGATGATAATATTTCTTGAATAGAACATAGAAGAAGCTCTTAAAGATAATGATTCATTGATTCAGACTGTTTCAAATTGATAACTGTTCATCAAAAGATACCATTAAGAGAATGACACAGAACTGGTTGTATATGCAGTAATATGCCACTCCAAGTCCTTCCATATATATGCTATCCAACAGAAAAATATGCCAGTGCCTTGAATATCACTTCAGAAGTGACAGTATCTTCATACAAGGCTGAAGCAAGAAGATTGTGAGTTTAAAATCAACTGTGGCTACATAGTGTGAGGGCCTGCTTCAAAAACTAAAATAAGGTAGACATGGTGGCCTAAATCTCTAATGCCTACATTTGGAAAGCTAAGGTAGGGACATTGCCACAAATTCAAGGCTAGCCTGGGCTGTAGAAGAAGGTCATGCTTTGGGAAAAAAAAAAAAAGCCAATATCCAATTTGCCATTAACATGAAGAGATATTGAACCTTATTAAAGTCATCAAGAAGAGGTACATGTTATAACCAAAATACAAAACAGTGAAATAAGAAGAACTCCAAATAGGAATAGGTGGGCTGGCACACACTATCTTTGACAGGAAGTATTAACTACTTTAGCCATATATGTATGTATGTATGTGTGTGTGTATATATATATATATATATATATATATATATATATATATATATATAACACACACACACACGTATATGCACACACACACATACACAGTCACACTTTATGTGTGTGTGTGTGTGTGTGTATAATCTAGCAACATAAATGTGTGCATATGGACATGGGCACTAAGAATGTGTATACACAACATTGTTTTTCTTCTATCCCTAAATGGGAAATATCAAATATCTATAAAGAGTAAAGTAGGTAAACTATTGTGTATATATTGCATATTACATATGTAATATGTACATGTTGCATACACATACATACACACACACACACAGAGATATATATATGAATGATACTCAGGAGATGTGTGCTTTGGTATAATGTAGTCTATGCCAAAAGAAAAATGAGAAAATTAATTTATTCTAATGCTAGTCAATTTCTAATGTGATTTTTGTAATAAAAAAAATTAAAAAAAGCTATTGAGTATTCTTATTTTTAATCAAGGCAGAATTACAAATTGTGGATCTACACAAATTTAATTTGTGGTCCAAGATTATATTTTGAAGCAGAATTATACCTAATAAAACTTGTAAATATTTACTTGAAAATAATAAAAATTTTATAGTTATTTCTAAGTATTATAGAGAATACAAGAATGGAAAAGTTATTAAATTACAGAAGTTCACATTTTATAAACCTTTTATTTCACTGAGTCTTTGCTTAATAAAATCATTGAAGGAGATTAGCATTTGCAAGGCTGGCGTAATTTATTTATCAAAAGTATTATCATATCTTGACATTTTTCCATTTTCTCTGAATTTTGTCATTTAATACAGCATGAATCTAGAGAAACATTACTGGGATTTAATATGGTGAATTATAGAGCGTGTAAAACTTTGTGGAAAGCGTGTGTAGAACATCATACATTCTTCCGCCTGGATAGACCACTTCCACCTCAAAAGAACTTTTTTGCACATTATTTTACATTGGGTTCCAAATTCCGGTACTGGTAAGTACTACTTTTATACTATTTGTTTTGTTTTGTTTTGTTTTGTTTTGTTTTGTTTTGTTTTGTTTTGTTTTGTTTTCCTTACCTTTAGATTAAAGGTCTAGGTTCAAAGAGATGACTCACAGTTTAAGACTACTGGCTTCTCTTCTAGAAGGACCCAGGTTTAATTCCTAGCAACCACATGGCATCTCACAGCTGTCTGTAACACCAGTTCCTGGGAAATACATCTTTCTTTTCTGGCCCCCATGAGCACGAGACGTGGATATAGTACACAGACATTGCAGATGAAATATCCATACATACACAAAAGAATTTAAAATTATATTAATTAAAGATCTAGATATAAAACAATACAATCGTTGTTAGTCGCCAAACCTACAGAGTCAAAATATCCATGGACATTTTTCCTTTGTGTCTGTATCAGTAAGTCTATGGTGTCTTGTGATGCACACTAGACTTGATATCCCGTGCATTAGGTTGTGATTTAGGTAATTACTTTATAAGTAATTAGCCACATTTGCAGAGTTGTAATTCCAACAGATTTTATAATTCCAAATGCATTTATTACTTACATGAAAGCTTTTCTATAAGATATATTCATTTCTTTTTGTAAAAGCCAAGATATATTTTATGTAGTAATAATGTTTTGTTTAAAAAAGCCTACAGTTGAGTATTTTTTGGAGCTATCCCACCTAAAAGAATTTAAAACAACCATTATGCAAATAGGCAAAAAGATGAATTTGTTGAGTAATAACCCCAGATTCTGACGTTTTCTTGTGTTCTCTTCATTTTGTCTGTAATACAGCATAAATTATGAGAAATAACTTTAGCTAAAATTGTTCCTTAAATTTTATCCTTTATTTTATGTATATGTTTTTTTGCTTGTGTGTATATCTGTGCATCATGTGTGTGCAGTGCCCATGATGTTGGAAGAGATCCCCTGTGTTTGGAATTATAGACAGTTAGGAGTGCTAGTATGGGTGCTGGAAATCAATCCTGGGTCCTTTAGAAGAGCAGGCAGTATTCTAAACTGCTGAGCCATCTCTGCAGTCCCCCTAAATTTGTTTGACTTGTTCTCTTTAAGTTTTTTTACTGATACATAATTATGTACAGTGTGGCCTTCGACTTATATGCAGTATGTAATCACCAGATGTATCCACAGCTTCAGATGTGTATCATGTCCTTGTGTTGGGAATGTTCTTAACTCTCTCTACTACCTAATTTGAAATTTATAGGTAATTGCTAATCATATGAGAAATTATATTACCTATTTAGCTGTGCCTTTTGGTATTTGTTGATTTTTTTTTTCCAATAATACCCATGGCCACAATTTTTGGAAAATAATTATTTGTAGAAACCTTGATTATAGATTAGTCCTATCTGTAGAATTCTAAAATAACACATAAAAGCTAGTTTTAAAGTGGAATCTAGTAAGACTCATATAGAAAAAGTTACTGGTGATCTAATAAAACAAATGCTATTCATTTTATCTGTTTTTAAAAAATTATTTATTATTATTTATCCCAGTACACCATAGGTGTCTTCAGACACACACCGGAAGAGGGCATCGGATCCCATAGTTGTCAGCCACCATATAGTTGTTGGGAATTGAACTCAGGACCTCTGGAAGAGCACTCAGAGCTCTTCACCACTGAGCCATCTCTCCAGCCCTCATTTTTATCTGTTTTTGTGTACAAATAAGATTTTCCATTTCTGATATTTTATGGTAGATGAAATTGTTATATGAAAAGAAAAATGCATAGCTGTACCACCCAAATATTAATAATATTAAGTCCCAACATTTATAATTGCTCAGTTTGTAATACCAGTCAAAGCAGTGTGATATATTACTTAAAATACATGCTTATCATCCCAAGGAAAAAAAATAAAAGTACAGGAATTTAATATTAACCATGAAATAAATTTTTTTTTTTTTTACCTAAATACAAAACACAACAGACTCTTAAGGAGCTTGATAATATGTTTTATCAAAGTCTTTTCTACTTTTCTAAAAGTAGATTTAGAAAGGTAAGATGGCAGTACTTGCCAATTTAAAGGTTAAATAGACTGAAGAAGAATGTGTCAGATCAATGTTGACAATCAAGGAAATGCAGAGACTGCTGGTACCAACTTATACTCTCAGCAGGGACAGAAATCTCCAGTGCCCTCTCAATTAGAGAACATTGCATGCCCTAAAGATATTCCTTAAATGTGTTTGATACCTAAATGACAGCAGTGTACTTATGCAAGGACACACACACATTTCAGCTACAAAGAAATGAATAGAGAACTACAGGACTTTCTTTGGGACTACCAGCTCCTGAATAATGACAGGAGAGTTATATTTATTATGAATGTTTAGGCCTTATACCTAGGCTTGTTCCCAACTAGCTCTTAACTTACTAACCCATTTATTCTACTCTAAGCTTTGCCAAGTGTCTTGTTAGTTACCTGTCCTTCTTAGTCTCAGCCTACTTCTTCCTCTGAACCTCCCTGGGAATTCTCCAACATTTGACTCCTTCCCAGGGTCCTATCTCTTCCAGGAAGTCTCACCCATTTCCTGCCTTCGCTATAGGCCTTCAGTGTTTTAATAAACCAATCAGAAGTGGAGAAAGGGAATGTTTATAGAACACTAAGGTGATGCTTAAAAATACCAAAGTCCAGCCTATAATCTTCTCTGCTTGTTCAGAAATCAGTATTTGTATAATATAGAGACAGTGATTATACAGTGCATAAAAATATCTCTCCAACAATAAAGTGCAGTAGCTAGCCTCCTGTTGTGATTCAAACAGGGTTCAGATAAAATGGAAGGAAAAAAAAGCCAAATAGGCTACTTTGTCTATACAACATCCAATAGAAAAGCCAGGCATGATGAATCTAAACAGAAAAGACACTTGAAGTAAATTATTTGGAAAAAAAAAATCACCACTGACCTCATAGAGGCAGTACGAGGAGGGATATGATGGGAGTTCCGAAGGGGAGATCTGGAAAAGAGATAATATTTGAAATGTAAATAAAAAAAATCCAATAAAAGGAAAAACAATCACCACTGAAACTGAAAGAACTTTCTAGTATATAAATAGTAATTTAAAAACCAAGCCTAACAACTATTTTGCATAGCCAACATAGCATTTCTTAGTGGTAGGCACAAGCTGCCATACTGGCTTTTTCTGGGTTCCAGGAGAGTGAACTGAGGTCCTCATGACTGTGTGACAAGCATTTTATTGACTCTGCAATCTTTCCAGTCCTTATTTCCTTTTTATACTAAATTCTTAATAGAATTTACCAATTGTTTCTTCTGGGCTGATTTTATTTAAAGAAAGTTTTTTTTTAAATATTATGTTCAAATTATTTACAAGATAAGTCAAGTCAGACATTTTTCTTTCTTAACAAACATTGGTAGTTGATGTATTTTATTCCATGTAAGTTGTTGACTTTATTGTCAAAAAGTTTCCAATGACCCTCATTATCTTTTTAAGTCTAGGATTTATAGGGATGGTACTTTAATTCTTCATTTATTTATTTGGTTGGTTGGTTTGTTTTTTGAGACAGGGTTTCTCTGTGTAACCTTGAATGTCTGGAATTATTTCTGTAGAACAGGCTGGCTTCAAACTCACAGAGATAGTGCTTCCTCTGCCTCCAGAGTGCTGAGATTAAATGTGTGTGCCACCACTGTCTGGCTGCTTCTTTCATTCATGCTTGTATGTTTTGTCTCTTGATCAGTCTTGTTAGAATCTCAATACATTGGATTATTTTTAAACTGCCTATATGCCAAGCAAAATTTTTTTCTCAGACTTATGTAGCTCAGTCCTAAAACAAGATGGATAGGGAAGTGACTGAAAATATGAATTACATAGCCAGGTTTTGATTCAAAGAAATTTAAAGCCAACATAGTAGACTTTCTTCAGTATGCAAAATCTCAAACATTGTAAGGTCTCTGAAGCAGGAGTTAGAGCGTGTGACTCAGTGCTTAAGAGCGCTTGCTGGTTTTGCAGAGGACCTAGATTTGTTTCCCAGCTTTCACAGTGGCTCAGAACTGTCTGTAACTCTAGTTCTAGGGTTCTGATGTACTAGAATCAGTATGCCTTCTTAGTTCTTAGAAATAACTGTACACTCAGAGTTTTAATGAAAGAAAAAGCTCTTAAGCCAGGTCTGGTAGTACATACCTTTAATCCTAGCACTGTGGAGATAAAAACAGGGGAACCTCTTTGAGTGAGTTCAAGGCCAGCTTAGTCTACAGAGAGTCCAAGACAGTCAGGGCTACACAAAGAAACCATGTCTCAAAAAAAAAAAAAAAACCCAAAAAGTAATTAATTAATGCAAGGAGTGAGAGAGAGGGGGGGGGGGCTTTCTTTTTTTATTGGATATTTTTCTTTTTTTATTGGATATTTTAATTATTTACATTTCAGATGTTATTCCCATTCTCAATTTCCCCCAACCCAGACAGCCCCTATCCCATCTCCCCTCTTCCTGCTTCTATGAGGGCATACTGCCACCTACCTCCCCGCCCTCAAATTCCCCCACACTGGGGCATCCAGCCTTCACTGGACCAAGGACCTCCTCTCCCATTTATGCCCAACAAGGCAATCCTCCCTGTATACAGCTGGAGCTATGGGTCCCTCCCCGTGTGCTCCCAGGCTGGTGATTTAGACCCTGGGAGCTCTGGTTACTCTCCCCATGAGGCTGCAAAACCTTTCAGCTCCTTCAGTCTTCTCTCTAACTCCTCCATTGGGAACCCCATGATCAGTTCAATGGTTAGCTGTGAGCATCAGCCTCCATATATTTCAGGCTCTGGCAGACCTCTAAGGAGACAGCTATATCAGACTCCTGTCAGCATGCACTTCCTGGTATCCACATCAGGGTCTACCTTTGGTGACTGCACATGGGATGGATAC
The DNA here is from genome assembly GCA_030674055.1 of Rhabdomys pumilio. NCBI lineage: Eukaryota > Metazoa > Chordata > Mammalia > Rodentia > Muridae > Rhabdomys > Rhabdomys pumilio. The sequence continues at coordinate 22,998,013 of JANHMN010000009.1, forward strand.
CCAGATGGAGCAGTCTCCAGACAATCCCTCCTTCAGTTTCAGTCCCACGCTTTGTCTCCATATTTGCTCCCATGAGTATTTTGTTACTCCTACGAAGGATCGAAGCACCCACACTTTGGTCTTCCTTGTTCATGAGCTTCATGTGGTCTGTGAGTTATATCTTGGGTATTGCCAGCTTTTGGGCTTAATATCCACTTATCAGTGAGTGCATGCCATGTGTGTTCTTTTGTGATTGGGTTACTTCACTCAGGATGATATTTTCTAGTTCCATCTATTTGCTTAAGAATTTCATGAAGTCATTGTTTTTAGTAGCTGAGTAATACTCCATTGTGTAAATATACCACATTTTCTGTATCCATTCCTCTGTTGAAGGACATCTGGGTTCATTCCAGCTTCTGGCTATTATAAATAAGGCTGCTATGAACTTAGTGGAGCATGTGTCCTTGTTATATATTGGAGCATCTTCTGGGTGTATGCCTAGGAGTGGTGTAGCTGGGTCCTCAGGTAGTGCTATGTCCAATTTTCTGAGGAACTGCCAGACTGATTTCCAGAGTGGTTTCACCAGCCTGCAATCCCACCAACAATGGAGGGTGTTCTTTCTCCACATCCTCACCAGCATCTGCTATCACCTGAGTTTTTGATCTTAGCCATTCTGACTGGTGTGAGGTGGAATCTCAGGGTTGTCTTGATTTGCATTTCCCTGATGACTAAGGATGTTGAACATTTTTTAGGAGCTTCTCGGCCATTTGCGTTTCCTCAGTTGAGAATTCTTTGTTTATCTCTTTACCCCATTTTTAATAGGGTTATTTGGTTGTCTGGAGTCTAATTTCTTGAGTTCTTTGTATATATTGGATATTAGCCCTCTGTCAGATGTAGGATTTGTAAAGATCTTTTCCCAATCTGTTGGTTGCCTTTTTGTCCTATTGACAGTGTCCTTTGCTTTACAGAAGCTTTGCAATTTTATGAGGTCCCATTTGTCAATTCTTGATCTTAGAGCATAAGCCATTGGTGTTCTGTTGAGGAACTTTTCTCCTTTGCCCAGGTATTCAAGGGTCTTCTCTTCTATTAGTTTCAGTGTATCTGGTTTTATGTGAAAGTCCTTTATCCACTTGGACTTTATCAATGAAGAATTGAGTCAAAGGTCAAGTGACCATAGATGTGTAGTTTCATTTCTGGGTCTTCAATTCTATTTCTTTCATCTACCTGCCTGTAGGAAAGAAAGAAGTCAAAATATCACTATTTGCAGATGATATGATAGCATCTTTAAGTGACCCCAAAGCTTCCACCAGAGAACTCCTAAACCTGATAAACAACTTGAGCAGAGTGGCTGTATATAAAATTAATTCAAACAAATCAGTAGCCTTCCTGTACTCAAAAGGTAAACAGGCTGAAAAAGAGCTTAGGGAAATGACACTCTTCACAGTAGTCACAAGTCATATAAAGTATGTTGGTGTAAATCTAACCAAAGAGGTGACAGATCTGCATGACAAGAACTTTTAGTCTCTGAAGAAAGAAATCGAAGAAGATCTCAGAAGATGGAAAGATCTCCCATGCTCATGGATTTGCAAATTTATTTGGAATAACAAAAAACCCAGAATAGTGAAAACTATTCTCCACAATAAAAGAACTTCTGGGGGGATCACCATCCCTGACCTCAAACTGTACTGCAGAGCAATAAAATAACCTGTATGTCAAATGTTTGTCAATCTGTTTAGATTTCTTTCCTAATGAAAGCTATCTGGTCCCTCTAGACCAGTGGTTCTTAACTTGTGGGTCAGATACCTGTCACAGGGAGCACATAGCAGATATTCTGCATATCAGAGATACATATTACTATCCGTATTGCAGTATGAAGTAGCACCACAAATAACTTTATGGTTGTGGTCCCCACAACATGAGGAACTGTACTAAAGTGTGGCAAGGCAACATTAAGACTGTTGAGAGCCATTGCTCTAGACCTTTCCTCTGGACCTACCCTCTATAGGTGTATGGATTACAGCTTGTCATCATTGACTTCACAGTAACACCCACATAATTAATACATACCATTTTTGTCTTTCAAGTTTGAAGTACCTTACACAGGATAACTCTTTTCTACTTCCATCCATTTGCCTGTAAATTTCATGATGTTACTTTTTAAAAAAACTGAGCAGTGCTCCATTGTATAAATGCACCACATTTTCTTTATCCATTCTTCGGTTGAGGCACATCTAGATTGCCTTGTAATTTCTGGCTATTCTGAAACTTCAAGTTTTTTTCTACATCACTGATACCTGTTTCTAGGCTCTGAAGGCACTTCACAATATTCGTAGTACACATGTACACATATAGACAAGATCCTCTTGCTCATAAAAGTGAAAATAGAATTTTATAAGTTTTTTTTTTTAGAAAAATTGTAAAGCAGACTAATTAAATAACAACAAAATAACTCAACTCAAGAAAATAACTCAAAAAAGTCTTGGTGCAAAGCCCTGAGAATAAAAGGTAAGCCTTTACCAATAGTATTCATCCTCAGCAACTGTGAGCAGGACAAGAAAAAGGAGTTATGATGATAAAAGCTTTTTAAAATTTAATAAAGTTTTAAAAAAGAAGCAGCAGATGAGAGGAAGGATCTTGAGTTCCTAGGGACAAATTTTTTAATGTGTCATATTGTGCATATCTACGTTATGATGTTTTCTTAAACCTTTTCTCCCTTTTTTCAATGAATAGCAGCTCCTTCTCTGAGCATATGTACTGTAATCACAGTATAAGATTATACCTATAATTCTATCCTTTTCTAAGTGAATATGTAAGAAGTTTCAGTAGGCTGGAGAGATGGTTCAGAGGTTAGGAGTACTGGCTGCTCTTCCAGAGGACCCAGTACAGTTCCCAGCACCACATGGAAGCTCACAACTCTCTGTAACTCCAGTTCCAGGGGTTATGACACCCTCATACAGACATACATGTGGGCAAAACCACAGTACACATTTAAAAAAAAAGGAATCATGAAAATATTTTTAAAGAAAAGAACTTTTAGAATAAATTTTCTATTTTTGTAATGAGATTTCAAGTTTAAAACTGGCTTACATTTTAGTTATTTGTTTCATTATTGTTTTCTTTATTACTTTAATTATTGCAATAAGGTTATATATATACATTTAACAGTTGGTATTTTCTCGTTTAAATTCATACTGTCATAATTTGATATTGTAATTGCTACAGATTTTTATTTTATTCTGACTCTCAAAGGGTATCTTACGAGCCAAATGCAATATAAATCCACTTGGAACATTAATTGTTCTTACTTGCTGTGGATATTGACTTGCTGCCATCGTAATTTATCAGTAGGAGTGATAGAAACTCAGAGCCTTTTTGATATTTTAAGTAAAATAAAATTAATCTGGAGACTTGGTTATATAGGCATTTAAAACAAACAAAAATGGGAGAGCAAGTGGGGAGGAGTGGTTGTTAAGACCCAAGTGTGCGTGAGGAATAATGTGAAGGGTCATGTTTGACTGGAGTCTCTGAGCCTAGAAAGGCGCTGTGCTTCAGAGATACTTTCACGGCCAGTCCAGTTGGTCCTGGCCCTGTCAGAGCTGTACTGCTTCATCAAGATGTTATCTTTCACTGCCCCGCACTTGCCAGTATCTGCTTTGCGTTTCTCTCATTTTTCTGATCTTTTGTCTACACATTGTGAAAACATAACCTAGCAGAAAGCTAAGTAGAGAGAAATCTAAAATGGAGTGTGATTACTTACAGCCCCATAATGGAGCAAAACACAGAAGTAGGGCCTGTGACAGTCCATTGCACATCAGTGTTGGGACACAAGCCATATATATTTATAGTGTCTGTGCTTACTGTCCTTGCTCTTAGCTTTAGGTTCTGTGCTTACCATTTTTGCTCTTAGGTTTAGAATGTATTGGAGTTCCTTTTAATTATTAAAATGTTAATACTCTTACAAATGAAGTAGGAAAGGCAGCATGACACAACTGTACATAGTTCTTTCCCTAATGGACATGCCTCATGGTAGGCAGTGGCCAGGAATATTGATGATATTGTTATACTTAAGATGTTGAAATATCATTGACTAGAAAGTAGAGCTGGACATATTGACAGAGTTTGCTTGCTTAACCATCTGTTTACATACATGTTTATTGCTATTCTCTATATCCAAGGGATTAAATGCATTCAAACTAATGAGCCTGAATATGGCCTTCATAGAGGAAATATTCTTTTTCCAGAAATTTCACATTTAAAATAAAGTTTCTAATTGCTCTGGCTAGGATTTCCAGTACTATATTGAATAGGTAGGGAGAGAGTGGGCAGCCTTGTCTAGTCCCTGATCTTAGTGGGATTGCTTCAAGTTTCTCTCCATTTAGTTTGATGTTGGTTACTGGCTTGCTGTATATTGCTTTTACTATGTTTAGGTATGGACCTTGAATTCCTGATCTATCCAAGACTTTAAACGTGAAGTGATGTTAAATTTTGTCAAATGCTTTTTCAACAACTAGTGAGATGGTCATGTGGTTTTTTTTTTCTTTGAGCTCATTTATGTAGTGAATTACATTGATGGATTTTCAAATATTGAACTATCCCTGCATTCCTGGGATAAAGCCTACTTGATCATGATGGATGATTATTTTGATGTGTTCTTGGATTTGGTTTTCGAGAATTTTATTGAGTATTTTTGCATCAGTATTCATAAGTGAGATTGGTCTGTAGTTCTCTTTCCTTGTTGGGTCTTTGTGAGGTTTAGGTATGAGCATAATTGTAGCTTCATAGAATGAATTGGGTAGTGTTCCTTCTGTTTCTATTCTGTGGAATAGTTTAAATAGAATTGGTATTAGGTCTTCCTTGAAGGTCTGATAGAATTCTGCACTAAAACCGTCCAGTCCTGAACTTTTTTTGGTGGGGAGACTTTTAATGGCCTTGTCGGGCATGGGTGGGAGAGGATATCCCTGGTCCCATAAAGGCTGAACACCGAGCAGAGAGGAAGTAGAGGATGGGGAGGGGGGAGTAGGGGTAGGTGGGGGGCACACCCTTGTGGAGGCAGGAGGGGGAACAGGATAGGGGGTTCCTGGGTGGTGGGGAGAATGGGGTGAGGGGATAAAATCTGAAATGTATTTTATAAAATAAATAAAAAAATAAAATAAAGTCTCATTTTTCTAGTAAATATCAGTCATGCCATTTATTTCAAAATTATATTTGTTGTAGTATTATGGTCTGACATTTGCTTGTGTGGCTTTGGGAACATGTGTTTAGCTAATTTTATATACATTAAATATCTATATTTTTAAATGGTTCTTTCTGTACTAGAAACTTATATTCATGTACAGTTCCGTAACAGACTGCCTTTACAAACTCACTGAGAACTACTCTTTCATTAGACAATGAGCTACATACACGGACGTACCATGGATGAGGGTCAGAACCTCCTCTGCATACACAGAGTGCTGTCTAGGCAGAGGCAGCACCCAGCATCCTCAGTAGTTCTGACCTCACTTCTTTCCTATAGTCAGAAACCTGAAATTTCCCTTATTGTGACATGGAAGGAGTTGATGGACAGTTGGTAGTAGGAAGGGAAAAAGAAGTTATCCAATTAACCACATAATTCAGCCCTATCATTAGGTAACAGAAGCATTAGCTAAGTCTCTTCTGTTAGGGTAGGTCAGGGCCATAGAGCTTATTTGATACAGGGCTCTTCTGACTTTAGAGAGAACATTTTAGTAGGACACCACAGGAAAGGAGTTCCTGTCATCACACATTTGTCTACTGACACATCTTGGTTTATTAAATTGAGGACCTACTAATTAAGCTTCATCTATGTAGTTAGAACTGGAAAGTAGTCCAGTCTTTCCTTCTTACTCTGTTGCCTTTATTGTTGTTTTTCTTACCACAAATATCTTGTCACTTACAAAATTGTAGTATAATCATGTTCTATATTATAATTTTATGTTGTAGTCCATTTTAAGATATTATGCATATTTATTTATTTCAGTGGGAGAACTGAAGTCCAGTCAGTTCAGTATGGCAAAGAAAAGGCAAATAAAGACAGGGTATTTGCAAGGTAAGTCAATTCTATTTTAGTATGTGAGGTTTTTGTTTTTTGATATTTTATTTTATGATGTGTGCTGGAAAGGGGGTAACACCCAAGACATGTGTGTAAAAGTCAGAGTTAAACTTTTTACACAAAGTTCTTTCATTCCATTAGGTAGGTTCAGAGTTGAACTCACGTTATCAGGCTTGGCAGTAAGCACTTTTATTTACCACTGAGCTATCTCACCGTCTAACAGATTGCTGAATTTTTAAAATCATTAAATGATTAGAAATGAGGATTGGATGGATAACTCAGTTAAAATCTCTTGTAGAAGATCCAGGTTGACTTCTGAGCACCTACGTGGTAGTCCACGACTGCGTCTAAGTCTCGTTCATGGGATCTGATGCCTGCTTCTGGTTTGTGGACGTCTGTGTGCATGTAGTGTGCATGCACATACTCAGGTGTACCCACATACACACAAACATTTTTATTTAAAAATCAGAAGTGTTTTCTAAATGATATACTGTGTCATTGAAACAGAAACTAGTTTGTCTAGTGTCCTGCTTCCTTTTTTAAAAAAACATACTTAAGATCTTTAGCCATGTATTGGGTACAATAGTTTTGAATAGGCTAAATCAAGTATTGCTACTACAAGTTTTTACTAGAAAGTTAGTCTCCTATTACATACTTTTGAGCAATGTAAGCAGTCCTATTTTCCAGCCCATTTGTATAGTTATTAAATCATGCTATTAAAAGATAAATTGCTTTAAAAATGTATTTATCTTTGTTTCATCAAACTTTGTGAGGACCAGTTTGTTTTTTTAGAGACAAAAATGATACAATCAAAGTTTCGTTTCAGAATAATAGTTGAGGATAGAGAATGGGTTAGCAAAGTATGGGTTCAATAACTAGTGACTAGTTAGGAGATAATTGCAGTAATCCAAGTAAAAATAACAAAGACATCGACCAAACATTGATGGAGAATAGGAAGCAAGTTTGAGGGACCTAACACCATCTGCTGATGCTGGATGGCTTGAGGGACAGGGACAGGGGCTTCTTCCTGGGGGAGATGACTTTAAGAGCATAAGGCCTGAAGAGCTGTGTCTGGCATCTACTGTTGTGAGAAATTTGGAAGCCTTTATAAAGATAACAGGAAAATTTTACGTGGTCAAAAATCCAAACGTCCTTCCAGCTTTGTATTTCTAAAAGAAATGGTTTTGTGTTTGGGTTTGCTTTTTTTTTCTCCTTCCTCCCAACATGGAAATTGCTCCCTGTCTCTACCAATTAGTGCTAGATAGTCATCATATTCTAAAATCCTGACAGTTTCAAATAACTTGGAGAATAACCATCATCCATAACAGCCCCCTACAAACTTTTTATCATTTATTCAAGATTTTTTTTTTTTTGCATACACTCAGGGGTCCTCCTCCCTCTCTCTTCCTCTCTGTTTGTATGTGTATCTGTGTCCTTCTGTCTATCTTGTCTGTCTTTCTGTCTGTCTTGTCTGTCTTGTGACTATTGTGGACACCACTGTTCCAATTAGAAAGTGGTATAGACCTGGAAAACAAAGGTTTAGTAAATGTCACTAGAATGTTTTCTGTATAACTGAGCGTAAGATATAATTTTACTCATAATGGTATAATTGTTCCAATTTAGAAAGAATCTATTCTGGTTTTTTTGTTTGTTTGTTTGATTTTTTTTGTACTGTCTCTTATTGACAGTGTCCCCTATTTTTGAAAATCAAAATAACTGTGTTATTTTAATGGTTTTATACATACTAGATTTTGTTATACCTGAACTTTATTGTTTTGTTACTCACTATTAAAATGTTACAAAGCTTGTAGGGGACTGTCTTTGTTTTTTTGGTGTGTATGGGCTGGGAACATATCGATGTTTCTTTTTTAAGGTTGTTGGTTCCCAAATCCCAGGGAAGCCATGCTAGCCAAGTGTTCTACTTTGGTACTATATGCTGAAGTCTTGGGGAGAAGTGCTGGGCTATCTTAATGATTGTTCTGTCTCTGAAAGTCTATGCTTTTCTGGGATTGTTTTTGTTTGTTTTTTCTTGTTGTTATTGTTGGTTTGGTTTTTCAAGATAAGGTTTCTCTGTAGCCCTGACTGTCCTGGAACCTGCTTTGTAGACCAGACTAGCTTTGTACCACCTGCCGCTGCCTTCTGAGTCCTTGGATTAAAGGTAGACACCATCACCGCCTAGCTCCTAGGATTGTTTATATAAGACTCTACCTCATAACCAGCTACTAAAATTCTCTAATGATCTTAGCAAGAATTAGGTCATTTTGGTTGAGAATTCCAGATTTATTGTCTTTCTTAAAATTTTAAACTGCAGTATAAATAGGAAGATAAAAAAGGCTTTTAAACTTTATATGAAAAACTTTACCAATAATTACCCCATTTTCCCTTATATATCTACTTTTTGAATTGATATCATACTTTTTCAGTTATCATATAATAATTTCTGAGGAAGAGATGAGAGCAAATTTCTCTTCAACAGAAAAATAAGGTGCCACGGTCAGAAAATAAACTCACCACATTGCTAGCAGTGTGGTATTTTTTTCTCTGAAATTTCCGCTCAGAACAGGAAACATAGACAACAAGCTTGAGGGGTAGGTGTCTGAGGTAAAACTGTTAATAAAGTAAAATGCCCGGAGTTTACTTAGCTCAGAAGACGTTTTCAGACATGCCTAGTTCATTACCAAGAATGAAGTGTTCAGACAGTTTGTGCTAGGTAAGTCTGCTGGATTTTCAGTGTTTCAGGTGAGTTTTTTCTCTTAGTAACTAATCTTAGCTCTCATTACTTATATTTAGTCTAATATATGAGGAAAGAATAGTTTGTGAATAGGAAGCATTAACACTAGTAAAAGATCTATAGGTGGTAAATTATGATGAACTTGAGATTTTATGTTTTAAATTGAAGAGATTGCATAGTATGTTCTCACTTGTGACTAATTGGATTCACATGCTCTTCACTGTGAAGGGTTAAATCTAACGGTGTCCAGAATTCAAGTCAAGTCCTAAACTAAAACTGACAGTGATAGCAAGAGGTCTCTGTGCTTAAATTACTTTGACCTGATACTTGGAAAATGAAATTTGAGCCTCTCCTCTTTGTTTGCTTGTTGAGTACCAGTAGCATCATGTCTCTTTTAGAAGATGCGCATTGGTTTTAGAGTTCAAAGAGATTAGGCCAAATTGAGAGGGTTTAGCTATCAAATCTTGAAATGATAGGTTGCTAGTATGATTTTGATTCATACATATTATTATTCAAAATTCAACAAACTCTTAATGTATTTTATGTTCATTGGTGTTTTACCTGCATGTATGTCTGCATGAGGTTGCTAGAACCCTTAGAATAGGAGTTGCAGACAGTTGTGAGCTGCCATGTAGATGTTGGGAATCGAACCAGGTTCCTCTGGAAAAAGAGCCAGTGCTCTTAACCACTAGGCCATCTCTCCCGCTTAATTTAACAAACTTTTAAGAAGCTAAAGCATTGTACTGAATTCATAAAATTAAGTGTAAAGTATGTAATGACCCTGTTGTACCTGTGAATTTAGATATTTAGTATAGAAACTATTTTTCTATTATAGGCTGTAATTAGAATTCAGTGTCCCTAGTAGCCATGATTATTTTAATGCTTCCTGCTGTGTACATAAAACACAGTGGAGTACCATTTGCTGGGCATTGCCATTCTCTTGGGCCATTCTGTTTGTGCAGTTAATGTGTTAGAATGGAAATTATAGGCTGCAACTACAAGCTTATTCATATTGGATTTAGGTATACACTGATTTCACTGTTTGGATAGGTTTGAAGTACTTAATTTTGCATTTACTTTGTACTTTGGTATTTTTTCTTAATTTATATAAATTTATGTAATAATATATGACAAGAGGGAGAAATTATTGACAATTTTTAAGGTGAAAAACTTCCAGTAATCTAAAAAGTATGTATAATACTAGGTCCAGTCTTTATTATTATTAGAAAATCTGCAAATAAAATTCACAGAATAAAGATCTTTGAATATAATGGGCCATGACCAAAAAATAGCTTTAATTTGTTTTTAAATATGTTTTATATGTTTGTTTTGAATTTTGTCCAATATACTTTCATCATATTCACCCAATTCTTCCTAGACCCACTTTTTACTCCTTTTATCCTCCAACTTTGTGGTCTTTTGTGGTTTTATTTTTGTTTTCTCCATCAAGAACAATTTGTGTTGCTCAGATAGTCTTGTATGTGTAGCTTTCTTCTAGAGCATGGTAGACTTACCAGACTTATCTTGGCAGCTAAGAACTTCCGAGAGCTCCTCTCCTAGGGAGGGCTTTAGTCTAGCTCAGGGTTACACAGCTTTTGCTTGGCTGTCATAACCACTTTGAATTTATGTGTGCAGCCACCCTACTGTGCTGTTATACAAGTAAGTGTTTCTACTCAAAATTTTATGATCTGGCTTTTGCAGTAGTATGCCTATGTCTATTTTATTGTGATGTAATAGAAAAAAATACATGCTTTTTGCAGGTCTTGAGAAATTTATTACTGACATTAAAAGTATATGAGGTGATTTATCATGTGTTCTATTTGTCACTTAATCCATTTTATTAACCTCCAAAATAATTTTACATATCAAAAAAGTATACATTAAAGTAAGGGAGTTTTTGGTAGTACTTAAATTTGCATGTTATTATTGTTCATAATTAATAATTAATGTTCCTAAAATTCTCAGGGCTTATGTCTCTGAATACAGTTATATACCATTTGATCTGTGGAGATTAGCACCTTTTTTCTTAGCATGTCACTTAATTCTATTTTATCACTATGATAGCTGACAATAGATAATAAAACATCCCTTTGTGCTGGAGCAATATCTTAGTGGTTGGGAGCCATTGTTGCTCTTGCAGAAGACCGAAGTTCATTTCCTAGAATTTATCCCAGGCAGATTACAGCAGCCTACTTTTTACTTTGGCTCCGGGGGATCTGATGCCCTCTTCTTGCCTCTGCAGGCACTCATACTTATGTATATAGACACATACAAGAATACATACACATAACTAAAATTAGAATAAATCTTTTTAAAATACCCTTTGTTACCTGCCACAAGATACAAGATGTAGAATGTTTTTTACAGAAACAAAGGGAAAAAAATTCACTGATCATACTCTATATAAAAGAGAAAAATAAATAAATTCAGCATGCATGATTATCTTTTTGGACCTCTCCTCATTGAAGCAGAGGTTCAGAAAGTCATTAAGGAGATTATGTGGTAAGAATTGTTCAGTACACTTTGAGGTTATCTGTGTTCTGAGTACTCCATAATAGGCACAAGCAAAGATTCCTAACATTTGCAGTTTGATAGTAAACTACTCATTGCTTTCCTTTATGTGTTTTTTTTCAATAATTCTTGTTCTCTTATTCTTCATAGATGCATCTTTTTTTTTTTCATTTTTGACACATAAAGCAAACAAGCCTTATTGGAATTCATAACAATATCAAATCATGATATAAATATGTCATAATAAGCAAACTCTTTGACTGTGACTTATTAAAATGAATTTTAAGATTTGACTTATATAAAAACAAAACTTTTTATGTACTATTCATATATTTTCTACAGATCTCCAAGTAAACCTTTGGCACGGAAATTAATGGATTGGGAAGTAGCCAGTAGAAATTCGTTATCTGATGACAGATTAGAAACACAAAGTCTCCCATCTCGGTCTCCACCTGGAACTCCCAACCAGTAAGTGGCCAGCCCTCATCATGCTTGCATTTTGTACTTTCTAAATTATTGACTCTGTACTTTATTGACTAAAGATCCCAATTTATAAAAGTTTAAGTCCTTTGATCAAATTTTCAAAAAAATAATTTTATTGTATTTTACTTTTTGTAAGTGTGGGTTTCTCTCTCTCTCTCTCTCTCTCTCTCTCTCTCTCTCTCTCTCTCTCTCTCTCTCTGTGTGTGTGTGTGTGTGTGTGTTTATTTATTTATTTATATATGAGGACATGTGGACATGTGTATGCAACAGTGGACAGATATATGGAGGCTAGGAAACAACTTGGGAGAGTAAGTTTTTCCACTCTAGGATCCCTGGGGTTGAAGGCAGGTACTCAGGCTTGGTTGCAGACGCCTGTACCTGATTAGCCACCTCACCAGTCCCAAACATGGTTTTTGTTGCCTCAAACATTATTGCCTCTTTGCTTGCTGCTCATTGTAAAAGTGACCTAAAATAGCCTCAGGGAATGAGCGAGTAGAAAGTTGAAGAACAGCTTTTACTTTCCTCAGTAGTTGATTTTCACTGGAAGGGTAATTAAGGATTTAGTCATGACTTGAAAATTTCAGAAAACTGTTATTTATGTAGTCCATTTATTTCCATATAGATTAATACTAGAATTTCTAAGGGGGCATAAATTGTTTGAAAATGCTTTGAGTGATTGTGATGCAGAGCTCTGGTACTTCCTGTGGCCTAGGAAAAGACTTCTAACAAGAACCCCATAAGCTCAGATAGAGCAGGGCCAAGAACCATGTAGTGCAGCTCTAACGGTGTGTGTATTGCAGTCTAGCGTTTCTTACAAAGCTGCCAGGCTTTGGAACAGGTAGTGAAAAGGTAAGGAAGACTTCCTCAAATATGTACCAAAGGGAGGGCAAGGTAAGAGAAGCAAGGCAGGGCTGGGGAAGGGAAACAAGGTGTAAGAGAGATGATCTAAAGAGCAGCAATGGCCGAGGTTAACTTTTTAGGGAATGAAGTAATTTTAAGCACGATATGGGTTTTTTTATGGAGAAAAGACAGCATAGTGATTAAATAGTGGCTCTAGAGTCACTGTCTGAATCTTGAAGTTAATCTCTGTCTCATTTTTTTATCTACAAAATCCTAGTTGTAGATGGACACATACCTTTAACCCCAACATCCCTGTTGTAGTATCGTACAATCTTAATGAGGTAACAATGTTAAATGTGGTATAAGGCATAAGATTAAAAGTGGATAAGACCTTAGGGCAGCATGTAAACTGCAGGCATGTCTTGACTTCCCGTTGTGTGTGGTTCTTTTTTCATTTATTTCACACTATTTATATCACTGTTAGAGATTCTGCATAGTCACCATAGACTTTCACACACACAAACACACACTTTCTCATGAAAACATATGATCAAAAAACAGGGGAAATCAAAGTATACTATTGTTCAGACTTTGTTTCTCTTCATTTAGTCGGAATTCTTCATTCACACAAGAGGGGACCCGGGTCCGACCGTCATCTGTTGGTCATTTGGTAGACCATGTGGTTCACACGTCCCCCAGTGAGGACTTTGTAAGTCAGAGATCTCCATCATCAACGCAAGCTAATAGCATAGTTCTGGAATCGTCACCGTAAGACCACTTCTTCATTTTGCTTCTTAATTCTTTATTTTCAAGTATTTTAATTTTCTTCACTTGAAATAACTTGGGGAATTAGATAGAGTACTTGATATAAGGTGTTACTTATATAATTATAAATTCACATTTGTAAATGTACTCATTTCTCCTTGAGATATCTTGTTCCCTCTCTTCCCTTTACCTGTCTGGTTACTATTATTTCATTTTTAGTGGATACTCCCAAATATTTTTCAGAAAATATAATAATGTAGTCAGGGAGTTGGAAAATGTAAGACAGTTTTCCTAATTTTTTTAAAGGAAAGAAACCATAAATATGAATATATTACAAAAAATATCAAGGGAAAATAAGTGAGATGGTTGTCACACTGGGTCATAGAGCATGCTCATCTTTCTCTCTTACCTTTTCCATTTTCCATTTGCCCCCTTCCCTTCTCAGAGAAGGAGGGCCCCTCTTGGGTACCACCCAACCCTGGGATATCTGGTCCCATAAGGGCTAGGCACATCCTCTCACATTGAGGCCCAACCAGGCAGGCCAGGTAGGGGGAAGGAGTTCTAATGGCAGACAACAGAAACTGAGACAGCCCCTGCTCTACTTGTTAGGGGTCTCACATGAAGACTAAGCTGCACATTTGCTACAAATGTAGTCCAGCCTCTGCATGCTCCCTGGTTGGTGGCCCAGTCTCTATGAGCCCCTAGGGTCTCAGGTTAGTTGACTCTGTGGCTTTTCTTGTGGTGTCCTTGACCCCTCTGGCTTGCTCCGTCTATCCCTCACTCTTCCAAAAGACTCCCTGAGCTCTGCCTGATGTTTTACTGTGGCTCTCTGCATCTGCCTCCATCTGCTGCTAGATGAATCCTCTCAGGAGACAGTTATGCTAGGTTCTTGTCTGCAAGCATAGCAGAGTATCATTAATAGTGTTACAGATTTTCTTACCTTTCTTACCTTTTCTTCTTCCTTTGTAGTCCTGGCTAGCCTTGAACTCACAGTGATCCTAGGTGCCTATGTCCCACAGTGTTTGCCCCACTGCTAGTCATCCACATTACTTCTAAAGTCTGTTCCTTCTATTACTTTACATAGTGATTAATAACGTCAGCTTTTTAAGTATTGATTGCCATTGGTTTAATGCACAGTCTACATATTCTCACGTTAATATGCAATATCTTCATTTATTAGCTTATATAGTGGAAATAACTTATACATTTGACATAATTGAAGGACAGGACCTACACAATATCATAAGTGAGTAAAACACATCACTGAAGAGAAAGGAGTATGAGAAACACTATACAGTGAATGTGCTCAGCCTTTTTTTTTTTTTCCTCCAATCATTATTTTTTTAATTCACTTTACATCCTGATCACTCCTCCCTCCCTCCTCCCCTTCCGGTTCCACCCTTACGAGTCCCTTCCTCCATTGCCCCCTTCCCTTCTCAGAGAAGGAGGGCCCCTCTTGGGTACCACCCAACCCTGGGATATCTGGTCCCATAAAATGTCTGTTTTAAACCAAAATTTTATCTATAGTTTGTATAAAGTATAAGGTTAAATTACTGGTAATAGCAGGACTGGCACTAGTGATTGGAGTTAAAAATGACATGATCTCCTCATTTGTACACTTAAAAAATTAAAGTCCTTCCTAGAACTACCCTTCATGACCCAGGTTTATATTAACGTCTGTCTTAGAGGATAGCAGATTAGCAGACTGCCTTGGTGTCAGTTCTTACCAATTCCTACCTTTGGTTAGATAGCACGAGGTGGGAATTTATGTGGCCTGGAATACAGGAAATCTCAGCTACCTCTTGCTTTTATCCAGTATTTAGCAATTGATGATGAATATACATTCTTTCCAGAGCATCGAATTTTCATTCTGAAAGTGCATATCGTATGTAGTTTTCAAAATGTATTTATAAACATTTTTAAAAAACAATTGAATAAATCAAATATGTGTTGGCCAAACTTAAACAACCTCTGAATTTACAAGCACTTTCCAGGACAGTGATTTTTAACCAGTACACTATGGGGGGGAAATCCCTGCAGCTTTTTAACAGTGCACATTTAATTAAGTGTTCTAACCCAGAGAAATGTGGATCTAACAGTTTTTGCAAAATACCTCATATGCCCTGGCCCTGTCCCTGTCACGTAGCTGAACACTGCTGTGTGGCCAGCTTCAACCATGCAGATAGTCCATAATAACCATGCTTCCATTGAATCTGCCATGAATTTTAGCCAGACCAAGAATACAAGAAGTTTCTCTGATTCGATTGCTTCTCATTTCAGCCTCACACAACTTTTTTTTTCCAAGCCCTTGGTTTTGAGGCTTAATCCCTTTTAATGTACACAAACAGCTATTTGCAAGGCCAGAAAAATCTTAATTTCAGGGGCATGTAATGCCCACTTTTTACACATCCATAAGGTTCTATCAAAGGATGTCCATTTTGAGTTGCCTTCATACCAAGTAGGCCATGGTTCAGGAAAGTATTCAGAATCATAGGAACATTTCCCTGGACAAACAGCGCTTGAATATAACCCTTTGAAACTTGACTTCTTGGCAGTTAAAAAAGAACAGAATAAAAAACTGGAGTGTATGGTGGCAGATCTTAGGAGACACTTTCTTTGACGAGAAAGGATACATATCCCAATGCAGTAATTAGTAAGTCCACCAAAATGTAGAACATTTGTGGCTTACCAAAGAAAAATGGGAAGCTATGAAGGAAGGGGCTGTATTGGATATCACTGGGTTGTGGAGTTAGGATGTATATTCAGAATTGAGACTTCCACTTGGTGGATTTTTTTTTTCTTTTTGATGAGTACGAAGTGTCCTTCCCCATCTCGCTTGATGACTTTGGGTTGAAAGTCCATTTTATTGGATATTAGAATGGCAACTCCCGCTTGTTTCTTGGAACCATTTGCTTGGAAGACTTTTTTTTTTTTCCATCCTTTTACTCTGAGGTATTGTCTGTCTTTGTCATTGAGGTATGTTTCTTGTATGTAGTAAAATGCTGGATCCTGCTTGTGTATCCAGTCTGTCTGGAGCCTGCCTCCTGTATTCCTAGGTCCAGGTCTCCTGTGAGACCTGTGGCCCTGGCTGTGGGATATCTCTTGGGATGCCTTCAGACTATGGAGTCTTCAGAGTGACAGACATGTTGATGATCTGCCCTGGAGCAAAGAACAGGCTGGAAGGGAGGTGGAGTTTGAGCAGAGGGGATGAGTCCTGAGTCTGCTGGGCTACTTGGGGTTCCAAGCACCTGAGGTTATTTTGTTGCAGTAAATCTCTGACCTAAATAAGTCCAGTCAAGGAAAACACAACTTAATATTTATGATTATAAACTGCAAGCCTAGATTGGGCAGATTTACCATTGCATTACTCTATTCCCCAGCTTTGAGATCCTTTACAACTTGCAGTTTTCCTAGGCCACATTCTTCTCCTCCTTTTTCTTTTCACCTCGGTCTCCTCTATCACCTCTGTAGCCTCTCTCTCGTCAACTTCTTCTTCTGACTCCTCCTCTTCCGACTCCTCCCCTAAGCCTTTTTCTCCACCTCCCCTTCTACTGCCCAATCACTGGCTCTAGCCTTTATTTTACAAATTCAACTGGACAGAAGATTCACAAGATTCACTCCTCCTCCGCAGCCCCTCCCAGGAGTGGAACTATCATCAAAACAAGAGGCTGGGGCTATCCACAACAGAGGGGATGAGTCTGCTGGGCTCCATGGGGTTCCAAGCTCCTGAGGTTATTTGGTAGGGTCCCTTACCTTTTGCCCTGGGTGCATCAGATTTCCTGGGAGGCCTTCAGAGGGACAGACACGTTGAACACGTTGATGATCTGCCCAGCCAAAGGCAGAAGGCACAGGCCATCATGACTTTTTACTTAGCAGAAACTTTCTTGTGAAGCCATTAAGTGACACTACCAAGATCATTTTCATGGATGCTGGCATAATAGGATAGAAGTTGAATCACTGGTTCTTTCTTCTGGCCTTTGTGGAAATAGACTGTTGTTTTTAAAAGTTACAATTTCTACCTTGAAATCCCTCCTGAATACTTAGCTATCAATTCGAGTTGCCACAAATTACAGGGTTATGCTTTTTAATACTTGTAAATCGTTGTTTTCTCGCCTTAGCACCTGACAGGATTCCATGTAGTTTTGTTTCTGCAGTGATTCCTTCAGTATTCTAATCTCTGTCATATGCCTGTATTTATTAACCTCATGAGCCATCGTAAATGAGGACAGTTATTTAGGCTCATTAGACTGTCCCTACCAGGTGGGATTTTTTTCTGTCAACACCCAATTCCGAGGGTTTTGCTTTTTCATTTGTTATTGGATAACTAATTGGTATGCTATTCTGTAGAAGAGTATTTCTCCCACTCTTGACTTGATAACTTGACTTAGTTATCTGTAGGTTTTTTGTATGTGTGTGTAAAGTTCAGGCTTTATAAAGTTAAAAACCAAACCAAACAAAATTGAGGTGTATGAATGATTCACAATGAACCATTAAAAGGATTTCTTAAAAGTTGAGGCCTTGCAAGCTTTCCTCCATCGACTTTGGATGTCTGTTGTCCTGGTTCGCCTCCTGTGTAAGTAGGCGTGTTTGTGAGACTTGGTGCTTGGTTTCTGATATTACTAGGAGGTACGGTCTCACAGTCTGATCCTCTCTGACTCTTTCCACCCCTCTTCTCCAATGTTCCCTGAGCCTTAAGTGCAGGAATTGATGATGTAGATGTATCTATTGGGGTTGGGCTCCCCAACTGTGCATTTTGATTGATTAAGTTTTTGTAATAGTTTTCGTCTGTTGAAAAGTGTTCCTTGATGATGGGTGAAGACTGTACTTACTGTGAGTATAAGGACACATATTTAGAATGTCGTTAGGAATTGTGCTAGCTTACTATAGTAGTGGTTGTAGCTTCTTCTCCAAGACCCGTGAATTCTCTTTCCCGGGTTTCCAGTACCACGCATGATTTTTTTTTTTTTTTTGAGTAGATCTGAAGTCCAATTATAGAGCTGTTGGTTACCACTGAGGTGTGTGCCCCACTGTGTACCTTACCGTTGTGGTGCCTTGCTGGTGATTGTGGTTTATAGGCGCTAGAGCTAGGTAGGACTGTTGGCTGTCTTCCCATGGAAGCTGCTCCTCAGCTTATAGCAAATGACGAAATATCTGCATAGGAATGTCTTTAAGGTACTCTATAACTGTTGACTTGAGTTTTAAAACCAGGTTTACTACTTTAAAGATAAATTTTTTATTAAAAGCATTTCCAAGTAAATACAAAGTCTCTACACATTACACACAGTTGGTATCTAGTTGCTTTACCTCATTCAGAATAAGGTATTTCCATCAGATGATTTCTAACAATATTTACTTCTCACCTCTTTCCTCTTTCCTTACCTAGATCACAAGAGACCCCTGAAGATGGGCAGCCTCCAGCATTACCACCCAAACAGTCTAAGAAAAATAGTTGGAGCCAAATTCATTTTTCACAGTCTCAGCAAGATCTAGCCAGCTATACTAATGAATCCTTTGATGTGCCCTCTTCCCCTGAAAAGTCCACTGTAAGTAGCTTTGCTTAAAATTTTTAAAATTCTGAATGCATTTTAATTTCTATCCAACCATAGCATGTTTCAGTAGTAAATTATAATACATTGTCTTTTTCTTCTGATTCTTTAACCATGATTTATCATTTTGGTGTTACCTTTTTCTTCATTTGTAAAGTGCCCATTGCTTTAAGAGTTAATTTCTTAACAGATTGGTGTAAATTTAGTATAAAAAAAAAATGTTTCTAGATCAAGTGCTATTAATTCAGTAAATACTTAATTTACTATTTAATTTCTTAGTGTAGACATATTTCCTAACTTTTGAAATCGAGTACAGATTCTAATACTGTATGTTCAGTCTATATTTTACAAAATAATGTATATCTTTTGCTTGTATAGAATATGCTTTATATAATAAAATGATGAGTTGCTATAGTCCTAATGGCTTATCAAGTTTATTGCTTTCTTAAGAAGATCTAAATAAGCCACAAGTGAGGTTATCAGTTTATCTTAAGAATACACTGTGTTCCTAAAAATGCAAGCACAGTCACATGCAGATATGTTTCTGCAAATGTAAAGTAACATTAGGAAATGAAATAAGATGCAAAAGAAAAGTTTATAAGATGCATCAGACCTAGTGTCGAAAGTCTCTAATGATTACTGTACTCCCTGCTTTTTCATTTATTCACTCAGAGTTTCTCCCCTTACCAAAAGTTGAAAGCATTCTATTTTCTCATGTGTACTGTTCCACTACAATAGGCTTAATCAAAAGAGATCAGAAGTCTTGCCAAAAAATGTAAATTTAGTACTAACTCTGTGGTGGTGTCTATGTGTCTCTTCTTGCATACCTAGATATACTTATGGTTACTGAACTTTGTATTTTCATAATAGTGGGTATATATTTTCAAGAACACAATATAGAGAATCATCAAGAAATGTATGTAATAATCTAAATAAAGGCTCTAGAAACCAAGCCCTCACCAAATTATAAGAATCAGGGAGATGAAGGGAGACCGAGAATCTGCAGCAGAGGTAGCAGGAAAAGTGGGCAGCAACATAGAATGAAGGAGCCCAATAGAAAGGGTGCACTTTGTCCACTGCTACAGTAAGTCAAGTCAAGACCAGGACTGAGTCATAATACTGGACTTAGTCATAAGAAAATATTTGTTGTCATTAGTTTAATTATAGAATGGTGGGGGTGGAAACCAGACTGATATGATACTGAGAGGAAAGGGAGATGGCCCCATTCACCAGTGTTTTTCCAGAATGGGAGGAAGAATGAGAGAATGGGTATGCAAGTTATTAGGCAAAGAGACTATTTTCCTCACAACTAACATTTCTTAGGATTTTAATTTTTTATATATCATAGTTCATATAAGCAGATAAATTTTAATTCACTTACATTCTGAAATTTATTTTTCTCTTTTCAAGCCTAATGGTGGCATTCCACATGATAACCTTGTTCTAATCAAAATGAAACCTGATGAAAATGGAAGGTTTGGATTTAATGTAAAGGTAATTCAGAATATATCTCGTATTTAGTTTTTATATTAAGATGTTCTTAGTTTGGTAATATTTGACTTTTTATTTTTTTGTTTTCCAGGGAGGATATGATCAGAAGATGCCTGTAATTGTGTCCCGGGTAGCACCAGGAACACCTGTAAGTTATTCCAAATTTTATCTAAATATTGTTTCTAAGAATGTATACTTAAGCTGGGCGATGGTGGCGCACGCCTTTAATCCCAGCACTTGGGAGGCAGAGGCAGGCGGATTCCTGAGTTCAAGGCCAGCCTGGTCTACAGAGTGAGTTCCAGGACAGCCAGGGCTACACAGAGAAACCCTGTCTTGAAAAAACAAAAAAGCAAAACAACAACAACAAAAGAGTATATACTTAAGGGTCAGGTTACCTGCCTTTAGTCTCAGCACTTAGGAGGCAGAAGCAGGCAGATTGATGAGTTCAAGCCCACCCTGGTCTTCAAAGAGAGTTCTAGACCAGCTGAGCTACAAACAAACAGCAACAACAACAAAACCCAAAAGCTAATGTATACTTTGTAAAATGTTCTTGTGTGTATGAGTATTTTGTTTGCATGTATGTCTGTGCCCTGTGTGCAACCCTCAGAGGTCAAAATGCAGTGTTGCATCCCCATAGAATTCAAGGTTTGGACAGTTGTGAGCCACTGTATGGCTCCTGAGAATCAAACTTGGGTCTTCTACAAGAACATAGGTGCTCTTAACTGCCAAGCCATCTCTCCAACCCAATAAATACTTAAAAACATTAGTTTGACATGTATGAGTATTTTGCCTTCCTGTATGTATGTATGTATGTATGTATGTATGTATGTATGTATGTATGTATACTACACATGTGCCTATTGCCTGAGGAGACTGGAAGATGGCATTGGATTCCTTAGTACTGGAGCAAGAGCAACCAGTGCTCTTAACCACTGAACTATTTCTTTATCCCAAGACTCTGTACTTAAAAGAAAAATCATTGTGATGGATTGGCAGTTAAGAACACTGGTTCTTCTAGAGAACCTCTGTTCAGTTCTCAGAACCCACATGGTGGTAGCTCAAAGCTACGTGTAACTCCAGTTCTTCAGGCAGTCCTTATTGCAGTAGTGCTGTACTTTAAAGATGGCCGTGCAAGGTGAAATCATGCCATGAGCTGTTAACCAATTGGAAAAATTATACTGTTTTTACAGCCTTTAGATCTGTTTTCTATACATTAAAGTCTTTTGTGGTGTGTGTTACAAAAATATTGAGAAATGCAAAACGTGTTCAGTAGCCCAAAACATCATTTATAAAACTTTATCACAAGTAGTCTGAATAGTACATAATTTATAAAACTGATGATGCAGAATGAACCTCTTAAATTATCAGGTTTCCATGATCTCCACATTTGGATCTGCTTTCAATGTTTTGTCATTTTAAAGCTTTGGTGTTGCATTGTGAAAAAAACCTCTAGTCCCTTTGACTACTGGTACTTACTTAGAGCCTCAGACAACAGAAGTACTCACTTCACTCATCACTGACTCTGAGGTCAAAGTTCACATCTGGGGGACTAGCATGCTTTGCTTCTTTCCTGAACTTTCATTTATATCTTTGCTGGGTAGTTCCTCTTTGAGATGACTTCCCACTGTGAGCCAAGGATAAGCACAGCTGTTTGCTTTTCTTCTTGGTCATACACTGATTGATGGATATGCTTTGACAAGTATGATCTGTGCCTCCTTGCTTTTTAAAGATTTGTTTTAGATTAATTTTTATTTTTATTTTTGTTGTTTTTATTATTTTTATATCATGTGTTTTTATATTTTTATTTTATATTTATTTTTGCCTGAATGCTTGTTTTACACTATATGTATGCAGTACCTGTGGAGGCCAGAAGAGGACACCTGATTCTCTCTTAGAACTGGAATTACAGAGGAATTTTTTAGCCCCATGTAGGTGCTGGAAAATGAACCTAGGGTATTTGGAAGAGCACCCAGTGCTCATAACCACTGAGGCATCTCTCCAGCTGCAGTACTACATTTTGAGATACAGGATTTTGGACTGAAGCACTAGCACCAAATATGTACTTTATGCAGTAAGACAATGTATTCTGGAAACTAAAATTTGGAGGATGTAATTCAGAAACTGATGTACTTTAAGCTGTGGGAACTGAAATTGTATATATTCAAACAGTACAAAAATTAAGACAGCCTGTATGTAAATATGCTTTTTGACATATTTCTTATCCGAATCTCCAGTGGACATAAAAGGCCATGAGGAAGGAATTTGAATGTTCAGTGAAGCTGTGAAACAAAATAGGATGTTCAGAAGAAAATTAGCTTTCTTCCTTTTCAAGTAAATGTGAGAGTGTGGTTTTGTGTGTGTGTGTGTGTGTGTGTGTGTGTGTGTGTGTGTGTGTGTGTGTGT
>JANHMN010000009.1:23020841-23082869 GCA_030674055.1 Rhabdomys pumilio
TGTGTGTGTGTGTGTGTGTGTGTGTGTGTGTGTGTGTGTGTGTGTGTAAATGTGTAAACCAGAGGCTGATGACTTCCTCAGCCACTCTCTACCTTATTACTTTACTTTTTGAGATGGTAACCCTCACTGAGCATGGCACTCCCTGATTGGCTGTATTGGCTAGCCAGCAAGTTCTGCTCAGCCTTCCCAGTACTGGAATTACAGGACCGCATTGCAGCACTGGACATACATGTGCTTTCTGGGGATTGGGAGTCAGGCCCTTATGCTTGTCTAGCAAGCATTTTACTGACTGAGCCATCTTCCTACCCTTGCATGGATACTTTCCTATAAGTAATTTTAGTTCTCTTTCTATAGTCTATAAAAAGTTTTATATTTTCAAGATGCCAGATGCATATTTGAACTCTTATCTACATTATTACAGGCTGACCTTTGTGTCCCTCGATTGAATGAAGGGGATCAAGTGGTACTAATAAATGGTCGGGACATTGCAGAACATACCCATGATCAAGTAGTCTTGTTTATTAAAGCTAGCTGTGAGAAACATTCTGGGGAACTCGTGCTCCTAGTTAGACCTAATGGTAAGTACTCATTTAGTACTGATTATTTGTCATAATTTGTTGTTACTCACTACGAATGGTGGCCAGAGTAGGTGTCTATGAACATGTCATGCCAGTTTCCTCTTCAAACGACAGTGGTATCTATCATACTCAGAGAAAAAAAAATCAAATCCTTGGCTTTCTTGTCTCCCGTTCATACTTCCCATTCACCTCTGTGCACAGTACAGTTCTTCCTGTTTCCCCAAAGCTTTAACCTGACATACTTCTGGGTCTTTGGACTTGTGTTTCCTCTGCTCTGCAAACAATTCTTGGTTTTTATATAACTCGTGTTTTTCCTTCATTCAGAAATGTTTTATTCTACCATACCTATAGTGGCCTCCCTCTTCAACTATTCTCAGAGTAGTACAGTCAGTGAATACTTGTTTAATGAATAACAACAATAACTCTGTTCTACTTCTAGAAAATTCCATAACAAACTCTAATTAAACAAAGGAAAATACGGTTAACTATATGTTGGGTAGGTGGTGCCCTCTTGACCCATCATGTTGAGTTCTTCCCGTGACACATACTACTAGGATTCTCTCCATTTAGTTCAGTGTAGCACTATTCCCAGGTATATGTGCTTGTGCAGAGTCTTTTATCTTAAAAGCATAAATGTAGAAGCATGTCTTTATTACAGAAGAAACACACAGGAGAGTCGGGGCTGTGATTCAGATTCATTGTATTCATCAATGACGATGTCTCAGTGAGGTGATGTTTAGAGAAAAGAAAACTTCTCTTTTTATATTTAGTCAAAGCAGGCTTCTTCTTTTCTGTATTTTATGTTATTTTCCATGTATAATCCTAAAATTGGCTTTCTAGGAATATTAAGCCGGCACTCAATTTTGGTCAATTTTGATTAATTTTGATCTTGAGGAACTTGTTTGTTTAGGCTTCATACTGTCTGTTTGTACCAACAGCAACCTCTCAGTTTGGCTTTGCTGTCCTCTCCTGATAGTAGCTCCTGTGCTCAATGACAACAGTCAGTTGCTGTTGGAATTTTCTTTGTACCTAAGCGGCTGTGCACGTTTTTTACTTAATCCCCAGAGTCACCAAACATGATAGGTACCTTACTCTCAGTTCAGAGTTGAAAATATTTTCAAACACTCTATTTTCTGTTTATAGATTCATGATGGGCACAGAGTCAGACAATAAACAATAGTCTGTTTGGTAGCAGAGTTGTTTCTTTTATATTTTAAAACCCAGGAAGTATTCAACTAGGGCCCTATAAAGAATTATTCTAGACAGAGACCTCCACTCATTTATGTGTTAATAGAGTCCATGTTAAATAATAAAGTGAAGGAGCTAGATAGAGCTCAGCAGTTACAAGCACTTAATGACTTAATGGTTTTACAAAGGACCAGAGTTTGACAAGGTGATTCACAATGGTCTGTAACTCTAGCCCCAGGTTATCTAATGTCTTCTTCTGGCATTCATAGGCATCAAGGCATGCACTTGATATACATACACACGTTCATGCAAAACGCTTATACATGTAAAACATAAAAACTAATTTTCTTTAAAATGGACCGGAGAGGGAGAATATGTAAGGGTAAGTTACAGGCCTAGCATTTATAGGCCCAGCATCTGAGATCTGAGCTTTCTTATACTAACTTGTACATGAAAGATGTTTAGTGACTAGGTGGATGGGAGAATATGGGGCTGATTTATTCAGCTTTGTGTTCACTTATCATATGATCAAAGCCAGCATATCTTTAGACATAAATTTATCTGTGCTATTGATCCACTTCCTTGAAATTGACCGCATGTCTATTCAGATCTGCAACTCAAAAATGTCTCATTTTCTCTGTTTTTGTAAGTATTTATTAACTGTGTGTGTGTGCGCGCGCACACGCGTGCGTGTCTGTCTGTCTGTCTGTCTGTCTGTCTGTCTGTGTCTGCATGTTCATACGCACACATTTGAACACTCGTTTGTGTGTTTATGTTTACCCCATGAGCCCAGGACCCCAAGAATATCAGAAAAGAACATCTGTCTGTTGGAAATGGAATTACAGGAGGTTGTGAATTGCCAGGTGGATGTTGGTAACTGGACCTGGGTCCTCTGCAAGAGGAGAAAGTGCTCTTAACTGCTGTAATCCTGCCTCATTTTCTTAGTATGTCTTCAGTTTTAAGTATATGGCTAAAGAACCTTCCTTTTCTCCAAAGGAATAGCAGAAGCCTTTCAACCCCACAGCCATTCTTGGTTCCTACACAAAGGCATCAGTCAGATATGATGTAATTATTAGCTACTGAATCTGTAGAAAATTTCTGGCAATTTCTTAACTGAATTCTTTTAAGAATCTTATTATGGTTTTCTGTTTGTTTGTTTGTCTGTTTGTTTATTTTAGCTGTATATGATGTAGTGGAAGAAAAACTAGAAAGTGAGCCAGACTTCCAGTATATTCCTGAGAAAGCCCCACTAGACGGTGTCCATCACGATGACCATTCCCTGCGGGAGTCAATGATTGAGCTAGCTGAGGGGCTTATCACTGGAATAGTCCTGGCGCAGTTTGATGTAAGTGATAACGTTGTATTAAATCAGTATTTTCTAACTAGTTTAGAGCCTAATCTACTGTGCATTATGATTTATAAGGTAAAATGATGAGTTCAGAATTTGCTAACATGAAGAATTCTAAAACGTAGTTTTTAAAAATTATTCCCACAATACTAGTTATGACTATATAAATAAGTGTCTTTTTAAAAGAATAAAAAAAGCTAGGCAGAAAGATGTTTTTCAATTCAAAGAAAGTCCAGAACAGTGAGTTCCTGGCCAGCCTGAGCTATAGAGTGAGGCTCCTCGCAAAAAACAAAAAGATAGTGAAAGTGAAAACATTCTTTGTGAAAAATACAAGGTAAGAATACTCTTAGAAATTTAAAGCCTGTGCGAAGCCAAATGTGACAGTACACATCATTTAATTTTCGATGAATTTGGGACCATCCTGAGCTATATGTAGCAAAGACCTCATCTCAAAAAATAAAATAAATAAAATAAGAATGAAATAAAAACAAAAACTAAGATCATAACTTGGATTTCAAATTCATACTTCCTAATTTAATCTTTTTTTAGTGTTTTTGTCTATATAGTCTTAAAATCTCTGAGATCATTATCTCAGATGAACAAGAATGCTTCTTGATTGATAATTCCCCCCCCCCCCCCAAGACAGGGTCTTTCTGTGTAGTGCTAGTGGATTCTCTTTGTAGCCCTACCTAACTGTTCTGGAATTCAATCTGTAGACCAGGCTGGCCTCAAACTCAGAGATTCACCTGCCTCTTTCCCCTCTGCCCCCAAGTCCTGGGATTAGAGCCATACACCACCTTTGCCTGACATGACTGCTAATCTTTATTTTCATTAGTGAATATATAGTAAATTTGAAAGTCTGTATTTGAACCAGACATGTCCAACCTGTGGCCCACAGGTTGTATACATCCAAGATAGTTATAAATTGAGTCCAACACATTTGTAGGTGGCAATATTCTTTTGTAGTGAACATA
This sequence comes from Rhabdomys pumilio, assembly GCA_030674055.1. Taxonomy (NCBI): domain Eukaryota; kingdom Metazoa; phylum Chordata; class Mammalia; order Rodentia; family Muridae; genus Rhabdomys; species Rhabdomys pumilio. The sequence goes on from JANHMN010000009.1 coordinate 23,024,930, forward strand.
ATTTATTTATCTTTAATAAAACCAGGAATTTTCCCCATGTGTTTTTAAAATATTGATGGTCATATACAAATATGTTGTATATAAATACTTATAATAATAAAACATGCTAAGATACGCATCAGTTCTTTTTTTAAAATGTGTCAGTGTATTTTTGAACACTTCCAAACTAAAATAAGCTGAAGGTTCTCTGTAGACTTGCTGTTGAAATATTAGGTACTTTAGTGAGCAAAATTGTCTTCAGACTTTTCCAAATATCACAGATGCATATTGCATGCCAGAAACGACAGAGCTGACTGTAGCTCTGGGTCAGCATGTGACTGTTCAGAAGAGGATCATAGTGTGCACGGAGCATGGAGGGCTCCTGTTGGAGTAGAAACCAGTCTGCCAAAACAAAGCAGAATTGTTGATGACTTATCAGACTATTTCTCTTTGTTTGTTTGTTTATTTCTAAAGCAATTGTATCGGAAAAAACCTGGAATGACAATGTCTTGTGCCAAATTACCTCAGAACATTTCCAAAAACAGATACAGAGATATTTCACCTTGTAAGTATCTATTAACTCTTACTATTGTAAGTTTAATCTTTTAAATAAAACTTTATTTGATTTTTATGGCTGGAATGTAGTTCATTAGTGGTATAGCTTTGGTGGTTTAATTTCAAATATCAATACACAAAAAGATTGTTTCAATTTTTTTTAGATGATGCTACACGGGTTCTTTTGAAAGGTAATGAAGACTACATCAATGCAAACTATATAAATGTAAGTATTTGTTATGCCTTTGTTGTTGGAAATAATTTATAACCATTGTAAATTTTAAGGTTAATTAATTCCTTTTTATTGAAAGTCTAACCTTGATCCTTTGTACAATTGATGAACCAGGGAATAGCAAGTCATCATTTCTAGGGCAACTAGATGGTTAGGTATTTGTAAGTATATAATCACATTTCATTAGCTAATCAGTGCACAACTTCATGTAAAGCTTTATTTAATAATAACATTGTTAATTTTGAATGCATAGCCAATAGCATTTGAAGTGTAATTCATGAAGAAAGCTAATCTACATTTTCTCCATGGTGAATAATATTACATCCTTCTTGCACATAAGAGCACTATACAGTACTTCATCACTGCGATTGTAAATGTGCAATTACCCACAATAAACACAAAAATGTGAAGACTGTGGTACTGACAGTAATGGTGGCTGCATGGGGCAGTTAAGAGGGGAATGGAAGAGGTGCCTTTTGATGTCATCTGGAAAAATGTTGATCCAGTGACTCAAATGTTTTTTTTTTTTCCCCCCATTGTGCCTAGACATAACCAACAAAGCCCACCTCCTGTTTTGAAATTACATAGTAACTTTAGGAATTATGGGGCTAGAGACATGGCAAAGCAGTTAAAGTTGCTGCACAGTCATGAGGACCCCTCATCAGAGGAATAGGAGGAGAGCGATATAAGGTGCCACACAGCTTCTTTTTTGGCCTTAGATAATGACTCCTGGAGTAGTTGTTGTTATGTTTGTTAGTTTGTTTTATGCAACACCAGAATGATATTATGAAACTTAGAAAATAAGTATTAAACACAGTTAAATGAAAGTTTAAATTTATAAAACAAAATACAAAATTAAACTATATAGAAGTTATTCTATTTACCTATGAAATGAAAGACCGAAAATTTGATGATAACATACACACATATAGTTCTTTATCTGAAACTTCAAGTATGCTCTGGAATTGAAAATTTTTAGATTTTTTTTTTTTTAAAGAATATTCATTCCATGTACTAGTGCTATAGAAAGTAATGTCCCTAGCAGGTTATGGGGTAAGGGGCCTTTTAATTATTACACTGATATTATATAAATATTCCACGTGGGATTAATAGAGGATAAATAACCTTTAGGTCAGTCAAAGTCACATTTTGCTGTCAAATGCTTCCAAGTAGGTCAACTTTAAAATGCCTTCAAGTTAGGACAAGGTTTATGACACCAAAACCAGTTTTGCATTTCAGACTCTTGGTATTTTCAGAGCCATGGATAAGGGAATTTAGCTATACTGGCAAGTATCAATTACCTGCATTCCTGTGTATTGTTGGTTGAAATGTAGACTGGTTTCTTTGGGGAGCAGTGTGGTATTGTCAGAAGTTGAGTTGTGTACACATTTGCATCTAGCATTTTCATTTCTTACTGTTGATCTTATAGATAAATATATTTTTATGTTTGTTAAAAATATTAAGTTTAGAGAAGTGTTCAGCTTACTTTGCTACTGGTAACAAACATATTAACAATGCCTTAAATGTCTGTTAAATAAGTTACAGTGTTCTTTTTAAGAAGAGCCATTAAAAGAAAGAAATTAGGTACTAATTTAGGTATTATCTTAAAAACAATGGATTCAGAAAACCATAAATATTGTGCTATCATTTTTAAATTGGTTTTATAGAAAAATAGTTGTTGTGTACAGACTGTTTGTATGAAAGAGGTATTAGAAAGTAGAAAAGCAAATTTACCTTCTGGTAATAAGTGAAAGCTGGTTTGGGACAGAGACTTGAAGTTTCAAGTGTATAACCTTGGGTATTCTCTAATTGCTGTATGTAGGTATCGTCCTGTTGAAATCAACCGCAAATGTAGTTGTGACTCCTCTATATTTATTGTTTTATTTCAACATCATTCTAGTGGCTCTTCACATTATTTAATGAGCATAATTTAACTAAATAAATGGCACAAGTTTTCTTCCTTAGAAAATTTACCAATAAACTATTTATAGATATTTTTTAAAAATATTCTTGGCCGGCGTTGGTGGCGCACGCCTTTAATCCCAGCACTTGGGAGGCAGAGGCAGGAGGATTTCTGAGTTCGAGGCCAGCCTGGTCGACAGAGTGAGTTACAGGACAGCCAGGACTACACAGAGAAACCCTGTCTCGAAAAACAACAACAAAAAGAAACAAAACAAAACAAAAAAAAAATCTTACACACTCTCTGTCTTTAAAACAAGGTCCTCTGTAATGCTGCCTCTTAAGCCATAATAGTTTGAGAATGGTGGTACGTTCCTATAATAGTTGAGAGGCTGGGATATATAGTGAGACTTTGTCTCAAAGAAGGAAAAAAAAAAGTGGGTAGTTTTAGAAAATATTTGGAAAAAACAAAAAAAGAAAATATTTGTTTTTAAATTCCTGTTCTGCCAATTAAGTAATGAATAAGTATAACTTCGGACATTGCCAGGAAATTTCTTTTACAAGAAAAATTATTAATGAAGATTATTTTTTATTTTAATGTTGTTTCTTGTTAGATGGAAATTCCTTCTTCAAGTATTATAAATCAGTACATTGCTTGTCAAGGGCCATTACCACATACTTGTAAAGATTTTTGGCAAATGACTTGGGAACAAGGCTCCTCCATGGTTGTGATGTTGACAACACAAGTTGAACGTGGCAGAGTAAGCTGTAGTTTAATCATACACATTACTTGGGCTCTTTTCAAATTACATTGGGTTTATATACTCAGAATATTCTCTTGTAACCTTTACTCTTTTGTTGTGATTCCATGGTTTGAAACATTGCAGCCAAGTACTGAAGACTGTGACCAACCTAGTACTTGCAACACAAATAATACCATTCTTATCATTGTATTTATTTAAAATCAGTACTTTAAATTTTAAAGTTTAAAAAGTTTAAAGTTTAATGCTGAAGAGTATTTGGTAATAATAGTACTGAAATATGATGATAGAGTCTGGGCAATGCTGAATAGCGTTATGCTAAGTCTAAGTGAAAAATTTTCAACTAAACAAAAATTAGTATATGATTCTATTTTTATGAAACATTTGTGATTTACTATTCATAAGTACAGAAAGTAGATTAGTAGATACTTAAGTCTAGGTTTGGGAAAGAGAATGAAATGAGACAGAAAGCATAGCATAGCATAAAGGGTATGAGTTTTTTAGGGCACAGTGAAAATGTTCTAAAGTGTTTACAGAGATGTTTACACAGTTCTGTGAAGTGTTCTGAAAGCAATTACACTTGAAACGGCTCAGTGATATGGAAATAGGGCTAGGATTATATAGTACACACATGCATATATACATGTTCATACACACCTGTGGTAAAACTCTAATCAGGATATAGCCAAACAGATTGTTTAGAAAGTGTTTTAAAATGTCAGGGAATAATGACCATGCAAGATGGCTAAATAAGTAAAGTGCCTGCCATGCAAACACAGGGACCTGAGTTGAGATCCCCGGCACTCTCGTAACGTAACGTTTAGATCTGGTAGCATGCATCTGTAGCCCTAGAGCTGGAGGGCCAGAGCAGAGACAAGCTGATGCCTGTGCTCTGCGACCAGCAGCTCCCCTAGCCATACTGATGAGCTCCAAATACAGTAACAGACCTTTTCTCAAAGAAACAAGGTAAAGAGTGATGGAAGATACCCAGTATTGACCACTGTGCTACAAGTGTGTACATACACACTCATATACATGCACAGACACATTCATATAATATGTACATGTACACACAAAAATATTAGAATCTAGAAGATCTAAGTGAAAGATATATGAGAATTATTTCCTATAAATTTGAAAGTTCTTAAAATTTTGAAAGTTGGAGAATCCAAATTCTTATGTCTAAATATTTTTCTGTATTCAATCTGTTGCCAATCAGGTTAAATGCCACCAGTATTGGCCAGAACCCCCAGGAAGCTCCTCCTATGGAAGCTATCAAGTCACCTGCCACTCTGAAGAAGGAAACCCTGCCTATATCTTCAGGAAGATGACACTGTTTAACCAAGAGGTAAGAAGTCAAGAGTGTTTGTGTAGAAGAACTGCTGTAAAGACTTTGAAAGCTAAAAATGCTTTTAGCCTGAGACTAGTTACTAGGAAACAAAAGTTACTCAACTGGTGGCTAGAAGGATAGATTATCAGTTAAGAATACTTGCTGGGGGCTGGAGAGATGCCTCAGCGGTGAAGAGCACTGACTGTTCTTCCAGAGATCCTGAGTTCAATTCCCAGCAACTACATGGTGGCTTACAACCATCTGTAATGGGATCAGATGCCCTCTCTACTGGTGTCTGAAGACAGCTACAGTGTGCTGTGTGTGTGTGTGTGTGTGTGTGTGTGTGTGTGTGTGTACACATATATATTTGTTTGTATGTATGTATGTGTGTGTGTGTGTGTGTATATATATATATATTTCTTAAAAACAAAACAAAAGAAGACTTGCTGATCAGTCATAAGGAGAGTTCAGATCTCAGCACTGATAGAACAAGCTGGACATAACTGCAAGTGCCTGTGACCCCAGCTTTGAGAATTGAGACAGAACAATCCCTGGGACTTTCTCGGTTCTACCATAGCTATGAGCCAGGACTAGGTTCAGGGAGAGATCCTGCCCTAAAGGAATAAGTAGAAAGTAATAAAAGAGGATACTTGATGACTTTCCTGACTTCCACATAATACATAGTCTATGTATGTGCATGTGCGCGCGCGCGCGCGCGCGCGCGCACGCACACGCACGCACACACACACACACACACACACACACACACACACACATTGACATTTATCTTTGCATAGTTCTGAGGTACTCAGGTTATACAAATAAAAATATCTGACAATATATAGCTGTATATATCTATAGTTAAACTCTAAGAAAAAGGACCATGTTGAAGATAGAAATCTCTATGCACACACATACACACACATATGCTTACTTGCCTACCTCTTGGTTGTCTACTTAGGACAACAAAGAACTTTCTTAATGATTTAACCTACAGATTAGTACATTGTACTATAAACTAGACAGTATAGCCTTAATTTATTTTTATTTGAATGAATTTTAGCCATTTCCTGTAATTTTTAGCTACATTTAGTGTCAGAATTTTTTTCTATATGTTAGCATATCAACCGGCTCCTTCATTGTTAACTGTAAGAGAGCCAATAAGGCTCTACCTCACTTGTCATTAATCAGACTTTGGAGTAGTGACAGTTCCTGCTTACAAAAGTTAAAGTGTTGGTGGGAGAGACCTGGGCCTTCACAGTCTTATGTGGCAGTTACTCCCTTCCTTTGGCTTTCTTTAAAATGACTGTCAGTGTTACTGAGTGTACTGGTGCAAGTAGTCAATCCCAACTTGAGCCAGACTGAAAAAACAAAGTTTCTACCCAACATAAAAATGCGCATACATTGATAGATAGTGACTGGGCAGCTACCACTCCCAACGTCTTGATGAGCTTTTACCTTCATTGAAGGGACTCTAGCCAGCCTGAGAATGGCAAGCATGGTTCTGGCAAGCCTTACCCTTTTCCCTCATTCCCTTTGCCTTGCTAGATTACATTCCTAAAGCTAGCCAAAAATGCCCATGTCCTTACTTGGCCACTTTCTCCTTCTGAAACTGACTAGGAGTCCATCTATCAAAGTATTGAAGTCCAGCAATCAAAAGCCCCCTTGGCTCACCTAATTACCATGCCCAATTAAAATTAAACACCTCACTCTAACATGAGCTTCCCCCCTTTTACCTTTATAAACTGCCATTTACCAATAAGTCTGTGTCCTCTCTACTGAGAGGCAATTCTTTATCAGCACCCACCTCACCCCTACCCCAAGGACAAATACTCCTTCCCCCTCTCCCCTGTTTGCTTTCTCCCTCAGAATATATCTTTCTGTCTTTCTCTCTTATCCATGCCATTTGTCTCTGGGACAAGTGAATCTCATCTGTGCTGAGATATTGGTCTTGGTGGTCTGAGCTGATACCTGTCTTTTTATTCATTATCCCCCTTTAACATAAATGGCTGTCCCCAGACTGAATGATGTTGAATGATAGGTATATCCTGTTTTAAAGCGTGTAAGTACATAATTTGATATGATTTATTCTTTTCATGAAACTTTTTAAACCTAAAGATGCTGTGGAGCTGTAATTGTTATTTCATCTTTCACCTGAAAGAAGAAGCTTCTGAAATGTTAAATGCCAGAACATGCAGAGTCAGGCTTTGAGCCAAAATTCTTACTTTATTATATCCATCATTGCTCTCCCCACTCCAACCAAATAGGATTAACCCTTACTGAACTTTGTGTTTTTATGACCTCGAATTTTTGTTGTTGTTTTGTTTTTTGGTTTTTTTTTTTTCGAGACAGGGTTTCTCTGTGTAGCCCTGGCTGTCCTGGAACTCACTCTGTAGACCAGGCTGGTCTCGAACTCAGAAATCCGTCTGCCTCTGCCTCTCAAGTGCTGGGATTAAAGGCGTGCGCCACCACCGCCCGGCATGACCTCTAATTTTTAATCTATGTATTTGAGAGACTTTGTATTTAAATGTTTACTTATACTTATTTATGTGTGTGCAAGTGTTTGTGGTTTTGTCACGTTGCACCTGTGGAGGTCAGAGAACGCAGAACACAATCTGGAGGAGTCTGGTTTCTGCTCCACCATGCTAGTCCCAGGGATTGAGTTCAGATGGTCATTCTTGGCCACAAGCACTCCTAGCTGCTTAGCCGTTTCATTTTCCTGGGGCTTTTCACCATCTAATCTTCATGATGTCATTCGTGTTGAGGAAAAATAATCTCAAGTTTTGTTCATACTCACAAAAGTGTTTACCATCTTTGTTCACACGGAATTTCTATTAGGTAATCTTTTAAGCAGTTCTATGAACGTATTTTATTTCTGTCTATTTATTTGATTGCCATGTTCAAAATACCTTATAGATATAAAAATTGAGTTATTAAAGTATAGCAATGTAGCCAGGAGGTGGTGGTGCACACCTTCAGTCCTAGCACTTAGGAGGTAGAGGTGGATCTCTATGAATTTAAAGCCAGCATGGTCTACAGACTTAGTTCCATGACAGAAGCTACACAAAGAAACAGTGTCTCAGAAAACCTTTATTTAAAAAAAAAAAAAGAAAGAAAGAAAAGAAAAGTATAGCAATGTATCTAGTACTTAAAAGGATAGAACTATTTCTATGAAATATTTTTCTTCTTTTCAAATGTAGTATTTAAGTGAGTTTATACACAATGCCAAGAGGAAAAGGAAAGGTGGCTTTATTTTCCTTCTAAAATTAAAATAATACGAATTTTATATTTTAAAGGTAATTCCTAAGTCAAAGTGTGTAACTTTTCATTTTCATTTAGAAAAATGAGAGTCGTCAACTCACTCAAATTCAGTACACAGCCTGGCCTGACCATGGAGTACCCGATGATTCAAGTGACTTTCTGGATTTCGTTTGTCATGTACGAAACAAGAGGGCCGGAAAAGAAGAGCCGGTTATTGTTCACTGCAGGTATTTTATTTCCTGTCCCTAAAAAATGAATAAGTATATTCTACGGATGCATTCTGTGTTTTGGCTTTTTGTTGTGATTAATTCTGTGATAGAAGAAAGAAGACAATAGAGAAAATTCTAATGGTATAAGAAACTATGCAAAGGATAAAAACAATACTTATTTTTCTAGTTCTATTTTAATATCTCTTTATTGGAATGTTTCTTATAATTGATTGTAACTTGGATATGATGAAATAGTAACCTTATTTCTGTGTGTTTGTTTTACTATAACAAGATTATTTATTTGTTTGTTTGTGTGTTTTGTGTTTTTTTTTGTTGTGCCCTCCCAGACAGGGTTTCTCTGTGTAGTCCTGGAGCTCACTCTATAGACCATGCTGGCCTCGAACCCAGAAATCTGCCTGCCTCTGCCTCCCAAGTGCTGGGATTAAAGGCGTGCACCACCACTGCCCTGGCTAACAAGATATTTAAAACTGGATAATTTATAAAAACAGGAATATATTTTTCAGTTTTAGATTGCAAGGCTAAGTGTGGCCTGCAGAGGCTGCTAGTACACAAACAAGGGGAACTAATCTAGTGAAGCCCTGTGGGCATCTGAAGCTTAGCCCATATGAACAGCAGCAGATCCAAATGATATCTTTCTTCCTTTGTCTTTGGGTTTCCTGTGGATTTTTTTCCCCTACTATACTTTTAGTGGTATTTTAACTCTATCTTAATGTTTTCTTATTTTAACATTTTTCAGAAAAGGTCTCAGAAAAGACCTAAGCTGGTCTTTTTTGTAATTGTGACTAGCTCTAAACTCACAATCCTTGGTCCTCCACCTACCGAATACTGGAGATGCACGTGTGTACTGCTACCCTGTCTTACAAAATAGAACTTTTGTGGTTTTATCTTTTTAATTCCCTTACGTTTAGCTGTTTTGGTTTTTCATTAATCAGCAAGCTTTTTCTTTTTAATCTCCTGATTTTTCCTCCTCTTCTTGTTTTTAGTATTTTTTGTTGATTGTTTATTTGATGTCATGCATCCCGGTTCCATTCATCTTACCATTGCCCCTCCATATCTGCCCTCTGCCCTTGCAACCGTCCCCTCAAACAAAACAAAATAAAAACATCTCCCTGTGAAAGCTGCAGCGGGTCACATAGTGTACCCTCTTCCCGAACAGCTTTAGTTGCAAATGTTTATTGCAATGAGTCATTGGATTCAAGGCCTCTGGCTTCTGCTACACCATCAGTACTGGGTTTTTGCCTGGCTATCACTTGGATATCCTTTAATTGCCCTGTGTCATGAAGATGCTGCAGCTTTGGTTCTGCAGGACATGCCCCTTCCCAGCATGTGAGTCGGTCAGGCCCCCAGCTCTCCTGTGCCCGTGACAATGGGGCCCCTCTTCCGCTTTGCCCTGGTGAGGGATTCCTCCTCCATTCTATAACTTACCTCTACTCTTCTTTTTCCTTTTACTTAACATTGTTTCTTGTGTCTCTGTTTTCTCTCCTTTCCTGTTTTCTTTCTTTATCCCATTCCTTACTATTTCCATCTTTGCTATAAATGATTTTTAACTTCAGAGTATACTTAACATTCATTTTGCTATTTTTTCTTCTTTGGTCATTGGTCATTGACAGTGAGTTATGGAGTTTAATCAATTTAACCGTGTTTCTATATCCTATTCAGTGCGGGGTTACCAATTTGTTTTCACCTCCCTGAGTGGTATTGGGTGTTTACCCTGCAAGAATAGCCTCCTAAATAGAAAGATTCCCAAATAAAAGTGGGAGAAAAATTCACACCAACAATTAGGACACCGAAATACTTCTTGATTACTAAATTCAAACATACTAGGACAAGTAAAATGTTGGATGAATCCAAACATTTTCATGTAAAAGTCATTAGTGACTTTAAGGAAAATACAAACAAGCAAATGAATGAACTAAGAATTTCACATCATGTCTTGGAAAGAAAACTGGCAATGTAAAGGAGAAAGTGAGCAAAGTGGATAGAAAAGTTATTTGCACATGAGTAAGAAAAATTAATCAAGGAAATTGAGATTTACAAAACAAACAAATAATGTTGGGAATGAAAACTTCGGTGGAGCAAATTTTTAATAAATTATAGAAAGTAGAATATATCACCAATAGACTAGACTAAGCAGCACCAATAAGAGAACATCAGGACTGTGGGCAAACCTAAAGAAGATTATGCAAACATGGTGGTTTAAAAGCAAGCAAACAAAAATTTACAACCACAACTTTCAAAAACTGTAGAGTATGATCAAGAGACAGACTTTAGGAATCTGTGGGGTAGAAGGAATCAACATGTAAAGGCTTGTCTAGAAAATCTATTCAATGAGAGTATAGCAGTTTTCCAAATCTAGGGAAGAAATGAACATCTAAGCCCAGGAGGCATTTAGAATCCCAAATGACATGACCAGGGAAGAGCCTCTCCATGCTACAGTAACTCAAGATGCAAAGTATAAAAACCAGCAATAGTAAAAAACTGTAGGAGAGCCCGGCATAGTGGAACAGACCTTGGTGCAAAGAGAGTAGGATCTTTGATGTTCAGGCCAGCCAATGCTACATAGTGAGCCTCTTTTCCAAACAAGACAAACTCTGTAAGAGACAAAACAGCAACTCACTTATATCAGCAAGCATAGTGACTGAAGAGATGGGTCATCAGTCAAGAACACTGGCTGCTCTTGCAGAAGGCCTGCCTTTGATTCCCAGAACCCACACATAGCTCATAACTGTCTTTGAGTCTAGTTCCAAGGGATTTGATGCCCTCTTCTGTCTTCCTTGGGCATGTGATGCACATACATAACTGCAGACAAAACATTTAAACACATACCATGTTTGAGATAGTAAATTGTTGAGGGTATGGGAATACATCAGATCTTTTTGTTTGTTTGTTTGTTTTGTTTTTGTTTTTCGAGACAGGGTTTCTCTGTGTAGCCCTGGCTATCCTGGAACTCACTCTGTAAACCAGGATAGCCTTGAACTCAGAAATCCGCCTGCCTCTGCCTCCCAAGTGCTGGGATTAAAGGCATGCCCCACCACTGCCCAGCCACATCAGATCTTACAACAGAAATTTTAAAGGCCAGAAAGTGTAGAATAGTATATTTCAAGCCCTGAAAGTGAATAGCCACAAAGGTGCCTTTTAATATAAGGACAGAAATAAGGACATTTCAACCTTAAAGTAGTTCATGACCACTAAATCAGCATTGCAAAAGATACTCAAAGGGAACCGAAACATAGGGCAGTAGGCACAGCTGAGAGCACAGGATAGAGGAATTTTCATGCGAGGTCTAAGTAAAGCAAAGGATGCTTAAATCCATACTCTCATGTTGAACAAAGTCAGTCAGTGAGGTTTCTAATGCAGATAGAGAAAACGAAAAACAGCAAACATTAGCTAACCAAAACAACAACCAGCAAAATTATAGGAGGAAAGAAGGGAGAGAAAGAAATGGGAAGGGAAGGAGAAAGAAAATAAAAAGAAAGAATCATTTTCTCAACATAATAATGTCTACAATAAACCAGAAGCCAACATTATACCATAGCAGAAAAACTGAACGCATTTCCTGTACAGTTAGAAACTAGACAATTGACCTAATCAGTATAGTGCTCTGTGCTTGTTTCAGAATAATCTCAAAATCTTAGCTAGAATAATAAGGCAAGGAAATGAAAATATAAATAAATAATGAAGGAAAAGTTAAATTATCTCTATTTTCTGGTCATATGATATGATATTTGAAAGACCTTACAGATTCCATAAGAGCACTCTTAGCTCTGAATAACACTTTTAACAAAGTAGTAATACTAAAAGAAAAAAATCAACGAGCAGATATAGGTTGCTTTCATATATATGAGTAACAAACTTGTCAATGAAGAATTCAGTGGGGAAGTTCCATTCACAATAGCTTTAATAAAATACCTAGGAATAAACATAATTAAGGCCATTAAAGACCTCTATAATAAAAATGCTAAAATACTGAAGAAAGTAATTGAAGTTACTGAAAGATGAACAGAGCTGCTATACTCATGGGCTGCTATAATTGTAAAAATGACTGTGTTACTAAAGAAGTTTACATACTAAGCATAATCTTTGTCAAAATTCTAGTGACATTCTCCACAGAACTGCGACAGAAAATCCTAAAACTCACATGAAAGCACAAAAGACCCCAACTAACCAAGACAAGCAAACAAACAAAAAAACATCATAAGCAGAGAGTATCATAATACATGACCTAAAATTATACTGTATAGCTGTAGTGACAAACACAGCGGGAGACTAGCATGAGACAGACACAAACCAGTGGCTAGAATCATGGACCCAGAAGTAAATACACACAATTACATCTAACCTTTTACAAGTGTTGACAACATACTTTTTACTTGGGTAATGTTGATCTCTTGATAATCACTGATTCTTCTTCCCCAGATGATTAGAAATAGCCAATTTTTAATTAAAAATATATTAACAGGCCCAATTGACTGTTTTCAAGGACTGCAAACTCTGTAACTTCACATGCGAGGCCTCATTATCTGTGTGGCTTTCAGCATTCTTTTCCTATAACTCTTTAGGCTCCAAGCATGCAGTGACCTTCCAGACCAACGCTGCAAACCTCCCTCCTTTCTCCCGTAAGACATCCCAAGGCATAGCAACTACACATCCATCCCAGCACGGCTTCACTCTTAGTACCAGTTTCTGCTTTAAGTTTTCTTTTGCTGTGAAAAAACACTGATCAGAAGCAACTTGAGACAGAAAGAATTTATTTTATGTCCATCATGGAGGGAAGTCAGGGCAGGACTCACAGCAGGATCCTGGAGACAGAAACTGAAGAACCGTCACAATGGTTACTCACTTATTTCTAAAGACTTGCTAAGATACTTTTCTTAACTACCCAGGCACACCTGCCAAGGGTTGGCACTACCCACTGTAGTCTGGGTCCTCCTATATCAATCATCAAGTAAGAAAATACTCCCCAAGCCCAGAGCCAAACTAATGGAGTCAGTTCTTCCCAGGTACCTCTAGTTCATTTTGAGTTGACAGAAAGTAACCAGACACATGTATATTGGAGAAAAGACAACCTCCTCAGTACATGGTGCTGAAAAATCTGGATTTCTTCTGCTTTAAAAAGAATGAAACTTAGACTCATACCTCTCACATTGTATAGGTATCAACTTGAAAATGGATCAGAAACCATAATATAAGACTTGAGAACCAGAAACTCATAGAGGAAACCATGGGAAACATTTGATGATACACGTAGGAATTTTTTGAAAGAGTGTAATAGCTCTAGAGGTAATGGCAAAAACTGACAGATGGAGCTGGATCACATTTTAAAGCTTCTGCTCAATGAAGGAAATAATCAGTGGAGTGAAGAGATACTGTTTGCCAATGGGAAATCTGACAGGATTGGTATCTAGACAGAACAAAAACAAAATATCCACTCAGTAAATGGGCAAATAAGTTAACTAACAGTTCTCAAAAGATAAAACCCAAATAGCCTGTGAATGTATGAAAAAAGATTCAAAATCCCTTAGTTACCAGGGAAATGAAAATTGAAACTTGTCATTCTATTTCATCCCACTCAGAGTGGCCATCCTCAAGAAAATAGATAATCGATGGTGAGGATGTGGGAGAGAGGCGCCTTTAGCACTGCTACTGAGATGCCAACTGTTACAGTCTCCATGGAAATCAGTCTGTAGGTTCCTTGGATACTGAACTACCATACGACCCAGCTATACCACAGTTTAGTATATACTTGAACCACTGATGCCAGGTCAACATATCACAGATATGCTTACATTTTATTATTATTTTGTTAATATATTATTAATAAGTACACATTATTACATTTATGCTGTTTATAATAGCCCAGATATGGAACCAGCCTCGATGCCTATCAACAGATAGATGGAAAAAGAAATGGGGTGCATATGTACAATAAATTCAGTGTAAAGAATGAAATTTATATTTATGATAGAACTGTAGATCATATAAAATTAAAGTAAGTTAGGTTCAGAAATACATGATTTGGGGGAGCAGATATTTAGTTAGGGAAAAATTTTGAAGGCGTGCAAGTAAGAAGGGGACAGACAAGAAGGGAAGGAAGGAAAGGGAAGAGGGAAGAACAAGATTATCTAGATTTAAATATACACGTATCTAATATCTATGTATAATATGAAAGCAAAACGAGGACAGGTGGTAGGAGGCAAGTGCAGGAGGGGAAAGTACCATGCTATGCAGGAAAAATGTCAAAAATTCATCATATTGTATGCTAACCAAAAAATTATTTTGTGGGGAGTCCAATGTTAGGGCTGGAGAGAGGGTTCATTCAAAGGACCAGGGTTCAGGACCTGGCATTCACATGGTGGCTAACAACCAACTATAACTCCTAATGTTGGAGATGTCACCTCTGGCCTCTGCGGGCACTAGGCACAGGCACATGGTGCACTTACATACATGTAGGCAAAACACTTATCCATATGAAATAATTAAAAAAAACAAGATGCATTGTCAAGAAGGTGAGATATATGGATCTTTATATTATAGAAATCTTCAGTATAGATATGTTTGTAGGCTATACTTTTTTTTTAAAAGTATCTCAGTGGTAAATTTGATATAACTTTGTTTAAAATATTAACTTACATAAGGTACAAAAATATAATTGTCTTTTATGTATTTGTTAATGATTTATTTTGCATCTATTTGCATTTTAGAATGGATTTAAAATATTAAGCAGTTGACTTGCTGGTTTTATGAAATAAAATCTTAAAATGAAATTGTTTTTCTTTATTATGATTTGATACTTTGATATTTCTGCAGAAAAGCCAGAAATTTAACAATTGTACCACTAAAACTTTACATGTCTGTCTGTCTTTTTACATACAGTGCTGGAATTGGAAGGACTGGGGTTCTTATTACTATGGAAACTGCCATGTGTCTCATTGAATGCAATCAGCCAGTTTATCCACTAGACATTGTAAGAACAATGAGAGATCAAAGAGCCATGATGATCCAAACACCTGTAAGTACTGTGCTTCATGTGTACCTCTGCCTCCCAAACATGATGGATCTTGTTATTAATCTGCATTCTATATCTTTTTTTTCTTATACACAAATATGCATATATTTAATAGAGTCCTGTTGTGTAGCCCAGGCTGACCTAGAACTCACTATGTACCCAAGGCTGGGCTCCAACTCCTCAATCTCCTGCCTCAGCCTCCTGACAAGTATGTGCCTCAAGCCTGCTCCTAAATTATACTTTTACCGCTTTAATTCCCACTCAGAAACTTACTCTATAGTAATTTTGTGTGTGTGCCATGTCTCTCTGCTTTTCCTGCTACAGCAGCTGAGTGAAGTTGCAGCAGACACCTGTGGCCTGCAACGTCTACAATAGTTACTATCTGACCTTTTGCAGAACAGCTTGGTCAGCATATTAACTCATGAGAGCTTTGCTAGATGTAGACTCACTAGTCTTGGGTTGTTTAGTCAAGAGGAATGCTGTCTGTGAGAGTAACCCTAAACTGGAGGTCTGGGCAGAGCTTTGTTCAGGACCACAGCTGCCTTAGAAAGCCTTCCCTTTTCCTAAGAACTTAAATTGCATAACAGTGACAAAATTCCTAGAAATTAAGCTACTTATTTATTATATTCTCCACTGACTTTTCATTTTGCCTCAGTAATCAAAAGAATCAAGAAATTTTAGAACTAGTGTTAAGATTGGTTTTTGTATTAATTAAACCACAGTAAAATGTTAGCATCGTTAGTAGCAACAAGATTCTTGGTGCTTACTGACCTAACTAAATAATACCATGTCATTTTCTTAGCTTCTAAATACACAAAATTTCACACTTACTCAAAAGTTAACATTGTAATATAATAAAAACATTATAAACACCCAACAGTTGCCTACTAGTTTTATTTGTACAGTTATTCACTTTCTCATTATTTAAAGCAAATCTTTGATGCCATAAATATTTTAGCATGTAAGATTGCTTTCTTTTAAAAATACTACTATCTCACCTAAATGTAATTATAATTTCTTTTTTTTTTTAATTGGGTATTTTATTTACATTTCAGATGCCATCCCCTTTCCCCATTTCCCCTCCCTAGAAAGCCCCTATCCCATGCCCCCTTTTCCTTTTTGCTTTTATATTTTTTAAAAAAAGTTAATCAAAGGCTTTATAAGTTTGGTAATGCTCAATCAGAAGTGTAACCCAATACCCAACCTAGATATATCAACTATCTTTGACTGGTGGAGACACGTGAACATCTGCTTCCATGTCCCCCTCCCTTTCTTTCTCTTTCTCTCTCTCATCACCTAGCTTCTCCTCTCCTTACTCCTTCTCTTCCTCTCCGTACTCCTCCCACCTTAGCTCCTCCTACATATCACCCTTCCTGTTAAAATAAAAATTTTCTCTCAAAATACAATTAGAGCATTAATTATAATTTCTTAATACTACCAAATAATGTTCAGATTTCCAGTTCCATAAAAAAAAACTGATTTTTGAATTTTAGAACTTTATTGAAATGCAATTCACATGCCATAAATTTATTCTTTTAAAGTGTTACTTCAGTGGTTTTTAGTATGTCCCAGGGAATAGCCATCATCTCTATTTTTAGAACATTTTTATCATCCTATAAAAGAAACTCCATTGTCCTTAAGCACTTATTTCCATTTCCTCCAATACTCTGTTCAACTACCCTTAGCCCCAGGCTATACCAAACTGAATCAGTTAATGTCTACTCCTGTGTGAGTCAGTGCTTCATTCTTTAGCCTGTGGAAGAATGTGTTGTTATATGGCTCTAGCACATTTTATATATTTGACCCATGAGTATGTAGATGGTTCCTGTTCTATGATTTGTTGCTCTTCCATGAACACGTATGTTAGGATGTTACATATGTCTTTTTTGTTGGGTGTACACAGGAGGAAAATCACTGGGTCAGTGAGCGAGGGCACATTTGACTGCTGAGCTGTGTCCTCAGCTAAGGACAAAGTTTTCTATTTCCAGTAGTGAAATATAAGGGCTCTATTTTCTTAACATCATCAACATTTGCCTTGATTAAGAGAGATTTTTTTTCTATCTGAATATGAAGCATTATTGTGACTTTGATTTGCATTTTCTTAATAGTGATGTCAAATATCTTTAAAATTTTTATTTTGCTCATTTTAATTGTCCTTTTGTTATCAGATCTATATTTTCTAGGTACAAATACTTTATGAAACCTCTGTTTTCAAATACTCTCATTCTCTTTTCACTTCATTTTCTATTTATTTGAAAATGTTCCTATTTATTTAGTGTGTGCTACGTGTGTGTGAGTGGGTTCAAGACTTGGAGGGGCTCACCTGGGATCCACAAAAGTACTTTCTCAGCAAGTTGTTCTTGCTTTACAGAAAGACTGTTGATTTTTATAAGTAGAGGTATATTGCCACCTTGCTGAAATTGTTGATTGTTTACAGGAGATTTCTGGTGGGATTTTTGGGATCTCTTTTGTCAATTCTCTATCTGACCAGCAGACAGGAACAAAGCAAGTCGGAGTTCTTCTCAACGCAGTTTATTCAGGATCCTTTACAATCTCCTCTCCGGAGGCCCTCTCTGGAGGCCCTCTCTGGAGGCCCTCTCTTCCCAGCTCCTTAACGGCCGTCCTTTTATACCCCTGCCTGGCCCAGTCAGCACCTGCCTCGTGGGCATGCCTCATTGGTGCACCTCAAACAGCCTGATTCTCGATTCTCGTGGCAGCAAGTCTGCGCAGTAGTTCTGCGGCTTCGGCTCAGTTAGGGAAAGGCGAGCGGGTGCAAGGCGCCATTCATAAGATTTGACAGGTGCCATTCATAAGATTTGGCCCAGGCGCCATTTTAGCTGGCCGTGCTGCCGCACCCGCTCCTCACACTATTTTGTAGTATTAAGTCATCTATTAGAAGCTGTAGTTTGGCTTCTTCTTTTCTTATTTGTATTCATTTTCTTCTCCTGCCTTAGTGTTTCAACAAGAGCTTCCAGCACTATTTTGAAAAGAGGTGGGGATAATGGACAACCCTATCCCATTCCTGATTTTAATAGAATTGCTTCAGAGCTCTCTCTATTTAGGATAATGTTGACTGGGGGGTTGTTATGTATAGCATTTTTTATTTTGAGGTCTGTTCTCTCCAGTCCTACTCTCTGTAGGGCTTTTGTTATGAAACCATGTTGCTTTTGTCAAAGGCTTTTTCAACATCCTTTGAGATGATCACATGGTTTTTGTTTTTAAGTTCATTCATATGATGTATTATATCTGTGGATTACATATGTTTAACCATCCTGGCATCAAAGGGTAAAGAGAACCTGGCCGTGGTGGATAATATTTTTGATATATATGTTTTAAGTTTGCAAATACTTTATTGAGGATTTTTTTTATTCATGTTCATCAGGGATAATGGCCTGTTGTTTTCATTATTACTATTACTGTTATTATTATCATCATCATATTATTATTATTAATAATCAAAGTAATAGTGAATTTTGAAAGTTCCTTTTTTCCTTTTCTCTCTTTTTTCTTCCCCCTTTTTTTAAAAATAGTTTTAGAATTATTGGCTGTAGATAATCTAAAAATCTAGTAGAATTCTGCTATCAATTCATCTGGGCCTGTGATTTTTTTTCATCTGAAGACTTTTTTTTTTACTGTTTTTAATGTATTTGTTATGGGTCTATATAGGTTGTTAAATCTTTTCTTTGCTCAACTTGGGTGGGTATCTCATATGAATGTAGAAATTTGTGTGTTTTTTAATATTTTCCAATGTAATAGAGTATAGGTTTTTAAATTATTCCTTTAGAATAATCTGATTGGGAGGGGGGGTGTCTAATGTTTTCCTCTCCATTTCTGATTCTGTTCATTGGCGATCCTCTTTTTCTTTTGCTTAGTTGGCTGATTGTTTGTCTTGTTTGAACTAGCTCTTAGATTTATTGATTCCTTGAATTTTTTTGTTTTGATTTTATAATTTCTGGTCTGATTTTTATTATTTCTGGCCATTTTCAGGATTTGAATTTGTTTTGTTCTTGTTTACCCAAATTCTTAAGTTGCATATTATTAGTCATTAATCAATTTATTTGTGTTCTTTCTGACTTTTAAATGTGGTTAATATACTTAGAAGAATTTTAAGTTTTATTGCAGGATACGAAGAGTTATTTCAATTTTCTGAATTTTTTTTAAGATTTGGTTTGTGTTCTAGGATGGTCTATTTTTGAGAGGTTTCATAGGCTGCAGAGTAGAATGTATATTCTTTAGTTTTTGGTGGTATATTCCGTAGTTCCCTGTTAAGCCCATTTGATGCATATTATTTAATTCTAATGTTTCTTTGTTTATTTTTTCACTGGATGACCTGTCTATTGGAGAAAGTGTTGTATTCAACTCACCAAATATTAATGGGCTAATATTAATCTGTATATTTAATTCTGGTAGTACACTTATGAAATTGGATGCAGCAGAGTTTGGTGCGGTTATGTGTAGGATTATAATGTCTTCTTGCTTAATTGTCCTTGTGATTAGAATAAGGTGTCCTTTATCTCTTCTGATTAGTTTTGTCAGATATTAGGACTGCAGTGCTTCCTCACTTCCCGTCCCATTTGCTTAAAATATTTTTTTTGTCCTTTTACGTTAAGGGGGTACTTATCTTTAAAGCTAAGGTGAATTTCTTGTAGATGACAAAAGATGGATTTTGTTTCTTTTAATTTGAGAGTTGAGGCCACTAATATCTAAAATTGTTATTGAAAGGTGTGTATTGATGGCAGTCACTGTGTTAATTTATTTTGCTACTTGCAATGTACCTGTGCTTCAGTAATTTTCTGTTATCAGTTTCCGATAATTACTGTCCTGTACTCAGTTTTATTCTGATAATTACTGTCCTGTACTCAGTATTATTCCGATAATTACTGTCCTGTACTCAGTATTATTCTGATAATTACTGTCCTGTACTCAGTATTATTTTGAGTGTTCTCTATAGGCTGGTTTGTTGGACACAAATATTTTTTTGCCTATTTGTATCATGGAAAGTTTTTCTCCTTCAACTATAGCAGGTTGTTTTGCTGGGTATATTAGTCTGAGTTTATCCATGATCTTTTAGAACTTACAGTATATTCTTCTAGGCTCTTGTGATTTTTATATTTTCCACTGAAATGTCAACTGTTATTTTGATGAATTTTCCTTTATATATGACTTGTGGGTTGGTCCTTCCTTCCTTCCTTCCTTCCTTCCTTCCTTCCTTCCTTCCTTCCTTTTCTATCCATTCAGTTTGTGGTAGGGCCTTCTAACTTAAAGTTCTCTTCACTATTTTCCTTTATTGAAATTCAGTCTTCAAGCCATATATTGTCTTCCTCATTTCATTCAGTCTTACATGTGTATTTTCTTGGGCATCATTTAGGTGTTTGTTTGTTTGTTTAACTCTGAGTATATTCTAAGTTCATTGAACTATTTGTTTGTATCTTCTTTAAATTTGAATCTTTCAATGAAGTTTATGATTGTAACTTATGTGTCCTGGGGTTCATCTAGGTAGTTCTCAGTAGAAATTATAGGACTGTTGATAAGTGTGATAGATCTTGTCTTGGGTTTTCATTTTTTATGATAAGGCTTGGGCATGTGAAATTTTTACTCTTTCTATGTCTGATGTGGATACAGCAGACTAGGCCTAGAGACTGGATATGGTAAAAGTGAGGTGAAGGCAGATGGATGAAGTTGGGGGTTGGGCTGGCATGCAGAAGACTGGAGACATTGTGCAATGGCTTAGCAGACTAGGCAACCGACTGGGGAGATGCTGGCAAGGTGGGCTCTGGCACAGAGCATCCATTTGATTTGGCCTAGGGAATGGATATGGTTCAGGTAGTGGGGTCAAGTTAAGTACACAAGGTTATTTGGGGTTTTTTTTCCATTTTAATTGTGATAAAGTACACGTGACAAAAATTTTCATTTTAACCATTTTATGTATGTATTGAGTATATGTACATTGTTGTAGAACTAACTTTATGACCTCTTTTTTTATACCATTAAAATACTTTTCATATCCATTCTCCTAAGCCTCTGGTTACCTCTAGTCTACTGTTTGTTTGATGTATCATGTAAAGAGTCATATAGTACTGGTATATTTCTGACTGCCATAGTTCAGATAGTTAATATTCTCACAGTTCATCTGTTTGGTGACCACACCAAAATCTGGCTTCTCTTCAAGGCTAAACCATATTCCATTGTTTTCTATACTAGGTTTTGTACAGTAATTCCTCCATTGGTGGACATGTGGCTGTTTCTAGCTTTTGACTATTTTGAATAATGCTACCGTGATGGAGGATATATAGAATATCTCTTTGAGACAGCAGTTTGATTTCTTTCAGATCTGTACCCACATGGAAGTTGCTGAGCCATAACAAATATAATGGTTCTTTTTTTAATCTATTTGAAATTGATGTTCAAATAATGACCTGCACATTTGAATTAGTTTATGTCTAAATTCTAAATTTTTATAACCAAGAAACTACTTTCTGAACCTCTTATTCTTTTGGGGGAGGTGTTTTGTTTTCTTTTTTTCAATTAATTTAATAAACAAACGAAGATACTTGTACTAATCATTTGCCAGAGTCTCAGTTGGTTGGGTTTGTATTCTCAAGGCAATGTTCTCTGTATTTCCTCAGAATGATGGTGGAGCCATAGGCTGCAGCAGTTTAGATGGAAAGTCTTTCCACGAGATACACACGGTGTTTGGTTATCTTCCTTTCTGTGATGTTAGCCCTCCTTGGGTGATCAGAACAGCCGTGCATTATTCATTGGGTGTAAAATGATGGCATTCTGTTTGTTTGTTTGTTTGACTTTTACTATTTACTGGATTGTCCCCATGTCTGTATTCAGCTACCATTGTATATAAATCAGGCTTCCATGCCTAAAAATGGGCACTGTCTACAATGAGTTAGGACACTTCATTTATTAACTAGAATGATTTTTTTTTTTTTTTGGTGTTTTTTCGAGACAGGGTTTCTCTGTGTAGCCCTGGCTGTCCTGGAACTCACTCTCTAGACCAGGCTGGCCTCAAACTCAGAAATCCGCCTGCCTCTGACTCCCAAGTGCTGGGATTAAAGGTGTGCGCCACCATCGCCCAGCTTAAGTATACATTCTTAGAAACAATATTTAGATAAAATTTGGAATAACTGGCTAGAATGATTTTTTAAAAGATTTATTATTTTTCATTTTTATTATGAATATATGTATGTGTGCATGTTATGTATGTACATCATGTATATGCCTGGTACCCTTAGAGGTGAGAAGAGGAATCAGATTCCTCTTCTGGAACTAGAGTTAGAGGTAGCTGTGAGTCACTGCATGGGTGCTAGGACTCAAACCCAGAACCTCTGGAAAAGTAGCTTTTAACTACTGAGCGATTTCTCTAGGTCCTAGAATGATTTTTTTTTTTTTTGAAGATAAGTGTTTAATTCTTTCCCTTGATTTCCAAGTGCTTTTTTATTTTTTATTATGTTTTACAGTGCTGGCATGGAGTCTAGGGCCTCGTACATGTTATGCGAGTGCTCTCTCTGTCACGGAGCTCAGATCTCACTGTGGCTTTACTAGCTTTCCCCAGTGCCAACAACTGACTTTTGTTTCTTTTGATACAACTTAAAAATTGTGAACCTAGCTGGTTGTAGTGGTCCACACCTTTAATCCTAGCATTCTGGAGGCAGAGGCAGGTGGATCTCTGTGAGTTTGAGGACAGCTTTGTCTACGTAGTGAGTTCTAGGAAAGCTGGAGCTACATAGTGGGCTCCTGTTTGGGAGGCGGTGGGGAGGGAATGAATCCAAACATACTTTATGTGTTTTCAATATTTTTCTTGATGGCACCCAAAATTATCCTATATTTTGGCCAGCAGGAACCTCAGTTTCTAAGTCCTTTTCCTAGGACCATAATAACTTCTTAACTTCCTTGCTGGCAGAAAAGATTGATAAGCCAGCTTTGTATTTTATGACCCAGATTTGGAAACTAATTTTTCCAGTAATTCTTGTTTCTGTTATTTTAGATGCTACTCTTTGATTTCTGGGGGTTGGGTATTGTTACTAGTGATAAGTTTCTCTATACTTTCATGTGTCTGAATATACACGACCATGATATAATATGAATTGTATCATATTGTATCATAGACTTAACATCTGTACCTACCTGTTTCTCCTTTCTTGTTTACCAAGAATACATCTTGTCTAGGATAGCAGTAAGACTAAGAATATTAAACGTACTCTTCTGTTTTATTTACGTACCCTGCCATAGTTTCAGAATGGCAGTGCTGATTGTGAAGAGGTCCTGGTTTCCAGTTTTATTTGAACTTTGGATATAACTCCAAAACATAATCAATCACTGTCTTAAAATCCCTGCCAATAGCTGATCAGTGTGGCTGTGTCATCAGGTTGATACAGGCATTGTTGATTTGTTTTAGGATAGTGTCAGTTGTATATTTTAAATCTATAAAAGAAGAAGGGTGGGGACGGGAGAGATAGCTTTGTGGTTAAAGAGCACTCAGTGGTCGGCTCTTCTAGAGGACCCAGGTTCAATTCCCAGCATCCACATGGCAGCTCACAACTGTCTGTAATTCCAGTTCCTGTCACACAGACATGACAACAATGTACAGAAAAAAATAAAAGTAAATAAATTATTAGAGAAGAGAGGAAGAGGAAAAGGAGGAAGAAGAGGAAGAGGAGGAGGAGGAGGAAGAAAAGGAGGAAGAAGAGGAGGAGGAGGAAGAGGAAGAAGAAGAGGGAGAGGATGAGGAGGAGAAGGAGGAGGAAGAGGAAGAAGAGGAGGGAGAGGATGAAGAGGAGAAGGAGGAGGAAGAGGAGGAAGAGGTTTATTATTTGATGGAGCTGAATCTCTATTCCTCTCTGTTCCTTTCCACTCCATTCTTTCATGAAAACACTTTAAAGATTTATTATTTTCTTCCTTAAAAACTTAAACAATAAATTTTAAATATATATATATTTATATTTTCCTTTTATAAATGTTATACATATTTTCTCTCTCACCTTTTAATATTATTTTAATTATTAAAATACAGAGAGACAAAGACAGACTGAATGTGCAAGTGTATGTGAGGAGGATACAGGTGGTCTTTGTTACTCTGTGTGATTCTTTACAGAGAAAGGGTCTCTCAGTTGTGCCCTGAGCTGAGCCAGTAGCCAGAGAATCCTAATGATCTGTGTCTGCCCAGACGCACTGGGTTTACAGCACTTCCAGAAATGCCCAGTTTTTTACATGGGATTCAAGTCTTCATGCTTGTTCACAAGTGTGCTCGCCTGCTGAGCCCTCTCCCCAGCCCTTTCTTGCCTTTTTTGGTTGGTGTTTTATTGTTTTTTTATTTTGCCTTGTCTTCTTGAAACAGGTTGTTCTGGTATTCATGTGCCTTTAATCCCAGGACTAAGACTCAGAGACAGGAGGATCAAATTGTGTGTGTGTGTGTGTGTGTGTGTGTGTGTGTGTGTGTGTATCAAATTCTATTTTAAAGAAGTGAATGTATATTTTCAGGGGTTTTTCTAGTTTATTTTTTGATTGAATTTCCTGGAAGTAAGAATGTTTGTTCCAAAGTTAAAATAATATTATTTTGTTAGATACTTTCAAATTTCTCTTGTTTCAGTACTTTAACATTTCTACCAGCAGTGTCTTTGGTTTTGCCAGCAAAGTATTATGTGAGGGTTTTTTGGTTAATTTTTTTCTTAACTTTTTACCTATTGGACAAAAACTTCTATCTCTGCTCTATTTTCACTTTTCAAGTTTTTTAATAAGCAAGATAAGTGAGATATTAGTTTTTGATTTTCTGGACTTTGTAGTGATTCTGTTTTTTCTGCTTGTGTTTTTCAGAGTCAATACAGATTTGTATGTGAAGCTATTTTGAAAGTTTATGAAGAAGGCTTTGTTAAACCATTAACAACAACATCAAATAAATAAGAAAACAAAAAGGTTGGAATAAGTATTGGGAAACTGATTTGTGTTGACACTGTCATAACACTGCTTGCAGGAAGTGGCCTCTCACAGGAAAAGTGAAGAACTCAAAAGACTTCGAGCACTTCAGCACTGCTGCACTTTAAGTTTAAAAGTCACTCCAAACCTATTACTCACATGTTTGACTATTTTGTGCTTTGCTCTGAACAAATAGTGGAAACTGAATATGTTCAGGGTAATTTATGGAATTTTGAAGCATTGCCATTAAGTCCCCTTTAGTAGAATTGCCACAGACAAGGCTCAGAATTCTCATCTCTATTACACACCTGTACCTTGAAAGCAAAAAGGAGTTAACATCAGGAGTCTGCTCTGGTCTTTTTCAGTGGTTCATGTACTCACTCTACTGATTACCAGATTTTATTTTCAAATGTTAGCAATACCATTCTCAACACTAGCCAGTACACTGCCTGTGGATGCAGCACACCTCCCCTGACATCCCAGTAGGCCCTGCTGTTGAGAAGAAAACCGGGACTTGCTGTTCCCAGGATATGCTGCACAGCGTCCGTCTACCAGCGTCTTATAGAGATAACTATGAATCTACGGATTTTCTTGGATTTAATAATGTAACTTATATTTATCATACGGTTGGCTTATTCCAAATCATGTGATTTCACATTCTTGATGTAAAGGAATGCATGCATCGTGTCTTAACCCCTTAAGTGCCTTGAGATATCTGTCTAATGAAAAGGCACTCATTTGACCCCCCATAGGAGGTATGTATGTATACTGTACATTCTTATAGTTTTATGAATTTTTAATAAGTTCACAGTGTTTTAAAAAACCAGCTTCTTATGTTGAGAGTTATATAAACAAAGAAGGGAAAGGACATTCTGTTTCTTACTCAGTGCTTGCTTGTACTTTGCCATAAAAGCCAGGATATCTGTATTCTGCTGAGAGTGCATCTGCTGCTATGGAATCGTTCACAATCTATACATTCCTTTACTGAGGGACAGGGGTTAAAGTTTAGCAGCTTAACTTAAAAAGAGGGTTTATTCTTCAAATTTCATATTTACTTTATTTTAAGTTAAAAAGTGATGTTTAGCATGTACATTAGCGATTAATATATTGGTACTCTTAAGTTATAGTGACAAAGTTAATTAGTTGGGTTATCAACATGTATACCTAAAGTTTTGCCCTGAAACATCATCCTAGGTCATATTGGGCTTCTTCACACTGCCCTTTTCATTGGGATTCTTCAGACAAAGCATTAGACACTATTGACTTTCTCTAAATGTGACCCTCCATAATAGTAAAATGCCAGTTTTCTTGTCAACTAGTTTATATATGCCTACTAAATTATAAGCATGTCAGTGAGTCCATCTTGGTGGAAGATCCAGCTCCCATCATAGATGTCTTTGTTTTTGAGTCTGTGGAGACAGATTTTTAAAAATTGCACAATTTAATGTGAGAACTTGCTCACCTGTTCACATATTATTTCGTATGGCTATGGTTAAAATGGATTTATTTGCTAGTGGTTTCAGATCACTTCTATAGTCTTGATAAAACATAGGTTCCAATGGTAGATATTTTGGAATGTTATTTAATTGGGGGAATGATAAACATTTAAAAATCTTTAGTGAAATACAAACTATTGTTTCATGTATTCATGAACCCATAACAGTAAAATTCGGAAGTTAAGCTTTTAAATATTAATTGTCAGGGTACCAAAAATAAATTGTCACTCATAAATATTTCTTGTCTTATTCTTTAAAGAAAAAAATAGACATAATCTTTACATCAAACAGAAGTTCCCCTATATTGATTTCACATGCAAGACAATATAAGTTACTCAGTGAACTATAATTTCACTCAGACATTCCATTTTCTACACAGAGGCAAATGTAATTTAAGCTGGTAGGATATCATTACAAGTTAAAAAGGGAAATCAAGTTGGAGATCTCTACATTATAAAGCTGTTTTATTTCATTAGTGGAGTTTAACCTAAATTTTAAATCTTGCCATGTGGGTAGAGGGTGACAACCATAGACGGAAAGAGAAAGGCTGTATAGAAGGGCAGTGTCATGATTCATTTGCTCTTTAATGTGAAGCTTTGTATACATCTCTGTAGTTAGCACTGCTGTGAGCATTGCTGCCTATTAAATCAGCAGTGCTTGTTTTTAAGTGACAAGTGTAGAATTAAATTTAAATTTCTCATAGCAATTTCTTATCTGAGAACTATGCTCCATTAGTATTTTATATGTGAAAACAGCCCTTTTAGAACATTTATTAGGATCTTAAGCTAAACTTAGGCTTCACAAATTGTTAATATGGATATGCTAGTTAAACTTTCCTAGTTACCTAACATATAACACCGTCCTTTACACTTAAGCATCCGATCAGTTTATTAATCTAAATAGGTTTCTAGAAATGTTAATGTTTATATGCCAAGTAATGCTACACTCCATAAATACTCATGTAATATTGTGTGACAAAAACCAAATTTCTTGAATCAAACTACTTTTCCATTTTATTCGCCACCCTTAAGCCCACACCCCAACAAACTCAAGAAAGAATGCATTTCTTCTGACAAGTAAGAAGTCAGTATTGGTGAGTCAGGGCTTTTGTATATGCTAAAAGTAATTGTGAAAATTTTCCCTCTCTAAATTCACATGGTTTTTCTGCTTCTTTTATTGGTCATTTGGCTTTGTCAGCACTACCTAGATTCTCTGTTAGAGTTGACTTTGCATTCACAAAAAGAATAGGTTGTATTTGTTAAACTAATCCATTCATTCAAAAGTGAGGCAGAATAAACAGCCCAAGAAAAGCTTATGTGTAGCTTGCTGGAACAAATAATTGGGAAAGAGCAATGATTAATCATTTTGACTTAAGAATAAAGGTAACATTGTATGAAAATTGACTTCACATGCAGTTATGCTAAGCCATTAGGACAGTTGTTTGAAAGTTTTGGGTACTACTGTATGTGCCTTCATAGAGAAATGTCAGTGAATTGGTTTGCATGTGTACTTCGTAGAGACATGTACACAGACTGAATGGACTTTTAACCATGGGGTTGTTTATATCTCTTGGAAGGTCTGACCAAGTCTAATGAGTTGAGGGAAAAAAAAAAAAAAACCTCTCTTGTCTCACTAGGAGTAGTCCTACAACTTGAGAGCTAAACATTTGAAAAATTTTGTCCAGTGTCTATGTCCTTGTTATTATAGGAAGGACCATAGGCCCAGCAATTAATTTAGCAGAATCTGGTCATCTTCAAGTTTCCTAATTCTCAACTTAGTGTCACTGTATTAGACTGTAACTTAAGTAAATTGTGACTATGATACATGCTTGTAAAGGTTATCTATTTCTACTTGGTAAGCATGCTCAGTGTTGTCACTTTGAACCTTTAACACCTTAGAAGTTTGAAAGGAGACGTCCAAAGTGATGCCAGTTAGGACTTGGACTCAGTTTGCTGATGCCTCCCTGACAGATTAGCATAAGCTGTTGTGAAACAGTTAGGCTGATACACATGGAGTATAAAGCTGAATTGCAAGCAGGAAAGCAATTTTAAAGCACTTAAAACATGGAACTGAGATTTAGAACTTATCCCTACCTTCAAAATAATATATTCATGTGAACATGTGAGAAAACGGAAATATAGCTTGTTTAGCAGGAAGAGAGAAGGAAACATGAACTTATAGCAATATGCTATTTAATGTCTGTGTTTTGAATATTTAAAATATCTGATGGTAAAGTTGCCAAAGTAGTTTTGAATTCATGTAAGCTGTTTGTACTACAACAATGGGATATGTTTACAGGCTTTATAGTACTTACTTTGTAGTTCTGATGAAGTTTGTAGTTTGTATTTAAGTCATTTTCAGTAAATGTATGATGATAAATATTTGCTGGAATAAATATCTCAGTAATATAGCAAATGTATCTAAGTAATCACCACAGTCTGCTTCCCTACAAGGTGCTGTGTCCAGAAAGCAAGTACTTCGTGTTACCATTGCTCGCATCTCACATTTGCGCCAACCACCCAGCTGCCATTCCTGGAACTGTGTGTGGTGCTTCCTCCAAGGAAAACAGCTGTGTTGTTATAATTAAGTGGACTGAATTTATCAACTATCAAAATTACTAACCTATTAACAGATATTTATTTGTGTCTCAGTGTGATCACAAATCGTAATGACTTATGAAATTCTCAGAGAATTATACATGCAAACAAATTTATGTAATTGTAAATCTTTTTGAGGGCTAATTGCTAATAGATAATTTCATCAATTTTAAGAGTAAAGGAAATCAATCCCAGAATTATGTTTTGGGTTCTGCTTTTTACCACAGTTCTTATTTTGCATGGATTTCATTTACTCTTAGTAGTAATTGTTATAATATATTTCTCTATGCTAACAGAAACAACAACCCATATATTCCAGCCCGCAATTACTTGATTTTCATGCCTTATTGAATTCTTTTGAGTAGATACCATAAAGTTATTTTCTGTTTCCATACACCAGTGTACTGCTGCTGATTTACATTTTTTCTACTATGGTATACTGTTGATTTCTAAAGTCATTTTTTTTCCTCCAAAGGTAAATGGGCAGCCATTAGTCATAGCTGCTTGACGGCAGTCCATCTGTGTTGGCTAGGTATGGTTCAGTGCATAAACAAGCACACCGTTGCAGAAAGGTATTAGCAATATTGCAAGTTAAAAAATAGACTGTTAAGAAAGAGTTCAAATGTTTAACTTCCTGGAGCCTTGTAAAATTTCCAGTATAAAGATGAAAAAGAAAGCCTTGTTAAGGTCATAAAAGTTTCAATTAAACACTGTAGAGTTTTCCTATTATTATGTAAATGATATACAGAAAATATTTTTCTATGAACAGAAGGGTAAAAACTGTTAACTTTAATTTCATTGCTTAAAAGGGATAAAACAATGTTTGTATGTCTTTCATGCTGTAAAGAAAATGAATGTATCTTTCAAATGTTAGAGTTATTACTTGATTCTAAATATACGTGTTTTAAAAAAGAAATCTGCAAAGGGTTGAAGAAGTCATGTAAAATGAAATGTTGGAAGAAATGGAATTTCATTGTAAATGAGCAGTCACTATCAAAGCATATTTCAGATATAGTGTACATTCATTTTCACATTGCTTTGTTTATTTCTAGAAATGTTTCTTAAAAATTGTATATACTGTTTTGAGTGTAAAGTAATTGATTCCTACCCTTGTGTTAGGCTCAGTGTGCTGCTGCATGTGTCTACCATGGAGGAAAGTTCCCAAGTTTTGTCAGTGTCACAGCCACCAGTGGGGGCATCATTGTGAGAATGTGAAACCCATGCCTAAGAGCCACTGCAGTGACTATGTGCAAAGGCCTCTGACTGTGCTAATGCATCTCCCTTTTTAGTTTCAACGACATGGATAGTAAGACTACTGGGCCCAACTCTCCTGACTTGTAACAGTGGTAGCTTGTGTACTTACAACTCTATTCAGCTGAGTGAAGACTTTTTAAACCAGTGCCTGTAGGTGTGAGTGGTTTGTTCAATAGCTCCTTTAAATCTAGTCTGTATCAGAAATTAAACTTGATGAAAATTGGGAATTCATTGTTTTGACACTTTGTAGCCATCCATACTAATTTTAACCCATCATGATGTATGTACCCTAAACAACCAAAAAGTGATCCACGGTTAGTGGCAGATTTCCTCTACCCCAGCAGTTTCAAAGTTTAGCACTGCTAAATAACTGATGACTTAGAAGTTGCATTGTTAGAGTCACTGCCAAGGATCATCAAGGAGATAGCTTTCTTTAACCTTTTCGGCCCAGATAGTTTCTGCTTCCTGGTTTCCCTAGATTTACTATTCATCTGCTGTATGTCTTCATATCCACTATAGTCACAGTTGGGCTTAGTTTACCTTTTAAACATTTTTTATTTTCCACTCATACAGTATTTCAGTTATTTGCCTTCCTGGAGAAGGAAGATTCAACCCAATTCTGCAATTCTCTGGATACATTTTTCCCAGTTTTTCAATGAGTTAGCAAGATTCCTCATTCCTGAATCCTATAGAGTGGGTCCTTTTTCAGTGCTAAAATTGCTTTCAAATAGCACTTTATTTCATGCTTACTACTGACTTAATTTATACATTAAAAATGTCCTAGGAGTTTTGTAAATACAGAAAAGCAATTGATTAGTAGTAGAGTTTATTAGGTTGGCCCCAAGTTTAAATGCTTTATAATGATCTCTTGATAGCTTCTTTGATATTTAAGAAGTAACCTATGTGATTTTAGCTCTGCCATTTTCCTGTAATTTGTATAATACAATAGAGGCTGCCCAGCTGACAATATTGCTGGACTTACTTCTCTCAGCTAGCTTTAGCCAAGCTTGGTTACTAAAACTGTTTTTCTGCTCTGCATTTTGTGGACATCACATGAATATTTGGAAATCTGCTTGTTTTCAGTGTAGTACCTAGAGATTAAGTAGATACTGCACCACAAGTTCATAGTTTATATGGAAGACAAAGGGCAGAATTTATGATGTTGTAACAGTTTATATTAAGCTGTTTCATATTCTGCCGGTATAATATATCTGCTGTAAAAAAATAAAAGTTGTCCACCCCAGTGGTCTCCAGCATCAGAACACACCAATTCTAAACTATGCTGTGAGCTTTTCAAGGAAGAAAGGCTAGTCCTTGTTTTCTACAGTGTAGGTTAACTTTAGGGCTGATAGCTTAGCCTTATCAGTACTATTTTAAACAGTAGTTTAAAAATTATTTTTAGGTAGAGGATATTTTAATTTGGGAAACTTCTTTTCTTGTAATAGGTGCTATATGTAAATATGGAGTGAGAATTTGCTTGGTTAAAGGTCTAGTTTATTTCCTTATTAAAATATTTTTCATCTGTTTCCATTTCATGGTTTGTACTGAACTAATAGCAGAATGGAATTAGTCCCTTAAGGTTGTAGACTACCTTTTCTCCCAGTTTTACAAAAATATCTCCATACGGTTTGGTCTTAGATTAAGAGGCAAAGAAGCTAAGAATGAAAACCTAATGCGTAAGCTTGAATTTGATCAACACTGGACTATTTTAAATGATCACTGTGCACGTGTCATTTGGTTCACTGTGTGTCTGAAAGGCGTTGTGGGTGTGTCTTGATTTCAGTGGAAATTCCTGCCAGTCATGTTTTAAACAATCCACACATAGCAACAGTGAACAGGATAAAAATGCTGGTTTGCATTGAAACTGTTTTAGTCCTAACCTCAATTTATATTATGCAAAACACATTTACAGATATTTTGTTGGTTATATTTCGTTTTGATTTAGTACTTGTTCAGGTACAAATGTGAAAAGAAAAAACCACGTAGCTGTTAATGTTCAATTGAAAAATAAAGATGGGCTTTAGTAATCTAATGACTTCGTTTCAAGGTCATTTTATGGAGATTCATTGTTAGACCGATGACAGTGATTTATTCATTAATGAGTGATCAGTTAGAAAGGATGGCTGAATGCTAAACCTGATGCTTATTTTTAAAATCAGCACTACACATGGTGCCTCTTCTCTGAGGGGGGAGAATAGAGATTTTTTTTTAAAGAGAATCTAGAAAATTAAAGAATATTTGTGTGATATGTGTGTGGTGTATGCACATGTATATGTGCTGGGACAGCCACCTATGCTCATACTTATAGAAGCCAGGAGAGGGCATTTGGTGTTTGCTCTATCAATCTGATTTTCTTGAAGCAAGGTCTCTCACTGAACCTGTTTATTTTCCAGCTAGCCTGGCTGGCCAGCAAACCCGTCATGTTTTGTCTCTAACTCCACAGCACAGTGTTGCGGGCACACCTGTACTCAGCTTTTAACATGCGTTCTGAGAACCCCTACTGAGGTCCTCGTACTCGAGCAGTAAGCATGCTTAGCCATTGACCCATCTCCCTGTTACCCCAGAGAATAAAAGGTGTCTGCAGTCTCCTTCCTTGTAGCCACCACTCCTCCTGTAATCCCAGAGCAAGACTGGGATTGTCGCTCAAAAGAACTCTCCTCTCTTGAAGTCAGCCTGAATCTCATCTTCCCAGGTACAATCAGGCCTGCCATTTTACATCTTACAGGAAGGGAAAAAGTAGACTACCAGTTCTTGGTTTTTTGTTTTGTTTGAGGGAGGTGTTTGTTTTCAGGTAGCTTTGATTTGCCTTGAACTCAAGAGATCTGCCTGCTTCTTCCTTTCAAGTGCTGGGATCAAAGTGCTGTACCACCACAACCAGCAACCAATAACTGTTTTAGGTGCATACATGATAAAAAGATTCATTATGGCAAAGGGAGGTACAATGGCATAGTGACCTGTGCATGTAGTCTTAGCTACTTTTAAAGGTTCAGTAGGAAAATCACTTTAGGCCAGGAGTTCAGGGCCAGGCTGAGCAACACAGAGAGATCCTGTGTCAAAAATAAGGAGAGAAGGGCTGGAGAGAGAGCTCTGCAGTAAAGAGCACTGGCTGCTCTTCCAGGGGTCTTGAGTTCAATTCACAGCACACACATGGTGGCTCACAACTATCTGTAATGGGATCTGATTCCCTCTTCTGGTGTGCATGAAGACAAAGTACTCATATACTTAGAATACATAAATCTTTTATAGGAAGCCCCATCACACCAATGATGACCTCTGTTCAATTTCTTATATTTTCTCCCTGGGAAAATGTATATTTGTATATACATAAACATTTATGCTTGTAGGATTATATGATATAGCCTGTAACTTCATTTCTCATCATAGGATATTTCCATATTAGCATATTCACGCCTATTGTATTCTTTAAAAAGTTATTTTGGGAGCTTGAGGGGCATGTGTGTATATACACAGCACTCATGTAGAGGTCAGAGGAAAAGTTGAAGGAGTCAAAAAAGTCAGTTCTCTCCACCACATGAGTCCTGGGACTCACGAAGGGGTCATCACACTTGGTTCTAAGTGTCTACCTGCAGAGCCATATCACCAGCCCAACTCATTCTTTTTAATTATGCCATCACATGCATGTTGCATAATATTTGTATATGTGTGCATCTACCAGGTGAAACTACTTCATTTAGAAATCAGTACCAGGCAGCAGAAATGATGCTGGTTTCCTGGTATTGTCCCTAATCAGCAAGGAACTTCAGTTTTTAATCTCTCCACCCCAAGGCTCTATGGGTAGGGCTATTGCTCCATTGGCCCCAGCAGAGGCCGCACAGGTAACTGACAATATCCTAGCTATGCCATGGGAACAGCAAGAGCTGTTGGTACAGGTATGGACAGTGCCAAATCCCCAGAAACTGTTATTCTGGTTTCAGTGAGCTGGATCCTCCCTCTATACACACTAAGTTTCTGGCAAGATCCCATGAAACCCTTGTTCCAGCCCCTTCCGCCCTTCTTGCTTTTTTAGTTTAACTAGGGCCCTTGAGTATGCAGTCCTTTTGCCCTTGATGTTTATGCTCTTCCGGGATGTCTACTGGGCTATTTTCTCACCTCCTTTGGTCTGAAGTCAACTGCTGTATGAGCCTTCCTCCCTGAAATTGCAACCCTTCATCCCTGACCCCACAACCCAATGTTACTTTTCTCTTTAGTAATTTATAAACAGCCAATTAAACATGTTTCAGGCCAAGGAATGTGTGTACTCTACTGAGATATACCCTCCAGCATTTTCTTTTTCTTTTTGAGATGGTGTTAGGTAGATTGGCCTCAAATTTCTCGACTTAAGTGATCTTTCTGCCTCAAGGGCCATAGGTACAAGGACGATAGGTACACTCAACCATATAGGCTTGACCATGAAGTAACTCATACAGGTTTGGCCATGAAATAACTTGTTTAATTATGATAGAACCTCTCAAAGTAGCCAGTGCTGGCCCTGAACTCACTACTCAGCCCCCAAGGGGCTTTTGTCCCCTGGAGGGACTCAGGTCTTTATCTCCTTATCTCCAGGGCCTACAGCACAGTAGGCATTTTGTAAACTATCTGAAGAATGAATGAATGGAATGTCGCCCTGCTACTCAGGATCTCTCTTCTGTGACCACAGTGCAAGAGCATCAGTATGTTATTTCCCTTTCCTAGCCTCATTTTCTCCTGGGCCTTATCACCACTTGACAAGTATTTGTTTGTTCTCTTTCTCCATTACAGACTAAAGGTTACTTTAATCTCTAGAATTTGGGGGTAGGTGAGCAGGGAACATTTAAATGAATGCTGGATCAATAAACAGTTGTGTAAGAGAAAAACAGATATACCATACCACATAAAAAATAGAAACATCTACTCATTTTTGCTGTGCCAGGAATTGGATCCAGGGCACAGAGCACAACATACACTAACACCCTACCACTGAACTGTATCCCAAACCCAACGTCTCATTTTCAAATTATATTACCAGGAAAGTGAAAAATTCAAAACACAAAACCATTATTGGTAGAAGTGCTTCACTCCAAATTTGAAGGCCTGAGTTCGGTCCCCTGCGCCCACATAATAGGGGTGAACCAACTTCTGCAAGTTGTTCTCAGACAAGGACTCTGGCATATCTTTACATATACACGCAGAAAAAAATAATATAGACCTGGCTGGCCTCAAACTCACAGAAATCCACCTGCCTCTGCTTCTGCCTCTGCCACTGCCTCTGGAGTGTTGGGATTAAAGGTGAACTGCAGTTCTTTATTTCTGTAGGCCCCGCCTGGTGTTGCCAGCTTAAAAATTCAGTCTCCAGAGGCCGATTTCCGGGGCGGTGCCATTGCCCCTTTAAGAGCGGAGCACCCCGCCCTTTGAGGGGCGGACCTTGGATGGGGCTTTAAGGGGCGTGCCCGCGGGCGGCCGGGGTCCTCCGGGGATTAGCGCTGGGTGGGCTCACGCCTCGCGCCGCCATTTCTCCGCGTCTCTGGAGACCCATCTTCTCCTCTAGCCCGCTGGGCGTCTCTCTCCGAGGGTCGCGCGCCCCAGTCGGAGTGGTCTCCGTAGCTTCAGGGTGTTCACCCCCGAGTACAGGTAAGAGTTTGGCCCCGGGTCTCCAGTTGGCTCAGCTCCAGGAGCGGAGACTCTCGACCGTGCCCGGTGGGCGGCCCGGCTCCCCGGGCGACGCCGCGGGCTGGGAGGGGAGTGGCGGCGACGGCCAATGGGGCTGGGCGCTGAGTTTCGGGCGATACCGCGCGGTGGCCGCCGACGGCCGGGCGCGTTGCCGGGGTCCCGCGCGTCGTGGGGGGAACTCTGGTCATCCCTGACCGCCGTGTAGCCGTGGGATTAGGGGAAAGCCATCTCGAGTGTCACCTCGCCAGGATCGTGGGCAGACACCGGACCGGACGTGCAAGCTAGCTCTCGGTAGAGTGAAACTTGGGAATCAAATGAGGCAGGTGCGTTCCCGGGAACCGCCAAGGCCGAGGGCGCTCCCCGCCCCCACGCGTGGCGCGCCTCGGGTAATGATGGGTCCTCCCGTGGGTAGAAGATAATTGTGTCCGTCTCTGTGGTTACTTTATAATCTCCCGGGTTCTGCTTTAAGAGCCAGAAGACTCCAGTCTCCGAAGTTGTTTAGCAAGTTCAAAATTATTGGTAGTGGGTTTTTGTTGTTGTTTTTTCTTTTTTTAAGAATTAGAAATAAGCCCACCAAGAAATTATGAATGTAATTCACAACTCCGCTAACCCCAGTTGCAGCATGAGCTGAGGCACTGAGCGCTGTTTACCGCAATAGGTAACTTGTGTTTCCCTGAATGCTTCGAGCTTCGAGATCGTTGTTATTTTTCTTTTTCTCCCCAATCCTCACTTCGTTCTTTTTTTTTTCTTTCTTTCATTTGTCTTTCTTTCGATGCTGGAAACCTAACCAGGGTTCTGGAGCGCGCTAGGGTGAGCTCAATCTAAATACTTACACCTGTTTTTTGTTTTGTTAGGATAACTTGTTTGGGAAGTGATGTGCATCGTGTACCTGCGTTTAGTTTCTCGGTTACATTTTCTTTTGCCGGAGTAACAGGGATGACAGATACTGATAATTTTAGGACATTTTCTATGGTTTTCAATATTACTGTTTAAGAAAAAAAAAAAAAAATGAGTGGCTTGGCTCGAGATACCCTGTGGTGGTAAAGCATGGATACTCAGAGTTCAAGCCCCAGTCCTGCAACAGGAAGAGCTGAAAAAGGGAGGACTTGCAATTGGCAAGTCAGTAATGTATGAACTTGGGGTGGGAAAGCAGCTCTTGACTAAGTAGGGAATGTATCACTTCAGATTGCATTTCTGAGATTGAAAAGAAAACTTACTTGTTGAAAACTCAGAAATTAAATTTATTAGAAAACTTGTAACTCTGAACCCCATATTTCCAATTACTTTTTTAGAGACCGTGTCTCCCTATGCAGCCCAAGCTAGCTTGGAATTTGATATGTATATCCCAGATTAGCCAATCTGCTAATTCTGCTTCTGCCTTCCAGGGGTTGGAGTTGTTTTAGGAGTCTCTTTTATTATCATCGTAGAATTCTAATATATCATTTTGCTTTATCACATTAGTTTGCTTATTGATTGTTTCATATGTATCACAGCAACTTTGCCACAATAGCTATTTGGTCAGTAGACAAGTCAGACTAGGTCCCTGTCCTTGTTGGGGTGGGGGGTGGAAGAGAGGATAGCCAGTAAAAAGAAAGAAGTTAATTAAGTATTTAATTACAGTTTCTTTCCGCGTTATTAAGAAAAGTCTGCCTGCTGCCATAACAGGGCCATCTAATTCAGCCACAGGATCAGAGAATACTTTTCTGAGGAAATAAAATTTCATGTGTAAATATAGGGCTGACCCTCTCAGGAGGGAGAAGAATGGGAGATGGAATGCACAAAGATTTTCCTAGGAAGATAGAACCATCGGTAAGAAAGTTCTGGAATTAGATATTTAAGCTGAGCAAAGCCCTGGAGCTGAGAGCACACAGCTCAGAGAGAGGCCCTGGAGGAGGAGCCAGAGCTGTTAAAGATTTAAAAGAGAATCAGATTTGTGGAGGCTCATAATCCACCAGTCCAGGGCTGCAGCACTGACCAGGATTCTGGGCAGGTGGGGTGGGGGAACACAAATATGGGGCACTTTGCTTCTTTACCTAACCCTCAAGGCTCCTTTTTAACATTTAAAATCTTAAGCAATACATGTTCTTACGACCTCTGGATTAACACTCTACAGAGAACCTCCCTTAAATCGTCTGCAGTTTGTAGTTTCTATATGGGTGGATGTGGATTATATCTCAAAAGTGCAATGATATTATTTTCACTTTTCTATTAATTTGATTATTCATTTATTTTTCTATAAATTTAATTTTCACTCTAAGACAGGTTTGGTTTGTTTTAAGACAAGGTATCCCTATGTAACCTTGGCTGGTATGGAACTGTATATACACCAGGCTGACGTCCAACTCGAGATCTGCCTGCCTCTGTCTCTCAAGTGCTGGAATCAAAGGGACAGCTAACTATATTGTTGAACAGGTGGATACAACCATTGTGTGTATCATAGCTCCCTTAATTCTTTGCATTATGATAAGTACATTTGTGAAGTTTGGTTGGTTGGTTGGTTGGTTGGTTGGTTGGTTGGGTTTTATGTTTATGAGACAGGATTTCTCTGTGTAGCCTTGGCTGTCCTAGAATTCACCCTGTAGACCAGACTGACCTCCAACATGCCTCTGCCTCCCAAGTGCTGGGATAAAGCCTTTGCCAACACCATCCAACTTATCTGTACATCTCTTAAGTCAGTTAGACC
This sequence comes from Rhabdomys pumilio, assembly GCA_030674055.1. Lineage (NCBI taxonomy): Eukaryota > Metazoa > Chordata > Mammalia > Rodentia > Muridae > Rhabdomys > Rhabdomys pumilio. Next base: position 23,063,780 of record JANHMN010000009.1, read on the forward strand.
AAGAAAAATTTTTGTTCCTGCAACTTAGAAATAGAATTGCTGCATGAAGTCTATGCAGTTTAATAACTTGTTCAAATAGGACAGTGTATGAAAATGTATATAAGCATTCTCTCTCTGTTTTCCTGCAACATGGAGATCCAACCAGGGACCTCAGCATGACAGTCTTTCGTGTGTGTGTGTGTGTGTGTGTGTGTGTGTGTGTGTGTGTGTGTCTGAGAGAGAGAGGGAGAGAGGGAGAGAGAGGGAGAGAGAGAATGAATGTGGATGTCAGAGACAGCCTATAGGAGCTGGTTCTTCTGACGAATACAGGCCACTTTTCTGGACTTTATGTTTGTGCAGTGCTAGAGGTCTAATCTAAACCTTCAGATCTGTTAGGTGCAACCCGCTTTTTAACTTTATCTTTTTGCTTTTTTGTTTGTTTATGAAAGTGTCTCATGTTGCCTCACTTGGTCTAGAACTTGCTATGTGGCCAGGGATCATTTTGATCTTCCTGCCTCCTCCTCCCCAATGCTGGGATTACAGGATGTGTCATCCTTGCCTGGCTTCTGTCTTATTTGTTTTCAGCTTAGATTTTGTTGTCTGCTGTTGGAATCTTTGTTAATCATGGTGCAGGGGTTGGTACACTTGTGTGTCCGTTGCAGAGTTGCTTGTCTGTTTCCAGGCTTTGCCTCAAGGACCCTTACTCACTGAGCAGTGTTATATTACCTACCAGCTTACCCTTTTTCTTTTTAAACATAGCTCAAGCTAACCTGGAGTTTACTTGTATGTAGACCTATAGGTTATTCTAGAATTCAGTAGGCTCCTAGTTCAGCCTAGAACACTAATGTGCTAGAGTTACTTTATTGGGCTTCAGAGTTCTCATTTGGAATGTCCTGTTTCATGTCACCCATTTTCTTCTGTTGGGTTGTTTATCTAGTTAATATGGTTCTGTGTTGTGGGTATCTTATGCAGGGCCTTGTGTGTGTCAGACAAGCGCTCTGTCACCAAGCTATCACTGAAGCTTGAGACAGATGATTTGTAATAACTCTTTGTTGAAGTACAGTTTTATCCTTCAAAATATCTTCTTTTCAGAAATTGTGTAAAACTCCTTTACCCTATTATTCTGTGTCCTTTGAATACCTTCTCAGTTTTTTGCTTGAAATGTATATTTTATTTCATGCTGTCATGCATTTGTGGAAAGAACTTGCTATTCTTCACTATACTGGGTTTTATTGTTCAAACTAACAGTAATCTAAAAGATGTTTTTCTTTAGCTAACTTAGAGTAGCTTTTTACAGCAACAGGATAAGGTGACAGTAAGAAACACAGTTTGGTAGTTTATAGGAAATGTGAAGTTATAGTGCATTTTGAATATTGTTTTCTTTTAAAAGACTTCTGTGATAAAATTAAGCATATATAAAAATCAGAAGGAAAATAAGGATTATGCTCTCAAGGTACTTATAATAAAGAGTAAAAATAATTATCTGATTATAATAAAAGGTTCAGTGGAAGTGCAGTTACAGTGACTAACAGATATCAGGATGTTTTTCTGTGTGTGTGATGGAGCTGAGTTAAAAGGAAGAAGTGGAGTCAATTAGAATAGAGCATCAGAACTGGAGTCCGCAGGGAAGGAGGCTGAGCACCATCTAAAAGCTACCCGGAGAGAGCCGCATAGCTGCTGAGGTTGGTGCCTTGTAGGCTGGTTGGCTATTCCAGACTTTAGTTATTTCCTGGGGCTAAAATCTGTAGTACACATTGTAAAATACTGTTATAAAATATGTTCGGTAGTTTTTCAGTTCATGGGTATTTAAATTTTAATATAGTAATATGATCTCAAAATTACCTTTTTGAAAAGAGCAAATCAATAGCCACATCTAGTTGAAATAATAACTTAATTTGGAGGCTTAGAAAAAAAAAATCAGCAGTGCCTGGAATTGTGCTCCCTCCTCTCCCAAGCATCTGCTTTTCTGTGTTCCTGTTGCTCCTTCCTCATTTGAAAATGTAAGCTGTCTGGTGTGTTGAGAGCAACTCTGACACTGTATCCTCTGCCTCTTGGGGCACCTGTCGGTGGTAGTTGCTGTAGCGCTGTGGTAGAGGAGCCTGGCAGCTGACGGTTTGTGTGCTCTGGCTGTTTCCCTGCTCTACTCTCTTCTTTTTCCTGGAATTGTCTTTATGTGTACTTAGTTAATGTTTGCTTTTCTCAGAGTCTCTTAGTTGAAAAACTAAAGACTAGGTTTATGAAGGAACTGTGTTTGCATTCCATGTGTTTCCTTCCAATCTTAAGTTTAGTGTTTTCAATTACAATATGCAGTATATTTTATATAACTAGTAGCCATTTTAACTGTTTAACTTTAATGTTCTTAGTAGAACATTAAGCAATAAAACACTTTAAATTTATTTAAACTTTGCTGAAATAAATAATTACGTGTATTTTGAATGCTCAGTTTAGAAAAACATTTCAGAGTCTACGTCATCAGTGTCTCGCACTGTTGTGTAACACTCACCTGCCTGAGGTACCACTTACTGACCCCAGACGCCTGATGAGCGTCGTGTGTGACTGCCTTTTCCTGCTGGATTAGTTCCTTATAACATAAGGTACTAAACAGCTGAAGCAGTGTTCTGTCTTATTAAGTCTTTTAAAACTTTATGTTAAAACCTAGCTTTAAAAGTTATTTTTGAAATAAAAATTGAATGTATTGTATTCAACATTTTGAAATATATATATAAAAAGTAATGTGTTTCAACTTTTTCAAATTAACACCTATAGCCTTTACTAAATACCACCGTTAATTTGACTACAAGTTATTGCTTTTCCTTGCTGTCACTTTCACTGATTTTGTTTTGGCAGAAATGCTGAGCTTCCTGCGAAGAACGCTTGGCCGCAGGTCTATGCGCAAGCATGCTGAAAAGGAGCGACTCCGAGAGGCGCAGCGTGCTGCCACACACATTCCTGCGGCTGGAGATGCCAAGTCCATCATCACATGCAGGGTGTCCCTTCTGGACGGTACAGATGTCAGTGTGGACTTGCCGGTAAGTAGGGCTTTGTTAGCTACTAGTTGTGTGTGAGATCACTGCTGCCTGTGCTTCCTGGGGGCTAGGTCCGATAGATAGGGTGAGTATGGATCAGGCACGTGGCATTCATGGACATGCATGCGTTAAGTGTAGGCCCAGAGGACCAGGAGTTTACGGCAGTTGCAGGAAACATTGTTTGATAGGGCATTTATTGATGTGAATTAACTCTGTTCATGTCTGCATATACATACACACATACACACAATAGGGCAGTTATTGATGTGAATTAACTCTGTTCATGTCTGCATGTACACACACACACAATAGGGCAGTTATTGATGTGAATTAACTCTGTTCATGTCTGCATGTACACACAGACACACACACACACAATAGGGCAGTTATTGATGTGAATTAACTGTTCATGTCTGCATGTACACACACACAAACACGTGCACATGCTCGTGTTTATAGATGGTATCACAGTATGTAGCTCAGATTGGCCTTGGATTTGTGATCCTCTTGCCTCAGCTGCCAAGTGTGGGAGTACAGTTGGGTGTACTGCCATGCTGGGTTTGAGTTTCAGAACTATTTACAGATACTAAATCTCTTTGTTCTGTTTTCAAAGAACAAAGTCTTTGTTCTGTTTCAAAGACTTGACAAAACTATAAATTATGCAATTTTGATATGAGTTTCATTGGATATTTCCTGATGTCTGCCATTCCTGTTAACATTTTACTAAAATTCAGTTTGAACAGTCTGTTTGGAAAATTGATGACTCTTTGTGTCTTTGATATATAGTTGAATAAATTCTGAAAGGCTAAAATGCTAAAGTTGAAACTGAAGAATTGAGTACTTTGCTCAGGTTCAGTTTCTTTATTTTTGTTGGTGGTGGTCTCGGGATGCATGCCAGGCTTTTATGAAACTTTTCATCCTCGTGCCTCAACCTCCTGAGTACTGGCTCGCAGGTGTGCCCACCACACCCAGCGCTCTAGCAGTTGCAAGTGCTCACTGTGTGTGCTTGTTACTCACATGGACACTGGAATGGACATTTTTAGAGGTTTTGAATCTGTAAACTTTAAGGCATCTAGATTTTCTTCCTGTAATGGCTTGTTGAGGGTTTGTGAGCTATTTAAACATGAGATACTTTGTAAGGATAGTTTTCATATTTATTTTTTTATTTGATAAGAAACTTGAAAAGTTCTTTGTGTATTAGTCCATTAAAATATTGTTAAATATTTAGTGGAAAGCCTGAAATTGCTGTTTGAGAGCCTGGAAAAAAAATTTCTTACCTAATGTTTGAACTGTGAAGCCTTAGGGTTGTTGATGGGTGGTCTGTACTAGGAGACTCTGTAGAGAAGCCTTTCTAAAGGGCAGTGTGGTGCAGAGGGGAGGTGTTGCTGAGCCTCCGAGAGAAGCAGAGCAGCAGCTGTTTACTGACTGGCAGAATCTGCTGATGCCTCGATCAGCTTCTAGACACTTCAAGAAACAGCTGCAGCAGCACAGTCAGTCTTAGATATGATCTCTTTGGGAACAAAGCCATGGCCTTCAACAAGTTCTTGAGGACTTATTTATTTTTATGTTTAGTGTTTTGCGTACATTTAGTTGAGTTGTGATGAGGATATTAATAACTGTCAAACAGAAATGTTTTTCTGCAACGAATGGTTACACAAATGGTTACACTTACATGCAAAAGAGTCAGGGTGGACCCTTTTCTCATACTAAATATAAAAGTTAAAATAAAACAAAGGCAGAAACATTCTTCTAAAATTCTGAAATTTTTAAAAGAAAAATGTAGGAATATTTCTTTTCTTAGATAATGATGTCAATATAATGAGTAACAAAAAAGAAAATAGAAGACAAATTGGATGTAATCAGAATAAAAGTGTGTGCCCTTCAAAGGGCTTCACTTAGGTAAAAGATTGTACAACATAATAACAGAAATTACTTCAAAATTAAATGTCAGATAAAGAACTTGTATCTAGAATATATAAAGAATTGTTGCAAACCAATAAAAAGACAACCCAGTTTAAAAATAAGCAAAAGATCCAAGCAAAAGTTGTTTGGTTCAGACATACAAAATAGATTCGAACAAATACAAGAGCATGCAGAGTCGGGGGTTATAGTTGGGTGGCCAAGTGTGTGCCGGCATGCATGAGGCCTGGCTGTAAGCTCCAGCACCCAAACTTAGAAGACAAACCACAAGAAAATACATGTTCACACTCAAGCAAGACGGTTCAAGAGTCAGGTAACAGCAAGTATTGGAGAGAATGTAGAGAAGTCCGGATTCTCTAACACCAAGATTGGGAAATGGAGAGCGGCTGCTTTGGAAAGCAGTCCCATAGCTATTCACACGATAGAACACTGTTACCTTGCGACTAAATGTTTCTACTTTTCAAGATCTATCCAAGAGAATTAAAAATGTACTTGCACAAAAATGTGTAGATGTTAGCAGCATTGTTCCTAATAGCCAGAAGGTGGGAATGACTGAGGAGAGCAGGATGTGTAGGTAAAGTCAGGTCACCACCCATAGAAGAAACGAAATACTGATATCTGTGCAACGTGGATGATGTTGAGTATGCTAGTGAAGGAGACCAGTCACGGGCTGGAGGGGCGGCTCAAGTGCTGAGGAGCACTGGGTGCTCTTCCATAGGACCCAGGATTCAATTCCGAGACCATACATGGTGGCTCACAACTGTCTGTAACTCCACTTCCAGGGGATCTGACACCCTCACACAAACATACATGTAGGCAATAAGCCAATGAAGATTTAAAAAGTAATGAATTACTTAAAAAAAAAAAAAAAAAGAAAGAAAGAAAGAAAGAAAAGAAACCAGACACAACCACGCATTTTGATTTGTTTTACTAAAGCCTAGAACAGGGAGAGCTATAGGAATGAAAAAAGGTAGATTAGTGGTTCCTTGGACCAGGTACCTGGAAGTGGCAGAGAGGTGATAGAAAATTGATGACTAGGGGATGGACTTTGTTTTAGAGGTAATGAAAATGTGTACTAAAATCCATTGACTTATATATTTCTGTTGTTTTTGAGACAGTATCTCACTATATAGTTCTAGCTGGCCTGGAACTCACTATATATAAACCAGCCTAGACTTAGACTTAAACTCAGACATTGCCTGACTCTGCCTCCCAAGCGCTGAGATTAAAGTCTATGAGACCAGACCTAACCTAAATTACATCCTTTTAATGGGTGAATGGGATATGAATTACATTTCAATTAAGCCTTTTTTTAATCATCCACCCCTCCAAACAGAAACAAACAAAAAACCCCAAACCACATTTTTTGTGTATATGTCTGTTTGGGTGTTGTGTTTTTGTTTTGTTGTTTTTATAGCCGGGGAATATGTATAAAATGACATTTAATTGTAAATACAGATGATAGACTTGATTTGGAATAGGGTAGTGGGGGACTAAAAGCTGCTAAAGCAATGCAGGTAGGAGGAGATGCGAGGTAGCAGAGAAGGGAATGTTTATTTAGCACGTAAGGAGGTGAGGGGAAGGGACGAGAATGAGGACTAGCACACTGTTGGACCAGGTCACATTCATGGTGTGGAAAATTCTGAGAGAAGAGTCAGCTGTCACAGAGCAGGCAAACAGTGGGAGTGGAGAAAAGTACTATGGTAGGCAAGTGTGATTGCTAGTCAGCTTTTAGAAAGTAAAAGGAATTATCAGTGGTAGCTATGTTATTTGGAATTTTCTATACTCCCTGGACATAGTAGTTGCTCTTAACGTATTAGTTGTTTGAGCAGGTGCATGGAGGGAAAATGAAAGGTTACCAGCTAGAAAATGGCTCAGGAGGGAAACTCTTGAGTTTGTCTCAAGGGATAGCAAAATTGTTCCTTGTGGATTGGCTTTGTATATTTAGACAGAGGAAGAATATTTTGGCAGAAATAAATACCTTCTGAGGAAAAGAAAGGCTTTTAAAAGCTTTCGGGGCAGGAGAGATGGCTCAGAGGTTAAGAGCACTGACTGCTCTTACAGAGATCCCAGCAACTACATGGTGGCTCAAAACCATCTGTAATGAGATCAAATGCCTTCTTCTGGTATGTCTGAAAATAGCTATAGTGTACTCATATAAATAAAATAAGTAAATCTTAATAAATATATAAGTAAAAGGTAAATAAATCTTAGTAAATATATAAGTAAAAAATATAAATATATTAGTGTGTAGCTGTAAATTGTGAATCCACTCTGAGCTCTTGGCTAGTGATCACGCTTCTCCGCCCACAGAGCTCACACACGTGGCCTTTACATTTCAGTATGCCTAACTAGCTTAACAGCTGGACTTCTCCCTAACTCCACGTGACCTATCCACTTTCCCCTCTGATATTCCTGAGTTTTACTTGCTAAATCTATATTTTATCTCTGCTATCCCAGACCCAGTCAGGGGAGTAGACCATGTAAGCACAAATCAAATCCCCACCACTAATGCTCCTGGAATAGAATGAAGGGAGGACTGGTCTGACTGAGATAGTGGCCTGCAGTCACTTGTTGAGGAGAAAGAAACTAAGTAATGGTTCTAGGACAGAGGCAGCCGACTTGGGATTTGTAGTGGCCTAGAACTGTGCAGTTCTGTGTTTCCCTCTCTACTTGGTGTTGTCTTAGGTTTTCTATTGCTGTAATAAAGCATCATGTAGGAAAGTAATTATTTGCCATACAGTGTAACAGTCCTTCATCAGGGAAAGTCAAGGCAGGAACCTGAAGGTAGATCCTGAAGCAGAGGCCTGCTTACTGACTTGCTCCTCCTGGCTTTTTTATCTTGCTTTCGGATACAAATAGAACCCAGAACCGCTTACCCACAGTGGACTGGGCCCCACAATATTAATCATTAATCTAGTGGGACAGTGCCTTGTTCAAACCTCATCAGCTTTTTTTTCAGTAGATAGAAATTAACACAGAGAACCACAACTGGACAGTTTATAGAGACTTCTAAATGAGATGTCTTCACCAGAACCCTCCCCTCAAAACTCAGGGATCTGCAGGAAAGAGGAGGGTTTGGAGAGAGGTAGTGGATGACGTTAAGCAAACAGTATATTTATTCCAGCACAACTGGACTGTTAAGGGATGCACATGTGAACTCACAGAGACTGTGGCAGCATGCGTAAGACCTGTGCTGGTTCAAGCCAGTCAGGTCCTGGCACTGAGAGGGGAACGTGGACATGTCCCACCCCTGATCAGGATGCTATTTGCAACTGAAGGCAGCTGAAAAAGAGAAAATAATTTTTTCTAATGGGATGTCACTGGGCATATTAACTCCATGCAGAGCAGATGTGTCTAGGAGTAGTGAGCCAGTGAAACAGACTCCATGGGGCTTTGTTACATCTTGGCATTTTTGTCTCCCCTTGTTACCTTTGTTTTTGTTGTCAGTGTTGTTAGAACGAAGTTGGGTGGGAGGGTCTGGGAGAGGAAACATCTTGCATCTTGTGAGTACCTGTGCCTGCTCATCTGACTCTTACTTGTCTCCTGTCTGTTTCTTTTCTGAATGCCACCAGAGACTCAGGACCCCCTCCTGTCTTTATTTTGTTTGCACTGAGGGTAGCAAAGCTGCATTTATTCTTTTAGGCTCAATTTAAAACAAAACCTCTGAAGCTGTTGGCACTTTGAGGCAGATCATTCCTACAGTCATTCTCTCATTGCAAAAGCAGCACTTGTGACATGTCTGTCATGTTTAAACTAGTGTTCTCCGCTAAGAAGCATTTGGTTCCTCGGACATTAGTATGAGCTAGTTTTTTCTTGTAGACTGGATTATAAATGAAAGTTTTTAGAATATCCGTGCTATTTCAGCAGCCAGATTGTTTTAAGAAATTCTGTTTTAGATGTAGAAGTTTGGTTTAGATTGGACATTGCTAACTTGAGGAATTTGAAAATGCTCATATCTTCACTATTGGATGGTCCAGATTGGCTCCTTATTAAAGAAGGTGAAATACATGACCTTAAAAAGGCTCTTGTTCTCTCTATCTTGCAGAAGCCCATTCTAGAAGCCCTAGAACATAGACACCATATTTCAGAAGGCTGGGAATGATACTTGGACAGGAGAATATCAAATACCCTTTTAAAGATCATGGTTTTGTTGTTATTGATGATGTTGTTGTTTCTGGAACAAATACAGAATCTTGGTGGAATGTGAAACTAAATCTAGAAGTGTCCTTAGAATTTATGTAACGGAAATTGGACACTTTAGTGTATTGTCGGGTAGAGGAGGAGATCAAGAGTTTAAAAATATTTTGGGTTTCTTTTTTTGATAATGGCACTTAATAAAATAAACATAATTATTACTTTTTAAATTTGTTAACAGTTAACAGAGAGATGTTAAGAGTGTGTACTGTTGTTGTAGAGGACTCGGTCTGAGTCTCAGTACCACGTATCAGAGAACTCGCGTGTCTCTGCCTTCATACGCACCTGCGTTTACATGTGTACCCCACCCCACACTCGGTTAAAAACTGTATCTTACATTTTTAAAAAACTTGTTAGCAGTTCTGTTTTCTTTTTAAACCATATGGTTTGAAACCAACCGTTTTTGTCATTCCCAGTGAACTATCCCCTTCCTTCCCACAGCCTGTATCTGTAGACTGTTGAGACAGCAGACTTGCTCTGTTTACATGGTCAGTTTCAGTTTTTATGGTTTAAGAATCAGACACATTAGGCTGGAGAGATGGCTTAGTGGTTATGAGCACTGGCTGCTCTTCCAGTGGTCCTGAGTTCAATTCCCAGCACCCACATGCCACTCACAACCACCGGTAATGGGATCTGGTGCCCTCTTCTGGTGCGTCAGCAACAGGGTGCTCATATACATAAAATACATAAATAAATGTTTTTTAAAAAAATGAATCTGACGCATTATTTACCACCCTTCCTCTTGTTCACTCTGCTTCAGCTGTGCTGGACTTGTTCCTCACCGCCTTGAGCCCTTCCACTGGAAGGACTTTTCATTTCTGTAGGCTGTTGCTTTCTATGTCTATACTCAAAGTTCATTGAAATTTTCCTTGCTTAAAAGAGTCTTCCTGTTTGAATATTATCTTCCATTTACTTTTCATCTAGCTCCTTATAACCTTTAACAACATGATAATTATTTTCTTAAAATATAAGCCTCTTGACAAGTGGCCTCTTGTTTTGTTTTTCTGTGGTTGCTTACTGCAGCACCTGGCGCATTGTAAGTGCTCTGTTGATATTTGTTAAATCAATCAAAGAAATTAGCAGTATTTGAAATGGATCTTTAATATAGAATAGATCTCCAAATAACTTTAAAATCATCCTCTAGCCCAAATTTCTTAATGAAGCATTTGATTTCTGTTGGGACAAGAAAGGAATTTCTGATTTCCTGCTTAAGACTAGCTCATGAAGGGATGTCCATAAAACCTAGGAAACAAATGAACAAATTAGCAAGAGTTCTGTTCACATCCCCTACTATCTTGCCCCTCTCTCCTCTGTTTTTCTGCCTGCCTCATGCCTGTGTGTGTCTCGTGTCTGTCCCCTCTCTCCCTCCCTCTCTCCCTTCCTCCCTCCCTCCTGGGATAAGCATGGGGAAATCTTGGCTGCAGGCTAGAGTGTCCCTAGAAAGAAAGATAATTGAAGAAGACGAATTTTGAATACATATCTTGTTGTCACCCTCCCACGCCCATGGTGGTCTTGATCTTTAGTATGTGCTCTCTGAGGGGTTTGGGTCACAAGAAGCTTGGGACAGATGCCTGTCTCTGGTGCCTGTTAACATACCGAAAGGGTGCTGGCCTCCGTGCTCCCTCTATCACAGGACCTAGTACAGAGTTAACTGGCATCTTGGCTGTTCTCAACCCTTCTTACCCTGCCCTACTCTAGACTTCAGCTCACGGGCTTCCCTTCCCTCTGCCTCCCTTACAGCCTGCCGCTCAGGCTAGCCGGCTAGCCGCTCTGGTCTTCTTTGCCTGCACTCTTGGACTTCATCTCTCTCCTCTTTTCTCACGGCCAAATCTAGTCCATTGACAATGTTTATTCTACTAAGCTTTCTGTTATGGACTCTTCTAGAATCTTGTGCCTTTATTCTCCCTTACATATTCCGCTTTAACCATGCCTTGGAGTGGTCATGCCATCCGTTTGTATATCCTCTGCCTCTAAAATTCCTCATCCTAGAATTCCCTAACCTGGACAGATCTCCTTACTGAACTGTGCCCAGGGACAGTTAAAGGAGTGGGAGTGAGTTGCTGTCTTTAGTGTCGTGTTGGATAGAATGCAGCAGGTATAATGCTGTGGGGGGGAGCACTTGCCAGACTGTGCCACGGTTCCCCTGGGGACTAGCCACCTAGTATGGAGGTTTGTTGGCGGGAAGGGAAGATACCTGGAAAAGGGGTAGAGGCAGAGAAAAGGAATTGTTTGTGGAAAGTGAAGTCATCAACTGTGACTTTGTGGTCCTTGTGTCTCATCAGGGCTGCATGAAGCAGTCATAGACTTCAGGGCTAGATTGGTTTTTCTTGTTATATTTAATATGGAGAGGGAAACTTACATTCCTAAAATACAAAGACAAGTACATAGAAGTATCTCAGAAGTCAAAGACAATAAACACTACATTACAGAGAATACTTAGGAAGAGGCAGATGGAATAGTTAGGGAGGTTAACAGTGTGAAATAAGAGCAAGAACTTGCTTGGAAAGGGCCCAGTGGAAATATTAGGTGGGAAAAGTACAATTAAATAAAAAATACAGTGAATGAATTTGGGATCACTTAACATCAAGAAGAAATTGGTGGGCTGCAGAGATGGCTCAGCGGTTAAGTGCACTGACTGCTCTTCCAGAGGCCCTGAGTTCAATTCCCAGCAACCACATGGTGGCTCAACCATCTGTAACGCAATTCAATGCCCTCTTCAGGTGTGTCTGAAAAGAGCAACAGTGCACTCACATAAAATAAAAGAGATTTATTAAATCTATTTTTTAAAAAAGGAGGAAGAAACTGATGAGGTCATATTTGGGAATCTTCTCATTGGAGGAAAAGAATCATTAAAGAAAATTTAGAAATAAGTAAAAGACTATTTTTCTCTAAGATCAGAAATAGGACAATGACCTGCTTAAACCTGCTTAAACCACTTGTTAATTCATCTTCTTGCTGTTTCAGAAAAAAGCCAAAGGACAGGAGCTGTTTGACCAAATTATGTATCACCTGGACTTGATTGAAAGTGACTATTTTGGTTTGAGGTTCATGGATTCAGCCCAAGTAGCAGTGAGTATCTTTTGGAAGTTCCATTATGACTACAGAAATGGCAATTTTCAGATTATGGACTAAGTGCTTAAAAGCTAAAATATACTCAATGCATTCTTTATTTTGTGTCATTTCCTATAGCTTGAAGCACAATCTTTATCTTATTTCATTTGTTGTTGGTTAACATAGGGTCTTGCTTTGCAGCCTGGGCTGGCCTAGAGCTGGCACTCTTTATCTTACCTAAACCCTAGGATTATAGTTGAGTACCACTATATTTTGCTGTTCTTTTCTTTACAATCACCTGAAATACTTTTTTACAAAAAGATCTGGCCCTAATATGAATTACTAAAGCAACATTTTTGAAAGATGGGGTGTTATGAACCACTGTGTAACAAACAGAATACTAATACTAATGTGCTCTTAGACCCGTGATGTTAATCTCTAGTTTATAAAGTCAGCAGGCAAGCATCTCTGAGATTTCTTTCAGATCTATGATTCTGTGTCTGTAAAAATTGTTGGTGCCTTTCAGATGAGCAAACAGTAGGAGGTTGGAAGCCATTCAGTCAACTGAGTGCTATATTGTGATTTCACTGAGGTGTGTTTGAAAGAAAGTAGATGGTAGGGTTGAGAGGGATTGGTGGTTATCTTTAAAACCGAGTATCAAAATTATTAAGTAATAGTACAATACTAATTCTTTAATAATTGGAATTGGATCTTTCACAAGCAGATAGCTTTTGTTTCAGAAAGTTTTTTTTTTTAAATATTTTATTCTTTTTATGTTGGGGGCATGTTTTTCTACATGTATGTCTGAAGTGAGAAGAGGGCATCTGATCTGTGACTCGAGTTACAGAAGGTTGTGAGTCACCGTGTAAGTGCTGGGAATCCCTGGTACTCCACAAGAGTATCCAGTGCTCTTAACTTTCCCATTTCAGAAATTTTTTTTTTTTCCCAGAAAATTTAGTGTAGAACAATTGTATAGGATTGTTTAGAATAAGACAGACGGAAGTCAGGAAGAGTTCTTAGTGGCTGGAGAGTGCTGAACAGCTAAGAACACTGGCTGGCTGCTCTTCAGTGGACCCGTGTTCAATTCCTGGTCCCCACATGTCTATAACTCCAGTCCCAGGGGGTCTAACATCCTCTTCTGGCCTCTGAGCACTGCACACACTTGGTTCACAGACATTCATTCAGGCAAACACCAATACATAAAAACAAAATCTCTAAAACCTTAAAGAAGTTATTGTAACACTTTGGTAGAAGTAATAATAATGATAAGCAGAGAAATCAGAAAGATAAGGACATCAAGATATTAAGCTCACTTGCATGTGTGCAAGCACATACATATATGCACACACGCCATGTATGTATGAGCCAACGGGAGATACTACAGATCTCTTTGTATACGCATATATCCAGATTCTAAAAAAAACACAGAAAAATTATACTTACCTCTAGATAACACTTTAAAGCTTAAATTGTAACTCATTTGATTTTATAGCATAATAAGTGTACCTTTTCAATTACTTGCTTAGCAGCCACTTTAATCCCAGAATGAAATAAATTGGTATTTAATGAACAGTTTATTTTGTTACTGTATATAATCAGCTTGACAGAGCAGAGAAAGTTTTTGTTGTTTGCTAGAGCATATAACATAAACCAAGTTAAACAATGACTTCTCTATGTTTTTGTCATGTGTACTGTATTGATATACCAGAATCTACAGGGGGCAGCAAAATATACAAGGATCCAAGGTGTTAATGTAGTGTAGTTTAGTGGCATATTCATACATCTAAAATTAATGTCCCGCATTTTAATTCATTCAAGCAGTCCAAAATGTGTATGATGCATGTCGAATTATGGAGTCATCATGGAGATAACCGAAATTAATGAGTAGATGAATTAAATTTTATTTTTCAATATGTATATATAAATAATAGTTTGTTATTTATTTTTGAGACAGAGTCTCACCTTTTATTCCTAGCTGTCTTGGAATTCTCAGTGTAGACCAGGTTAGCCTTGAATTCAGAGAGAGCTGTCTGCCTCTGCCTCCAGTATACCAGGATTAAAGGCTTAATATACCTTATTAAAAGCTTTATTTCATTCAGTCATTTTATAGTTGCATACATATATAGCAATTTCATAGTTGAAACAATCTCATAAGCACAGAACAGCCATAAAAATGGTATAAATACCATTTGAAAGTTGGGGGCAAGATGTCCCATCATCCTTAAATTCTTTCATGTATGCTTTCTGTTAACAAGCATGGTTTATAATTTTATACAACCATCAAACCCAGAAACTGAGAAGTCTTCATCTTATCTTTATTTTAGCCCAATAGAGTTGTCTCTAGAATGCCTTCCATAGTCACCAAGGTCCAGTTTAGAATCCTGTTTTGCTTAGTTGTCATGTCTCTTTAGTTGCCTTTAATCTGAGACATTGTGGTTCTGTGGTGTTTTTATTTTCATGACTTTTGAAGAAACAAGCCAGTTACTTTGTACGCTGTCCCTTTCTGTGGACTTGTTACCTGCTGAAGTAGGTTCATTTTAGAAGGTAACCTGTGTTCCATTCTGTCCTACCCCCTAATTAGTGACACTCCCTTTATCGCTTAATGACAGTGTGTCTTCCAAGCCTCATTTCTACGTCATTTTCTTTCCCCTTTGTATTTTTTTTCATACATCTGAAACTCACTGTGTAGGTGAGCTAGCCTTGACTTTGTGATGCTCCTGCCTCTACCTCTCAAGCACTGAGATGACAGGTGTGCACTATGAGCCCTGGTCTCCATCTTTCCCTTTGTAGTTAACTGTTTATTAACAGTTTCTCTGAAACTATTCCCCATCAAGCTGTGTATAAATGGACTCCTGTTTTATGCAGCATCCTGTTTCTGTCCTTTATTTTGATGCTCACATTTTCCCAAGTTTGGCCAAAGGGAGCTACTTCACAATGTCTTCATGTTCATTTAACATGAATATGTCATTCTTTGTCCTCCAACTTTATGCCCAAGAAAATGTTCCAGGCTCGTCTTGTATTTCCATCTCAGTCCTGGAATTGGCAAGATGTTTAGTAAGCTTTATGATAAGATTTGAGAGCATAAGTGCACAGTAATTTCTATATAGAGATATATAGTGGATGCCACACAACATATATTAAGTCCAAATTGAGTCTAGTACTACAAAGGTTATTATGGTGTTTTCACCTTCCCATATTTGTAATAATAGTTGTCATCTATAGATATGCCTATTGGAATTCCTTGACTTAAGATGGAGTATGTCTGAATAAATCTATTGTAAATTGAAAATGCTGTAAGTTCAAAATGCATATATCTATTGAATATTTCATTCTGAGCAATCTATGATTGCTGAGCACTGAAGTTACTGTCAGAGCCTTGGTTGTTTATCACATGATAAGCAATCCTGGAACTTACTGGAACCTGTGACTTACTGCCACTGTCTCTCATCCCAAAAGATAATGCTACTTGTATTATTAGTTGGGAAAAGAACAAAAATAAAATGGTTTCTGTTAAATGTGTGTTGCTTCCACACAGCTGAAAAATTGTGCAGGTATAACCCAACCTGATCAGTCACTCATTTCTCCTGTGCAAATGCTGACTGTATTTAAGCCACTGGATTATTCCTGGACTGTTTTATTGGGGTGGAAATAGGGCTTATGAACGGTAGTGTCCACTTATCTTACATACTGTAGCACAGTCATTAAAGAACTCCTTCGAAGTTGTCTACTCTGGAGATGTGGTTTGACAAGGAAGATAATAGAGCAGAGAAAAGGCATGCTTGAGGAAAACAGCTGATTTCACCTAGGAGACCCTAGCATAGCATTTTTATGTCAAAATGAGGCCATGTTGAAAAAAATCAAGATACATTTTTCATACTATAAAATTTGCCACTTTAAATTTTATAATTTATTTTTAGCACATTCAGAATTGTTCAACTATTATCACTAATTTCAGAACACTCCATCATTCCTTGAAGGGGCCCTGGATATATTACCATTTGGTTCTTATTAACCCTCTCCAATACTATACTTTGGCAAGCACTATATTTCTGTCCATATTAATTTACTTATTTTGAAAATTTTACATAAATGATCATCTAGTTACAGCCTTTCTTGTCAAAGTGTTTTCAGAGTTACTCTTTGTGGTACATTTTTCAGCATTTGTTTCCTTCCTGTGACTGAATAACTTATGAAATACCACATTTTGCTTACTCAGCAATCGGTGTGCATTTTGTTTGGCTCTGTTTGACTTTTAGGATACTGCTCTGACCATCACCTTTCAGTTCTCAAGGTCATGCACCGGACGGTCCATAGAAAGGGAGTGAATTAATCTGGTAGCTGATGAGATTTTTATAGAGTGCTCCAACTTTTCCATAGCAGATGCCCCATTCTATATCCCCACTCACAATGCGCGAGATTTCAGTGGTACGCTGGCTCACATTCCCACAGGTGAATGTGGAAAGGGGGGTTCCCCCCAGCCCCCTTTGGTGATAGCCATTCGTACTGGGGTGAGACGGGATCTCAGCTGTAGCTCTGATGAGCCTTAAGAGTTGACTTTTCAATTACTTACTGGCCAGCTGTACTTTACGTTTGAAAAGTGCAGTGTCATTTTGTTTGCCCATTTACTGTGTAGTCTGTATTCTCTTAGGTGTTTAATCTTTTATGTTCTAGATACTGATCCTCTTGGAGATGAGTAGCTGGAAGATTCTCTACCATTCATTCAATAGACTGTCTCTCTGGTGGTTGTTTCTTTCACATTACAGGAACTTTCATTTTACGGGTTTTGGTTTGGGGGGAGGGTATATACAGGCATGCACACGACTTGGAACATGTTTAGAGTTTAAGGAACAATTGGGGAGTTGGCTTTTATCTTCCACCCAGTCCGTGTGGCATCTCTTTTGTTTCTGCCGCTGCAGACATACTTTGGGCCAGCTGGCTTTTGAGTTTCTAGCCGACTTTCTCCCCGCCGCCCAGTTTCCCACGGAAGTGCTAGTGCTGCAGATGCATCTGCAGATGCACCCCTGCATTGGGTCCTGTGCATTGGTTTTGGTTTTGTCTCTTAATCTGCATTACAGGGTTCAAGCCAGAGCCTCAGATTTGTATAGCAAGCACTTGTACCTGCTGAGCCATCTCTCTCCCCAATCCCAGGTGTGACCTTTAACGTGTTGTCATATTCTCTTTGCAGTGACTGGGGTCGGGCTTCCATGCGCGTCAAGGAGCTCTGCCGTGGGTACTTGGTTCTTTTGTCTGTTACAGAGGCCTTAACTGGTTTTAGTATCATGGCAACACTGGCTTTAGTACAGAGAATGGGGAAGCATTCCCTCCCTTCTATTCTGTGTAATACTCTAAAGAACATTGATGTTGGTTATCTTTAAAGGTAGAATGCAGTGAGTGTCTGGCTTTTTCCTAGTCAGGAATTACCATAACATGTGATGAAATAAATACCTAGTCGGGCTTATTACCACATCTTAAATATTGTTTTTAAGATTTATTTCATGTGTATGAGTGTTTTTCTTGAATATAGGTTTCTGTACTATATGTGTGCATTGCCTACAAAGGCCAGAAGAAGGCATCAGATTCCCTGTAACTAATTATAGATAGATGTTAGCTGCCATAGCAGTGCTGGTAATTGAATGTGGGTCCTCTGGAAGAGTAGCACTTAGTGCTCTTAACCTCTGAGCCGTCTCTCCAGCCTCCATATTCTTGTTCAGTCTCTTGGTTTAATTTTGGTAGGAAGTTTGTCTAGGAGTTTATTCTCTCTTTTGTTTTCCTCTAACTTTGAAGTTTTCAAAAATGGTCCCCTCATAATCATGTGGACATCTGCAGTATATAACTTGTAATTAGCAGTTGTTGTTGTTGTTGTTGTTGTTGTTGGGCTGTGACTCACCAATACCATTTGTCCTGTCAAAGAGCCATCTCTTTCTTACATTGATATTTTATATTGTTCTTTTGATCGCTGTTTCATTAACCCCAGCTCTTGCTGAGTTTAGGTTTGGCTTTCTTATTCTTGGTTTTTTAAAACCTTGAGGTACGCTATTAGGTCATTGATCTCTCTGATTTCTTAATGTTTAAGAGATTTATTTATTTTCATTTTATGTATGTGAGTACCTGCGTGTCTGAGCACCGCATTTATGCCTGGGGCCCTAGGGTTACCTTCCGTAGGTACTGGGAACTGAAGCGTAGTTCTATGGATGAACAGGAAGCTGATTTAACATCTGAACCATATTTTTTGCTCCAATGTAAGCACTTTAATACTTTTCTTGTTGCTGTGACGAAATACCTTAGAAAAGCACCTTATAGAAGATCTGTACCCTCTCCTGGCCTCCACAGATACAAGCTTGCAGTGGCGCACATACGTATATGCAGGACAAAAATGCAAAAAGAAGTAGTATATTGTTTTTTTAAAGGTGATTTACATAGTTAGGTCACTTGCATTTCAGCCATGAATTTGACATTTTAGCAAAGATACCTTGAAAATATTTTATAATAGCTGGTCTAAGTCTTTTAAAATGATTTGGGACAGACTGTTAACTCCAAGGAAAGCAGTTACTTAGGAAGTATTTCTTAGTGTCTGGACTAAACAATTGTTTTTTATTACAAATTTTGTTCTCTCTCTCTCTCTGTCTCTGTGTGTGTGTGTGTGTGTGTGTGTGTACTATTCCTAAAGTAGTTTAAAATGTTAAAAATGCTGTTGCTTACAGAGCTATTTCTTGTGAAGACTGTTTTGAAAGATAGCTAACATTTCTGTACTTTAAGCCCTTTGCCCTCTGAGCAGTGGTGAGAGCTTCTTCAGGCTCTCAGAGGCTGGGCTCAATGAAGTGCTGCTTTTGCATACTGGTTGGCTGGAGGGCCTGGGTTTAAAGTGTGTGTGTGTGTGTGTGTGTGTGTGTGTGTGTGTGTGTGTGTGTGTGTGTGTG
>JANHMN010000009.1:23084417-23125281 GCA_030674055.1 Rhabdomys pumilio
TAACTGCTGAGATAACTGTGTATATCTGCAACATATCAACTAAGTACCGATAACTGCCTCTGCCTTTTCATATTGCCCCTAAACATATGAATATATTATCTATATCAAATGCTATAATAAAGGTCTGTATTGTTCTTTGCAACAAATTGTATTTATTGCAGAGTAAGTTGAAAATATAAGAAAGCAGGAAAATATTATTAGTAATGTTCTTTTAAATACTGTTTGCTGGCTGGAGAGATGGCTCAGCTATTAAGAGCTCTGACTGCTCTTCCAGAAGGTCCTGAGTTCAATTCCCAGCAACCACATGGTGGCTCACAACCATCTATAAAGGGATCTGATGCTCTCTTCTGGTGTGTCTGAAGAGAGTGACAGTGTACTTAGATACATAAAATAAATAAATAAATCCCTTAAATACTTTTTGTAGTTTTATCTTTCTTCTGGGTGTATGAGTGTTTTACCTGCAAGGATGTCTGTGCACCACATGTTCACAGTGCATATAAAGACCAGAAGAGGAAGTCATGTCCTCTAGAACTGGAGTTGCATAAGACTGTGAGCCACTCTGTGGATGCTTGGGAGTTGAATTCAGATCTTCTGGAAGAGTAGCAGTCAGTGCTCTTAACCACACAGCCATCTCTCCAGCCCCTCACCAATAATCTCATTTACTATTTTATTGTTACCTCAGTATAAAAGAATATATATTTTATGTGTATGTATTTGTACATTTTAATGAAAGAATTTGTAATACTTTACAGCATGTCCTTTAGAATACAGCAGTATGGCCAGGCATGGTAGCACACACCTTCAGTCTCAGAAGGAAGATGCAGAAGTTCAAGGCCGGCCTGATGTACAGAATTCCAGCACATCCAGGACTACATAGACTAGGGTTTCAGCCACCCCTTCCTATATCCCCCCCCCCCCCGAAAATACCAGTATCTGTTTCAGATTTTTATTTGTTTTCATTTTTTTAATTGCTGTATTATGCTTTTATCATATTTAAATGTTTTATCCAGTCTATTATTGGATTGTTGTCTTGGCTTTTTCTTAATGGAATTCCTTGCAGTAAAATGTTTGTACATTTATTTTTGAGTTAGTTAGACATGATCGATTGATCTCTTTCTCTCTCTTTCTCTCCTTTTCTCTATTCCTCTCCTTCTCTCTCTTTCTCTTTATCTCTCTTTCTTTCTCTCTCCCTCTTCCCCCCCCCTCTCAAATTTATTTATTTTATTTTTTTGAGTACATTGTGGCTGTCTTCAGACACACCAGGAGAGGGCATTGGATCCCATTACAGATGATTGTGAGCCACCATGTGGTTGCTGGGACTTGAACTCAGGACCTCTGGAAGAGCAGTCAGTGTTCTTAACATCCTAGCCATCTCTCCAGCCTTAGACATGAGTTCTTGAAGCATTAGCTGTCTACTAATAAAGATTCTTGCCTAGAGGGATGTACTCATTTGTACTCAATGCCACACACAGCAGGGCTCCCTGAGACAATGCCCATGTGACTAGCCATGGATAGGGTTTTGGGTTTGTTTTTTGCTGCCACCCCCAACTACTGTAAGAGAAATAAAACCTGAGCAACATGCAGGTTTGTGGTTCTGAGAGCAAACATTCTAGACACAGAAACTGTTTTTTATCTCATTCAGTGTGTAAGAGCATTAGGCTGTCTCAAGTCTGAGATATTTGAATATTGGGTTTCTAGGCCATAGGGAAAGCACTATTTGCTGTCCCAGGTTGTATTCATTCCCAATAAATCATGTTTTCTGCCTGTCAGTAAGATTTGTACAACTGAACATTTTCCATGCTGAAAGATGTTTAAAAGTGGGGCCTTCAACAATTTATTAAATGAAAGATAGCTAAGCGTTGTACAGCTGCTGCCTGAAATGTTACAAGAGCATCTTGTAACAGGGGTAGAAGGGCACACTGCTGGTACAGTTTTGTTTCTGTATGTTGGGAAAGAAAGAGAAGAAGCCAGGCAAATAATTGGTAAGGAGAGCAGACAGAGCCGGGTAACAGTGCAGTGTGGCCTTATTTGTTCTTTGCTTAGCAGGATCATTGAAACTGTATCCTTGGCTCTGTGGACTAGTTAGCACAGGAGCCCTCCCTTCAAAAGAAGGTGCTTGGAATTGAAAGCATGCTGAGGAGAGCTTACCCATGTGTTTGGTAGTTCAGCCTGTTGCTGTAAGGGCCTGATGGGAAGGGTTTGTAGTGAGAACTGAGCTGACAGTGCTTTGTCAGTACAAGCATCAGGAACTGATTCAGGCTTGTTTGTGTTACGAGCAATTCCCAGTGAAGAGGTATAGAAATTAAAAGGCTGATACTGTTGAAAGCAGAACGCTGCTTGTCAAGTAGAAACATTTTTATTTGTAAAGCAGAAGGCCAGTGACTGCTTCATTTGATAGACATCATAATTTTGAGAAAAATCTCATTTTTAAAAAGCCCTTCCCGCTCTTTGAGTGCTAAATAGTCAGTTTTGCAGTATTCAGGAGACATTCTCTGCTCATTGTTAGGGTCTGCTGGTGAATCTTATAAAGGAATGGCCAGGCTTTGATATTTTTCTAAATTTTATTTATGTACATATTTCTAATGATAGCTGAATTGTATCTACAGCCTTCTTTTCTCTAATAGTCTCAAGAGAGCTGTTTATTTGGGAACTGGGGGAAAATTAGGGTATAATCTAAGCTATAAGAGCTACCTCTTTTTTTTTTATTGGATATTTTATTTACATTTCAGATGCCATCCCCTTTCCCCCTTTCCCCTCCCTAGAAAACCCCTATCCCATGCCCCCTTTTCTTTTTGCTTTTATACAATTTTTTTAAAATGTTAATCAAAGGCTTTATAAGTATGGTAACGCTCAGTCAGAAGTGTAACCCAATACTCAACCTAGATATATCAACTATCTTTGACAGGTGGAGACACGTGAACATCTGCCTCCATGCCCCCCTCTTTCTCTCTCTTTCTCTCTCATCACCTAGCTTCTCCTCTACTTCATCTTCTCTCCTTACTCCATCTCTTCCTCTCTTTCAAATTCAGTCCCTTTGTGAAATATTGCTTTGTGGTTGTCAACAAAGTTGCAGTAAGCAGTAACTCTTACTAAAGTCCTACCAGTCGCATAAGTACTCAACTTTGACTTTTCTGTTTACAGCATTGGCTGGATGGTACAAAAAGCATCAGAAAGCAAGTAAAAAGTAAGTGTTGGAAATCATTTGAAAATAAAATCAGAAACACTGATTCTTAATAGTAAGGACATGTTTCCTATGAGTGTCTTTACCGTCTGCTTTTTTGGGGTGGGCTAAAAGTTATGTCAGCCAAGAGTCTCAAGATGTAGCCTAGGCTGGCCTCGTGCTCGGAGGCTGTCTCCAGCTCGTAAGTCTTGCTAGGGTTTCTGGTGTACTCTACTGTGCCTGGCCAGCGTGGCTGCTGTCTGACTTTGTTCATTGTAGTATACCCACTCGGTGTCTGTTGGGTTATATGGGTTTAACCTTAACCTAGACTCAAGACGCTTATTTACAGCTTACAAATTAGACTGAATTTTTATGAAATATTTAACTTCTCTTTGGGTAATTACTTGTGTTGAAGTTTTTTGATTGGTTGATTGGTTGGTTGGTTTAGGGTTTTTTTTACTATTGGTTTTTGCATTTTTTTTCCCCGAGACAGGGTTTCTTTGTAGCCCTGGCTTTCGTGGAACTCACTCAACCAGGCTGGCCTCAAAAATAGAGATGCCTCTGTCCCTCTCTGCCCCTCTCTGCCCCCCTCTGCTCCCCTCTGCCCCTCTCTGTCCCCCTCTACGCCTCTCTGCCCCCTCTGCCTCTCTGCCTCTCTCTGTCCCTCTCTGCCCCCCCTCTACCCCCCTCTGCTCTTCTCTACCCTCCTCTGCCCCCCTCTGCCCCCTCCGCATCTCTGCCCCTGCATGCTTGGATTAAAGGTGGGTGTCACCACCACCCAGTTGTGTTGAAATATTTGGGTTTTTACCTTTTAACAGGGGTGAGAGGGATGTTGTTTTGTTTTGTTTTGTTTGTTTGTTTTTGGTGTTTTTGTTTTGAGGATTCTACCTGGCTCTAGGAAACATATTGAGACTTTAAGCTGTAATAATTTTCTCCCCTTGTCTTTCTGAAGATTCATGATACAGACTAGGCATAATAGTGGACTGGTAAGAAATTCTTGGTAGATTTACTGTCTCCTCTGACTTTATGTAGTTAGCAGACACCAAAGACGTGTCATTCTTTTTAAAAGTTTTACTTAAATTTATTTATATTAGGCACATGAGTGCTCTGCCTGCATGCATATATGTGAACCATGTGTGTGCCTAGGGTCTGGTAGGTCAGAAGATTCCTGGAAACTGGAGTTAGGGCTGATTGTAAACCACATAGGTGCTGGCATCAAAGCCAGGTTCTTTGCAAGAGCAACAACTGCTCTTACGCAGTGAGCCATCACTCCAGCCTTGACCAGAAAAATAATGAAGCAGTGCCGGAAAGATGGCTCAGCAGTTAAGAGCACAGTCTGGTCTTGAGGAAGACCCACATTCAGTCTCCATACCTGCATCAGTGGCTCACAACTGCTTGTAACTCCAACTCCAGGGCATCTAACATTTTCTTCTGTACTCTGTGGATACCTACATGAGCTGCAGGCATGAGCTATCTTCCCTAGTTAGAATGCGCCTAGCCCCTCCCCCCACATATACAATTAAAAATAAGTCTTAAGAATAATGAAGTAATTCATATAAAATAAGTATTATTAAGTTGGCAGAATTTGAGAAAATATCAGTATCCAGTCCCCTTGTCCCTGTAGTGTCAGATTTCAGGGCACTTTAACTGCCTTAGTGAAATATAAACTTCATGAAATATCGGGACAGAACCCACTGGACTGAATTTGAAAGTGTGGGGTGCTTGGTCTTGAGCTGTTTCATGTTGGCGGTCCTCAGTGTTCGCTAGAAGGACAGACCAGCGGGTTTTCTGGGCTGTGCGATTGCTCCACTAAGGTTGTGATTTGACCCTGAACTGTTAGAATTAATGTTTGACCGATGAGTGTGATAATGCTGTTCTGTGCTTGGTATACTTTAAAACTTTTTTTGTCAAATTTTAGCCTGTGTTCTACTTTGAAGTTATGGTACAATAATCTGTTCTTTCCTTTTATACTTTAGTAACTTTCAGCAAATTTTCTGACTGAAGATTACTAGTAAATTAATAAAAATTAAAGCTCTTTTCTTTTTTTAATGGCAGTTGGTTCACCCTATTGTCTTCATCTTCGAGTTAAGTTTTATTCTTCGGAACCAAATAACCTTCGTGAGGAGCTAACCCGGTAAGAGCACTCTTCAGAGGTGTGTCAGGAATGCTGAGACCTCTAGAAGACTGATTGTAGGATTCTTCCAGCCTGTCAATAAAGGTGTCAGATGAATTTTTATTCTAGAACAAGATGTTTAAGATGTTGGATTCTAGCCATGTAAGATAGCTCATGCCTGTAATCCTAACACTCAGGAACCTAAGGCAGAAGGATTACTGTGAATTCAAGGCTAATCTGAGTCCCAAAGTGAATTTCAGGCTGGTCCAAGCTACAGTGTGAGACCTTGCCTTAAATACTAAAAAGAATTAAAGTGTTTGGTTCTTTTATTTGTTGTAAAAGATGACGAGCTGATTTTCATGCATCCGTTGTGGGTGATTGGGTTTTAAACAGAGTTGAGAATGTGTCAATCGAGTTGATAATGTATCAATCAATTACAATCTTATGTTTATTGACATAAACTATAACCTGTCTTCTGTTAGGATGTATGTGTTTCTTTATTTTACACTGCCTCTTTATTGCATATGAGTTGCTTCTTGGTGAAGAACCTGAGTTGTTAAGAATACTTTTCCAAGGATCTCCTTTTGAGTTCTTTGCTGTCATCCGTACACCCCTCGTATAGAAGGTGTGTGCCAAGTCGACAGAGTTGAGTTGCATCATCAGGCCCATTTACACAGCGTGCTTCTGCCATTTTCTCTGAAGTTGCTCTGCCCTGCTCTGCTCCACTCTGCTCTCTATCCTGCTCTTCCATCTCTTACTTAAGACTTGCTTACTCCCTTTCTCCTTTCTGTGCCCTCCTTTTTCCTGGACTGTTTTCCTCTTACACATTTTTCTGCAGTGAAATTCTGTAATTAAAAATGTTCTCGGGGCTGGAGAGATGGCTCAGAGGATAAGAGCACTGACTGCTCTTCCAGAGGTCCTGAGTTCAATTCCTAGCACCCATATGGTGGCTCACAACCATCTGTAATGGGATCTGATGCACTCTTCTGGTATGTCTGAAGACAGCTACAGTGTACTTGTCATGTATATAAAATAAATGAAATCTTTAAAAAAAAAATGTTCTCTCAGCCAGGCAGTGGTGTCACATGCCTTTAATCCCAGCACCCAGAAGAGAGAGGTGGGCAGATCTCTGAGTTGGAGGCCAGCCTGGTCTACAGTGAGTTCCAGAATAGCCAGGACTACACAAAGATCCTGACTAGGAAAACCAAACCAAAAGAGAACATTTTCTCGGGCTATGGTTGTAATCTTAGCAGTTGGGAAACAGGCAGGAAGATCTCTGAGTTCCTAGCCATTTAGAGCTGCATAGTAAAATCCTGTTTGAAAAAAAGAAAAGTATTCTCAAGTTAAAATGATAGGATTTTTTTTCTTCTAGTGAATTGTTCTATTTAGTTAATTTGTGCCTTTTATTTTTCTTAGGTATTTATTTGTTCTTCAGCTGAAACAAGATATTCTCAGTGGGAAGTGAGTATTAAATTATTTAGTACATAACTGTAAAATTCTTGAGTAGTAGAAAAATAATTTAGAAAATAAATTTAGTTCAGGACTGGAGAGATGATAACTCAACAAGCAGAGTCTGAATTTGCATCCAGTGTCAGCAGTTGTGGCCCCAGTGCTAAGGGCTCACTGGCAAGCACAGTAGCTGAAACAGTGAGCTCCAGGTTCAGTGAGAAGCACTGTCTCCAACAGAGTAACGTGGAAAGAAACAAAGGAAGATTCTTGATCTGGCCTACGGGCCTCCACATACACACACGTGGGCAAGTGCACTTGCACACAAGCAAACACAAATAAGTTCAAAGTTATGTAAAAACAAATGCTCCAGGTGCTATTCGTTTTAAAATTAAGATTATAAATTGACAGAAAATTTGTATTTTAATCTCAGGTTAGAGTGTCCCTTTGATACAGCAGTTCAGTTGGCAGCTTATAATCTGCAAGGTACGTGATTCTTGTGCTTGATTGTTAAGGCTGAAACATAATTCTTTTGTGTGATACAAAGAAACAAATTAGGTGACAGGCTAGAAAAGCTGTTTCTGTGTAAAACTACCAATGTCTGACTCTTCAATTCTACTTGGTTTTAAAATACTTCTTTAAAAAATTATCGTCTTCGTGCCTTTTCCTCTCAAGTCTTTGCTCTCTTTTTTTCTTTTTTTTTTTTTTAGTTATTTTACGTTAAGTGTATAGGTATTTTGTCTGCAGTTATGTCTGTATACCATGTGTGTGCCTGGTGTCCATGGAGGGCAGAAGAGGGCATTGATTTCCTGGAACTAGAGTTGCAGACAGTTGTAAACTGCCATGCAGGTGCTGAGAATCAAGCCCAGGTTCTCTGGGAGAGCAGCCACTGCTCCTTTTCCATCTGCAGTACAATGAAGCAATGACAGCCTACCTGGTAATTGAATAGATGTTAATATGAAACCCTAAGTTGATTTCCTTTCCATAAGTAGCAGAAGAGTAAATTATTGTGGTTAATCATGGTTACAGCATGACGTGCTTTCGTTAGTCTTCTTAAAAATGAGTTCATGGAGACTCAGATAAGATCGGGCCAGTGCGTATTTTAAAGTATTTAAAGTGTTCTTAGTAAGTGAGGTGGGTGGAGAACTCACCCAACTGTTTAAGTTGCTTCTTGCTAAACTTAGGGATTCTCTCTTAAAAGTTGACATTTTAAAGGAAAACTATAATTTGAGTCCTTGTTCATCTGTTGAAAGGAAACATTTCTCGTGTGTGTGTGTGTGTGTGTGTGTGTGTGTGTAATGAATGATACTGTAACTAGAATTAATGATGCTCAAGACTGGGTTTTTGCCTTAGTGGTTATACATTCTCATCATCCTAAGATCAGTGTTTGTCACTGTGTAGATAAAACTACATTTGCAGGTTTTATAGTAAACTTAATGTTTTTACTTATTTTGAATGTCCGTTATTAAAGCATATTTTCCTGATATAAGAATTTTTATCTACTTGGTTATTTTCATTATTGTAATGTCTCCAAATTAAAACATGCTTTCTATCTGCATAATGAAGGGGAGAGATTAATTTAAAAATGCTATCTGTGTTCTGTTTGTCCCCCTTGACACCCAAAATATATGCTTACAAACAGGGCTTATGTGGGACTGTTAGATTGCTGTTAGATCAGTTGTGAAGGTTCTTAATCTGCAGAAAGAATGATACCAATACATGGCCCCATATCAATATCTGCCAAAGTCTCCTAGAATTTTGGAGCTGAGACAGGCAGATCCAAGAACCTGATGGCCGTCCAAAATTGTGGGATACCTGGACTTAGGCCATAAGTCAGAAAGCAATAGAAGGAAACGCCTGACATCCTGTTCTGGACTCTGCATGCACAGGCATAGGTGTGTGTCCTCAAACACTCAGGTACATACACCTCACACAGAATTACGGAAAAGTATTATATCTTGCATCTTGGGTGGTTTTGGTGGTGGTGGTAGTGGTAGTGGGGTGTGTGTGTGTGTGTGTGTCTGTCTGTCTGTCTGTCTGTATTTAGATAGCAGGTGGTGATTGTCCTTAAGAATTAAGGTTGTGCTAGAGACATAGCTCAGTGGTTAAGAGCACTGTCTGATCTTCCAGAAGTTTTGAGTTCAGTTCATAGCAACCACATGGTAGTTCACAACCATATATCCTGGTTCCTGATGCCCTCTTCTGGCGTGTAGGCGTACATACAGATAGAGCACTTATATACATTAAGTAAGTAAATAAATCTTTTTTAAAAAGAATTAAAAGTCAAAGGATTTTTTTCTCTATGGAAATACAGAAATTTATTTTCAAAAGCTAAGCATTAATATGTATTAATATATTAATAATAAATTAGAAATATATATTTATATTTTTTGGTTGTGAGCCTAGCCTTTAACGGCTGAGCAATCTCTCCAGCCCAGAAATGTATATTTAAAAGTACCAACAACAAATGTGATTTATATTGTCTTCCTCTTCTGTTGCCATGACAAAGTACGAAAGGTAACTTATAAAAGAGGGTATTTAATTTGGCACTCACAGTTTCAGAAGGCTAGAGTCCATGACCATCATGGCAGGGAGCATAGCAGCAAGCCAGCAAGCTTGTCACTAAAGCAGGAGCTGAGCGCACATCTAATCCACAAGTATGAGACAGAGGGAAGGCTAACTGGGAGTGGCATGGAAATTTTAGACCTCAGAGCCTACCCTCATTAACACATTTCCTCCAACAAAGCTACCTACAAATCTTTCCCAAACAGTTCTACCAACTTTGAACCAAGCATTCCTGAGCCTATGGGGGGTATTCTCAAACCACTCAGACCAATCTTAGGTCTAAGTTAGATGTATCAGGAGAATGGCACAGGCATTGAGAATGCCTGGCAGCTTAAGAAGAAGTTTTACTGGTCTTCCTAATCTTTGTGTGCAAAATGTTTTTTTGAAGCATTTTCTTGGTGTTCCTCATGACATAACTGTTAACTTGTATTTGTAGCTGAACTTGGCGACTATGACCTTGCTGAACATAGCCCTGAACTTGTCTCTGAGTTCAGGTTTGTGCCCATCCAGACTGAAGAGATGGAACTGGCTATTTTTGAGAAGTGGAAGGAATACAGGTAGCTCATCATTTCATCTCACTTTTAACACCACCATCATCATCATTTTTTCCTCTCTTGTTTAAATGAAAATCACTGTGTGCTTATTATCCTTTAATTACTGTATTTAAAATTTCAGAGGTCAGACACCAGCACAAGCTGAAACCAATTACCTGAATAAAGCCAAATGGCTAGAAATGTATGGTGT
Source organism: Rhabdomys pumilio (assembly GCA_030674055.1). Lineage (NCBI taxonomy): Eukaryota > Metazoa > Chordata > Mammalia > Rodentia > Muridae > Rhabdomys > Rhabdomys pumilio. The sequence goes on from JANHMN010000009.1 coordinate 23,094,446, forward strand.
TGATATGCATGTGGTCAAGGTAAGCCTGGTAGTACCTTTTTAGAGATGTATTCTGGAGCTAGAGGGATGATTCAGCAGATGTGAGCAAGCATGCGCTGTTCTTGTCGAGGTCCTGAGTTGAGTTCTCAGCACCTGTGCTGAGCTCTCCATAAATACCTGTAACTCCAGCTCCAGCTCCAGGGGCTCTGACACCTTCTTCTGGACTCTCTAGACACTCATACCCAATGTATATATACATACAATTTAAAAATACATCATTTTTTAAAAAAAAAAAATTTATTCCAGGATTAAAGGCAACTGTGAATGTTACAGTATTTGGGAAGGCATAGAATTTTTATAGAATACCTCTGAGTATTTTGGATGTGTAGTAAGGAAAAATGGTTGAAATTAGATATTGAAAGACTAGAGAGTCACCCAAGATTAGTAGCACACACCTTTAGTCTGGGCATTCATAAGACAGAGGGAGATGGATTTCTTTGAGTTCAAGGCCAGCCTGCTCTACATAGGACAGCTATCAGTGTGTAGAGAGATCTTACCTTACAAAAAGAAACATCAGAACAAAAGACTAGAATCTAAAGAAAGATTGATCATGAAACAAGAGAAAACTAAAGTTCCCAGAATTATATATACTCCTTGTATAAATGTTGGGTTTTTTTTTTTAACACTGAGAAAAAACATTTTTAGGTTACTTTTGGTTACTTTTTTTTTTTTTATTTGATGTAGTTTGGTATCACCAATGCTCACTATTGAGGAGACTTTACTAAAAAGTAGTTTAGGGAGCAAGGTTGACACTTTGTAACCTGAAGAGGATTATTTGTCAGAAACATCTAGAATATAAATATTAGCCTGTATATAATTAATATTTAGTTTGGAAGAAGAACCACTTCATGAAAACAGGAAACCTGCTTTATGTGTACAAACACTTTATTTTTTCTCCCTAAATTAGGCGAGAGATGGCAATGACTATAGCTTGGGACTAACTCCAACAGGAGTCCTCGTTTTTGAAGGAGAAACCAAAATTGGCTTGTTTTTCTGGTAAGCAGTGTTAAATATCAGAGGTACTCTTGTCTTGTTTTTAATGAGTCAATGTATTTATATCGTTAATGAATAAAAAAGTGTGGAAACTGAATCATGAGACATTTGCAAGTGAAGGAAGTTTCTGTTTCCTATTCTTCTCTTACTATCTGTAACCTCTGCCCAGAGGCAGACTTAAGTACTCTAGGACTATAGCCTGTTAGTTTCAGACTTCAGTGAGTGCGTTAATATTCTTATCTGTGTTGTATCCATGGAAAGGGAGGGAGATGGTAGTGCTTCTGTTCCTACTTTCAAGTGTGGCTCCTCCTGTTTCCCAATTTTTGTCTTCCAGACTTAAGAGTTGTACAGATTTCATACCCTAAAGCATAGAATTGGGAAACTGTTTACAGTATTACATTGTTGTTAGAGCTAATTCAGAGTTTTGGCATATGTTACAGATGAGAGCTAAAGGTTTTAACATTCCAAGACTGTAGGCATCCAGCCTTCCCACCTACACTCAGTCCATGTCCGGGCGCTGCCGGTAATGGTGGAGTTGAAGACCATGACCAGTGACACTTTCTGTTAAAATACTCAGTGCCTTTGCTAGATCTAGTTCCTGTGCTGTTTAATTTTGAAGCGTTGTGCCTAGAGCTGCAGAATTTATTACGCACGTCAGGGGTGTGATTTTAGGTCTGATAGATGGATGGGCAGCATCCATGTTCACCTTCCCTTTAGAGACTTTGACAAGGCAGGGCTGACTCGTTTCCGTAGCAGAGTTGAGATTTAAGATGAGGAAGCAGACTGGATACAGAAGAGGGTTTCCCCTAATCTGACTATTGATCTCACATTATTGCAGGCCCAAGATAACCAGATTGGATTTTAAGAAGAATAAATTAACTCTAGTGGTTGTGGAAGACGATGATCAGGTAGGAATTTACTGTACCGCTTGCTCACCAGTACTTAGGTGGTAAACAGGCGGTGGTGTGCCTCCTTGTGTAGAGATCCATAAAACAAGGCTTAGTGTTACTTATACTTGGAAGTAAAATTCCCTATTCAGTTCATTTTATCCACTAAACTTGAAGATAATATAAATGTTTATCATGTGTGTTTTGGTTTTTTGTTTTGTTTGTTTGTTGATTTTGTAATACACAGTGGTTGCATTTAGATGACTCTACTCTGCCTGTATTACTAATGAAGTTGGTAAAGAGAATAAGCCAGTTGCTTTTCATCCCAATATTCTGTAGGTAGGGACAAGTGACTTTCTGAGTTCAAAGCCAGCCTGCTCTACATAATGAGTTCCAGGCCAATTAATCCTGGCCAGTGAGACCCTGTCTCAAACAGATAAGAAAGATCCACCTGGTGGTGTTCTGTACAATAAAATGTGGTTTCATATTTTTTTGTTAATTTCCTTTTTTATTTTTAATTTCAGTATACTCCCATATAAAAATGATATTCTTTTAGCTTTTGTCATATTCAGGCATATTTTCATGTTTCCATTCAGCTTATAGTTGAACTTTTGTTTTTACCTCTATAAGACGTGATATGCAGAGGTAACAGTTAAGTTTTAACAATTTTCAGAAGTCTAGAAGATATAAGATTCTAGAATCATAGTGTTTTAAGTTTCACTTCCTTTAATTGTTAAAGACCAGGTAAAAAGTCTCTTGTATTGTGATAGGAGCCTTCTTAATATGTGACCTGATTAATATAATAACTGCCCAAAGAGTCAGACTGCAGCTTGAGGTGAGAGTCCTTAGATGCTGTACTTTGTCTTTAACGTCTGTAATACAGACAGGTCACAGAACATCTCTGAGCATTCGACGTTAGACGTAGAACTGACATAAAAGAACTTTATAATACAGTAGTGAGTGTTTGCAGTAGTAGTTGTATGTCTGGGCCTTTAAAAGAGATTTTGGATTTAAGAATTTCTTACCTCCATATGATGTCTTGTCATCAGGCCACCCCACACTGCCTCCCCCGTTTTTTATTTGTTTTTTGTTTGACAGTACTTCATACAGAAAAAAAAATGTGGGTAGATTTCAAGCCATTGTGTCTTTTGTTGGGGGGTGTTTTAATTTTGGATGGTTTCATTTTTTCCTTCTCGTTGACATTTCTCATTTGTTTCATAAGACCAGGGACCAGTCACAAGAGACACAAAGATTCCAAGTTCTGATTCGTTTGTATTTTTGATTTGTATTTTGCTTAGTTCCTAGAAATTTACAGAGCTACCTTTTTATCTCGGAGAAGTTTGATCTTACCAAAAATCATACACTTTAGGACGGTGCAATGCTCTTGTTCTCAAGCCTGATGACCTGAGCTTGATCCTTGGACCCTACATGCCTGAAGACAGAGACCAGCTCAAGCTGTCCTCTGGCCTCCGTGCGTGTGCCATGCCACACACATACGCATGGACATACACACAAACGCATGGACATACACACAAATAAAAACATCAGGTTTTGTCCTGGCACTAACTCTGTAGACCAGGCTGGCCGTGATCTGCCTGTCTCTGCCTCCCAAGTCCTGGGATTAAAAGTGGGTGGCCTGATCCTCTTGTTCTTAACAATACCTCTACCTCATGACATGTTCCCTGAGCTTTAAACTACAGGGGTTATGTTATATTAACTGGGGTCCAGCACCCATGACCATAGTAGGTTTTCAGGGTACCTGGCCTCACCACCCATCGGTAGTTGTCTGAGTTTACAGTGCTAAGCATGAATCCCCTCTGTCTGTCTAGTGAGCAGCTTTAAGTGGATTCATGTCAACATGTGAGTGCCCCTGCTGCACCTTTAGGGTTGTTCTGCTGTGCTGCTCGTTGTTGTGACCTGTCGGCATTGTCGGTAGCCAGCTAGACCTGCTTACTGCTTTGCTTTCTCCCCTGGCAGCTTTTATAGCTCTAACTGTGAGACATAGTCCTCAAGAAGAAGACTTCCAGGTCAGATCCAGGTTGATTTCTCCAATTCCTGTGTCCAGAATATCTTGTGTCTTTAGCAATGCAAAAGTACCTGCTTTACCTGGAAGGCACTAAGGATAATGGCAATAGCATATATTGTTTTGAGATAGAGAGTCTCTTAGTTTCCCCTAATAATTTAAAAGTAGGTTTTCCATGTCTAGCACTGTTGTTGTTGTTGTTGTTGTTGTTGCTGTTGCTGTTGTTGTTGTTGTTAGATAATAGTTGGTTTAGGAGTGGGGAACATTGTCACCCCATGTGGGCTAACTTAGAGAGAGAGAGCTTTCTCCAACATCCTTGGTGTTATTTGTCCCTCCTTCTTTATAACAACAGTGTTCTGTTCCCTTTTCTAAGGCTCCTGCCCCCACCATGGTTCCTTTTTACTCCCTGGTTTCTATAGTTACTCCAGGTTGTATCATTTAAGATCTAAAGATTTGTTGCTAGAATCTATAAATATGAGAGGATATGCAGCATGTCTTTCTTGGTCTGGGTTACTCAGTATACTATTTTCTTGTTCAAGTTACCTACAAGCTTGATTCTATATTTCTTCACAGCTGAGCGAGTGTCTGTATAATACAATGGACATGGTCAGACAGTGCTGCAGCTGGGTCATATGTAACAGTTTTAGGCTTTGGGAGGGTTTTGCTGTTGTTGTTTTATTTTGTGGTTTTGTTTTTAGAATTTTCCACAGTGATTTCCAGGGTGGGTGCATCATTTGGCATTCCACCAGCCGTGAAGTGGGGCTTCCTGTCCCCACACCCTCATCGTCATTTTTTTGTTTTTAACCTTTGCAATTTGCATTTCCCTGATTGCTAAAGATGTATGCTTTTTAAGATGCTTTTTAGCCATTTTAATTTCTTCTTTTGAGAACTCTGTTATGATCTTTAATCTACTTTTTAATTGGGTTGCTTGGTTTTCTCTTTTTTGTTTTTTGGTTTTTGGTTTTTTTTTTTTTTTTTTACTTTTCTGAGTTCTTATATATTCTGGGTACTAGTCCTCTATAGGGTGTAAAGCTGGAAAGCATGTCCTCCTGGGCTTCTTGTAATTGTTGCCTTTATTTCCTCTGGATGGACGAGATGAGAGTCATGCCCAAGCTGTGCAAATACAGTGTTTCTTTCTCTCTTCCAACTATCCCTGGGTCTAAACCTGACACCTGTAGCCTCCATACAATCTAATCTTCCAAGAATACTGATTCAATCCAGCTGCTCTCAGCTTTTGGGTGAATTTCTCTACTTGGCCTCATACTAACTTTGGCAATACGGTGTAATCTTCTGGCTCCTTCTCAATTCAAACATGGCTGCTTTCTTCTACAAACTAGCCTTACCTTCATTGTTAGAGATTAGACTAAAAATTTATCTTTGGTCGAGCCAGATCATAATATAATCCAGCGCATCTACATTCTGGCCGGATCATAGCACCTAGAAGGTCTTTGGATGGGATCCCTTGCTAAAGTAGCCAGGCTGCTGGCTTAGAATTTGTCTGTACTTCCTCTTCACATAATTGGTTACTTCCTTTTGCTGTAGATAAGCCTTTGGTTTCATGAGATCCTACTTGTCGGTTGTTGATTTAATTACAAATAGGGTCCAGTCTGAAAGTACTTTCCCACACCTATATCTTGAAGGTCGCTGTGGTGCTTTCTTCTCACACTCTTGTGGCTTCTTTTGGGGCGTGAGGGAGGGGGCATTCGAGGCAGGGTTTCTCTGTGTAAGCCTTGTGGCTTCAGTTTTTCCCTTCTTCCCTTGCGATGTCCAGGCACTGCTGCACACCAAGTGGATAAGGATAGAGTGGAACCAAGTGCCATGCTCTCTGTCTTCCCTTGGGGTGTCTGGGCCCTGATGCACACTGACAGGAAAGGCTGAAACAAATTCTGAAATGGCTGGGTCACCAGGATCCCAGTCCTGGATTGAATAGGATGAAGGGCTCTAAAGATTTCAGTGTTACAGCTCTCTTAGATGATAATCAATGAAACAGCTTGTATATATATGCTTTATTCAGGGAATCAAGGGATATATACATATGAACCCCTGAGAGTGGATACGGGTTCTTCTTAGGGTAAAATTTCATTGGCTGAGGTTTAAGGTTCTTGGGATACTTATTTGGAGAGGCATTCCAGGAAGTTGAACTTGTAATTTCTCCAAGGACTACATGACATTCCTCAGGTAGGAGATTAGAATCAGACAGAGAAAAGGAAGCCCTGCTAAGAAAAGGGAGTCTCCATCTTGCGTCATCCGTCTGGACATGACAGACTACAACCGTAGTAGTCAGGTGCAACATAATCTGGAATTCCCCATTTTTCTGCCTTAGTCTTGTGAATGCTGGCATTTCAAGCATACTCCATCACACTCAGCTACAGTCAGAGGAGCTCTTTGACATTATGTGATGTGTATGGGTATTTTGTCTGCATGCATGTCCATGTACCACATGCATGTCCATGTACCACATGCATGCCTGGTGCCTGTGGAAACTAGAAGGGGGTTGTGGGGGAAGATCAGGTCTCCTGAGACTAAAGTTACACTGTTACTGAACCACCACCATGTTGGTGCTGGGATGTGAACCCAGATCATCTGGAAGTGCTGCCAGTGCTTGTAACTAATGAGTCACCTCAGCGATCCCTAAGGAGGTCCTGCCTGAAGATAGTTTATGTTACTAACACTTTGTATGAGTATAGATGTTGTCTTAGCTAAGGTTTTATTGCTATTGCCATGACCACGGCAACTCTTATAAAACGAGGATATTTAATTGGGGCTGGCTTACAGTTTCAGAGGTTTGGTCCACTGTTGTCAAGGCAGGAAGCATGGTGGCGTGGAGGCAGACATGGTGCTGGAGGAGCTGAGAGTTCTACATCTTGATCCAAACACAAAAGAGACTGTCACACTGGCCAGACGAGTTCATAAGACCACAAAGCCTCCCCACAGTGACACATTTATTCAGACAAGGCCACACCTCATAATAGTGCCACTCATCTGTGGGCCAAGCATTCAAACATATGAGTATGAGGGCCATTCCTATTCAAACCACCATAGATATGAATAGTCTCTTAAGAAAAAATAAGATATAATTGATAACCCTTGCTCTTTGTCTCATTTGGAAGTTGTTTGGTTTTGCTTTTTGGCTTTCACTCTAGTGTACTAAGTGTAACTAAGTGTAGTAGTCCTGGATGCCTTGGAACTGAGGCCTCAAATTTGTGGTTATCCCTCTGCCCTATCTTCTGGGTGCTGGGATTCCAGGCATGAAACATGAAGCACCATATCTCGATTTAGCGTGTCTTAAGATTTACTAAAGCACATGCTGGCTAGCTGGCTGGTGGTTGGTTGGTTGGTTGGTTGGTTGGTTGGTTGGTTGGTTGGTTTGGTGTGGTTTTTATAATATTGGGTGACAGGGTTTTTCTGTGTAGCTGTGGCTGTCCTGGATCTCACTCTGTAGATCAGGGTTGGCCTCTTAACTCAGAGTTCCACCTGCTTCTGCCTCTTAAGTGTTGGGACTAAAGATGTGCATGCTGGCGGCTTAGCACGTGATTCTGTTTGTTTGGACCATGGTCTTTACATGTGTGCTGTATGTACTTGTTCATATAGAATTGTGTGTGGATGTACATATGTGTGTATGTGCTCATGTGGCCAGATACTGGATGTTGACCACTTACCACCTTACTGTTTACATCAGGGTCTTTACTGAGCTTGGCGCTCACCCATCTGACAAGACTAGGTGCTCGGCCATACTCACCGGTCCCACCAAAAAGTTTCAGAGAACAAAGGAAAGGTTTTGTTTGTTTGTTTGTTTGTTTTTAAGGTTTATTTTATTTTTAATTACATGTACAGGGTGTGGGTGGGTGCTTGGTGCAGATGACCGTGGAGAGCGTCAGGTGGAGAGCTGGAGTTACAGCTGTTATGAATTGTCTGGTATGAGTGCTGGGAACCGAACGGTCCTGAAGGAGCAGTGCCTATGCGTAGCCACTGAGCTATGCTCCAGCACCTTTACTGTTTACTCTTCTGTCCAGCTGGCCTGGCATTTACTGTGTGTGCAGTGTTGTTCTTGTCCTGGTGCCGTCCTTCTATTTCCTGGAATTACAGGCACCTACCACGTGCTCAGCTGCCTTTTGATATTGGTTTAATTATATTTCCATTGCAGCAGTAGAAGACATGGCTAATTGACTTAATAAACACCACTTTGTCTTTTTCAGGGCAAAGAACAAGAGCATACCTTTGTCTTTCGATTGGATCATCCTAAAGCCTGCAAACACTTATGGAAATGTGCTGTGGAGCACCACGCCTTCTTCCGCCTCCGAGGGCCTGTCCAAAAGGGCTCTCAGCGATCAGGATTCATTCGACTAGGATCACGATTTAGATACAGGTTCGTGTCCCCGAGTTTCCACATCATCTACTCTTGCAGACAGGCCAGAAAATTTACTCTAACTCTTGATTTTACTGAGGCAGAAACCAAGATACAGGAGATAAAGTATGTTGCCAAAGATACCCATTGGCCAAGATTTTTAAAGAAGAAATGTTATTGTTAATTTCTTGACTAAATGGGAAATCAGTTATATTATTGATATTTATATTGATATATTTTATACATAATAAGCCACAATTTAAATTTATGTAACCAGGTAAATTCTCCATCTGACAAGGTTTATCTCATACAGGACATGTATGGGACATTAGTATGAGTAGTACTCTGGCTGAAGACCAGTTGGCTTCCACCAGCTCCTTTGTCATGAAGGGGAAATGTCTGCTCAAGTTACATTCGAATAGCGGGTCAGTTTGAGTCTTCCGTTAAAGTGGGGATGAGAGTGGCACTGATGTAACAAGTCAGCCACAGGGAGGTCTACCGTGTCAGACATGCTGAGGGGTTTTCTTGGCTGAAACTAAAGAAGTACAGTAGTGTTTTTTCAAGCATATCCAGACATTTTTTGTGGAAATAATCACAGAAGAGGTAACCAAAGTTGGGGCTGCAGATGTAGCCCATTGGTAGAGTGCTTGCCTAGTGTGTGTCAGGCCTGAAGTTTATCCACAGGACTGCGAAAGGGCCCACTGGAAAGCTTGGTGTGCATTACACATTTTGTATTCATTCCTGTGGCTGGGAAAGGAGAGGGTGCTTCCCTGATAGCATGGGCTTAATGGGTGATATATAGGTGTTTATATGGGTGATATATATGCTTAGAAGAAATCCTAAGAAATGTTATGTATTTTACCGAAGCCTGGAGAATAAAAACAATTGGATAAAGAGGAAAACAAAACTCCTGATGGCTTCAGTAGCTGCCTTCAGCTCCTTTGCAGGTAGTGTGAGTGTAGACTCCTACCCGTCTGTGTCTGGCTGCCTCACACTGTCTTCCTGTTGACTTGCTTCAATTGTTTAGTGGGAAAACAGAGTATCAGACCACAAAGACTAATAAAGCAAGAAGATCAACCTCCTTTGAAAGAAGGCCCAGCAAGCGGTATTCCCGGCGAACCCTGCAAATGAAAGGTGAAGTGCAGCCCTGCTCTCCAGGGTTGTCCTTTCTTGCCAGTCTTCATCTCCTCGAACTTCCTGTTTGCTGGAGAGGAAGCTGCCTGAGTCTTCTCAAGTCTGTTTTAGTTAACTAAAACTATCTTTGTAGGACTTTCACAAGCTGTGTAATAATGGGTCCTGTGACTGGCTGACATTAAACTTAATAACAGTCTCAGTGCAGCTGCTCTGGGCAGTGTTGCACTTAGTGTATCTTCACTAGAGGGTGTCTTTTCTCGTGCGTCTTTCAGATCTCCTGATGAAATGCCAGTTCATCCCCTTGGATATTTTTTTAATATTAGCATGTAATGAATACATTTAGAAATTTTTTACTTCTATGTGTGTGCATGTGTGACGTTTTATGCACCTCTTGAAGGCCAGTGCTCTAGCCTGGAGTATAGGCAGTTGTTAGCTGCCTGGTTTGGATACTGAGGCTTGAAACAAAACCTCTGGAAGAGCAGCAAGTACTCTTAGCCGCTGGGCCATCTCTTCCAACCCAGAGAAGTTTTCAGTAAAAATTTTTCCATATTACACTAGTAAGGTGGCTTATGGGATAAGTGCACTGTGCTGCCAAGTCTAGTGGCCTGAATCATTTCCCAAGACCTACAAAATGAAAAGGGTTATCTTCTGACCTATCCACACACATACATACACCATGACATGTGTGTTTTCATGCAGAAGACATAGACAATAAAACAATGTAAAAATGAGTAAATGAAAGCCAGGTGTGATGGTGTATTCCTTTAATCCCAGCACTCAGGAAGTAGAGACAGGCAGATCTCTGTAAGTTAGATGCCAGCCTTGTCTCTACAAAGTTACTTTCAGGACAGCTAGGACTGTTTCACAGAGAAACCCTGTCTTGAAAAACCAAATAATAATAATAATCATCATCATCGAAAAATGAGGAAATGATACTGCTCTCCACGTTACAATTTACTGTTAAGAAATCCCACTAAATAGAATTTTATTTATCAGTGTCTGTCATGCATAGATATTTGCAAATTTATGTTATCTGGCACTTAAGATATTTTAACTCTGAAAGAAGTGCATAGTTTTCATTAAAAAATAAATTTAAAAACTTGTATTTGGTTCCAAGTTTGGACTTCTACTAAAATACAAATTGAATGTTAAGCATGTCTACTGTCAGGTTGTTACCATCTTTATCAAAAATCTGCCCCGAGCTGACTTGTGGCAGTGGTTTGTTTTTTGGTTTTTGTCATGTAGGGTGGACTAATAAAATGTTCTCTCTTCTCTTCTATCAGCAAGCACAGCAAAACCTGAAGCTCTTGGGTAAGTCACGCCTTGCGATGTAAGAACTGAGAAGACTTATGTAGTTGCAATCATTAATTAAACAAAATATTTGTTGAAGACTTTGCAAAATGTCAAATTTTCACAGGCATCAGGAGGATTATAGGAAACAAAACCACACCAGATAGAATTAACATTCAGAAAAATGAAGCCGTTTACAGAAGTAGAATAGGGTAGGAACAGCTATGCTATTCATACTGAGAAGGTCAGAAGAAAGGCAGGTTTCTAGGTAAAAGCAGTTTTTTCTAGGCGGAATCCAGTCATTTGTATACATGGAAGTTCATATTTCCCACGTGGTTTCCGTAAGATCAGTAGGGCTGGGCCTGATTGCTTTCTCATTGAAACTGATTTCTTCCCTTTTGTTCTTACTCAGTTCAGCTGAAGATTGTTAGTTTGTTAGCCTTTAATTGATTTTTGCTCTAATATTTGTTCCTTCTTGTTACTTAAGATTTAGTTTGCTTCGACTGCTTCCTCCTTTTCCTGGGTTCTTCTTCTCTGTTACCCAGGGCCTGGTGAGGCCAGGTGGGCAAATGCTCTGCTACAGCCGCTTCAGACCGCTGCCGTGTTTTGTTATTTTCTGTTGGTTTTTGAGACAGTCTCACTTTGCAGTCCTTCGGTCCTTCTGGCCTTGAACTTAGTTGTTTGAAGCCGAGTCTTAAGATGGCCCACTGGCCTTAAACCTGTGGTCCTTCTGCCTTAGCTAAGTGCTGGTCATTGGAAGGATGCTCTGCACACCCAGCTTCCTTGTCCCTTACACTAAGTTTAAACTCTTATCCTGGTGATTCAGCCTTCCCACTGGTGAGATTACAGGCCTGAGCTAACCATACCCAGTATGAAGTCTTTTATTTTTTCAATAACAATTCCAGCTGCACAGTTCCCTTTGAGCACTGGTGAGATGCATTCTGTAAATCTTGGTGTGCTTGTTTGCATTTTTTGGTTTGTCCCACTTTGTTTTAAAAAACAGCCATGTGTTGGTGTCTCCCAGATGCTTATTAAACAACTGGATTCAAAGCTGGGTGTGCTGGCACACAAGCCTTTAATCCCAGCACTTAGGAGCCAGAGGCAGTTGGATCTGGATCTCCATGAGTCTGAGGCTCGCCTGTTCATAATAGCATGATCTTGTCTCTAAAAGAACAGCAACAGCAGCAGCAGCAGCAGATGTTGTTGTTGTTGCTGTTGTTGAAGTGGCAATAGTAATAATAATAATACAAATCAGATTCAAACCAATATCTGTAAACATGCCTTTGTGTGGGTTGTGGCTGGATGGGTCTGTCTGTCTAACTTAGAACTTCTTCAAAAGAGGTTTGTTATTGTCAGATACTGAGTAGTCAGCCTTCCCTTTAAAGAAACTTTTATTACATTTGTTTGTTTGTTTACTGTGTTTAGGTTTGTTATACTTCCAACTTCCTTATCCAGTTTTGTTCACTTGAAACAGTTAGAGCTAGGTCGTGATTGGTGAGCCGTTGCAGAAACACTCTGCTGATGTGAGCAAGGGCTCTTACAGCTACTGAAACGACAGTGAGTAGAGTTGGGAGGAAGTAAGGGTTTCTACTCTAAAACTTAGATTGAAAGGTAAATTTCTGTGCCTTTCCTGGGCTCTCTACCCTCTTTTTTTCTTTCCCTGAACTATTTAGAAGCTGTGCTTGTAAGGAAATTGGAAAGCTATATTATCTCTGTGTTTTTTTAAATGGTGTTGTTTATTTAGTAGGTCATGTCTTGCTTTCCTGAAACAGCCTGGGACATGACATTTGACCTGAAAGATATGCCAGGAGAGTAGTAGAAACAGGAAGAAATTATTTAAGTAGTGACATGATACAGAATAGTTAAGGTTTTTATTTGCAAAGTAAAAAGCCCCTTTTGTAAGATGTTCTGAATTACACATCTTTAATCAGGGCATAGTGAGAATAAGCATGGTCCCTTTCCCAGAATTGAATGAAGTTAATCTTACTTCAGTGGATAAATGTCACTGTCTCTTCATTAGTGATGCTTTTGACTCCAGAAGACCACAGAAACAGGCTACTTAAGAAATAGTGGCCCTTTGGAGGGAGGAAAGGGAAGAGAGACATAATATAATTATGTTACAATCTCAAAAATTATACAAAACGAAGTTGAGTGCCTCACAGCTCCGGGTGATCTGAGTTGGCTTCCAAGGACACAGTTTCGTGTATGTACTCTCGCACAGACACATGCACATATACATATATAAGTGTGTGTGTGTGTGCGTGCGTGCGTGCGTGCGTGCGTGCGTGCGTGTGTGTGTGTGTATGGAGGGGGGTGGCTTTCAGAAGCTTAACAATGAGAGAGCTCCACTCTCCTGAAGTAATCTCATACAGTACTCTGGAAAACCTGAGTTTGTGTTGGCATTCATGCCCTTTGCTCTTGCCCTTGCCACTCTGTTTGCATGAATGGTTTTGCTCCAGTGGACCATGGAGAACAGAGCTTTTTTTATAGGGTGCAACTATTTGACCTAAAACATTTCCTGACCTTGGACTCCGCTCTTTCATAGAATATACCAGTTTGAATAACAGGTTTATAAGTCTGTCTTTTTTCTTGTAATGTTTCCCCTTCTTGTGAGCTTGAACTAAAAGTACATTAAGAAAAGGCAGTGTTGTAAAGGATAGTTGATGGTTATGGTTACAAACATAGTTCTCTCCTACTTGAGCGTCCTTCTCCGAGTGGTGGGACTGTAGGCATAGGCCTTTGTATCTGGGTTAGAGCAGCTCTGAGACAGGAAAGGGCAAGGAGATTAAGTCGATGCTGTACATGAGCAGAAAAGGGTCAGTTACTGCATGTGGAACTTTACAGAGGCTCTTCTCCAACATGCTCTGAATATACAGTTTTGATCAGAAACCAAGTTACTATTAAGCGTCTTGAATTAACTTGAGTTGTCTCTTCATCACTACTGCTTGGTTAGTTTGTTTTGTCTTTATGGAACTAAGCGCCACACCTGAGTCTCCTGGATGTTGGACAAATATTCTACCAGTGAGCTACAGCCCAAACCCTGCTTTCCAATTCTTAAGTTCATGTTATTCAAAACAGGAAGTTGTGATTTAGTTAATATGGCTTGATTTTTTTTCTCAAAGTTGATTTTTTTTTTCTTTTTGTTACTACTGAAGTTATTCCCAGCTAAAATAAATGTTTTGAGGTAACACGTGAACCATAGACTCACTGAGGCTAACTTCTGCTCCCAGCAGGCTTGGTGAGATTTACATGTAGACTAGGAAGTCACTTTCACCAGGATGTGATAGTCTGGGAAGGGCAGTCAGCTCCTTAGCAAAAAAGGGCAGAAGGAGCTGGGACTCAAAGGTGGGTCTCCTAGATGTTGTTCAGCACCTTAATAGTCAGCAGTGATAATAATATAGTTGAGATTCAGTGGTTAAGCATGCTGGCTGCTCTTCCAGAGGACACAAGCTTCATTCCCCACTCCTGCATCGGGCCGCTCACAACTGCCTGTAACTTTAGTTCCCTCATACATGTGTGCACAAATGCATACACATACATGTGTGCACAAATGCATACACACACACATGTGTGTGCACAAATGCATACACACACACATGTGTGCACAGATGCATACACATACATGTGTGCACAGATGCATACACACACATGTGTGCACAAATGCACACACACACAACACACACATTAATAAAAATAGGATGAGTCTTTTTTAAGGGTGAAGAGTGATAAAATAAAGCTCCTGCCCCCAAAGCCTGATATTCTCACTTCAATCCGAAGAATCCATCCAGTGGAAAGAACCTCTCGCCAGCTGTCCTGACCTCCAAACATACACACACAAAATAAATGTTCAAAAAAGCAAAACAACAAAACTTTTAGAATACATATTATTCAAAAGATATTTTACAAAGCCATAATATTTGGGATGAAGCTTAAGTCCCGTTACCATATTACTTGTACTAATTAGGCTAATTCTGCACAAATTATATAAAACTGGGTTGGGTGCTTTGAATATAAGTTGTAAGTGAAAATAGAATTAAGTCTAAAAAATTAGCCTATGCAAAAATGAAATATGGGAAAGGAAAACCAACAGTTAGGTCAGTGGTTCTCAGCCTGTGGGTCGTGACCCCTTTGGGGTCAAACCTCTCTTTCACAGGGGAGTCACATATTTACATTACAGTTCATAACAATAGCAAAACTACAGCTATGGACATATCAACAAAATAATGTATGGCTGGGGTCAGCACCACAAGAGAAACTGTTAGAGGGTCACAGCATTGGGAAGCTTGGGAGCCACTGGGTGAGGTTATGTAGATTGTGAAAAACTCTTCAGAGATCTGGAAGAGTGAAGCGTGAAGGTTCCTAGTGCAAATGATGGGTGCCGGGATGAGAGTGCTCGGTGCCCTGTGTGGCTCATGGCACCTGGTGACACACGTACTGGGAGATTACTAGACGTAAGGCACAATTATAGTTGTGTAGATGGAACATACAGACACCTATAGAAAAGTAAGTGTCTGATAGCAAATGTGACAGTTGTAGCCAGAGAAACCACAAAACCATTTCACTGGAACAGAACATTAACATTGTCGGTGCTGCTTTGCATAGTGTATATATATCTTAGAGAGTAAAGCTGCCGGGCACAGTGTCTGAGCCCAGACCAGTCTACATAGCAAGTACCGGGTCAGCCAGGACTGTGTAATAAGACCCTGTCTCAAAACAAAAGAGAGAGAAGAATTTACATGTAGGATTTCTTTAACTGCTTTATCTTACTAGTAATAAAAGAAAATATATAATTATATATCATTAAAAGTAAAAGTGAATGAAAAATTACAGGTAAACTTTATATGTGCATGGATACATATGTCAGATTTATCAAAAGACTACAGTTTATGCTCTTGGATCTTGTTTTCTCCATGATACAGTGATTCAGTTTCAAAGCGTGAATCTAAGATAGGTGATATAACTCAAAGCCACAAGATGTTCCTGATACTGTTTTCATGTAAAAATTTAAAATATGCTATAAAGTAGCACTTTATTATGCAGGTTAGATATGTGTTTTTAAACTTTGAACTTAGTTTACATTCATTTTGAGGAAACGTTTTTAATCAGTTTTGTTCTGATTTGAGTCTGTTCATATTTGTCTTTATTTTTATTGTATTTTAATTACATTTCGCCCTTCCCTTTCCTTACTCCAAACCTTTATAAGTTTTTTTAATAGGTTTTTTTTTTCTGTTCTTTAGTGTTCATAATGCTGAAGCCCAGAACAGTGACTCCCAACAGGTAAGACAGGAGTAAATCTTTAAAGTCCACATGGTTGATTACAGTGACTGTGATGTATTAGCTGGATTTTTGTAATGTGTGGTCTTTTACATTTTCTTACCCCATCACGTCTCCTGCTTTCCTAAGACAATGTAAGTAGAACAGATTATTCGTAAAACATTTTCTGTTCCTATAAATCTGGCACATCAGTTAAGTTGTGCATGTTCATTTAGTATCTAAAATTAGTGTATAAAATTCAGATTCAAACATTTGACTGCCAGGATTAGTGTCTGCCTCCATGCCTGGGGTACCCGGAGTGCTGGTCGGCCTAAGGCAGTCTGTGATGGGGTCTCCTGGGTGGGAACCAGCAGGGTCTGGGATGACTGCTGTGGTTCCCATTTTCCTGCATGCCTAGGTGCCACTGGCTTAGTGCTGGGAGTTGGGAAGGGGTTCCCAGTCAGCCTTGTCTCCGGGTGTCCACACACCAGGATGGAAGGGGAAGGCACAGCCCAGACAGGGTTGGACCCTGATTTGGTTCTGAGTGAGAGTGAGTGCTGAGTGGTATCAGTGAGTATGCACTCACTGATAACTGGATATTAGCCCAAAAGCTCTCAATATCCAAGATCCAACTCACAGACCACATGAAGCTCATGAATAAGGAAGACCAAAGTGTGGGTGCTTTGGCCCTTCTTAGAAGGGGTAACAAAATACTCATGGGAGCAAATATGGAGACAAATGTGGAGCAGAAACTGAAGGAGGGGCCGTGCAGAGACTGCTCCACCTGGGTATCCATCCCTTGTGCATTCACCAAAGGTAGACGCTGATGTGGATGCCAGGAAGTGCATGCTGACAGGAGTCTGATATAGCTGTCTCCTTAGAGGTCTGCCAGAGCCTGAAATATACAGAGGCGGAAGCTCACAGCTAACCATTGAGCTGATCATGGGGTTCTCAATGGAGGAGTTAGAGAAAAGACTGAAGGAGCTGAAAGGGTTTGCAGCCCCATGAGGAGAGCAACAATACCAACCAACCAGAGCTCCCAGGGCCTAAACCACCAGCCTGGGAGCACATAGGGAGGAACCCATGGCTCCAGATGTATATGCAGGGGAGGATGACAGTGTCAGGCATAGGTGGGTGAGGAAGTCCTTGGTCTAGTGAAGACTGGATGCCCCAGTGTGGGGGAAATCAGTAGGTGGGGAGGTGAGAGTGGGAAGGTGGGGTGGGAACATATCCTTATAGAAGCAGGAGGAAAGGGGAATGGGATAGGGTGTTCCTGGGTGGGAGGAAAGAGGATTACATCTGAAATGTAAATAAAATATCCAATTAAAAAAACAATTAAAAAAAAAAGAGTGAGTGCTGAGAGTATGGAGGGGCTGAAAGAGAGAAAGCCTCCTCCAAGAGATTAGCTGCTCCTTATGAGGAAGGCCTATACCCTGGGATCCTGAGGAGAGGGTCTCCAAGAGCCTGTCCAAACTGCATCATTTGTTGGCGAATGTGAATGCATACACCTTATTCAGGGTGAACCAAGGATTAAAATACCTTTGGGGGGGGGGGAGGAATGCCCAGGAGGGAAGCTCCTTGGCTGAACACACAGGGGCCTATCTAGATGCTTCATTAGCATGGAGAACTCGAGGTTTTATGCTGGTAGAGGCGAGTGCAGAGGCTTAGAATCCCCACACCCACCCACACACCCACCCACCCGTCCTGTCCCCCCGTGGCCAGGTCAGAGAAAACCTAACAAGGGAGTCTCCCATTTTGTGCTAAGCGCAGAGGCTGTCCAGTCATGGTAGACTTCGATCTTAATTAGCAGAGTTTTCCCACACTTAACCACATTTATTTACTATATAGATGACACTCCGTCTTAATGTTGTGTTTCTTGATGTTGGTATTTCTATCTGTTAGTATTTGACTTTCCTCATGCTTCTGTCCAAAGGCTTGGGGTGTGAGGTCTCCTGTGCCTGTCACTTCTTCCTCATCCTCTGGTCCTGTGCTGGTGGAGATAGAGAGCCTTCCACTGAACTCTGCAGCAGACCAACATGACAGGAAATGGTTTGTTAACTTCCTAAACCAAAGTATTGTTTATATAATTGTATTCTAAAATTTAAGCTATAATCTTAAAGCACTTTAAGTATGATTGAAAACAAATTATTCATATTTGTGAGCTGAGAAGGAGCATGCTGAGCAGTCAGGGATGGTGAGCATGAGGTTCATGAAGGAGGGAGGGAGGGCAGCTTTGTAAAGCAGAACAGAACCAGCTGGCTTTGCCTTTGCTAACAAAGGGACTGAGTCAAGTCTTTAAAAAACCCAGTTTGAGGAGCTGGAGAAATAATCCAGTGAAAGTAGAGATATTTATATAAATGGTAGGCACACAAATATGGATACTTTGTGGCTTATTTGATTATTTGATTTAATCAGTTGGGTTCATGCTTTCCTATAAAGCAGTGT
The DNA here is from genome assembly GCA_030674055.1 of Rhabdomys pumilio. NCBI lineage: Eukaryota > Metazoa > Chordata > Mammalia > Rodentia > Muridae > Rhabdomys > Rhabdomys pumilio. Next base: position 23,112,855 of record JANHMN010000009.1, read on the forward strand.
GGCTTGGTGAGGGGTACCTTAGAAATTACTTGGGCTGAGTGGTCCTATTGGATATATCATCTGTTCAAGCTCTGTGTCTGCTTATTCAATGCACTTGGATGATTCATGGGATTCTTCTCTTTTTCTCCTGCTCTTAATTTGTTAATATCTGAAATCTAATGAGATTCTGTGGTGATCTCAAGGTTTGGGTCAGCTTTTTGTGCGGCCAATCCTTCCTGCATGGTGGTGGGTCAGCAGTAGTTGGTGATTGTTTCTGGCCTGTTCTGTGTACTCTTTCACTGGTATTGTTGGCTTAACTAACTACAGGATACCGTGCTTGCGATGGTTGGGTATGTTATTTCAGTTCCAGGTAACTTGTAGTTAAGATCAAAGAGGATTTCCTTCCTTTTTTGGTCTTATTTAAAATTTCCTTCCCTTTTTGTCCTCTTGGAAATCTGGTACAGGGTACTTTAGGTGTGTATTCACATATGCATACCAAAGGTGAGGTCTACAAATATCAAGTTATAGTATTTATTTAAGACATTAAAAGTTTCAATTTCTTGCTGAAGATGACAGCCCTGGCAGGCAATTATGCTCCATAATGTGCCATGAAGCCCACTGTTACACAAAAGTTGTCACTAGTCTTTAGCTGTAAAAGAACTGTCTTAATGTATGCTTGTCTTATTTTAATTCCAAGTGAGAATCTGATTAGTTAACATCCTGTGTTATGATGCTGTCTTTATTTAATTCCATTTTAATGAGTACATATTTAAATCTGTTTAATTTGATTTGCTAGGCACTACCAGTTTCTTTGATGTAGCCTTTAGAGAGAATATTGAATTTGCGATTCAAGAAAAATGAAATATCTTGGAGCTGTGTGTCCTCTCCTTTTATAATGGTTGTGCCAAGCCCTCCTTTGCTGAAATGGAGTAGAGATGGCCCTAAAACCTGATGAGCCTCAGAGTACGTTAGCAGAGCATGGAACTGAACCACAGTGACATGTCGTAGAGCTACTGACTCTCCAGCCTTAATTTAGAGTGCCTTCTGCCTCTTTCTTTGTTTCTGCATGCTTAGATTTCAGAGACTGTAAGACGGTCCTCCTGTAGAAAGTACGAATAAAACTTGGAACCTGATTATTGCATTGAGCAGCACAGGGCATGGAACATCTTCTTTCTGGCAGATAACTTGGAGCCAATTTAATTTAAACTTATTTCCTGTTCCAGTCTTCAGTTTTGTTTTGTTTTTTTCTGGCATCCTAAATGAAACCATTAGCTAGGTGAATGATGTGATGTGTCAGTAACTTAGAATTTGTACTTCACATCACTTGGAATCCACAGTGTTTGTTTACAGGAAGCCAGCGGACAGTGGTATGTGCTTGACGGTAGGCCTGGAACTTGAGTCCAGCCTGAACAACAATGTAAGACCTTACCTAAAACAAAATAAAGCATGCCTGTAATCCCCATGTACTTGGGTGCATCATGATTCCAGGCCCAGCTCTATCAAAAGACAAACAGCAGTAGAACTGAGAAAATCTTGTGTCCGTAAACCGGAGCGTAAGCCTAATTTTTAGAGACTCTAAATCAAGGGTCATAGATTTTTCTTGTTAGGTCTGATAAGCAAGTTGACTTTTAATGGGAATAAAATGATGATAGCACTTATTCCTCATTTGTTTTTGAAAAGTCCTGAGGAGAAAAGATTAAAAATTAAGTTAATATTTTATTGAGTTTGAAAAATACTACTACTATTTTTTTTAAATTTAGGTTTTTGGATGCCTTCTATATTTGGAATGATCTTTTTCCCGTTGTGATTATGTGACATATGTGCTGCCCTGTTGCATCAGAAAAGTATGCTTTTGAGCTGGAGCAGGTGTTCTCTTTCTACTGGAGGACTCTGGCCACTCCACCCAGACTTGCATGTGTGCATGTGGATACATGTCTGCCACCTAGTTCTCCTGTGCTTGTGACGCTTCTGTTTGTATCTGTGTCTGTTGCACTTCAGTTTGTGTTCCTGTGAATTTTGATTACAGAAGGTACAATGATTGTTGTTAATTTAGTCTGTGCCCGTAACACCCTGGACACACCCAGTCTCATCTGATGTCAGCATGCTTGATGTCTAAGGGCAGTTTTTTTTTAATGCTCCCGAATTTTGTTTCCTGGATTATTACCTTTTTTAAATTGTGTAATTTTGGAGATTATTTTTCATAATTCTTCTTTTTCCATATATGTTTTTGTTCTTCAGTAGAATATTTTCAAATATTTGAATAAAGCTCTACTTAGATTTTTTTCCCCCCTCTAGAATCAACCAACATTTCTACCCTTGAGTTCTCCAGAAACATTAGGAATAGATAACAGTGTTTTACCTTCTGTGACTTTGTTACATCAGTTACTCACTTAACTCATACTGCTTTCATGTGTTTCCATGACATGCACCTTGTAACTTGATGAATTTCCTACTCTGCTGCTCTTATTCGAATGTTATCACCACAGTGGTGCATGCTGACCCCATTGCCTCTCTCCTTTACACATCCGTGTTCTCTATTCCTGCTGACTAACTGTGCTCCCCACTCCTCAACCATCTAGGCTCTCTGCTACCAGTGACCGCTGCCAACGTGGTGAAAACCAGTGGAACCCAAGGGCCTTGCCCCCACCCCAGCCTGCATATAGAAACTACACTGACTTTGTACATGAGCACAATGTGAAGAATGCAGGAGCCCATCATGATGCTCGTTTATCTGGCCGTGCAGCCATGACTGAGATATGAGTTGTTACATCTTTTAGGCCATGGAATTCTACATCTAGGTCGATAATGTATTTTGTGGCATTTATATAGAGGACTGATTTCATTAGGAATATTGGAGAGAATTTGTTCCATACTGAGTCACTAGTTACACAGTGCTATGATTGACTTCTGTCTGCTCTGGAAGGGAAGAGGATCTGAAGAAGCCGTGAGCTGTCACTAACATGGCAGATGTTGCTGTGTTAAAAGGGTGTGCATACCACCGTGTCCTTGGGAAGGGTTTTCAAATGTTAGCATTTAACACATCATTCAAAACATCTCTCAGGAGGTTTGTGTTTATGACAAACTGTCAGTTGTCACACACATGCCATCTAAGACTGAGTTATAAAGGATAAGACACAAAATGTACACACAAAAGGAACCATGTTGAGTCTGGTGCTTTTTGTGGTGCTATAGTAATACAGTTCTCATATGCTACCTTCTAAAGTGACCCATGCCTTCATTTCAGCTAAGTGCCTGCAGTTTAATAAAAGTTTATGACACTTTTTTAATAAACATATTTTATTACCACAGGTGTAGAAAATGAAATAACAGTATAATCATGTAATGTAAGTCTGAGTGACTTCTTTGGGTGGTTGACTTACAGTTGACGTGGATGGTTATATTACTAGCAGGTGGTTATACCGAATGCAAGGTGGAAAGCTTTCTCTGTTATTCTTTTCTCATTGAAATCCTTGACAGATCACTCGGCTTTGTAACACCCTCGTAACCTGGCCCATTCAACCTTCAAAATACAATTCTGAAGTCAAAGCGTTACCATTTTCAGATGGATTGCCTGTATCTTACACTTTGAGTCCGTTTTGAACTTTGCGGTGTAGTTAACTCGAGCTCTTTGGTTTAATTCACTGAAGGCAAATTAGCTGGGAAAGTATATGATGACTGAGACACTGAGAAAAGAAACAGTGTTTCTTCATTTACAGTTATTTTTAATTTTAGAAAAATTTCTGATCTTTAAGCTGTATAAGGAGAAATGAGAAGAGTCATATTCAGAACTGTTTATGCTTTGAAATAATAAAGCTTTGTTATATTTAACCTGCCGTGCTTAACTCAGAGGCTGGCTTTATTCAGTAGGTTCTCTGCTGGGCAATGAAGACTTGAGGGCTTTGACAGAAGGCTGCTGTTGCAGATACAATAGGGCATATCACTAGAAGACAAGCAGGTGACCAAAACCATTTAGAGCTTGAAATTCATAGGCCTGTCTTGATCTGATTCTTTTTTTTTTTAATCATATAAAAGGACCATTGCTTAAATGTACTGTCGATGTAGGGTGGCTATTCAAAATATTAGTATATCCTACATAAATACAGATGCATATCTTAAATAGCCTGATCTTCAAGACTGTCACCATCTAGGGTGCTTTAAAAACAGCACTAATGTGTGACACTCTCTGAGGGGTTTTTGTTTTGTTTTGTTTATAGCTCAGATTATGACAGTATTCTCTATGATGTTTTCTTTCCGTTTTTATTTTTAAGACTTGTTTATTCTTGTTTACATTATGTGAATGGACGTTTGCCTGCAAGTATGTCTCTATGTCTGTGTTCCCATTAGTATGTTGCCTCCAGAGGCCAGAAGAGGGCATTGGATCCCCTGAAACTGGAGTTGTGGGTGGTTGTTGGCTGCCATGTAAATGCAGGGAATTGAACCTGCGTCCTCTGGAAGAGAACTGTTGCTTGTAATGATGAACTTATTCCATAACATTTCAAACACAAGCTCTGCTTTGTGCCATACAAATATTTAGTCGGTATGAATATCATTAAAGGCACTAGTATTTCTGTAATACAAATGAGTCGGAATGAATAAAAGGCTTTCCTGGTCTTGTGGAAAGTCTCAAGACTTAACTTTATCACATTGACTTTAATCCTGAAGTCTGAGGTCTGGCACTGACAAATGACCGCCTCCTGTACATCTTAGCAAATGCTAGTTCTAGGAGGCTTGTAACCGAGTAGTAATATCTTTACTTTATATTGGAAATGATCATTTTTATTAGCATTTGGAATAACCAATAGTGTTCAATTTGAATGGTTCAGAATCACATCAGGGGTTTTTCTTTCTTTGAAACTTAGTGATGAAATAATTTCTTCATAAAATTTCAAAGGGAAAAACTAGGTTGGAAGTCAGAGACAATAAAGGACAGGGCAGTAGAACCATGTCTCCCACGAGTCCTGTGTACTTGAGGATGTCGTATCAATACATTGAGCATCCCTGTGTAAAATCGTAAGCCTCCAGATAACTGCTGGAGCAGTTTCACACCTAACCTCATTTGTTACAGGCTGCACTTAGAGGCAACAGCAAGCAAACCCAAAGTATTACATCTGTTCAACCATCGGGCCACATACATGAAAAACATACACAACTCAAGTTCCAGCTCACAAATACTTAATCCGTGTGCGTGTGCATTCACAAATATTTGAAAATCTAAACTGAAGTGGAATACATTTCTGGTTCCAAGTATTTGGGATAAGGAGTGTCCAGCCTGTGCTGTAAATATTTGCTCTTGGGAGGAGGAGAAGGAGAGGAGGAGCTAGGTGACAAAAGGCGGGGAACACTGAGGTGGATGTTTGCGTGTTCTCGACAGTCATAGATAGTTGATATGTGTAGATTGGGTATTGGGTTACACTTCTGATTGATATTGAGCATTACCAAACTTATAAAGCCTTTGATTAACACTTAAAAAATAGTATAAAAGCAAACAGGAGAAGTGGGGGTGGGATTGGGGTTTTCTAGGGAGGGGAAATGGGGAAAGAGGATGGCATCTGAAATGTAAATAAAATATTCAATAAAGATTTTCACATAAAAAAAATTTGCTCTTGGGACCGCTAGTCTCAAGATGGCAATCCATTTTTCTGGAGCAGTGAGGGGTTTACAAGTAGTTCAGCCTCAATAAATAAGTTGTCCCTGATATATTTCTGCTGTCATCTTACCATGTCCAGTGATCAGAGCCTCAACTTGAAGGCGGAAAATGAGATGATTCAGTAAGTATAAGTCACTTCACCACCAAACCTGGTGACCTGAGTTTGATCCCTAGAGAGATTGATCCCTGGAGTGCACATGTTTGAAAGTAAGGACTACCCCAAGTTGCCCTCTAACAAACATACACATCCAAATAAAATAATTGTTCAAACTTACAGATTTTGAAGTTAACACGCACATAGAAGACTCACTCAAACTAAACTTGGGAGTTTGAAGTCAACCTTAGCAAGATAGTGAAACCCCTGGGTCAATGAAAAAAATAAATCTAGCCTGGAGGATACTTCTTCCATAAGCACCCTATTGTGGCACAGAACTCCCTGTATGTACTGAGCAGTGTTTTGGCTACTTTTATTGAATATAATTGTAACATTTTAATTAGTTTGGTTGTGTTCTATTGTGTTATAAACAGGATGGTTTAGAGAGACAGAAAATCCAGTGAGCTTCAGAATCTGGTAATCATTGTTTTTATGGTTAAAAACATTTCTGCTGGCTGTGCAGTGATGGTGCACACTTTTAATCCCAGCACTTGGGAGGCAGAGGCAGGTGGAACTCTGAATTCAAGGCCAGCCTGGTCTACAGAGTGAGTTCCAGGACAGCCAAGACTACACAGAGAAACCCTGTCTTAAGGGGGAAAAACTCTGGACATGGTGGTTGATACACAGAAGAGGGTGAGGTAGCAAGATAGCCATGAGTGGTAGATCCTCTGAAAAACAAAATTCATAGGTTTGTTTTTAATAACCCATCTTTAAGTATGATCCAGTTTTTCTTATCTTGAAATGATAATCACATGCACATTTTAAATGAAGTTACAGAAAAGTCTTTCATTCCATCCTATGCCTGTTTTTTTTTTTAATTTGAAGATTATAAAATATTGGTTTATTGTAGAAGAAATTCAAGCATAACCAGTTAAATTCTTTCCTGTATGCTACCCATTGCAAACAGGAATTATTAAATGTTTTATGTCATGAAGAATGTCAAAAGAAAGAACACAGAGAAAAGAATGGTTCTCAGGTTTCCTGTAGTTGCACAAAGGGTTTGATGAGGTCAGAGTGCTGTCAGGCACCAAGGCTGATAGACATAGAGGATAAACTAATAGGCTTGGTTTTTATAGCAGCTCACGTACAGCTTGATGTCCTATCAGCTTAATTCAAATAGTGAACTGAGAGTGTTGGCACATGCCTGTAATAGCAGTACTTAGGCAGGAGCAAAAGCACAAGGCCAGCTTAGTTATATAGCAAAAATAAAACCAAACAAAATCTTTTTGCAGGGAAGTGACCTACAGACATACACCCCCAACGTCCACACATGCAGTAAAGTACTAGGTCAGCCACAAGAAGTTGAACTTAAGTAGCGTTAAGTGGTAACATTACCTGGGATGTAAAAGTTACTGTGTAAGTATATGAGGATATAAAAACATACATAGAACATGGTATAGTACTAAGTAGAAGGTTGTTTTTAGGGTGCTGTAGTTGGTGTGCATGCCCTCGCCCAGTACTTTGCCTAAGGTGAGTGTTCAGCCACTCAGCCACATCCTGGGCTTGTCTGCTTGGGGGTTTTTGGTTATTGTTTTCGTTTTGTTTTGTTTGCATTACTGCACATGTGATGGTTTGTTTTTTTTTTTTTTTTTCGTTTGTTTGTTTGTTTTGTTTTTCGAGACAGGGTTTCTCTGTGTAGCCCTGGCTATCCTGGAACTCACTCTGTATACCAGGCTGGCCTACGAACTCAGAAATCCACCTGCCTCTGCCTCCCAAGTGCTGGGATTAAAGGTGTGCGCCACCACCGCCAGCAGTGGTGATGGTTTTGATTTGTTAATGTTGCTAGGTTTTTGTATGTCCCTAAGTAAATAATTTTATCTTTCCACTTTCCAAATCAGTAGCTGGGGGAGGTTGAGAGGGGAATCCAGAGTCTTGACTTCCAAGAGAAAGAAAGATGGGCACTTACTGTGAAGGAGGCCGGCTTCCCTGGCACGGGACCCATCCTTCAGCTTCAGTTTCGCTCCTTCCCCCTTTGTATTCATAAGTGTGAAGCAAAGACGTTGGGAAGGGTTCTGAATTATCAAGCACTGATGGGCAAAGCCATGGATAAGCACAGAGGGAGCGTTCTGACTGTTGAGTCAGTAAGCTCCTCTTTTCTAACCTAGTCTCGGTTCTTAGGTCTTTAGACATTAGGTTTGAAAATAATACTACATTAGATAAATTCAGTTTTATTTTTGAGATTAGAGCTTAGGGATTTGCAAAGATGTTGGTTCCAGTAAGTCTTAGTGTCTCCCTTACACTGTGGTTGTACTTACTGTGTGTGCACACGGCATGGGGATGTGGAGGTCAGAATACTGGGAGTGTTATTTCTCTCCTACCTTTTTATGTGGTTTCTAGAGTTTACCAGGCTTGCAAGGCAAGTTCCTTTACCCTACTGAGCCATCTTGTCAGTCCTTCATACATTTTAGTGTAAATTGTGCCACTGCATTAATTGTATCTTTTGTCCAGAATTGTTATGAGCACTCACATGTAAACTGCTTTGACTTTAAAGCTTGAAACATTACTCTTTGGAACATCAATCTAATCTCCATGGTATAGAAATTATGACATCATGGCCAGAAAGATGGGCAGGTTAAAGGTTCTTGCCACCAACCTAGTGACCTGAGTTGGATCCCTGGGACCCCCTCATCCAGGTTGTGCTCAGATACCACACACAGGTACACAGACGAATTTCAGAAAGAAGCGAGCACACGAAGCACATCACTTTCCATGTAACGAATATTGAACTTCATCTTTTCATTAATTCTGGTCCGTTGCTGATTGGTGCTTGTACCCTAAGCAGTTTGGGATAGTGAGCCAGAACATGTAGAGATAAAAGGAGGCCGGGCAGTGGTGGCGCACGCCTTTAATCCCAGCACTTGGGAGGCAGAGGCAGGCGGATTTCTGAGTTCGAGGCCAGCCTGGTCTACAGAGTGAGTTCCAGGACAGCCAGGGCTACACAGAGAAACCCTGCCTCGAAAAACAAAAACAAAAGAAAGAGGAAAGGAAATTTAAGATTGAAAAACATTATGTGACTTTATTACTCAGAGTTTAGAACACGTGATCCTGTTCCACTGAAGGAATTGTTCTCATGGTTTTCTTTAATGAATTTCCTATGGTTGTGTTCCCAAAACACTGCTAGCTGTGGCCTCGGCTGGAGGTGGCAGTGGTTGAGTGAACTCTTCACAGTGTGTTCCTGACAGCTAGCCGGCATTGTGTGTTTATATTGGCAGGGAAGGGGAACCTGACCTGGGGAGCAGCATTCTGCAAGGATTGGAACTGAAGACTCCCTGTGTGTGCCATAGTGAATGTGTGCCTCGCCTTTAAAACAAGCTCAACGCTATAACTCTAGTTGTTGTTGTCGTCGTCGTCGTTGTTGTTGTTGTTGGGGGAAAAAATCTTATTAACACATTCTACTAAAAAAAATATAGATGCATCAGTTTGTAGCTAGGACTTGCAACAAATTGCATATTCTTTAATAATGCCTTGCTACAGATGCCTAATCTTTGTTAGTAAAATAAGAATTACTAGTACAACGGGTATTGCTGGCTTACCTCATAGTGTAGTTTTCCTGAGAGAGATCGTGCAAAGAATCCCAGAGTGTCATGGGCCATTTTTACCTAACGGGTCTGCTTGTAGTCCAGCCAGGGCTTCATATGTAATTGTAGACTCTAGGAGTTTGGAGATCTAGGTTTGGCAGATTGCCTTGATTCTTTCTGAGGACACCATTCTCAAGCCTCTGGTGAGTCTTTGGAATGACCTGTGAAGATCTGGATAATTGTGAGTATCTAGGTCATCGATCAAATTTCACAATCCTGTTGAAGCAGTAACATGGGAATATGGTGATACATGGCTTAAGTGATCCTAGTGCCTGGGAGACAGGAGCAGGAAGATGCAGAGTTCCACGTCATCCTCTGCTACCTAGTGAGCTCAAGGCTAGTCTGAGCTACATGGGACCCTACATTAAAAAAAAAAAAAGGAAAGAAGGAAGGAAGGTGGGGATTCTCGACTGAGAGAGGGTGAATTGATTAAGGGAGTCATTTTGTCTGTTTTGGTTTTGGTTTGAAGCAGGGTTTTGCTGTATATCCTTGGCTGTCCTGGAATCCACTTTCTAGACCAGGCTGGCCTTGAAGTCACAGAAATTGACCTGTCTCTGCCTCTCAAGTACTGGGGTTAAAGGTGTGCTAGCTTCATTTTATGTTTTTAAATGAAAGGTCTGGAAATCATAGATTTTTTTTTTTTTGAGGTGGGGTCTCTGTATCATCTGGCTGTCCTGGAAAACACAGTGTAGAGCAGTAGTTCTCAGCCTTTGTGGTCAGATAGCAGGTGTTTATATTAGGATTCATAATAGTGACAAAATTAGGAAGTAGTGACAAAATAATTCCATGGTTGGGGGGTCACCACAACATGGAGAACTGTATTAAAGGGTCACAGCACTGGGAAGGTTTACAACCACTGATGGAGCAAGCTGGCTTTGAACATCTGTCTGCCTCTACCTACCAACTAATGGGATTAAGGCATGTACCACCCTATAAAGCCCTTGATAACCTTTTAGAGCAATATTCTTGTGTGCAAGTGTGGAGATCCACTCCATGACACAGAAATGGAGGTCAGGACAACTCTCGGGAGTCAATTCTCTCCTTAGATACCTGTGTGGCAGGTGTATAAAGAGATCACACAAGTGTATCAGGAGGTCACACTCAGGTCGTCAGGCTTGCAGGGCAGTGCTTTGCCTTGTGAGCCACATCTGTCCTTATTTAATCGTCACCAGAATGCCTCTTTGATCCTCCCTTCTTTATGCACTCTCACTTTTTTGTGTGCCCTAACTTTTTCTTGTCCTTCTCTGTTTACTTCTGGTTCAATTCAACTGTACCTCCAGATCAGTGGTTCTCAGGGGTCACATCAGATACTTACATGAGTCATAACCAGCAAAATTATGAAGTTACAACAAAAATAATTTCATGGTCGGGTGTCACCACAACATGAACTGTGTGTTAAGGGGTTGCAGCATTGGGAAGATTGAGAACCCCGGTCTACTGCCTCATATCTTTGTTTCACTAATAACCATGGAAAAGGAAGTTCACATGTTTTTGACAGTGGCTGTTATGGTTTGAATATGCTTGGCCCAGGGAGTGGCACTATTAGAAGGTGTGGCCCCGTTGGAGTAGGTGTGTCACTGTGGGTGTGGGCTCTAAGACTGTCATCCTAGCTGACTGGGAGCCAGTATTTTGCCAGCATCCTTCAGATGGAGGTGTAGAACTCTCAGCATCTCCTTTACCATGCCTGCCTGGATTCTGCCATGTTCCTACCTTGACAATAATGGACTGAACCTGTAAGGCAGCCCCCAATTGAATGATGTTCTTATGAGAGTTGCCTTGATTATGGTTTCTGTTCACAGCAGTAAACATGCCCTAGGTTAGTGAGAAAACCTGTCTTAGAAGCTGTAAACTGAACAGTGTCTGATGTTGACCTCTGACCTCTCACACATGTCCGTATACCACACAAAAAGTGAAAAGATTATGTACGTTCTTGCTGTTTCTCATCTACATCATGAGCTTGTGCTTGATTTCCAGATGTACATATTTGGCCTACATGACATTTTTACTTAAGTATCTATTGTAAGTGTGCCATTCAAAAACAGTCTGAGCAGTTAGGCTTACTAAGCAGTATGATTGCAAGGATGATGCTGAGAGATGCTACTGTCCTACCTTACACTAAAAATTCTAAAAAACTAAAATTAGGGTTAGGGAGATCCGGTAGTTGTCATAGTTAGGGTTTTACTGCTGTAAAGAGATACCATGACCAAGGCAACTCTTGTAAGGACAACATTTAATTGGGGCTGGCTTACAGGTTCAGAGGTTCTGTCCATTATCGCCAAGGTGAGAATGTGGCAGCATCCAGGCAGGCATGGTACGGGAGGAGCTGAGAGTTCTATATCTGAAGGCTGCTGGCAGAATACTAGCTTCCAGGCAGTAGAACTAGGATATTAAAGCCCACGCCCATGGTGACATGCCTACTCCAACAAGGCTACACCTCCTAATAGTGCCACTCTCGGGCCCAAGCATCTACAAACCAGCACAGTAGTGTCTGCCTTGCATGAAAGCATGGGATCAGTTTCAAGAACCCTTGTTTTTAAAACTCTAGGTCTAATGGATTGTAGTGGTGATCCCAGTACTGGAAACGTGAAGAGGAGAAGATCCTGGTGCTTATCACTGGCTCATTCACATAGCCCACTAACCTCTACACAAGCAGTGTACACACGTGCAGAAAAGCCTCAAATGTACTTTGCCACTATTTAAGCTGGACAGTATTTAGGTTTTGTTAGTGTCTGTCCAAATGTCCAAATACTGGGCTGATATTATGGCATCCCGGATTCAGTAGGTAACATTAAGCAGTCAATCTCCTGACATCGTTAGTTTTCCCATCTCTACAGACTTTCCTGCCTTAATAAATCACAGTTCTCACTTTCCTATGGCCAGCCCTGGCTAGAGCTTTTGAATCAGAAACAGTGGTGGGCAGAGAGTCCTGCAGATTCCATGCAAGCTCCTACTCACCTTTGCTCCTCTTTGTGTTCTTACTGGAAAGTGTATGAGTTCTCTAAGCTGTCCAGACCCACCACTGGCTCCCACCGCTCCTGCTCCCACCGCTCCTGCTCCCGCCGCTCCTGC
>JANHMN010000009.1:23125291-23137729 GCA_030674055.1 Rhabdomys pumilio
CCGCTCCTGCTCCCACCGCTCCTGCTCCCACCGCTCCTGCTCCCACCCTGCTTCAGGTTTTATCAGTAGCATCCTCTTACCTGGTCTCCCAGCCATTGTTCTCCTATTAGTTTGAGCTTTTTTATTTCTCTTCTGTAGCCATGACAGCCATAACTTAGACCATACTACCCTTTGCTCAAAACCATCTAGTATTCTCAGCACCATCTAAAACAAATCCTTCCTTCAGTAAACATGATTTCTCCCTCTTCTGATTCTCTGCCAGTCTGATCTTGCCTTCTCAACTCCTACCATTTCCTGTTTGTACTCCATTGCTAAATGCCACTCCGACTTAAAGCTGTATGAATGGTTCATTCCAACACCTTCAGGGTTCGTTGGTTTGTTTTTAATATTTTTAATGTTTGAAATTTTCTTATATAATTCCACTCCTGGAATCCCTCTTCCCTTGGCCCTCTCTTAAAATGATAACCTACTGTGTTTAATTAGGTTTGCTTTCATGAGTCTATGGGGTTACTTACTGGATAATGAGAAAATTAACCAGAGACTGCACCCTGAAGAGTGAGCGGCTCTCCCTCCCCCAGCAGTCACTCATTCTCAATAGCTTCACAGCTGGAGGGGCTGCTGTGCCCTCTCCCATCCATGGTGGAATGTTGATTGCAGGTAATCACAGCCTCTGTGAGTTCTTGAGTTTAACCAATGTGTGGTGTCCAGAAAACAGCATTTTATGGCACACCTCTCCATGCTCTCTGGTTCTTACATCCTCTCCAACCCCTGTTCCACAATATTGCCTGAGCCTGGGAATGGGGGAGTTGTATAGACATTCTATTTAAGGCCACACTTGACAATCACCTACTCTTAGCACTCTGACCAATTGTGAAGCTCTATATTCACCACTACCCACTCCAAAAAAAAAAAAAAAAAAAAAAAAAAAAAAGCTGCTCTAAGGTTGAAAGCAACACTAATCTGTAGGTAAAAATAAAAAAAAATATTTAGAAGGCATTTGACAACATGTCCATTTAGCAAACTAACAGTAAGTAGGTTCTCAGGGTCTATGATACCTTCAGCTTTGGGTTTCTGAACAGGTTTGCAGTAGCACACATGAAATTCTGTGGAACAGGCCTCAGATCTGATCATAAAGAGGTGGTTACCCCCAATCATTCCTATCACTATTGCAGTAGTGGGCATACTTTGTGTAGTGGATCAGTATGCAGCACTGCAAGGTCCACTGGGTGAAACCGTAGGTGACTTTTCTCCCCTAGCAGTGGTAGCAGCAAAGCACCTCTGGCACTATGAAAGCCAGCCGGAAGGAAGATCCCAGGTCAGTGCCACCTTTATTTCTCAGAGCCTTGCAACCTAAGTATGTAGTATCTTCAACAAAGGAGTCTGTTCTGAATGGCTGAGAGCAATAGCAAAAGCCTATATTGTTTGGGGGTCTTCCTAGCCAGCAACTCGATAGGGAGACATCTCATACCGAGCAATAAGACTTCTATTTAATAACCCGTGTCATTAAGTTTCTTCTCAGTAATCTCTCCTGACCACTCTGAAATAATTGTGTGCACCTTTTATCTTGGACTTCTCTAGTCCCTTTCACCCCTTTTTTCTCCTCTCTTCATCTTATACAGTTTGTTTAGGGGGTTCTATCTATATTCACTAGATTGTCAATTCCATTCAAGGAAAGCGTTTGCTTGTCTTGAGAATATGAACTTTATACATAATCTATGGATGGATGGATGGATGGATGGATGGATGGATGGAAAGCAGAATATACTTAGACTCTTGTCTTGCAAGAAATTTACAAGCTGGGGACAATCAGCTTTACAAAGGCCTGATATAAGCATATGCCATTAGGAAAACAAGGCCTTTTAGAAAATTAAGAGCTTAAAGTTAAGATTCTGAAGTCATTGCAGACTGACGTCTATAGTAAGAAAAATAATTTTTTACAACTTTGTTTTTCTAGCAAAAACCTTTATTTTTTGGGGTGGGGGGGACTGGTTTTTGGTTTTGGACACAGGGTTTCTCTGTATAGCCATGGCTGTCCTGGAACTCACTCTGTAGACCAGGCTGGCCTCGAACTCAGAAATCCACCTGCCTCTGCCTCTCAAGTGCTAGGTTAAAGGCGTGTGCCACCACTGCCCGGCAGCAAAAACCTTTAAAGTAACAAAAAACAAAGTGTGTATAGTTGAGGAATGATGAATCCTATTTGAGTAAAGTTGTCTAGATGGTGAATACGTGTTACTTATCAAAGACAGCTCAGGTAGGTACCTCTAATTTAGACAGCCCGAGAGCCACGCAGGTTGTGTACCACTTCATGCCAGCCTTGGTAGGGCCTAGAGTGGAGAGCGATAGGATACAATAGTAGTTACGCTCTAGAAAGATGGCTGTGGAAAGAATGGATGACGTACACAGCAGAGCAGCAGAAACTAGGGATTCTCTCCCTTAGCAAGGTGGAAAGGCAGAACTGACTGAAGGGCTGTTTCCTCCTCTCCCCCACCTTTCTCTAACATATGTGTGTGTTGCGCGCACACGCACACACACACTGCACTTAGCCATTTAGAAGACAAGCTTGGTGGCTTATGCTTCTAATGAGGTAGGAAGAGGCAGTTAAATATCTAAACTGTGGTCCCAGCTTTTAAAGACCAAGCCATTTATGTTTGTATACATAACTCCTTTTAAAAGAAGAAAAGACTTAACTCTCACCAACTTACAACCTTCCAACTAGGCTAGGTGACACAGGCTGTAGGCCCCCGGATCTGTTAGACCCTGAAGATTTTATCATCTCACTTGATGATCCACGCCCTATATCTCAATAACCAAGAGAATAGAAGGCACATATTTGCACATACAAACACCTGTTCATGAACTGTCATAGATAGAAACATTAGAAGTCCTAGTCAGGAGTGATGGCTCAAGCATAGTCTCAGAACATTTTTCTTTTCTCCAACATTAAGCATTAACTGTACTGTTGCCAGGGCTTGCTTTTTTTTTTTTTCCCATGCCTAAGTAGTAGTTTCCATTTAATTACATATCAGAATTAGTAACTCAAACTGAGTCTAGTGCCTTGGGCATATAATCTGAGCTATTTGGGACAGGAGGATTGCCAGTTTATGGCCTACCTGAGCAACTTAATAACTATCTGTCTCACAAAGAAAAATGAGGACTGGGAATTTAAGTATAACTCAGTGGTAGAGCACTTTACTTAGCACGCATGAGGCCCTAGGTACAGTCTCAGTACCGGGGGAACTCAGTCCTTCTTTGAAGAACATTCCTTGTGTGTGTACTAGCCTAAGTTCTAAAATAGAACAGTAGCATGCTGTGCACAGGTAGATGAAGACGCTCTGCATAGCATGAAGATTAAGTAGATGGTAGCAAGGTAATGTCATTGTGGGTGACTACAGCCTGGGAGATGGAGATAAGGAGAAACTCACAGAAAATGGTATTCTGGGCGGAAAGACCAGCTAGTTCAGATGCCTCTGAGGTGAAAGGAAAGTGGTGCGAGTTAAGGATAGTGAAAACTGATGGGCAGAGCTTAGTCAAGTAAGATGGTGGTTTGTAAGAGCTCTGGAGGACTAAGAAAGGGACCCTGCCCCTCATGTGCCAGCGCTCTCACAGCTGGGAGTTAGCAGATTTTAAAGAAGAGAGTACCATACTAATTCCATCTTCTAAGACTTCTTTTTGTAGGGAAATAGGGGTAAAAGTAGATTTCCCTCCCTGTATTCATTGACAGTAATTTGCAGAGATCATGAGCTTCCTTCCACGTGTGGATTTTTAAGTGGATGTGTTTTAGGAGGAAAACACGGTAGTCTACAGCCATGAGGCAGGTGCTGCTTAGACTCAAGATCTGGGAGCTAGAGAGATGGTTCAGTAGTTAAAAGACTGCTTACCAGTCTTGCAGAGGACATAAGCTTGGCTCTTAGCACCCACATAAGATGGAGCACAATTGCCTCTATCTCTATTTCCAGAGGTCTGACACTTCTGCCTCAGAAGGCACCTACATTCACATCATTTAAAGTAATAATTCTTAAATGGCAATAAAAATATACTACTGTTGCTGGGCAGTGGTGGCGCACGCCTTTGATCCCAGCATTTGGGAGGCAGAGGCAGGCGGATTTCTGAGTTCGAGGCCAGCCTGGTCTACAGAGTGAGTTCCAGGACAGCCAGGACTACACAGAGAAACCTTGTCTCGAAAAACCAAAATAAATAAATAAATATAAAAATATACTACTGTTATATAATAGTCCTTTCCACATTCTGATTTCTTGGCTTTCTCAATATTTTCATTTGTGTCCACATGTTTGATCCATACCAGATTATATGTAGTAGTTTATTACATTTCTTGGGTCTGTTAGTCATCAGTTCCTTACCCTTGCCTAACCTGTCTTTTTAACACTTGGGTTGTTGTTGTTTTTAAGATTTATTTATTTGTGTTTTGTTTACATACAGGTCTACACCATGTGTGTATAATGCTAGTGAAGACCAGAAGAGGGCATTAAATCCCATGAAACAGGAGTTAAGGATGGTCATTAGTTTCCATGTGGGTACTGGGAGTAGAACCTGGTCCTGAAAGAGTAGCTAGTGCTCTTAACCACTGAGCCATCTCTCAGGCCCCAAAACTTGAGTTCTTAGATTGTTTGTTCCACAGATAATTTAGATTAACCTGATTGCTTCCTCTTGAGTCAATCCTGGTTATAAATTATTAACAAGATCTGTGGTCTGCCTATAATTCATCCACCTAGAACCTTTGATGTCAGTGTGTCTCATCTCTGGCATTGGATTACTTGGTTATAATGATTAAAGTAATATATATCAGGTTGGTTGGTTGATTGCTTGGTTGGTTTTGGATTTTGGTTTTCGAGACAGGGTTTCTCTGTGTAGCCTTGGCTGTAATGCAGAGTGGGCTTGTTTGTTTGTTTGTTTGTATACATTTGACTTTTTAAGATCTTATGTGTATGAGTGTTCTGTTTGCATTTTTGTATGTATGTGCACCATGTACATGCCTGCTGGCTGAAGAGTCAGAAGACACAGATCCCCTACACCTGGTCATGAGCCACCACGTAGGTACTGGGAGTTGAACACAGGTCCTTTTTGCAAGAGCAACAAGTGACCTTAACTACTGAGCCGTCTGTCCAGTCCACATATCTATCTGGCTTTACATTCTCAAGTTAACCCGTGTTTATAATACATTTACTGCATGCATTGTATCAATATTCTCTCTCCCTCGAAAATATAACCTGGGGCCAACAAGATCACTCAGATCAAGGCATATGCTGGCAAACCCAACAACCTGAGCTCACCCCCAGGATCCAAATGGTGGGAGGAGGGAACTGACTCCCCCACCTGCTCCATGGTGCACACAGTAAACAAGTTAAAATGTAATTTAAAAAGATAAAAAAATAAATAAAGTTAATGTAACCTAGTGATAAAAGTTGGGTATCACTCGTGATGGTGACAAAGGAACGATTGGCTAAGCATCACTCTAACCTGGTAAGTTAGTATTCTACAATAAGAACTTTTAAAGCTCTGTCTACTTACGCATGACTTCATGAGTTAATCCTTTATTCACCTTAGTTGCTGTTGGCCCATGACTTACTGTTTCGGAAAACTGTTCGGGTTTGGCTAGTGGGAACGCTATCAGACTACCCTAGTACCAGTCAAGCTGTCCCCCAGATGTTTTTAGTGCTCTCTTACATTGGAACCAGAGATTCTGCACTTGACTGTCAGCCATTCTTTAAGACACTGATTTTGATGTGGTCTTTAGAGCAATCTGACCAGTAAGTCTATTCTTTCCTGCCTTGGATCCCACAGGTTCTAAGATCAGTGAGCCGGTTTCTGTGTTTGAGTCACAAACTCATACTAAAAAATATAAAGCCAATCAATACTTGTGCTTCCTGCTTTCCCAGGTTTCTTATTTCTAGGTACCTTCTTGCTGAGAGTCAGCTCCCAGCAGACTCTGGATTTCCGTAGTTCCCCACTTGGACAGTGTATGCTGATTTCAGAATTGCTGCGTCCGTGTTCTACTTTGCATGCCAGCCCCATCCGTCCAGTTTTCACCCGGTACCCTCTGCAGGCTGAAAGTACACACGCACCGTACTTCACAAATACTTGAAGTGGTCTGGGCTGTTCTCACTGTGGTTCAGTAGTGACTTGGTAGTAAAGGCGTTTTAGTTAGTCTAGGTCAGGGGTGTTCACATTTTTGACTTCTTTACCCACATTGGACGAAGAATTGTGTTGCAGTGTAAATTAACCTAGGGCAGAAAGTCGCCTGGATTGGAGTCTACGTCTGAGCAGCAATCTGCCCTCTAAGAGCTAACTGAGCAGCAGCAAATGTTGAGGGTTGCTGATGTGAACGTTAAGAAGGGGTGTTTTCATTTTCTTTAAGTTTTATTGAGCTGCACTGAGCGTACAACAAAGTGTATGGTTGTCTCTCCTGGACTTGTGTTTGACCCCCAAACAAAGTCAAGGGGAACTAAGGATCGATCCTTTCAGTGTAGCTTTAAGCTTTCCTCATGGACCTCTGGTTTGGTTTAAGAACAATTTGCATCTTATTTATGGTCTTATCTTCCCCTTTTGGGTTTTTTTTTGAGGGGAGGAGGAGGCTTGTTTTGTTGGGGTTTGGGGGGGTTATTTGTTTGTTTTTTGAAACAGTGTTTCTATGTGCATCCCTGACTGTCTCGAAACGTCCTTTGTATATCAGGCTGTTCACACACACACACACACACACACACACACACACACACATTTATAATTTATAAGTATATTTTCGGTTCGTTTGTCATCATTTTACTCTTACTGGGATTTTTGGTAACACAAAATTTTTATTTTTTTGTATTACACTGATCTGTTTTTTTCCTTACTTTCTGCTCCTTTAATATTTTTTGTTATTGTTGTTTAATTGTAGAGGACACGCACCTCTGACTGGCCTCTAATTCCCAATTCTCCTGCCTCCACCTCCCAAGTGCTAGGATTACAGGTGTGCACCATCAGGCCGACTTGTTTCTTCTTTCCCTCCAGTCTCTTGAGGCAGCGTCTCACTGTGTATGTAACCCCGCCCATTATGATGATCTCACTATGGTGATCATCCAGCTTGGCCTCCTGAAGATTGGGGTGGCAGGTGTAAGCCACCACTCTCAGATTAGCTTTACTTTGTATGGAGTTGACGGTGTTGAGTCAGCTAGACATCCACTTAAATTGAATTGGAGCTGGGAGATAGCTCAGTCAGTAAAGTGTGAGTTCAAAACCCACAGAAAAGGTGAGGATATTGATAGTATCTGTTACCCAAGCACTGGGTGGGTAGGTATGTGGGGGGGGAGAGGGCGTCTGGTGGATCCTTAGAGCTCATTGGCTAGCCTGGCTAGCCAAATTGTTAAAGTGCTGGTTTAGTAAGAGACCGTGTCTCAAACAACTAGGTGCAAGGAGATAAACGTTAGCTAGCCTCAGCTGCTGTCAAGAATGCTTCCACAGCAGCATATATTCACTGATCCCAGCATTCCGGTGATGAGATGGGAGGCAGACAGGCGACTCCCCAGTGGACATTCAGACGCCAGCTAGCTTGGCATTTGCAGCAGCAAACAAGGTAGAAAGTAATACACACACCAGTTTTGTTTTGTTTTGTTTTTTTAACCACCAAGATAGTACAGTTTGTTGAATAAAACTATCTTTTCTCCCATAGATTTGTCATGGCAAAAATGAGCTATAAATAGAAGGAATTCTAGAGCCTCGAGTCTTTAGCTGTCTGTTAACTAGGCTTTCTGGTAGCTGTGACAGAATTCTTGAGATAACTTAAAAAGAGGTTTCAGTCCATTGTCCTGGGGAGGGCATGGTAGAGCCAAGCAGTTCACACCATCCCACCAAGAACAGTGAAGGTCCAGGGCAGGAGCTGCTCTTTAAGACCAGCCCCAAGTGACCTGCCTGCTCAGGCCGTGTTTGTCTTCCAGTAGTCTCTTCATATTTGTAATTCATCTCCTAATTCGTAATTTGTAATTCATCATTGTTTTGGTTCAATCAAGTTTAAAATCAAGATTAATCTTCACACTGTCTTTGCACTAATGCTCTGCTGTCCTCATTATTGTTGCTCTGGAGTAAGTTGTCAATTGGGATACGTTGTTTATTCTCCTGTGGTTTCTTTTCTGCTGCTTCTATGCATAGCTGATACCCTTTGAGTAATCTGACAGAGATTTACTTTATTGCTTACTAAACAGTTTGGCTGACCTTAAATCTTCTGAGGTGTTTTCAGATGTGGTTTATGTGGTGATAGTTTGAGCCTATAGATCTCATTTTACCGTTTGTTAGGTGGGTCTGCAACACATAGTGCTCCTGTGGGTTAGTGCTCTCCACTACCAAGACCGTGTGCTCCTGAGTTACTCAGTGCTCGGTGAATTGTTCCTCTTACCAGTAGAAGCAAACACTGTGGCCCCGCAGTACTGTAGCCCTTTAAGTACTTCTTTCCCAGGCCTGGAGGAAACAACAGACAACCATCATTATGTTTCTCTCATGCCTCTGGCCATCTCCAGGATGCTGTAGACTTTGCTCCTCTGACAGTTGGCCTTTGATCTCTTTCTGTGACAGAAGCTAGTAAGGGGACTCCCAGTTCAGAGGAATGCAGTCCATCTCTAGTGTAAGCATGTTGACAGGAGTAGCTTGGTCCTTGGTGCTGACAGAGACTTAAAGGTGAATGCCAGTGTCAGCTAGCTTTCTGTGCCAGTGTCAGCTTTCTGCCTCTTCCCTTCTTTATATTTATTGTTTTTGTACCTGCTGTGCACTTTGGTATGTGAGTATGGTCGAAGGGACAACTTCAAGTGTCGGTCCTCGCCTTGCATCCTGTCTGGTAATGTCTCTTCCTGATCATCACTCTTCCTGATCATCACGCTCTAGCCGTTAAGATGCTCCTGTCTCTGTTTTGCATCTTTTGGTAAGAGTATTTGGGATTAAAAGTTACTGCTACTGTGTCTGTCCTTGTGTGAACTCAGGCCCTTGTGCCTGCAAGGCAAGTGCTTTACCTGCTAAGCCATCCCTCTACCCCTGTCCCCCTCTTATTTATTTGGGGTCACAGCCCATGTCTAGTACTGGTCACATTCCAGGTGTCCCTCTTCTGTTAAACTGGTCTGGAAACATTCTCAAGGATACAACCAAGGGTGGGCGTGCCTCGTTAGTAACCCAGGTGTTTGCTCACAGATCTCTGGCTGCCTTGATCTCCCCAACTCATCTCTTTCTGATACCTAAGATAGTCCCCTGTTCTGCCACCTGTCCCCACCTCTGCACAGTGGCCTTAACGTGTTCTCCAGGCAGTCGTAAGGTTCACCTCTTGTTTCTTGAGTCTAGTGTTATTTCAGGTAAGAAACTAATCCATTCCCTTTTACTCCATCTTGACGGGAAAAAGTATATCCAAAGATTTTGAAAGGTGAATAAAGTCAGTTCAATGAAACTCTTGGATTAATTTTTTCAATATTGCTTTTTATTTGTATTTTAATGATAAATTTACTGGTTTAAGTAAACTTTCTGTTACTTTTACAGCTTGCCCCTGAGCAGTGATTTGCTCAGTAGCCCAGACTTGCTTGAAACAGCCATTGGTGATGTAACAAGGACATCAGAGACTTCGGCACCATTCCCAGCACCAGATGACATTAATGTAGCCACCAGGTCACAGGAATTAGAGGAGCTCAAAGTTGAATGTGAGAGTAAGTACCTACTCTGCAATTTATGACATTTAAAACATTCTTGTTGTGTGTATATATTTGATGGGGTGTGCCATGTTATGCATGTAGAGATCTGAGGCAACTTTGAGAGTCATGTCTCTCCTTCCATCATGTGAGTTCCAGGAATGAAACTGAGGTCCACATCCTCAGGCTTCGGGTAAAGCACCTTTACCTGGTGAGCTGTCACCAACCCCAGCATCTCTTTTGATTGCATCTCTTTTTGAAGTGAGATAGTTAAACCACATCCTTCAAAAATGTTGTGTCTAGTAGCTTAGTTGAGAATACTTAAATCCTCTTGCCTTTTGATGTAAGAAGAACTAGGGAAAGTTTAAGATAATACAATATTACGAGGTTTATAATATCATGATGGGTTGTACATGTATGCTTGTTCACTCTGGGCTTGCACTTGTTCTTTGAATACAAACTAAGAAGGTAATGGAAGCCGGAGTGCAAGCATCATGAGCTCAAGGCTGCCTGGGTGATGTGGTCTCAGGCAACTTCGCTGTGAATAGTGAAACCCTGTGTGTGAATGTTTCTCTAAAGGTCTTCTGGGGACAGGATAGAGGGGATGTTTTATCTTCAGCAGCTTTTAGCTCCTAGAAGATATTGGCTATTAGTGTCTAATTGCCAAAAAGAAAATGCAAAATGAATGAAGTGTTTTCAGGGGGGATAAAGTATTGCTCGTTGAAAATATTTGTGTATGTTGAAAATATTTGTGTATTCGAGAGCTTGGTTTGATTGCAAAGGGTAAGTTTGATGGTAAGAAAAGATTGTAAAGCCAGGCAGTGGTGGCGCACGCCTTTAATCCCAGCACTTGAGAGGCAGAGGCAGGTGTATTTCTGAGTTTGAGGCCAGCCTGATCTACAGAGTGAGTACCAGGACAGCCAGGGCTATACAGAGAAACCCTGTCTCAAAAAAAGAAAAAGAAAAGAAAAGATTGTAAAGTGTAAAGTTGACGATTGTTTTAAACAGGACTTTGCTGTCGGAGGTCAGTGTGATAGGGTTGATTCTCTGGCAGCTCCTGTTCATGTGTTCTTGCCATAACAAGAACCGTAGGTCTTTAGAGCACAGCAGTGGTGTTTAGTCATTCAGGATGAGTGTCAGGGAAAGAGGAGTTCCTTGCTTCGTAGAGCATGCTGAAGTTCCACTGTCAAGTAGAGATTCTCCAGAGCAAGCACTTCAGACACCTGCCAAGGAGGCCTGCTAGCACTCACGGTAATGTGTAAACTGTGCAGCAAGACTTAAGAACTTATGTTGGTAATGTTAGAGTAGTGTCATTTCGTTTTTCTAAAAGCAGTAAGTTACTGGGCATTCTTCACAGGGCTGGAGAGGGGTGGCTTAGAGGTTAAGCCCACATATGCTTTGAGTTTGGTTCCCAGAACCTATAATTAGGTGGGTCACAGCAGCCTGTAACACCAGCTCCAGGGCCATACATCAACTCTGACCTTTAGAGGCAAACTGTACACACAAACACTCACACTCGTAATTAAAAATAATAAAATAAAAAACCTTTTTCCATTAATATTTGTCAGCTATTACTGTTTTCTCTGCCATCATTTCTTTTAGGGAGTTAATTTTGATAACCTTGCCCTGGACTCTACCTTCTGTTAGAAATGGTTGCTCTTCCTTAACTTAGAAAGATACAAGATAACAAACCAAAGCCATCAGGATCTAGATGCTGCCAGAAGCAGGACTAGCTTAAAGTAAAGCACTTCTTCTAGGATCAGAGTAGAAATAGTGTCCCATTAGGAGAATTCCTCCCTGGGAGATGTGAACCAAATCTCATCCCTCCTCAAGATTCCCAGGACAAACCATTTATGATTCCACCAGAGTTCACAGTGGCAACTAGTGAGTTTATTGGGCTTGCATCCTGTATGTGAGTGAGAAGTTACAGGTGACCCTAAAGCAGCCACACTGGAAGATCTGTATTCAGCATAACTGAAGCTCCCTAACAGCCATGTCGGGATCTTCCTCGGCCTGTATACTCTGGCCCCTCTCCCACATACCGTCTCTGCAGCCCTTGGTGCAGATAGGGTAAAATTATATCCAAATGTTAGGAGAAATGACCGCATGCTCATGAAGATTTGGTGACGCACCTCCTCTTCCATGAGGGAGTGTCAGCAGTCCACAAGGCCAATCACAATGGGCTCACACAGACAGAGGTGATCTCATCAATAGATATGTGACTACTTGGCACAAACGACTGTTCTACATCGTTCTTTTTTTTTGGGGGGGGGGGGTTCAAAATAGGGTTTCTCTATAAACGTCCTGGCTGTCCTAGAACTCACCTTGTAGACCAGGCTGGCCTGGAACTCACGGAGATCTGCCTGCCTCTGCCTCCTCAGTGCTGGGAATAAATGGCATGTGCCACCATACCAGCTTCTACATCTTCTCTGTGGAGGCGAGAAGTTTATTTACATTCTGTTTATGTCTGTTATATAAACTTTAAAAGTTTAATTGTTCCTCTATTGCATAATGTTATATTACCAAACAATTGAGTATGTAATTGTTAGAGGATTGTGTTAGGGTAGGATAACATGATATATAATGCAGTAGGGGTTCCTCTAAGGATCAAATGAGGGGCTAGTAAGATGGCTCAGCCAGGGAGGTGCTTATTGCACAAATCTGATGATGTAAGTTTGATCTCAGGAACCCACATAAAGGTGGAAGAGAAAAAACTCAACAGAGTTGTCCTCTGACCTCCACACATATAAGATGGCATAGGTACTCTTCCTCTTCCACACAGTCCTCT
>JANHMN010000009.1:23137739-23149270 GCA_030674055.1 Rhabdomys pumilio
CCTCCGCACATATAAGATGGCGTAGGTACTCTTCCTCTTCCACACAGGTCATGCACATATAGTAATATTTAAAACATTAAGATATGATAAAATTCTTTGTATACTTTATACAGAAAGAATATATATGAAGTTATATATAAAGTAGTTTATAGTGTTTTACTTGTATCAAGGAGAAATATATAAGTATAAAAAGCAAATTTTGTATCAATATAAGAAAAATATTTCAGGCAGTGGTGGCGCACGCCTTTGATCCCAGCACTTGGGAGGCAGAGGCAGGCAGATTTCTGAGTTCGAGGCCAGTCTGGTCTACAGAGTGAGTTCCAGGACAGCAGTTCCTTCTGCCGTACCCTAGATAGAGGTGCCTAAGAATTAATGTGTTTCTCGTTATAGAAAGTATCCAAGAAGGGCTTAAATGCTGTGGAAATGTTGGAACAAGAAATTCTTCCTAAGTATAAAGATCTCATTAATGTAACTTAGTTTATATTATACCATTTGCTTAAAGTCAATCAGTGAGACTAGTGAGCATCTTTTATTTTAAGAATGAAAGTCTTGGGATTGGGGAAGGTAGGTCCACTGGTAAAGATTATGCCACTAAAACATGAGAGTCCAAAGTCCATATCCACATAAAATCCAGGCTTGACAGCACATGACGATGACCCCAGCATGGCAGGGGTAGGACAGGGACTAGAGAATCCCCAGAGCTCATTGGCAAGACCATCTAGCTAGATTGATGAGCTCCAGTTTAGAGACCCTGCCTCAAAAAAGTGTTAAGAGGAAGACAAGTAACATTGACTTCTAGCTTCTGTACTGCACACATGTGCACACATACACATATAAATACATACATACAAATACACCATACATACACACAAACATTTTTAGAGAACGAAAGTCTGTTTGGTCTTCCTGTGTTTTGACACAAGGTCTCAGTATATAGGGCCAGGCCTTCCTAGAACATGCTCTGTAGTGTAGGTTGGCTTTGATCTTGTAGTGGTTCACTTGCCCAGTCTTCAAGGTGTTGGAAATAGAAGCATATATTCTTATGTTCAGTTTATATTCTCAGTCTTCCTGTCCTCTGTACTGTGTATTTTATAATGGCTATAGTATGAAAATGAAGATTCATGTAAGTAATTTGGAAAAGAATACTCCTGACATCATAGAGACACATGAACAAGGCAACAGTAGCTCAGCAGCACAGCTTTTGTAAATGGTGCTCTACCACCCAGACCAGGCATGCAAGCAAGCACACTAGAGTAGAAAGTCGCTTAGTTTTTATCCTGTCACTGGATGCTAACTGTATCACCTCATTGGTGGAAGCTCACACCGTACAGTCTGACGTGATTTGCTAATTCCTAGATAGTGCCAAAGGAAGGGGTGTAATGGAGTCAGGTCTCAGGAATGTTTGGCATTCAGGAGTCTGGCAAACAGGCATGTATGCAAGAGTTTCAGGAAGTGGAGGAGGTTTGTACAATACTGGCTCTGGAAGAAAAGACTGTTTCTGACAAGCCTTCTCCGAGCATACTCAGCCAGTGTGGACTGACCTTCTACCATCTCTGGTAACAGTTATTGTTAAAGTTGACTGGTTGAGAGTGGTCTGATGAGCCCTAGAACAAGGCCCCTAACACACACAAGGAATTTGTTCTCATGGCTTAAGGTGAGCCAGCTTCCTAGCGATGGTCCGTGACCATGAAGTTGACCTGGATCAACTTGGATGTTAGGCCAGAGATTATATTCTCTTGGCTAGAAGTTTTATTTTAATGAACTTTTACCTTTTAAACATTATCTTCTCTGAAGAGGTCACCCTGAATTATTTAAAAACCAGGTTAGAGGTCAGAGCTCCCAGGCACTTGTGGCATCTCTAACAAGAACATCTGTGGCTTTCAGTCAAGAAACTGGTTCCCTCCAGCATCAGAGGCATATTCCTACCCTAAGCTGTCTGGCAGTTCGTGCCTCCTGTTCTCCTCATTCTTTCATCGGTGTACGCTGAATCTAACTGTCATGGTAGGGCTGGGGCAGTGTCCAGTGTGGGCAGACAAGGTCCCAGGCCCTATGGGCCTGGCTGAAAAATGACAAGAGTGCACCGGGTGTTTTATTTAAATTACTGCCAGGCAGAGGGAGGAAAGGGAATCCTTGGCTGTTGCCTGGAAGTAAATGTGAGGGAGAATTAAAAGCAAAAGCTGTTAGCATCACAAGTCCTGTGCCAGGATCAGGAGAAACCAGAGTACAGATATTTTTTAAATATCCAGATCAAAATCCACTACAGTTTCTTGATGCACTCACAAGTGTGTTCTCCATTTGGTTCCATGTCTTTTTTTTTTTTTTCCTTGAGTCCCTAAGGCTGGTCTTGAAAGGATCTTTTCAGGTAGTTTAAAGGCTGTTCAAATAGTTAATATCATAGTCCCTCCAAGGGTGCTGAGAACAAGGGAAGGGGAAGGAAGGAGGGAGGGAGGAAGGGAGGGAGGGAGGGAGGGAGGGAGGGAGGGAGGGAGGGAGGGAGGGAGAAAGGGAGAAGTCTGGCCACCGTCTGAGTCTTGTTCACACAGTGACGGGCCTGCCTCTCCCGGATGTATGTAGGTGCTGTAGTGTTGAATTGAGCAGTCTGACATTTCTCTTACCAAGAAGAAAATGGACAGTGAGAAATGGTTTTCTAAACATTGTGCATGTGATGGCTGATGTATGTATACCACAGAGATCAGCCTGCTCCTGCCTCCCAAGTACTGAAATCAAGGGTTGTCAACCACACCTCGGTTTAGGATTAACTTTTTTTTTTTTTTTTTTTTTTGAAACAAGGTATGTAGACCAGGATGGCTTCAAATTCCTAAAGATCTACCAGTCTCCAAAGCCATCCACCAGGAAGCCCAGCCCTAAGATTGACTCTTAATTGAGCTGTTAGAGAGTTATTGGAGATTTTTGTGTTCGTCTTGATTGTTCTACCTCTAAGTGAAGGAAAAACAGAACAGTTTTATGTTATATAGTGAAGGAAAAACAGTATCGAGGGTATCAGTGTATACCCTCATATAACTGTCGGCCAGGCAGTCTGATGAGAAGTTTTGCTTTTTTTTTTTTTCTCACAGCATTAAAAGATGACACAGAGAAGCTTAAGCAGCTGGAAACAGAGCAGAGCATCTTGCCATCTCTTCGACCTGCCATTGACATTAATGTTCACAGCCAGGTATTGGCATCTCTCGTGTGTCCGCTTGTTATACTGCGGGTTTCTTTCCCAGACCTTTGTCTTAACTTGCTTTATTACTGTGGTAAAGACTTTGACCAAAAGCAATTTGGAGAGCGATGGATTTATTTTCTCTTACAGTTTACCATCGTCATGAAAGGAAATAAGGGCAGGAACTCAAGGCAGGAAGTGAAGCAAAAGCCGTAAGAGGGGAGCTGCTTACTGGCTTGCACTCCATGGCTTACTCAGTCTGCTTTCTTCTACAACTCTGACCACCTCCCCAAGGGCTCCATACCAATCATTAATCAAGGAACTGCCCACAGGTTGCCTGCAGGCCCATCTAATGGGGCGGGGTGTTTTCTCAGTGGAGATTCCCTCTTTTCAGATAACCCTAGCTTGTGTCAGAAAAACTAACTAACACAACAGTACTGTCTCATTTTTGGTGGGAAATCTGTCTGTGTTTAGCTCTAATCAACCCGTTTTTCCATTTCAAAGGAAAAGTGCAGATATATAGGAGGGAAGGGAAAAGTTTGCATGACAACATTAAGAAATTCCTGGGGCTGAAGAGGGCTGGGCTCAGGGTGTGGTGCTCACTGGATAGATGGCTCAGTGGCTGAGAGAGTAACTGTTGCTCTTGCAGAGAACCCACATGTGATTCCATGTACCCACTTGGCAGATAACAACCATCTATAACTCCAGTTTCAGATGTTCTCTCTTGAATTCTGAGAGCACCATACATACATGTGGTACACATATATACGTGCAGGCAAAACCCTCATACGCAGAAAATAAAAATAAATCACAGAGAAAAAATTAAGGTCAACAGTAGGTATATCTCAATGAGTTCCATACTAGTCTACATAATGAATTTTAGGCTAGCCAGGGCTACCCAATGAGATACTCTCTTAAAAATAAATAGAATTTACGGTGTCTTGTTTTTTGGTTTTTTGAGACAGGATTTCTCTCTGTAGCTCTGGCTGTCCTGGAACTCTTCCTTATAGGCCAGGCTGGCCTCAAACTTAGGAATCTGCCTGCCTCTGCTTCAGAAGTGCTGGGATTAAAGGAGTGTGACACCACTGCCCGCCTTATGATGTTTCTTTAAAGACACCCTGAGGGGCTGGAGAGATGGTTAGTGAGTAAGATTACTGGCAGCTCTTCCACAGACTTGAGTTCCCAGCACCCACATGGAGGCTAACTCAAATAGAGGCTCACAACCATCTCCCGTTGCAATCCCACGATATCCGATGCCCTCTCCTGACCATTGCACTCACATGCACATACAGATAAGTACACAGAAAAATTTCAAAACTAAATAAACACAGTGAAAGGCATTATTGGACTAGCTTGGAGTGATAGATTAAGTGGTCTGGTTTTTGTTCAGTTGGTTTTTTTTTTTTTTCTTTTTAATATCTTGTGTTTTGAGACTTTGCAATGAGAGTTGTTGGTAATGTGCAAAAGATGATTAAGAAGTACTTAAGTCTGCAGCATAGCAGTCTTCAGGAACGGGGGAAAATGTCCATATGTTTGGATGAACCATGATTGTACAAGGACATAGACATAGAAGCTTAGTGCTTCAGGGCCATAATCCCAGATACCTGGGAAGCTAAATCAGAAGAATAAAGGCCTATCAATGATTTCAACATCAGCCTGGACAGGTTAGTGAGATCCTGTCTCTAAATTAAAACCAAAAAGAGAAGGGGGTGGGGTGCACAAGACCCTAGGATCAGTCCCCAGTAACGCACGCACGGGGACTGGGACTAACTTACGCTATAGGAGCTAAGAGATTACAAGGAAGGTCAAGTCTTAAAAAGTGATTTTCAGGCTTTTTTATATCAGAATTACATAGGAAAGCTTGTTAAAAATTCAGACTTAGAGCCAGACCTTCTGGTATATTCTTGTAATCTCAGCCTTTGGGAAGCTGAGGCAGGATTATCAGCTCAAAGTCAGTCTGAGCTACGTAGGATATCGCAAAAAAACCAAAAATTTTAAGTTGAGATTTTGGGGTGCTGTCTAGAGGCTGAAATAGAAACTACATTGAGAAACATCAGGATAGGAATAAGAACATCAAATGCGTCCAGGCATAGAAGGTGGATGGCATTCAGACCTACGCCCACCAGTGATGACTGTTTAAGTTAAGTAAAATAGTAAGTATAATGCAGATAGTTTATATTCTTTCAAATGTGTTAGTCTGCCTCCCCTCGTTTATTTCTAGTAGCTGGTTTTTTTAACTATAGTGTTTATTGAGTGGATTTATGCACTATTTTCATCAGTGTGTCTAAGAATGTTTGCAAATGTGTTATATATACCTTGTTACAAAAAGTCACCTCCACTGGTGACAACTCCAGAGGTAGAACCATGAAGTACGAATGGTCAGGTCCTAATGCCTAGTCTTTAAGCAACTGAGTTACTGAAATGCTTAAATTAAAACATTCACAGAGCCAGACAGTGGTGGCACACGCCTTTAATCTCAGCACTTGGGAGGCAGAGGCAGGTGGATTTCTAAGTTCTAGGCCAACCTGGTCTACAGAGTAAGTTCCAGCACAGCCAGGGCTACATAGAGAGAGAAAAACCCTGACTCTAAAAACAAAAAAACAAAAAAAAAAAACAAAAACAAAAAACAAAACAAACAAAAAAAAAAAAACAAAACAAAAAACAAAAAAAAAAACCCTTCATAGAGAATATATGATACTTGCTGACATTTGTCCCAGGAGGGTTTCAGATTAGTCCCTCTAGAGGCCAGTCCCTTTGATTGTGAAGCTCTTTATCTACAGGTAGTTACAGGAGTTGAGTGTGTCTGGAGATAGCTGCTTGAGGCATGTTATTTTTGGTTGTCTAAATATGAACTTTGAGCATTCCGGTATAACTGTGGCCTGTTGAGAGTGATTATATCTTTTAACATTCAGGAAGAAGTGGTAAAGTTGACTGAGAAATGTCTTAATAATGCCATCGAGAGCCCAGGACTGAGTGCAGTAAGGGTTCCTCCTGACTTCAAGAGTAACATTTTGAAAGCTCAAGTAGAAGCCGTGCATAAGGTAAGCTTCCTTCAATAGACATGGTCCTGAAGTATGCTGGCTAGTTTTATGTCAACTTAATACAAGCAGGAAGGAGCCTCAACTGAGAAAATGCCTCCAAAAGATTGGGCTGGAGGCAGGTTTGTAAAACATTATCTTAATTAGCAGTTGATGGAGGAGGGCCTAGCCCATTGTGGGTGGTGCCAGCCCTGGACTTGTGGTTCTATGGTCTATAAGAAAGTAGTCTGAACAAGCCATAACAAACAAGCCAGTAAGCAGCACCCCTCCATGGCCTCTGCATCAGCTCCTGCTTCACTGTTCCTGCCTGGCTTGTTCCTGTTCTGACTTCCAATGATGAGCAGCAGTGGAGAAGTGGAACCCAAGTAAACTTCTTCATCCCACGTTGCTTTGGTCAGTGGTGTTTCATTGCAGCACTCGTAACCCTGACAAGGACGTGATGACGTGGAAAGAGAGCAGGGTGCAGACGACAGAGTTCCAGGTCGATGTGCGCAGTGATGGAGCCTTTGGCCAGTCTGAGCTCAGAATCAGCTGCCATCGGGCTGAGGTGCTAAGATGGCCTGCTGTAGAAGCTAAAACAAACATAAAGCCTGTGCCTGAAAATGACTTACTAGGTTGTTTTCACTTTTACACAGCCACTAAACCCAGTGACTTTCTATCTTTTTTTAATATTAAGTTTCTAATCCTAGATCTTCTTTATGCATCCACACCCTTGGTTAGGGAGACTCTGATGCAGTCACCAACAGGACTGATACACAAGGAGAGTTGACTGTGACTTGGTGAAGGACAGACCGTGTACCTGGCCCTTTAGGGTATGACTGCCCTGCTCCCCAGTCGGCTTCTCTTTACTTTCAGACTTTTGTTCCATACTGAAATTAGCGTAGAAGTCTGCCTCACCAAGTCAGTTGATCAACTCTGACTTGATAGTTGCCTGTAGAGGAAACATTTTTCCATTTCTGTCCCAGGCTTTCAAGAGAACTGATGGCGTTAGTCATTGTGGTGGCTGGTGTTTTGTCAGCTTGACATAGCTAGAGTCATTTGGAAAAGGGACCCTCGGTTGAGAAAATGCCCAACCACGCTGGCCTGTGGGCACTGTGTGGGGCATTTTCTTGATTAAAGACTGATGTGGGTGGGTGGGTCCTGCTCACTGGAGACAGTGCTCCCACGGAACTGCTGATTCTGAGTGATGTGTAAGGAAGCAGACTAATCAAGGCACGTGGAGCAAACCAGTAACCAGCACTTCTCAGTGGCCTCTGCTTCAGTTCCTGCCTCTAGGTTCTTGGCTAGCATTCCTGCCCTGACTTCCTGCAGGGTAAACTGCAAAGCTAAAAGATGCAATAAGCAGTTTCCTCCCGAGTTATTAGTCATGGTACTTTATCCCAGCAGTGGAAACCCAGAGACAGTCTATTGTTCATACTTTCACCAAACAAAACAGAACATGTTATCATAGATGACAGGTGTGAGATGTGAAAGCATAGGCTTTAGAATCTCATTTCTATTCTGTCCCCTTCAAATTTTATGTTTTAGGGCAAATTGTTGTTCATTTCTCAAGCGTTGTTTTCTGTTTTAAATTAGATAGTGGTGAAACCTACCTTAAGATGCATTGTAAGAATGAAATACAGTGGTAAATACAAAGGACACAGATTACTGCTTGGGACATAATGAATGTTAGAAAGCATGACCCAGCTGGGCATAGTGGCACACATGCATTCAATCCCAGAGGCCCAGGCCAGCCAAAGCTACATAGTGAGACTACTTCTCAAACAAAAACAGCCCTGATAGTGAGTACAGTCAGTACAACAGCTGATGTGACATTAATATATAATCTGATTTTTTTTTTAATACTCTTAGAAAGGCACAAAGAACTACTGCCTTGTCCCCTTTGAGGGCCAGGGTCTTAACCTTCGACTTTGCAGCCTCTAGCGTAGTGTGACTTGAGTGTTTACTATTTGCATGCTTTCTGGCCCATGGTATCTTACAGTAGTCTGGATACACGAAAACAGCATGACCTTACACGCCAGTTGTTCTTGCAGATGTTTTGATTCAATAAAACAAGAAATAATTTCAATACCTTTAAATTATTCAAGATTTTATTTTATACTGACAGGCCTCCTCATAAGGAAAACAACAGGAGCCAATGCCTGCATTATAAAAATCTACCCTGGTTTTATTTCATATTATATTATGTATTTATTTTGAGGCAGGGTACCCCCCCCCTCCGTTGTATAGCCCTGGCTGTCCTAGAACTCACTGTGTAGACCAGGCTGTCCTTGAATTCACAGAATTCTGCCTGGCTCTAAACAATATTTTAAAAAGAAGCAATGCCAATTCTTTACAAACTCTATCAGAAAATAGGACAGAAAGGAGATTTTCTAATTATTCAATTACTGTTATCCCTGCACCTAAACCAGAGAAAAATACCGCAGGAAAAGATTCCAAACCAGTTCTCCTCTCCAACAGAGGGAGTATTTTGAAAGTGTGATCACTTTGTGATGCAGAGTGTATATACAGTCATATTTCATGATCACACAAAAGTGTGTCAGGGGAAGTTCTAGTTTATCATTCAAACCCTATGTAATTTACATATTTAAAGTGGTCTAGAGTGGAGGTAGATGCCTTTAATCCCAGCACTTGAGAGACAGGCAGGTAAATTTCTATGATTTTAAAGAGGGCTATAGAGTGAGAGGCCTTGCCTCTCCCACACCTGCAAAGAAGCCAGATTATCTCATTACACATAGAAGAGGCATTCCGAAAGATCCAGTACTTGGTCATACTAAAAGTTCTCAGTGGATGTTGGATGGTGGTGGTGTGCCCCTTTAATCTTAGCACTTAGGAGTCAGAGGGAGGCAGAGGAGTCTGTTCTGAGTTCAAGGTTAGCTCTGTCTCCAGAGCAAGTTCTAGGACAGCCAAGGCTGCAAAGAAACCTTGTCTCGAGGGGGGGGGGAATCTCCCAGTACAGTAGGAATTAAATGGGTATCATTTAACCTGGAATGTCACATACTTTCTTAACCTCAAAAAGAAAAAATCAGGGCACACTTACAATCAAATCAAAACAAAACCAAAATTCAACAATGTAAAAAGTTCAGTGATTGACATCTGGGACCTGCTCCCAATTCTCTGGACTCCAAAGCTTCTCAGGCCCTGCCCTCTACAGAGCACATGGCTTGCCTCCTAGGCTCGGAAGCCCCACATAATCCCTCCCACTGTCTTGGATGATTAGTCCATGGTACTGGCTTGTCCAAAATTCCAGAGTCTCCACTGTAACTAAGGCTGTCTTCACCAGTGGTCTCTCCTCACCTCTCTTCAGGAACTCCAACCTCAACACACAGTGCAGAGGCTCAGCTGCTCTCCATGACCTTCAAAACCAATACAAACAGACTGACTCTTACACGTTCCAAGTTTGGCTGCCACAGTTATGGCCTTGACCCCCTCTGGACGACAGTGTCTGTTTGATAAGGCTGAGGAAACACTTCCCAGAAGATCTCACCTCAGTGATCACAGTTGATTTCTTCAGCCCCAGCTGACCAGAACCATAGAGTCATAGCACAAAATAGCAGACCAACAGCTCCTAGAGTCTTTACTTCCCTCTAAGATTTTGTAAGGGAGCCTTCCATCATCTGCATGTTCTCAGCTATGTCTTCTAACTTGCCACAACAACACATTAAGCTGTGAGCATGCAACTGCTTTTTTAGCCCAAAGTTCCAAAGTCCTTCCATAGTCTGCCCCAAATTATGACCAGGCCTATTTCATTAACTCCCCATGAACCTGGTACAGCCTGCCTCGGGCTTCTATTGTGATAGAACACTGTGACCAAAAGCAGTTTGGGGAGAAAAAGTTTATTTTATCATACACTTACAAGCCACGGTCCACCATTGAAAACCATCATGACAGTAGGAACTGAACAGAGGCCATGGAGGAGTGCTGCTTACTGGCTTGCTCCTCATGGCTTCCCAGCTTTCTCTTTTAGACCCACAGCCACCTGCCCAGGAATGGCACCACCAACAGTGAGTAGTCTGCACCCTCCCTATTTGATTTAGCAAATAAGAGTGCATGCTGCCAAGACTGGCAACGTTGGTTCAGTCTCCATGCCCACATGTGGAGCGAGAGAACAGTTCCCACAAGCTACCCTCCAGCCTCCATGCTCGTGGTGTTTGATACACATTACCCAAACACATTAACAGGTCAAGCCCACAAGCTACCCTCCAGCCTCCATGCTCGTGGTGTTTGACACACATTACCCAAACACATTAACAAGTCAAGCAGTATTTAAAAGTCATGATGCTCTAAAGAAGTAGAGACTAAAGAAAGCATTATATGACTGCAGCGCGTATGAAATTCATGACTTTCTCAGGCAGGGGAGTAGTGAAAGTGTTTGCTGTGCACCTGTTCTTCAGAGTTCTTCAGGCAGTTGAGGTGAATGCATTTACTATCCGTCCTAACCATCGCCTCAGCGATGGCGGCTAAGACTTCTTCCTTAAACTGTTCATGTCATTTAGGAGAAGCAGGACCCGGTGATACACCTAACCATTTTCTTTTTATCATGTAAATTTGAAAACTGCTGACATTGAGTCTTTGTGAGTTTTGTCGGTATTGGGTAACACTCTAGTGTCTTAAGTAATTCATAGCTGTGTGATAAGAGGCTGTACCATGTACCTTCTGAACCTGAGTCTTACTCTATTGAGCTGACTGTTGGATAAGACCGTACTAGATGTGATATTGATAAGATATAATAATTAATCTCTTAATTGAATTGAAGCAAGTTTATTTTTTTATTTTTAAAAGAATGAAAGATAAACTTGTTACTTGAGTATCCTTTCAAATATTCAGTGTTTTCATTATTTAATTTTCTTAGGCTACAAGAGAAGATAATTTATTAACTCATGAAAATGCCACTGTTCAGGATGCTGTCACAAACAGGTACAGTCTTGGGTAAACGGAGTTAAGTTGCTTTCCTTATTTTTCTTGGCTTTTACCTCTTCTTTGTACATCATCAGTGGATTGACTTTATCTATTTAAAGACAGCTTGAGTTCAGTCTTTGCTGTCCATCAGAGAGCCAGCCAGTGTCTCGTTTTAGATGGTGTGAAGATGTTCTCAGCACTCTACATCCTCTTTTGTCTTTAATTGATTCAAACTACAGAGCAATAAGATCAGCTTTAATTAGTGTGTACTATGCCTCTTGAGTTCCATAGCTGATCTCAGCCTCATCCTGTCATCACAGTAAACTGAACAACCAGGATTCTGATAGTAACTGAGCTAATGTGTCTGCTGTCCCTCCTTCTCTACCAAGATTCTGATAGTAACTGAGCTAATGTGTCTGCTGTCCCTCCTTCTC
>JANHMN010000009.1:23149280-23176486 GCA_030674055.1 Rhabdomys pumilio
GATTCTGATAGTAACTGAGCTAATGTGTCTGCTGTCCCTCCTTCTCTTCCACTGCTTTATTCTGAGTGAGTATGTTGCCATTTGTCTATGTTGGTGGGAATTTCCTCCTTGTTCATCCCTCTTTCCTTTCTTTGTATCATCTTTGTATCGAAATGGGCTGGTCCTTCCCCTCTGTCTCTGGTTTGGTTGGTTGGTTGGTTGGTTGGTTGGTTGGTTGGTTGGGTTGTTTTGTTTTGTTTGTTTTTTGTTACTGTTTTTGGTTTGTTTGTTTTTTTTTATAAGTTTCAAGTTAATGGGTAATGGACAGACTTCCCTCAGTCATTGTTGGGTGTAGTTACTTGCGACAGACCCACTTAGCTTTCATTTGACTGAGAGTGTCTTCATTTCTTGCTTATTGTTGAAGGGTAGCTCCCTTGAATTTAGGATCCTAAGTTGACATTTTTCTTTTTTAATAGCACTTTTAAATATATCACACAATGATGTCTGATTGTGGATTTTCCATTTGTGTTTTGGTTTGGGTTTTTGTTATTTGGTAATTTTTTTAATTGAAAAGGAGTTTTTTTCATATACTATCTTTTAACCATGCCTGTTCCCTCTTACAACCCCTCCCAGATCTTCCCCCATCGCCAACAACCAGCTCCACACTCATTCTTTCTCTCCAAAAAAAAAAAAAAACCGCACACACAAACCAAATTTTAAAAAGAAGCATAGTAACCCCCCCCACACACACACACTCACCACAGACACACAAAAACAGAAATCAAAATATATAAGAAAAAAAAGCCTAAACAAAGCAATTTGAGACAAAAAGGCCACAAAGATACCCATTGAGTTCATTTTTTTAAAAAAGTTTTCCGTGGTAACACACAATTTCTTTTTATTTTTTAAAGGTTTATTTAATTTACTTGTATGAGTACACTATCAATGTCTTTGACACACTAAAAGAGGGCACTGGATCCCATTACAGATGGTTGTGAGCCACCATGTGGTTGCTAAGAATTGAACTCAGGACCTCTGGAAGAGTAGTCAGTACTCTTAACCTCTGAGCCATCTCTCCAGCTCCCATTGAGTTCATTTTATGTTGGCCATTTACTGCTGAGGCATACCCTGATGTATGCTTTATATTTTCAGTGAGACTCTGTTGGAGAAAATTAACTTTTATTTGCAAATAGTTGTCAGTTACAGATAGCTTCTTGGTTAGAGGTGGGAGCTTCCCCTCTAAGTAATGAGACCCTATCTGGCTCAGACCTGTGAGCACTGTTTGTATACTGCCAGTTTCTGTGAGTCCACATACACATCAGTCCTGCTGTGTCTGGGTCTGGGTTACTTAGGAGTCATCAGTCCCTTCCTACCTCGTACAATCCTTCTGCCTTCCCTAAGTATAGCTCCCTGTTAACTAAGGCTGTTGAACATTTCTCCAAGTGTTTCTCAGCCATTCGTGTCCCATCTTTTGAGAATTCTCTCCTTAGTTCTCTACCTCATTTTAAATTGGGTCATTTGTTTTCTTGATGCCCAGGGTTTGAAGTTTTTGGTTGGTTGGTTGGTTGGTTGGTTGGTTGGTTGGTTGGTTGGTTGGTTGGTTTTTGTTGTTGATTTTAACTCTTTATGTATTCTAGATACTAACCTTTTATCAGATGCATAATAGATAAAAATCTTTTCCCATTCTGTAGCCTGCAGTTTGTCCAAATGATAGTATTTCCTTTGCCTTCAGAAGCTTTTCAGTTTTATCATGCCTGTTTATTAATTGTTGGTCTTAGGGCCTGCTCTATTGATGTCTTATGAAGGTCTGTTCCTGTGCCAATGGGTTCAAGGTTGTTCCCCACCTTTTCTTCTGTCAGGTTCAAGGTATCTGGTCTTTTGTTGAAGTCCTTGATCTGTGTGGAGTTAGTTTTGTATGGATGATAAATGTGAGTCTATTTGCATTCTTCTATATTCAGTTGTCCACTTTGACCAGCACTGGTTTTTTTTTAACATGCTATTTTCCAGTGTGCATTTCTTTTTTTGGGGGGGGGGGGTTGGTTTTTTGGAGGCAGAGTTTCTCTGTGTAGTCCTGGCTGTCCTGGAACTCACTCTGTAGACCAGGCTGGCCTGGAACTCAGAAATCCGCCTGCCTCTGCCTCCCAAGTGCTGGGATCTAAGGCGTGCGCCACCACCGCCCGGCCCAGTGTGCATTTCTAGTGTCCATAGTTATGTGGACTTAGGCTCTACATTTTAATTCCATTGGTCAAACTGCCTGTTTTTAAGCCAATTTTTTTATTACTGTTTATTATAACTATAGCTCGTAGTATAACTTACAATCCAAGATGCCAATACCTCCATCTGATCTTTTATTATTCAGAATTGCTTTAGCTCTTTTTTATTGTTTCCATATGAAGTTGAAAGTTATGTTTGAAAAGTTCTATGAAGAATTGTGTTAGAATTTTGATAGGGAGTGCATTGAATCTGTAGATTGCTTTTGATGGAATGTTTATTTTACTATATTCTACCAATTCATGAACATGGGGAATCTTAAATCTTCTAATGTCATCTTCAATGGTCTCATTGTCTTAAGGTGTTTATTTTATAGGTCTTTAACTTGCTTAGTTAGAGTTATCCCAAGATTGAGGCTATTGTAAAAAGTATTGTTTCCCTGGTTTCTTTCTCAGTCCGTCATTTGAATGTAGGAAGGCTACTGACTTTTATGTGTTAAATTTGTATTCAGGTATTTTACTAACAGTGTTTATCAGTTGAAGGGATTTTTAGGGTCATTTACTTACACTATAAAGACACTTTGACTTCTTCCTTTCTCATCTGTATCCCCTGATCTCCTTCAGTTGTCAATAAGACAACTAGCTAAGAGTTCAAGTACTAAATTGACTAGGTATGGAGAGTGAATAAACTCATATTATTTCTGATTTTAGTAGAAATGCTATGGGTTTCTCTCCATTTATTTTGGCTATGGGCTTGCTGTATATACCTTTATTATATTGAGATGTGTTCCTTGTATCCCTAGTCTCCAGACCTTTATCATGAAGGGGTGTTAAATGTTATCTAAGGCTCTTTCTGCATCTAATAGGATGATCATGTGGTTTTTGTCTTTCAGTCTATTATGTGGTAGATTATATTTATCAAATTATATTTATTGAACCCTCCTGTATCTTTGGGATGAAGCCCACTTGGCCATGGTAAATAATCTTGTTTATATGTTCTTGTATTCAGTTTACAAGTATTTTATTGAGGATCTTTGCATCTGTGTTCTTAAGGAATATTGATCTGTAATTTTTTTGTTGTTGTTGTTGGATCTTCGTGTGAGTTAATATCAGGTTAATGGAACTCTTGGAAATGAATTCGGAGATAACATGAGGAATATTGCTACTAATTCTTCTTTGAAGGTCTAGTTGAATTCTGCCCTGACTCCAACTGGCCCTGGGCCTTTGGTTGGAAAATTTAATTACTGTTCTATTTCACTAAAGGTTACAGGTTTATTTAAGTTGCTTATCTGATTTAACTTTGATAGGTCATATATATCATGAAATTCATCCATTTCCTTTAGGTTTTCCAGTTTGCTGGGGTACAGATATGTCCTTATGGTTCTCTGGATTTCTTTGATGTCTGTTGTGATGTCCCCTTTCATTTCAAATTTTATTAATTTGGATCTTCGCTTTGGCTTTATTCTCTTTGTGTGTTTCTGTTTCATTTATTTCAGCTCTGAGTTTGATTATTTCTTGATCACTGTGTCTACTCTTTTTGGGTGTTATTTGTTCTTCTTGTTCTTTGGGGTATGCACTAAGTTATTAATACAAGACCTCACCAATTGTTGTATGTAGGCAGTTGCCTCCTAGAACTGCCTTCATTGTGTCCCATAGGTTTGGGTATGTTGTGTTTTCATTTAATTCTGGAAGCTTTAATTCCCTTATTGATTTCTGTCCTGACCCACTTTTCATTCGGTCACGAGTTTGTACACTTTCCGTTATTTCTGTTGTTGATAATGAACTGTGTTCCGTGGTTGTTAGATAGGATGTAGAATGTCTTGATTTTCTTGTATTTGTTGAGACTTAGTTTTTGTCCAAGTATGTAGTCAATTTTGGAGAGGTCCATCAGCTTCTGAGAAGAACATGTATCCTTTTGTATTTGGGTAAAATGTCAATATCTGCTAGGTTCGTTAGAATTCTTATGTTATTTGACCTCTAGACTTTTTCTGTTAAGTTTTTCTGGCTGACCTGTTTATTGTTAAGAGTGCAGGGTTGAAGTCACCTACTGTGACTGTATGATTTTAGCTGCAGTGGTGTTTCTTTTATGAACTTTGGTACCCTTTTGTTTGGTGTACCAGTGCTTAGAATTGGTGGATTTTTCTTTAATGAGTGTGTAGTGTCCTTCCCTATTTCTTCTGATTGGCTTTGGTATGGAGCTTATTTTTTCAGATATTAAAATAACTACACCTACTTGATTCTCAGGTCCATTTGCCTGGAAAGCCTCTCTTCATCTTTCTGCCATGTCTGTACTTGATGCTAAGGTGTGCTTCTTGGACTCTGTTATCTAGTCCAGTCTGTTAGTCAGCGCCACTTTACTTGAGAATGGAGACTGTTAATAATGAGTTACCAGTGAGCAGTGTTAATTGATTCCTGTAATTTTGTTTTGTGGTGTGGGTTATTCACCCTTTCTGGGATTATTTATTCCTGTGACTTCTTGGGTATGGTTAACCTCTTCAGACTGAATTTTTCCCTCTAGTGCCTTCTGTAGATTTTGGTTGCTAGATAGATATTGCTTAAAGTTGGCTTTATTAATGGAATGGTTTTCTTTCTCTGTCTGTTGTTATTGATAGTTTTGATGGGTAGTAGTTTAAATTGCCATCTGTGGTCTCTTAGAGTTTGTAGAATCTTCATCCAGGCCCTCTGGCTTTCAGAGTCTCCAGAGAGAAGCAGGTGTTTTGGCCCTGCCTTTATATGTTACTTTGTCCTTTTTTTCTTGAACCTTTTAATGTCCTTTCTTTGTTTTATGTATTTAATATTTTGGTTATTTTGTGTCACTGGGAATTTCTTTCCTAGCCCAGTCTGTTTGGTGTTCTTTATACCCCACTATTATAGATTCATGTGTTAGAATGCTTAGCCCATAGGGAGTGGCGCTATTAGGAGGTATGACCTTGTTGGAGAAAGTTTGTCACCAGAGAGTGGGCTTTAAGGTCCGAAAGCTCAAGCCCAGGATCAGTAGTTTAGTCTCTTCCTGCTGCCTGATGATCCAGATGTAGAACTCTCAGCTCCTTCTGTAGCACCACGTCTCCCTGCATGCCATATGCTTCCAACGTGACAGTAATGGACTGAACCTCTGACTGTAAGCCAGCCCCAATTAAATGTTGTCCTTCATAAGAGTTGCTGTGGCCATAGTGTCTCTTCACAGCAAGAGAACCATAAGGCAGCTTCTTTCTTTTTTCAATATTATTTATTTAATATATATGAGTACACTGTAGCTGTCTTCAGATGCACCAGAAGAGGCATCAGATCCCATTACAAATGGTTGTGAGCTACCATGTGATTGCTGGGAATAGAACTCAGAACCTCTGGAAGAGCAATCAGTGCTCTTAACCACTGAGCCATCTCTCCAGCCCAAGACAGCTTTTTATACCTTGTTAGGCACCATGCTCTTTAGGTTGGAGACATTTTCTTCTATGATTTTGTTGAAAATATTTACCGTGCCTTTAACCTGGATTTCTTTTCTTTTCACATTCCCTATTTGTAGATTTGTTTTTGTCATAGAGTCCCAGATTTCCTGAGTGTTTCGTGCCTGATCTTTGTTTTGAACATTTCCTTTGACTGAGTTTCCATTTCCTCTGCCTTGCCGTCAGCATGAGACTCTCTTTCCATGTCTTTACTCTCTTGATGAGGCCTAACTCTAACTTTGTTTGACAGCCTACATTTTTCATTTCCAGTTTTTTTTCAGTGTGTGTTTCTTTGGTGATTCTACTTTCATGTTTTAAGCTGTTTTCTTTCATTCCTCTGTTTCCTTGTGTTTTCACAGACTTCGTTAATGGATTTATTCTCTTTAAGGTCCTTGAACATAGTCACACTTCTATTTTGAAGTCCTCGTCTTTGTTTTTCAGCTGTGTTGAGCTCTCGGGCTACAGTAGGTCTTGGTGGAGGCCTGTTGTCCTGGCTGTGCATGTCTGTTCTGCGTTGAGGTCTAGGCATCTGTAATTAGGATCAAAGCGTTTCTAAATGTTGGTCTCTGGTTGAGTTTGGATGGAGACCCAGTCTTTGACTGCTGTTGCCCTCTGGATCCCAGGTAGAAAGTTCTGCCAGTCAGTGGTTGGCAAAGAGGAATAGAGGTGAGCTTGGAGAAATAGCTGATTGGAGCTGTGGGAAAGATGTAGGGTGACCCTGTCCTCACCAAAAGGCAGGTTACCTAGGGAGTGGAGGTGTGAGGGGAGGAAGGGCTCCTTAAAGTTGGCTGCAGGAAGACAAGGAATCTCTGGAGAGACAGATGAAAGAGCTAGGGAGACCCTGGGTCCTCATCAAGAGTCGGAGTTGGGACATCAGCTTCAGTGAATGGAGTTGGAGTGGGAAAGGGGGCACCTGTACAGACGGGCTGCTTCAGAGCTGAGGTAGGACTGGAGACATCATCATGGAGGAAGAAGGATGGATAGTGAAAATCACCTCCTGAGCCCCAGCTCGAATGGCCAC
The DNA here is from genome assembly GCA_030674055.1 of Rhabdomys pumilio. NCBI lineage: Eukaryota > Metazoa > Chordata > Mammalia > Rodentia > Muridae > Rhabdomys > Rhabdomys pumilio. The sequence continues at coordinate 23,155,934 of JANHMN010000009.1, forward strand.
TGTAAGCCCTTGGGAGAGAGTCTCTCTGGACAGTGAGCTTACCCAAAGGAGCAGAGATGATCAGAAGGAAAGGGGTGGGGAGGAGCTCAGCTGGGTCCCAGTCAAGAGGCAGGATACCCAGGGGAGGCTTTGTTACTGCCCTGTAACTCCGGCTCCCCTGACCCGGCTCCGTCAGGCGCTGGGGTTACAAGTGAAGACGTTGTGATGAGAGCCTGGCCTTGTCTGTGAGTAAAGACCTTGTGATGAGAGCCTGGCCTTGTCTGTGAGTGAAGACCTTGTGATGAGAGCCTGGCCTCGTCTGTGAGGATCCGTTGAGTGGGAGGAATCATTTTTCAAGACTCTCTGCTTGTCTCTGGCTTTCAGTACTGAATACTTAACACAAATGGCGAGATGTCTCTGAGTTCACCTGGCGGCTGCGCCTCTCCCCTCATCTCTCTCCCCTCATCGGTCAGCTGTTGTTCATCAGGCCCGCCTCCTGCACTCTTGCAGATGCAGTTTTCCTTGTTTGGCTCTTGATTTTGTATAAACTCTGTTGCTCTATTTAAGCTCACCGATTCTTCTGTTTTACTAAATCTGCTTTTGAAATGCTGTAGAAAATTTTTTATTAAAAAGCCATACTTTTTTCTGGATCTAAATTTTCCATGTGGCTCCTTTTTTGTCTGTTGTCCCACTGTTCTGTCTTCTGTAGTTGTTTTCTGAGAGAGTTGACCCAGCTGAGCCGTTGCCCACTGGAGTTCTCTGCCTCCCGAGCTCCTGCTACAGGCTTTGTTTTTGTGAACGACCTGTTTGTCACATTTAATTTGAAGAGTGGACATTTTGATCTTGATGATATAATTCTCAAAGCTGAGTCATCTGGGGCTTTCTTGGTTCTGCCCGCTCTGTAACAATTATATAATAGTTGGTAGCTGTTCAAAGTAGCATTTTGAGATGTCTTTGTTATCAGTCGCCTCTGATGCCTGCTGCCCTAGTTTAGAACTCAGCTAGTGATTTGACAGAGTTCATATGACTAGAGCCAAGACATAAAAGAAAATGAAGAAAAAAAAAAAAGAAGAAGAAGAAAAAGAAAGCAGGAAACTGGGGCTGGGAGCTGCCTAAGAAAAATCTGCTCTTTACAGAGGACTGGGTTTGTTCCCAGCACCCACAAGGCAGCTCATTACTTCTGCTCTCCGCCCTGTGTTCTCAGTGTGTCCTGACTCGGTGTCAGTCCTGCTGTGTCCTGACTTCTCCTTTGTCTTTGCTGATCCACTGCGCTTTCTCATTCATGTTTATCACAGACTAGAGGGAAGAAGCAGCTAACAGAGCCAAGCTTGGTAACACCACATCTTTAGTCCCAGCACTTGGGAGGCAGTGGTGAGTGGATCTCTGTGAGTTCAAGGCCACCTGGTCTCTATAGTGAGCCAGGACAGCCAAAGCAAATAGTGAGATCCTGTCTCAAAAAAAGAGGAAAAGAGAGCTTCCTCATTTTCTACACAGTCCCTCTAGGTTTGAGGCTGTAACCACAGTGCTCTAAAGTAGATCACTTTGAATTTGCCAAAGGGCTTAAACTATCCTGGCAACCCTTAGCTTTCAGGTCTTGTGATTTTTTTCCCTCTACAGACTAGTCTTTTCTATCATTTTAGTGTGACTTTAGGGGGGAAGCAAGATCGTGTGCTATTGGACTCAGTGTCTAAAGAGTCTGCGCTGGACATGAGTCTGAGTGTTCTGCTCCGGCTGCCCTTTCTTCCTCTCCATGGCCTTCATGTTCTTCCCAGAGGAAGTAGTGCCACCTTTATACAGATCCTGCATGCTCTACCTTTTTTCCTTCCAGCACTGTATTCAATGAAAATGATGTCCCAGGCTGCAAAGATTCCCTCACCCCTGCGCATGCCCCAGCTGCAGACAGTGACTCTGTACTAAAGGTAAGAAGACTGCTTTCCATTTTTCAAAAGACAGTATTGAGTTCAACCTGTAATATGACCAGGGACAGCTGGCGGTTTCTAGTTGGCATTGGAACTTGGGGCAGGAGGAACAGCCTCATCCCTTGGGAAGACCCCGCTTCCCAAGAGCAGCTAGGATCTGCTTCCCACTGTCTACACTGCTTGTGTCTGCTTCAGCTGGGGATAGTGTGGCTACTAGCTGTGCTTCACCTGATCTCTTCTCAGACACATTGTTCTGTGCACGTAGACATGTGGAAAGTGCTTAGAAGATAAAAGGGCTGAGGTTGTGTATGCCCAGCACACCTATGACTTCGCGGAACTTTATAGTCTGGTTTTCCCTAGGACACATAGCTGTGTGAGTGGACTGATTTCTGTTTTGTTTTGTCAAGTCACCACCTTGCAGTAGCTCAGGCTGGCCTTGGTGCTTAGCCCCTCTGCTCACTTTGCCTAGGCCTGAATAATCTGAATAATAAGACCACTTTGCCACCATGCCTGAATAATCTGTTTTGTTCAGTCTTGTATTCCTACTGTCTCGAATGGTACATGGCAAGTAGTAGGCACTAAGTAGTATGTACAGCAACAGGCACCTCTCACTGATTGTTTTGCAGCATAACCAGCTCATTCCAGTTTATTCCTTGTCCGCTTCATATATCCTAACCAGTTGAGAAATCAGAAGCTCGGGCTCTTTCCAACGGAACACTGCAGTTTCACCATTTCATTGCATAATGAATGTTTGTTGTAGAAATTTACCAGATCCTCACAAAAGGGAAAACCATAAATCACCCTTAATTCCACTCTGCTACGGCAGTGTATATAGTTGATATTCATTTATATTATATTTCCGTTAGAGTTTATCTTAGTTTGAGTTCATATTGCTGTGATAAAATACGGTGACCAAAAGCAATCTGGGTGGGATTTAGCTCACATTTCTACATCACACTCTATCCCAGAGGTAAGTCAGGGCAGGAATTGATACAGAGCTCATGAGGAGTAGTTAACTGGCTCGCTCAGTCTTCTTCCTTATAAAACCCAGGACCACCAGCCCAGGGGTTGCACCACCAACAGTGAGCCAGACAGACCTTCCAGTTTGGCTATGTCTGTTAAGGTGGGTTTTTTTTTTGTTGTTGTTGTTGTTGTTTTTTAGAATTAAATCAAAACTAAACACATATTTAAACTTCTTCATCAGCCTGAAAATAACTGTTTTGTTTATGCAAAGATGGTACAGTTATAGCCCACAGCTTCATCTAGAATTTAAGAAACAGAACTTTGGTAAACATCAGTTTGTTCAGTAGATGCCACAAAACAATATCAAAACTGCATGTTTTCCTCTCTTGTCAACAAGTCCTGCACTTCAGACAGTAAAGATCACATTCTGTTGCTGACTGGCCTTGGCTTTCTGCTCTCACGTATTAAATGGCCTGCGTCTCAACACCACCTGGATGTCCTTTCCCTTCTCTTCTTAGGAGGACACTCTGGGACACTATGACTGCCAGCCTGGCCACAAACCAATCACTGTCTTAACTCTACCATGTTTTATCTGTGTAAATGCAATAGCTACGTGGATATTTACAGAACTTCTTTTTCTAGTTCTGATTGTAGTATAGTTTCTTTTCCTCGAAGTGGAATCCTTGATGGCCCATTTCTGAATGTTCCTTTGTGCAGAAAGGGTCAGTACTAACTAGGCCCTGGTCACTGTTAGGGATTCAGAGACTGAAGAGCCTAGTGTGATGGTGACTATTCATGGGTTCTTGGTGCCTTGTCTCCTGCAGGATGCTACTGACGAACTGGATGCCCTACTTCTTTCTCTGACCGAGAATCTGATGGACCACACAGTGACACCTCAGGTAAATGTGTCTTGAAACAGCAAGGTTGAAAGATACTTGCTTTGAAAATGTTCTTGCTAAGTTTCAGGGTTTTTTACTTAATGATTTAGTAAAACTTCATTTAGTAAGAGGTTTTAGGACTGGAGGTGGCTCTGTGGTAAAGTACACGCTGTACAATTATGAGAACACGAGTGTGGGTCCCCAAAACTCATATAAAGCTGAACACAGTAGTGTACATAAAATGACCAGAGATAGAATTTCCTGAAACTCTTAGACCAGCAGGCAGGGCTACACCATGGAGCACGAGAAACCCTGCCTCAAACAAGCAGACTGACACTAAGACCTGCCCGTGTGCAGTGTGGCCTGTGTGTACCACACAGACACTAAGACCTGCCCGTGTGCAGTGTGGCCTGTGTGTACCACACAGACACAGAGCCCTGCTGCTTCGTGAGCACCACTTGCTGACCTCACACTCGGCTGCTTTGGATTGATGTTTCTCTCTTTGGAAATCACATATCACTATAAAACTTTGTAATTCAACACCACATTAAATAGCATGAGAGAAAACCTGGAGCCTGTTCAGCATGAAGAGTTAAGGCCAGGAGCCCTGTGTGGTCGAGAGCTCTTGCTGCTCTTGCCGAGGACCTAGGTTCTGCACAGGCATCCACACAGTAGCTCACACCAGGTAACTCTGTTCCAGAACCCATTGTCCTATTCTGGCCTCTGCAGTCACTGCACGCTTGTAATGCACTTACATACGTGTAGGTAAAACATTCAGATACATAAAATGAAAATAATTGTTTAAAGAGTTAAGACAATAATCTGGGCTTGGTGGCTTATGTCTGTAATCCCAGCATTCAAGAAGATTTCCACAAATCTAAAGCCAACCTGATTCGTGAAACAAGTTCTAGGCCAGCCAGAGCTATAGCAAAAGCCTGTCTGTATCTTTATAATAAGTGTTACGGCTATAGGGACATGTTATCTTTCCAGAGAGATGGGATCGTAATTAACAATTAGTATTAAAAATCTCTCTTGTTTAGCCTGGAAGGCCACGGGACTCAGGACCGTCACCATAAATAAGACAGTTCATTTCCTTAACTGGACTTCCAGTCAGGCAGAGATATAAAACAGTTTCAGTGACGGTAGGACAAGAGCTGCTGAAGGAACCTGGTGCCTGTCTGAGGATTCAGGAGGTGCAGGGAGCACTTCCTGTGGATGTTTGTGTACAAACTCGAGTGTTTATCAGAGTTGCCCAGAAGGTATACTAAGTAGACTGTTGTCTATTAGAGTTCACATTGTGAATATCTTGGAAAGACCCCAGATTTTGCATTTCCAAACATGTTTCCAGATGATATTAGTGATGCAGACTACCAACTTAGATCAATAAATAAGAAGGCATTACCAAAGGAGAAGTAATTTCAAATATCTGACCTTGAACCATAATACATCTTGAAATAGGCAAGACATAATCTCTAAAATCAATGCCAAAATAACCTGAAGCTCAGAGAGACGTAATACCTAAGAGCATCATTCAGGATACTCAATGTTTGCTCGTCTCTCTGCGCAGGTAAGCCTTTCAAACCAAGTAGCAGTGTGGCAAAGTGGCCCACACGCTAGTCCTGCACTTAGGAGGCAGAGGCTGCTGAATCTGTTACTGTCTTCTAGATTTTGTGGGCTTCTGCACATGTGTGGTGAACAGAATGCCACTTGGACATGCTCAGAAAAGTAAATAAACAAGAGGCCTGGCCCGGGCTTGGGTCAGCAGTAGCATGCTGCCTTGGAAGCGAGTTTCCTATCTTACTTTGTCTAGATTACAGCTCCCATTCTGAGACATTTCCAGGGATGGAGATGTGGTCAATGCAGTCATTGCCTGGGTTTAGTCCTTGTAACATAAGCTGGCCTAGAAATAACTTATGATTCCTGGCTTTGCTTTCCAGCTGTTGAGATTACAGATGTGAGTCTCCACCACACTTGAGTTGTCTGACCTTTAAAGCTTTAATGGGGTTTGTTTTTGTATCGTGTGTGTTTATGCATGTGTGTGGGCATGTGTGCCACTGTGCATGTGGAATTAAAGAACAACTTAAGGAGCTTTTCTTTCCTCAGATCATGTGTGTGGCAGGTGTCCACTTCAGATGGTCAGGCTTACCCACAAGTGCCTTTATCCCATGAGCTATCTCGCTTACCCTTGTCTGACTTTCTAATTTTGACCAGTTTAATGAGTTGTCTCAGTGTTTTAATTATATAAGTTAAATTGGATACCATTGATACTAATTTAGTTTCCTGTGTGTAAGCACCTGGTGGTGACGTTTGCCTCTTTTTGTTGGTTCTCCTTTTTCATACTGTTTCCAGAGCTGTTAGTTTAGACATCAGCTGGAGGTTTCCACCCCAGCGGGTGGATCCAGCCACTGTCCACCCTACAAAGAGGAAGGCAACACGGAGGAGAAATATCCTTCATGCTTCCAAGCAAAGCTGTGCTCAAGCAAGGCCTTTGACATAGATGCCACAACAACTGGCCAAAGGAGCCGGAGTCTCTTCCCAAACCTGGTGACCTCTGAGGGCCAGACTCATTTGTTTGTTTGTTTGTTTGTTTACTTTTTAAAGTGAATGATTTTGGCCACCTGAACATCTCAAACATCCTGTGGGAAAGTATAACCAAAGTTAATGGATAATGTAAAGCAAACACCAGGCCATGCTTTACAGGTCTCTATATGGGTAACTGAGATGCTAGCAGAACAATCACAGCCACCCCACATGTGACCAAATTTAAAGGACTCTCCTCCTCTTCCTGATGTTCTGTGTATATTCCTGATTATTCTTCTCGTGTCTCCTGTGGTTTATAAAGTTTGTAAAACTCAGACTAAGACCACAGCAGGTGTCACCATCTCGTTGGTGAGCAGCTGTAGACCTGGATCTCTGGACCTTAGGGTAAACCTGGGTTGACTCTGTTAGGATCTTAATAATAGCATTGCTAATCTCTAAACCTTGTGTATCCAACACTGTTTAAGCCCTCTGCTCATTTATAGTCAAGCTATGCTCAGATGCTCCTATGAGAACCTAAATCTAGTGCCTGCAAGTCAGCCAGAATGGAGACCATAAATCCATCTAGGGCCCCAGTGTCCACTGGCAGCTCCTGTGCTGTGTGTGTGCACACTTACACATACAAATAACTCAATCTAATTTAAAAGATTTGAAAAATAATAAATGAGCCAGGCAGTGGTGGCATTTGCCTTTAATCCCAGCACTTAGGAAGCAGAGGCAGGTGGATCTCTTAAGTTCAAAGCCAACCTGGTCTACCTGAGCCAGTTTCAAGACAGCCATGGCTACATGGAGAAACCCTGTCTTAGAAAGGGGGGAGGGGGATGAGCTAGCAGTAACTGTAGCATTCCTGAGTTACAGCTTTCCTTATAGTCTCTTCAGTAGTGTGCGTGTTGCTAAAGCCTGGCTTGAGAGTTAATGCTCGCTCAAGAGGCTCGTTGGGAACTGCATCCCTGCGGTACGTTTCCCAGTAGGAAAATATTATGAACGTAATAAGTCAGTCTTCCCTAAAACTAAGTGGTTATGATTTTATTTTTAGGTGTCTTCATCATCCATGATCACACCCCGCTGGATTATTCCAGTAAGTTCATTCTCTTTACGGTTCTTCTTTTGGTTACAATTTCAGAATATTAAAGGATTCTCAAGTTCTTGTTTTTCCTACAAGTATTGGGGCCATTATCAAGGCTCTATTAATTTAATGGCTTCAGACATGTTGCTCGACTTTTGTGTAAATGCTGCATGATTCAGACAGAATTAAACATAAAGATCTGGGGTGAGAGGGGCCGGGCCAGTTGACAAGTGCTCAAGAGTCCTTACTTTATTGCCAAGGGCCTAGTGATTCCCAGCACCCACATGGCAGCTCATGACCGTTTGTAACTCCAGTTCCAGGTGATCTACCAGGCACACATGTGGTACACAGATACACATGCAGGCAGGTAGCTGTACACATAGACAGCCGGGGCGTCAGACCCTCTCTCCCGCTGCCGTCAGTGACGCTGGTGAGAAGCTGCTGCAGGTTGTTATCTGACGTCTCGCTCCTCCTCCACAGCAGAGCACCACCATCTCCACCATCTCTAATGGGCTCGCAGGGTATGGGGCATCTCTGCCAGGCAGAGACGGATGTGGTCAGAAAGATGGATTCTCACTGATTTCACCCCCGGCACCATTCTTGGTAGATGCTGTGACCAGGTGAGGAATTACTTCTCAGTTGTAGCTTTCAGAGCATCTGATAGGAGAAAAGTTAAGTTGATTATATTTAAAATGATAGTGTTCTTGTATGGTCCTAACTGAACCAGATTGAAAGTGTATAAGAATTTTCTCTGAATACTGTTTTAACATAGTATTTTTTCTTGGTATTGGTAATTATTCATAAAATTATTGGGATTTGTTTGTGAAGTCTTTAGTAGATAAAATATTAGTAGGGTTATCTTTAAATGTCTTGAGTTTTAAAGTTGTTATTCATCCTTTCCTGCTTTATTCTTCTGAGTGTGCCTGCAATCATGATAATGGATGGTGGTACCTATTACTACACATGGCAGGTGCAGTGTGGGGTGGGACCCTGGTGTAGCTTTTACTAGAGAAGAGTGTGAACGTGGGTGATATGAGTCCTTGGGGGTCAGCCCAAAGTCTCCTCACCGTAGAGGATAAGCAAAATCAGGTTCAGAAGGAAGCAGAATGTGCTGCTCTTGTGCTTGGTACAGAGCTGGCCTTACTATTTGTAATACACTTGCCTCGTGAAGAAAGGGTTAAATGTACTTTAGACTGGAGCATCAACTATGTAGAAGCCATGTCCTGAAGAATATCTCATTGCTTATGAGGTGGCACTGCATCTCCATTTAGGTCTGTCATCTCTCTTCTCAGCATGTCCCTGTGGGTACCGGAGACAGGAGACGTGAGTCCAGCACTTACTAGGCCTCTTTCTTCCATGCAGCTCTGCCCCTCCCTTGCCTGAAGACTCAGCCTTGAAGCAGAAGTGCTTGCTGACTACTGAGCTCTGAGGGCTGCTGTTCCCCACCTGTAACTGGAATGCCCCACACCATCCTGTCAGCTCCGGATCCAGCTGAGTGTGTCCTTTACTTGGGGAAACCCTTCTACCAGGATTTGACTTTAACTTCATGAAGAGAGTAGCTACATTTTCCGTCCAACTGGAAGTCTACCCCCACAGAACTGCTTAACTCGAGATACCTCCTCCTCCTGCTCTTCCTGTAACTGTATTTGCATTGCCAGTTCCTGAAGCAGTGAAGGTAGCTGTTTCCTGCAAACTGTTGGCTCCACCTAGCGGTTGCAACTGTCTATACCATAGAGCAAGGCTTGCTGTTCAGAGCCTTTCATTGCTGTTTCCCCGGAAGGCCAGGTGAGCACACCTGACCTGAGTGCCTGCTGGAGAAAGGAGTGGCACTTTCCTGTGCTGTCCCTGGAAGTCAGAATTGAGGACACAGGTGAAAACACTATGTAGGTAGATCCCAGGCCAGCTTTTGCACAGTGCCTAGGATTCTTAGAGAAGCTGAGAACATAGAGGGCTGAGGATGTCACCCACACTTTGAATTCTGAGCAGTAATTACCTTATTGGCTCTGAGTTTGCATCAAAGGTAAATGTTGTCTTTGGATAACTACAGAGAGGTCAGTCTCTAGGCGTGTACTCCTCAGACCCCTTTTCCTGCTGGAAGCATCTAAATCACTTGCCTGTCTCTACCTTTGCAGCCTGGGAGGGAGTGGGTGTCTGCTCAGAGACCCGAAGCCTCAACCTGAGGCTTATGCTCACCTTCTGAGTGAGTGGGAAATACGGCCCTACTAGGCTTACCAGTTGGGAGTCTGTCAGGACCTGTTTAGACATAGCCTCCAATTCCTTTCAGTGTATACTGAGTGACCTTACAACTTCCAAGCTGAAAGGAAAAGAAAAATACCTGGCAGAAATGGGGAATGGCCATGAGAGAGATTGGGTTCTTGAATGAGTATAATGAACGAAGTCAGTTTACAGTGTGGGTTTCAGATTCGTTTTAAGTTCTCTAGAATCCTCCATTCCCTTAGCCTATACCAGCAGAAGTGGTGATGTTAGACTAGTGCTCGCCCATCATGGAAACGTACTGTAATCATAGATATGTACCCATTACCCCAGCGAAGAGATGATGCTGAAGTGGCTTTATCTCCTTGGCCTAGAGGGTCAGGCCTCGGTTGCCATGGAGATGAGGGTGTTGTGCAGACACTGGTGGTGCTGATAGTGTATCCTTGTTACCAGGCTCTGACGCTAAGTGTATCCCAGGAGTGTGTTTGGCTCTCCGCCCAGCATGTGATACATGTATGCTTGAGTACTCCTCATTCTTTCTTCTCAGATAAGAGGACACCCGGCTCTGATCTCTAAGGGGCTGTGATTTGAACTACCCTGGCTTCCTTGAGGCATAGTATGTGCTCAGGCAAACAGTAGTGTCTTGATTGGGAAGCTCAGGTGTTCAGTTTCACAGTGTCCAGGGGAGCTGGACAGTTTAGAAGCTGCTTTTGCTAAACGGTTTGCTAAGGCGTTGCCCTTCTTGCTGGCTGTCTCTCCTTAGCCAGTAGAGTAGCTTGTGCGATCTTAAGCAGTGTTTTTGCCAGTCCTCAGTGATAAGACATTTCTTACAGTATGACTCCTAGGATTGGGGCTTGACCCAGGACATGCTGCACTGGGTATCAGATTTCTAGTGTTTGGAAGTCCTGGATGGCCGACAAGGCTAGCTGTTCTGCTAACACACAGCTAAGACTTGGTGGCTTAGCGGTCCTAAATGTCCTGGTTAGGAGCAAGCTCTGTTCCTTCAAGATTGAATCGCTGACAGCATCTCATAGCATTTTCGTCTCCAGGTACCAGAATTCTTGCTTCTCAGAGTATTTGCTAGGGACTTGGTTAGGATTCACTTGAATCTCCAGTAAAAAGAAATCTTATGTCCTACTGTCAAGTCATAGCTTAAAAGTTAATACTTGAGTGATAAATTTGCCCTGACAGTTAGACACTGTCAGATGTTTCCTGTGCTGTTACGTACGCAGTACTCTGCCCCTTTGAGAATGTTGGTGTCTAATGGACAGGCCTCAGGCATCTGTGGTGGCAGTAGGGCGGGGCAAGTCCGAGAGGCAGCGAGAATGCTAGAGTGAGGCAGGAGGTGTCGGCTGGGTAAGAAGGCAATGGGCGGTGTGAGGCTGAGTCAGGAAGATGGGCAGCTGTGGGCCATGTGGGTTTATGTCACAATGAAGATAGGACCAAAAGGCTGCCCTGCTGCATACCTGAGGAGGGAGGGAAAGAAGGAGGGAGGGGTCTGGGCAAGGTTCATATTGTGTCCCTGGCTGGGGTAGAGACTTGGCATGGCAGTTTCCAATAAGATGTCCAGGTTCAGTTAGGAGTTCTAGGCTCTACCTCAGCAGTCAGAAGGAAGTGCGCACGTGTGAGGGGGGGTCTGGGCGCTGACAGCTTCTGGGTAGCAGCTCCTGCACACAGAGGACTCCCAGTTCTCGTTCCTGCCCCTCAGGAGGTAGTGAGCAAAGCCACAGCAGACAGGCTCCTTAGCATTTTACCTTGCTTGAGAAAGATTCCTTACAGTCCTGCTGACTGTCCCTAGGCGCTTACTTTGCATAGGCTCAGATACCCTGGTGCGTCTGGGGCTGAGATCTCTGAGCTGTTACTAGGATCTACTGCTTGCTTTTCTCAGTTCTGGCTAAAACTTGGACCTCTCTTCTCTTAACTGAGCCCCTGAAAACCCTCTGTTCCTTGATAGATTGTTTGCTAACCATTCAACTGATGAAAAACTTGAGTATTGCTTTCTTTCCTGCCTGCCTTGTTTCTTTCCTCCTCTTCCTCCTCTTCCTTCTCCTCTTCCTCCTCTTCTTCCTCCTCCTCTTTCTCTTCCTCCTTCTTCTTTTTTCTTTTCTTTTTTCTTTTTTTTTCTGTGTAGCTCTGCCTGTCCTGGAACTCACTCTGTAGAGTAGACTGGTCTTAAATTCAGAGATCCTCCTGCCTCTGCCTCCCAAGTGCGTCATTAAAGGCCTGCGCCACTGCACCCGGGAACTTACATTCTAAGTAAGTTTCTTGTCTTTTCATTTGACAAGTATACTGTTCACCTGTTGTTTTGTGTTGTCTTACTTTGTTTTGTTGTTTTGAGACTGGGTCTCACTATGTAACCCAGGATGATCATAGCTCCTAGCAATCCTCCTGCCTTAGCTTTCCAGGTGGTAGATTTTCAGTCATGAACCACCAAGCCTAACATAGACTTGTTCTGACAAGGGTTTTCTTTAGTTGGGTTTGGTTTTGAGTTACTAGGGAGCAGACCCGGGACCTTGGACTGGGAATGGTGACACATATCTTTAATCCCATCACTCTCTCCGAGCTGCCGGCAAATGAAGGCCATGTGGTGTGGCCCTTGTCTCATTCTGCCACCAAGCTGTGTCCCCAGACCCATTAAGTTTGTTCTATAGAGAGCCAGAGATAACAGAGACTTCAGCAGTCAGTTCTGCTGTGCTGTGCAGCAGCCTCAGAGGGCAGTACTCGGCACGGCTGTATTCACTGGAGTGACTGACAGTGCTGCTCCCCAGCTCTGAGCACACCAGAGTCCTGCCTGGAGCCGTGACCTGCAGCACTAGCAGCCGCTCAGACAGTCGGCACTTCAGGACATTGTGTTGAGTTGTCCACAGGGCTGCAAGATGAGATTATGGGTCTGAGCTGTGAAAGTCTTGGTCCTATTATTTAATCCATCTCTTGGCCATCCAGCTGACTGGAAGCTTGTATGTAGTATGTATGTAGTATGTATGTAGTAAAGAATGTATGTAGTAAAGAATGTGGGTTTGTAGATCATTGGTGCTTTTTTTCTGGAGAAAAAAAAAAAAACAATTAAACTTGGGTTTGAATGGTCAAGTCCTGGAAACATTCCTGTGTTGCCTGGATGGGAACTTGGCTTGCACTGTGGAACCTTGTTCTGCTGAGTGAACTTGCTGGTGGACTAATTATTTTCCTCTTTATTGCATTGTTGGGGGTGATGGCCACTAATTCTCAGGATTCCTTCTTATCAGTGTGTGTGCGTGTGTGTGTGTGTGTGTGTGTGTGTGTGTGTGTGTGTGTACGTGCGCGCGTGCATAGAACTCTGCACTCTTTCTGTTTTCACATCTGGATACAATAGAATGTTATGAGGACTCCAGCTGTTTTGTGTTTACTTTTTCTACGTGTTAAGCTCTGCAGCAGCTTTGGAACTGTAATTTATTTTTGTATCACGTGCACTATATTCAGTGACTTCCTGTATGTGGCTTTTATTAGAAGCACTGCACTGAACTGTGAGTTGTCTGTACACTGAACAAGAATTCTAGATATGATCCATTCCAATAAAACTTCCATGAGACATCCATGTTTTATGAGCTGTTTCTTGAGCATGAATGGCCCTGGCTGAATTATTGAGTCTGAGCCACCATTAGTAGTAACCAGATGGAGTCAATTGCCACCCAGATACAGTGCTGGGGATTTGTGTCAGTGTGAGTGTGGGAGATTGGGAGTGGAAATCTTTGCAGAGGTCAAAACCCTCATTGGCAGCTGGGAAGATAGCTCCGTGGATAAAACACTTGCTGCACAAGTGTGAAGACCTGAGTTCAGATCCCTGGAGCCCATGCAAAGCCAAACATGGTAACTCATCTATAATCCCAGCACTCCTGCAGTGACTGACACAGGAGGCAAAGGCAAAAGAATCACCTGAAGCTCACAGGCCCCTTTGCCTGGTGCATGCACCATGGCATATGCAGAGGTAAACAAGAGACCCTGCCACAAGGTGGATAGCCAGAGTCTACACGTGACCTCCATATTCATGTTCCTGCACATAACACACATGAACAAACACACATGAATATACACACAACACAAAGGTTTTTAGTTGTTGGTCAGTGAGCATGATGATACATGTAATCCCAGCACTAACAGAGTGTCAGCATAGACTATCCAGCAACACTCTCAGAATGAAAAATCTCTGTTCATTTGTAGCCTTTCCAGGAAGGCCACAGCATCATGCCTGGGGACACAGGATTGTAGATACGTATCTAGGACTTGAGTCTGCACTGCTTACTACCCACAGGCATAGAGTAAATCATCTCAGACTACCTACACGGTACTGTCCTCTGAAAGTTGGCATGCAATGTGACTCTTGCAGGGGTTGGTCAGGCCTCCCTTTTGTCCCCCAGTCCCTTCTGTGAACAGCATGACTGTCCAGGTCATTTGGCAGGCTTCTCCTGGGCCAAGACACAGCACCACACAAGGTAGCAAGGCTTCCAGGAAAGTCACACCATCTTCCGTCTCCTCCTTTTCCTGGAGAAAGGCCGGCTTTTCTAGGCCTTCACCTGTGATGAAAATTAAAGAAAATGCCTGACAATAAGTGACAAGAGCCATTCTGACTTAAGCAGGACAACCCATGGGAAAAGTGAATTGTTCTCAATAGCCACAGGAAGCTTCGTGGACAGAGATAAAGTGAGTGTTGGTGTGGACAGGTTTCCACCCAGATGTAATGAGTCAGAGGGCGGGGCCCTGCCCAGGCTGTGCTTCCCTGAAAGAAAAGGAAAAGTTGCTCAGCCATGAAACACCCGAGTACCAGATGGGCTCTGAGGCCTACACTGAGCGAGCCTGCAGGTGCTGAAGTAACAGATCTTGGGTTAGATACAGTCAAGGGCCCTGATGGGTCAGACTACAGTCACTCAGGATGGTCTGTTCAGTGAGCGTCCATCTCCCAATGCTGAGGTTGAATGAAGACTGGTTAGCAGAGTGTCTCTTACACCTACAACAGGGGCCATAAATGTCCTAGGCCAGATTAACAGCCGTCTAGCTCATGCTCCCAGGCTAGCAAGATGTTGGGGAGAAAGAAACAGGATGAGCTGCCTTGTTGGGGACCGGAGGCCCCTAGGCTGCCGGGGTCAGCCAAAGGACAGATGGCTTCCCAGAAAAGGCTCAACCATCACAGTTCCAGTAATGTCCCAGCCCGACCTCAGAACATTCCTCAGAACGTGAACGTTCGAAGATGAAGATAAGCAACAGCCGCAAGCCATAGATAACCGGACTAAGGACACTGGGTGGGGATAGGTGTTTTTTCCCTGTTTTAATTTTGCTTATATACTGCAAGCCTTGCCTCTAGTAAATGAGACCTTGACATCAGCTAGACTGACTCTGTCCGTTCTTCGCCACTTGGTCTCCTTTCTCTCTCCCACCCGTGTCTCTTTCAGGTGGTGGCTACTCAGGGACCCTGTAATAACTTTGCCCGCTGGACGGGACAAGTGGCGCCCAAACAGGGACCTGAAGTACAGCTGACCATCGGACAACGGAACAAGGATCCTAGGAAAAGGACGTGGTGACCCACAATGACTGTCTCGCTCAGACCGTTGAGAGGTCAGGATTTGACAGGTACCTAATCATTGTCGTCCCATAGACATGGGTCAGAAGTTGACAAGGGAGGAAAAATTTTTACAGGATATAAAGAGTTCCCTCAGGGAGAGAGGAGTAAGAGTTAAGAAAAAAGATCTATATAATTTCTTTTGCTTTTTGAGTGAGGCCTGTCTGTGGTTGATTGTGACCGGCCCTCAGATTCACTTAAAAACTTGGGACAAGGTCAGAACAGACTTGAGTAAGAAATACCAGCAGGGAGAAAATATCCCAGAAAGTGCCTATAGTCTTTGGGCCCTCATCAGAGACATTTTGGTGGACAAAGATGATAAGGGGGACGGACGACGCATCCTCACACTGGTTACTGAATTTTTAGAATCAACAAAGAGTGATATGGCCTCAGGGGGGTGTCCCTTGAAACCCCCGTCGCCCAGACCATCAGTTGTTTTACACATGCCTGAGGATGGGGGAGAGCAACGAGAAAAGATAGCCAAATCTAAAGGGGAAAGTAGACCTCCACACATATACCCGTCTCTTGGGGACTTTAAAAATGAAACTAAAAGCTGCTCACGTCCTCAGCGTACTGATGGCTCTCTGGATCCTATTTCTGAGGCTTCCCTAGATGAAGAGGCCACCCAATATGAATCAGACCGTTATGGAAAAGGCCCCCTAGACACCTACCCGGTTCAGCGACTGCACCCACCACCCTACCCTGTGTTCTCCCTCCACAGGTGCAGTCCGCTCCGATCCTCTTGGTGCCACCCGCATCATTCCTTAATAATTTGGCCCAGACAAAGACTGCTTTAAAAAATCAGATTACTGAACTACAACAGGTCCGACCTTACAACATGAATTAAAGGACCTGTCCTTACAAATAGAGACTGCCCAAAACCTCCTGGTGGGGAAAGCACAGAAAGGGACCCTTCGACCCCCTTTGAAACGGCTAACCTTTTTTGTTAGGACGAGGTCTCAGACATGAGGAGTCGGTTAGGCCCCCGACAGGACCCAATATGTGAATGAAGGGGAAGGGAATGAAGAGGAGGATGATTATGAGGAAGTTGCAGAGGATTCCGGAGAGGAGGGAGAGGAGACTAGAGATTATGAGACTCCTAGGCCAACCTTTAAGAAACTAAAACTTAAAAGTTTGAAGGATTTGTTTGCTACTGTTAAAAATTACAGCGTCCAGACTCCTTTCACACTAACAATCTTGGAGAACCTGGGAGGAGGAGGTAGTCTCATCCCCAGTGAGTGGTCTCCAATCCATTCTTTCTCAATCACAGTATCTAACTTGGAAGGCAGAGTTCTATGATAGGGCCGAGGGCATGGCCAAGGCTAACATGAAGAACCCCTTGAGTAAGACTGCCACATGGACCGCTGATAAGATCTGAGGCCGAGGCAAATTTACAAATGAAGAGAAGCAGAAAGGCTTGTTACCGGGCATTGTGGCACAAACTGCACAAGCTGCATTGGGCGGGCTATCCCCTCTATGGGGGCTACATCCACCCCCCTGACAAATCATTCAGGGGCCCCAGGAACCTTATTCTCAGTTCTTGGGCCATCTACAGGAGGCCACTGAAAGAGTCTTGGGACCCCATGAGGCAGAGGGACTTTTGGTTAAACACTTAGCCTATGAGAATGCCAATTGCGCATGTCGAACAGCCTTGCAGGGAAAGGTGAAAGACCTCGATCTATCGGGCATAGTAAACTTATGCAATGATGTTGATTCATTTGCCCATCAGGTATCTCAGTCCATTAGCCTACACCCTGGGTTACACTCCAGGTTGATCTTTGTGCCTTAGTGTTAGGTGCAGACCCAGCATGGGGCACCCCCCATCGGTTTTAGCTCCAGACCAAGCCGGTCAACCCACAGACTCGATATAGTGTCACCCCGGGCTGTCACCACAAATGGGCCAGAAGCTTTTGTCTGTGACTCCCATCTATGTCTGTCCTGGAGCACATCGGCCCCGAGACATCGCCTACAAGTGTGGGTACAGTTCCTCCTATTTTTGTGCCGCCTGGGGTTGTGGGACGACCGGTGATACTTATTGGAAACCATCGTCCTCTTGGGATTATATCACAGTAAAGAGGGTGTCCCCCCCCCTTGGGGTCTAGTTATTCTGGCCCCACACTCTATAATACACAATGTAACTCCTGGAGCAATCCCCTTCAAATCTCCTTTACGGATAAGGGAAAACTGGCCCCTTGGGCTCCCAGGAGCTTTGAGTGGGGTCTTTGTACCTATATGTCCCGCAGAGACTCCTGCCTCACCTTTAAAATCCAGCTCAAGAAGGAAGTACCCAGGCAGAATACACCGGTCGTGATCTTTCAATCGCTTGCTAAGAATTTGCCAATCAATGTTCCCATATCCCCTGTTTCTTCCCCCAATACCCCTACAGCCGTTCAGGCTATCTTACCACCCTCTCGTCCCTCCACTGTAGACATGATTATCCAATTAGTTAATGCTACAGCCATTTTGCTTGATAATTTTAATAGCTCTGTGCAAGAAGATTGTTAGACTTGTGTGTCTCCCCTTCCTCCCTTCTATGAGGGTATTGCTGTGTCATTCCCCCATTTTTACTAATGATACAACCCTTCTTGATTTTACTTTTGTTAATGAATCCCATATTTTTTTTATCTCACTACGTGGGGGCTGGATTATGCCTCCATTCTCCCCGGGTTGTATTGCCTTCCCCCTTGAAGGATGTTTGCAATCAATCTTTATTGGTTAACACTTCCTTTTTATATGTTGGTGCTCCCAATGACACCTATTTTTCCTGTTCGGGGGTTTTAACTTGATATGTTGTTGTGGCTTCCTTATTACATTCTGCTGATTATTGCATTCTTGTTAGGTTGGTTCCCCGTTTGTCCATTTGTCCTTCCATTGAGTTTGACTTTGCCCCTCGCAGAAGGAGAGAGCTCATGACGGCCCTGACTATCACTGTCCTCCTTGGTCTCACGGCTACTGGGGCCGGCACTGGTATCGCCTCTATGATTACTTCTCAGCAACAATATCATCCTCTCAGTGCGGCTATCGACTGCGATATTTCCCATCTCCAAGAGTGGCTACAAGATTTGAAGGATTCTGTTCAGTCTCTCTCTGAGGTTCTCCAGAACAGGAGAGGTTTAGATCTTTTGTTTTTGAGATAAGGGGGGCTTTGAGCAGCTCTTAATGAGGAATGTTGCTTTTATAAAGATAAGACTGGTCTGGTCCAAGACAGTATAGACATTGTTAAAAAAACATCTAGAGGAAAGGAAGAAGAGTAGAGAGCAAGCCGAATCTAGGTATAAGAATTGGTTTTCCATGCCGCCATGGCTGACAGTGCTGCTACCCAGCCTATTAGGCCTGTTAGTCGGTTTCCTTTTATTGCTGTCTTTTGGACCTTGGGCATTCAGACGACTGACTACTTTCATTAAGCAACAGGTAGACTCCGCCACAAAGAAGACAGCCGCCATTCATTATCAATGGCTGGAGATGGAGGAGCCAAGGGAAAGCCATTCTGGCCCTGACATCACGGATCCCCTTCACTTGCCCCCCCCCCCCCCCCCCCCCCCCCCCCGGCAGAACGCCCCTCAGTCCCATGGTATCTCGGACTGTGGCAGAACTAACTCTCTTCTCTCAGTGAGGGTGCCAGCAGTGACTGCAGGGAGGGGCCTCAGACCCAAGCCTCTCTTGAGGAGCATGTCTGATTGCATGGAGGTTTGCACCAAAATCCTCCCCCTGAAGAAAGGTGCTGGAGTGGGTCTGCTCTCACGATTCACCCACAACGATGGGAGTTGGGAGACAGTACAATACTCCTATAAAGTATACACTTTCAGGGATCAGGCCTCTGCCCCACACACACACACACTGAGATTTTACTTAAAACAAGAAAGGGAGAGATGTTGGGGACTGGAGACCCCTAGGCTGCCGGGGTCAGCCAAAGGACAGATAGCTTCCCAGAAAAGACTCAACCTTCACAGTTCCAGCAGTGTCCCAGCCCGACCTCAGAACATTGCTCAGAACAAGAATGTTCCAACGATGAAGATAAGCAACAGCCTCGAGCCATAGATAACCGGACTAAGGACACTGGGCGGGGATAGGTGTTCTTTCCCTGTTTTAATTTTGCTTATATACTGCAAGCCTTGCCTCTAGTAAATGAGACCTTGACATCAGCTAGACTGACTCTGTCCGTTCTTCGCCACTTGGTCTCCTTTCTCTCTCCCACCCGTGTCTCTTTCAGGTGGTGGCTACTCAGGGACCCTGTAATAACTTTGCCTGCTGGACGGGACACTGCCTTGGCTCCTCAGGGCTGAAAATTTAGCTTAGGTAGTTGAGTGTTTACCTAGCACAAAATCCAAAATTCCATCCCCAGTACCATTGATCCAGGCATGGAAATGAGTGCGCTTAACCCCAACACCAGAGGTAGGATCAGAAGCATCAGGAGCTCAAGTCATCCTTGACTACATAAGGACTTTAAGGTCAGCCTGGGGTACATGAGAGTCACACACACACACACACACACACACACACACACACACACACTCCAAACCCCCTGTGCGCAAAGAAACGGAAGATGACCTGTTCTGGACTCTCAGTGTATAGACAGGAAGCAGTTCCAAAGAGCGACAGGAACTTGTCTCAAGCTTATGGCTCAAATCTTGAGACTCCAGGGCATTGACTGAGTGCTGTCTGGTTCTTGTCTGCCTCCATTGGTTCTGCATGTTGCCTTGAAGCAGAGCTGCAGCCAGGAGTCATATGGCTCAGCTGCTGTTCCGTAGAGTCCCTTCCTGTGGGAATCTGGAATCCCCAGAGGAGTTGATTATTGTCAAAGCAAATGTCCCCACACAGATCTGGAGATGTATGTTTGTGTGCCTTCCTTTTAGATTCCTCTTTCCCTGGAGTACAGCCAGCACTCCCCACCATGGTATGTTCTTTCCAGATCCCCAAATACGCTGTTTCTTTAAGAGTTTTAGATAGCCAAGTCCTTTAATTCCAGTACTCAGGCGGCAGAAGCAGGCCAGTCGCTGAGTTTGAGGCCAACAAGTTCCAGGACTACATAAACCCTGACCCTGTCTCAAAAAACAGAGGGGGTGGGGGAGAGACAGACAGACAGACAGACAGACAGACAGACAGACAGACAGACAGACATGGAGGAAGAGATCGTCCATCTTCTGAGAGGTTCTACCAGCAGCTGACTAAAACAAATGCAGATACTTACAGCCAACCATTACAGAGGTCAGGGACCCCTATGGAAGAGTTAGGGGAAGATTGAAGGAGCTGAAGGGGATTGCAACCCCATAAGAAAAAACGACAGTATCAACCAACGTGGAGCCTTCAGAACCATCAACCTAAAGAGAATACATACATGGGCTGTCCCCACCCCACATCCCACCACACACACACACACACACACACACACACACACACACACACACACAC
>JANHMN010000009.1:23176496-23206844 GCA_030674055.1 Rhabdomys pumilio
CACACACACACACACACACACACACACACACACACACACACACACACACATCTGCAGATATGTAGCAGAGAACTGCCTTGTCTGGCCTCAGTGGGAGATGATACACCTAAGTTGAGACTTGATGCCCCCGGGGAAGGGAGATGTGGGGGAGCACCCACTCAGAGCCAAAGGGGAGGGAGGATGGGGTGAAGAACTCTGGGAAGGAGACAACATTTAGAATGTTTTGTTTTGTTTTGTTTTTTTGAGACAGGGTTTCTCTGTGTAGCTCTGGCTGTCCTGGAACTCACTCTGTAGACCAGGCTGGCCTCGAACTCAGAAACCCGCCTGCCTCTGCCTCCCAAGTGCTGAGATTAAAGGCGAGCACCACCACTGCCCGGCTTAATATTTCATGTCAATTACATTTCTTTACAAGAGGTGGAGGCATGTCTCATGACATCCATATGTCAACTCTCTCCATCCATCGTGTGTATCCCAGAGCTCAAACTCAGTGAGCATGGTGGCTAGTACCCTTACCTACAGAGCCATCCATCTCATGGCCCTGAATGCTTCACTCTAGACGTTAATAGTGATGGTGATATGTCCCTGGCCTGCCCTCACCCCTACTCAGTCCACTGACCTGGTGATTTTCACATTATTGGATAGATCCAGCCACCACGCACAAGGGCCTGATCTCACCTGCTGCCTGAGTCACCTCTCCTGTGCATTCCCAACTCTCGCCCCAGGGTTTCCTTACTCTAAGTACATGATCTCATACTTCCATGATAAAAGCAGAGTGTCTCAGTCAGGAACGTCCCCAGCAGTCCTTCCTACAGCCATACCTGCTAATTCTTCCTGTTGAGACAGAGGTGGAGTAACCTCCACTTCTGGGCCCATCCTGTATTTCCTCAGTACGGCTCAACATGACACTGAAGCCTTTCCACCTGCTTCTGATGTGCTGTCCCGGGCCAGCCTCTCCTGCCATGTCTTCTACCTCTCCTTCACAGACACAACTCTTGAGAGAGTTGCCTGGCTTCTTGGTAGCATCTTCTGTTCTCTGCCTCCCTTCTGAGGAGCAATGCTTGGGCTTGTCCCGTTTGAAAGTGACACCCATCCCTGTTGCTGGGCAGAACAAATCACAAAGGTGTGTCTGTATTCAGAAAGGTGGGGCAAGGGCAGAGCACCAGCTGACTCCACAATGTGCCTCTCGGGCTTCGCACTACGTGTCCCTGTTCTCCTGACTGTGTGGGCTACACATCACACCATCCCTGTTCTCCTGCCTGTCTGATGACATTTGGCTTGCTTTGTTAACTCCCTCCTCCAAGGCCAGGGCCTAATCCCTGTTCTTACTCTTGTGCTCCTGAGGTTGAGTAAGCAGCTCAAACGGCTGCAAAGCCTCTGCATCAGGTCTTCAGTCTGCATGGCCCGGGCCTTCTCTCTGGTGCCTGTTTGGGTTTTACACGAACAACTCCGGTGTCAAGAGGAACAGTTTTTCTGCTGTAGGCAGTCGTCCCCCGTTCCCCTCTGTGCTAGTATCAGTTGCATTATGTTGGGACTTCGAGTTTCCACCAATGAAATGAGACTCAGCCACCACCTACGTCCGGGATTAAAAAACAGCGTTCGTTTGGGTGAGTGTGTTTGGTAGCCTGGCTTGGGTGCTGGTTTACCCCTCTTTGTAGAAGAATCGCCTTAACAAGTTGCTTTCACTTTGTTCATGTGTCGCTTAGCGCAGCACCAAGATGATTCTTTTGCCGTGGTGTGTCTTAAGCAGATTCCACAGACACAGAACAGCTCTCAGTTCTGTGAACAAAAGTTCCAGGAGCTGCACCTTCCACTGACTCTTCTGCAGGACCAATTAGCTTCCGTGCTGTGGAAGGCTTGCAGTACCGTATCCAGAGCCCAATTACAGTTTCACTTGAGCTATGTTTTCCGTCACCTAAATAGCCATTCCTTGCCCACCTCTTTTTTTGAATCTAACAGCCTGTGACAGATTACACACCTTTAATCCCAGCACTGTGGAGGCAAAGCCAAGCCAAGAGGATCTCTGTCAGATCAAGGCCAGCCTCGACTACGTTGTGAGCTCCAGGCTGGCTAGGGTTACACTGAGACCTTGTAATGGAAAGGGGGGATGTTTTAATAAAACCATAGTTGTCATTAAGCAACATCTGAGACCTACAGCCGAGCTCCTTCACATTGGTAAAATATGTTCCCACCAGTATATCTGAAGTGTCTTGATTTATGTCTTTCTATATTCTATTACTGTAAAACCTTCACAGAACTGATTCCACATTGGAACATGGATTTTGACTTGACCTTAATCCGTATTTCTGGGCATGGTCACTCATATTTGGCTCTTCAGTAAACTGTCCGTTTGAGGTAAGAGTTGTAGCCTTGTGTCAACATTTCAAAGAAAATAAAAACGTGAGTCATGAGAGGCCGTGGCCTGCAAATACACATTCATGACACCCCAGATTCATGACACCCCAGATTCATGACACCCCAAATACCATGTCTGAACATGGTAACAGTTTCTTGAATTTTTATAGTAAAAGAACAAAGACAGTTAACAATCCAGGCATTTTAGAAATGTGTGTCTCTACCAGGCAGACAGGTTACAGCAATGCAGAGAAGTCTCTGCTGTCGGCCTTAGATGCTATCAGGTGACATTCTTAGCCTTTGGGTTGATGAAAGGGAGAAATCTGCTTGCACATACCAAAGGATTTACCTAATAGTCACAAGGATGTTGGATCAGACACAGGGATGAGCAACAAATAGCTATTGGATCCTAATGCTAGCACGAGAGAATGGCTCCTAACCTCTTACCGTCCAGCTCTGCAGCCAACCAGCCAGCCTTGTTAAACGTCTAACAGAGGCCAAGCTTGGCTGCCTCCCAGAGTCCAAGACAGCATTGATTTTTTGTAGGGTATGCACCAAAGAAGACTACTTGGACATGGGTTTAAGCCAGTAGAAAGCCTTTATTAGCCAGCCAGCAGCTACACTGGGTGTTTGGGATCATGGTCTAGCCTTGAGCCTTCCTCGGGGTGAGCTTTTAAGAATAAAAACCATGTTCTGGGTTGACATACTTTAGTTAACAAGAATAGTTAGCCAGAAGCAGAAGTACAGAAGCCATAGAGCAAGGTTAGCACATTTAGAGACTTTCCCGGAACCATGGGCTTTGATGGATTGTGCCTCTGCTTTAGTTTCGGCAGGTGGTGCTGTCTGTGCGCTGAGTGTACAGCCGGAGTGGCACTTTTGTCAGGGAGTCTTCAATGCTAAGGTCTGGGGGTCTGTTACAGATATGTCTTAATTCTTTTATCTCCTTCTCTGCCTCTCAGTCTTTGGTGCCTGCTGCATCCCTCCAAAGTCCTTTTAAAGTATCATGAAATGTACACATGTGTGGGGTTGAGGCGTAAGCATAAGGGCATTCTACAGCACACAGGAAGGTGGGAGGACACCATGCTGGAGTCAGTTCTTTCTATCTGCAATCAGTCTATGTGGGTCCCAAAAAGAGAATCCAGGTCATCTGGCATAGCGGCAGGCATAGCAGTAAACTGTTAAAAGTTGGCTCTATGCCGGGCAGTGGTGGCGCGCGCCTTTAATCCCAGCACTTGGGAGGCAGAGGCAGGTGGATTTCTGAGTTCGAGGCCAGCCTGGTCTACAGAGTGAGTTCCAGGACAGCCAGGGCTACAAAAAGAAACCCTGTCTCGAAAAAACAACAACAACAAAAAAAGTTGGCTCTATGCTCCGGGTGGGTGTGGGCCTTCTCTACACCTGCCCAAGAGTTCTGGATTCACGAATGAAAGACACACATGCTGGGTTATTTTTTAATAACCTTAACTAGCTCGATGGCTGGACCACTCCTGAACCTCCGTGGCTAACACACTCCCCTCCGACATTCCTGCACTAACACTTGCTAAATCTGTATGCTATCTTTGCTGCCCGTGGACTCTTCTGGGTGGCTCCTCTGGGACTGCATGCTCTTTGGTTGGTGGTTCAGTCCCTTAGAGTCCCCATGGGCCCAGGTTAGTTGACTCTGTAGGTCTTCTTGTGGTGTCCTTGACCCCACCACTTCAATCCCATCCCCACTCTTCCACAAGACTCTCTGAGCTCCACCTGATGTTTGGCTGTGGGTCTTTGCCTCTGTTTCCATCCACTGCTGGATGAAGCCTCTCAGAAGACTGTGATGCTAGGCTCCTGTCTGCAAGCATAGCAGAGTGTCAATGATAAGTGTCAGGGGTTGGCTCTCTTACACAGGATGGATCTCCAGTCTTTGGTTGGCTGTTCCTTCAATCTCTGCTCCATCTTTATCCCTGTTCATCTCCTAGGCAGGACAAACCTCAGGATGAAGGTTTTGTGGGTGAGTTGGTGTCCCCCTCCCTCCTCTGGAGGTCCTACCTGGCTACAGGAGGTAGCCACTTCAGTCTCTATATCCCCCACTGGTAGGAATCTCAGCTAGGGTCACCCCCATATCCTCCCAGCACCCTCCCCTATCCCAAGTCTCTGGCTAGACCCAGAGATGTGCAAATGCACAAACACACACACACACATGCACGCACACACACACACTCACACTCTGATTTCCCTTCTCCCAGCTCTCTCGCTCCCGTGCCCCTCCCCACACCTCATCCCCACCCCTGTTCCCTCCCTCCATCCACTTCTGAAGATTATTTTATTTCTGCTTCTGAGACTCCTCCCTTGGGCCCTCTTTGTTACTTTGTTTCTTTAGGTCTGTGGATTGTAGCATGGTTATTCTGTATTTTGTGGCTAATGTCCACTTATAAGTGAGGACATACCATGTGTGTCTTTCTGGCCTTGGGTTACCTCATTCAGGATATTTTCTAGGTCCGTCCATTTGCCTGCAAGTTCCATGATGCCATGGAGTTTCTTAATTAGCCTTTCTATATAATCTAGCATCTCAGGATCACTGACGTGGGAGGGGACTGAAGAACTCTCAGGTGAGGATCCTCCCTTTATTAAGGTGTGTTAATGGTTTATAACCTGGGTTTTAGTCTGCTTTTCTATCGCTGTGATAAACACTGACCAAAGGCACCTTAGTGAGAGAAGAATTTATTTCAGATTATAGTTTGTAATCCATCATTTAGGGAAGCTAAGGCCAGAACCTGGAGGCTGAAGCAGAGGTCATGGAGGAGTGCTGCTTGCTGGCTTGCTCCCATGGCTTCTTATCCACCCCAGGCTCACCTACTGGGGAATGAGCAGCACCACCTGCCGTGGGGTAGGCTCTCACACATCAATCCTTAGTCAAGCAAAGGCGGTGCAGACAATGGGCCAATGTGATGGAGGTATTTCTCAACTGAAGTTCCTCTTCCAAATGACTCTAGCTTGTGTCACGTTAACCACAACAGAATTTTGACTAGCCCTGTATTGTTATAGCCATCTTTTTTTTTTTTTTTTTTTTTTTTTTTTTTTTTTTTTTTTTTTTTTTTGGTTTTTTGAGACAGGGTTTCTCTGTGTAGTCCTGGCTGTCCTGGAACTCACTTGGTAGACCAGGCTGGCCTCGAACTCAGAAATCCACCTGCCTCTGCCTCCCAAGTGCTAGAATTAAAGGCGTGCGCCACCACCGCCCGGCAGTGACATCTTCTTATAAGCAGAAGGGAAATTGCTAACCATAGGCACACCAAGAATAGCTCAGGGTTTTCCCATTAACTCACCGATCCATGCAAATTGATACCTTGAACAAGCCCTCAAACCTAACCGCCACATTTTTTTAATACTGACGTGTTATTTTGTGCATATGAGTGTTTTGCCTGCATGTGAGTCTTCATACCACTTGTGTGCTTGGTGCCAAGATAGCCAGAAGAGGGTATCAGATTCCCTAGAACTGGAATTATAGACAGTTGTGAGCTGCCATGTGGGTGCTGAGAATCGAACTCAGATTCTCTAGAAGAGCCACCAGTGCTTTTTAATGACTGAGCCATCTCTCTGGCCCCCATCCTGGCCACACCTACAAACAGCTAGCAAGTTTCAGTGCTAGGAGAATAGGTTTTGTGTTTTATTTATTGTGTTTGAAGCAGACTTTCATGTAGCCCAGGTTTCCCTCAGCCTCACTAAACAGCAGATGTCCTCCAATGTCTGATCCTCCTGCCTCCTCCTCCTGAATGTTCAGATTACAGGTGTGTACCACCACACTTGGTTTATGCAGTTCTGGGGATGGAAGCCAAGGCGTTGGGCATGCCAGGCAAGTTCTCTGCCAGTTGAACTACACGCCCAGACTGATGTGGGATTTCTAACCCAGTTGGTGTTTTCATTAACAAAATTTACTTTATTCTGGGATGGTGGCGAGGAGGAGGCGGTGAAGCTGACTGCCAGAGATTAGCTCTTCTGGAGAGAGACACTGTCTACACTCAGCCAGAGTGAGTCACAGCACACTGAGGAAGGGAGGGGTGGTCCCAACAGAACTGCAGCGGAGGCCTTCAAGCTCCCCCACACAGAGCAGTAAAGCAGCACAGGTGCTGTGGGTGTGGCCCAGCTGGCAGAGCACCAGCCTGGCATGCACAGAGCCCTGGGTTCCATCCCCAGCACTGCAGAAGCCGAGTGTGCTGTGTACACTCTGGAGGTGGATGCAGAAGGATCTGAAGTACAAGATTATTCTCCGCTACATAGTCGGCTCAAGGGCAGCCTGGGCTACATGATACTCTGTCTCAAAAGACCAAGGGAGAGGAGGCTTGTAAAGGAAAGGAAACAGAAGGAAAGCCAGCAGAATCTTGCAGGCTAGGGCGGTCTGTTTGGCTTGTGGCTGTGGCAAAATGCCTGACAAGAAACAACTCACAGGAGAAAGAGGTTGTTCTGCTCACAGTTCCAGAATACAGACCATAGTGACAGGGACGAGGGGAGTGGCTGAGGGCAATCACCTCCATGCTCAAGGCGAGAGGAGACATGGAATGCAGGTACACATTCCTTGGGGAATGCAGGTACACATTCCTTGGGGACCCAGAAGCGTGCCAACTACAATGGGATGAGTCTGCCCACCTCCATTAACCTAACGTCAAGTGTGCCTCCTAGTGGATCCTGTGAAGGTGACATTAAGCGTCACAGGCTCTGAGTAGGGTCCTTTTGTGCTTTCCCCAAGTCCTGTTGCTCATGTAAGTCTCACCCTGGACTCTCCCGGGCAGGAGGGTGTGGTCAGTTAGCCCCTCCAGTCTCAGTAGCAGGGGGTGGGGGTGCTTCGAGGACCTAAGGACTTCCTGCCCAGGCTTGTTCACTGAGGCACACACCTTTTCTTTGTCAAAATTTTCAAGCCAACACTCTCCTGTGCCTTTGACCTGAGGCTCCATTGGGCATGTGGCCAACCCACCTGAGTTGCCCCTGAAACAGAGAGGTAGCAAGAATGCAGAGGGCCACCTAGGGTTGAGCCACTGGCCTACATTGAGACCTAGGCATGCCCCCATGCTGCTGACATGGGCCTACTGGCACTGTTGGGGTGGAAGGAGCAACGGGAAGAGGACTTGCTAAGACATAGATGGTCTCAACCAGTGTCTGCTGTGATAGCATGGAGGGAGCCCTGGGCGTGGCCAGAGCCTGAGGAGGCCTTGGCACCAGGTGCCGGGCCTCCCATTGAAGCAGTCTGTCCCTCTGGAAGGCAGGTAATGATCCAGGCTACCCAAGATGGCATTGGACATCTGTTCCATGCCTGGGTCAACTTCCAGTGTCACATTGGCCTCTGGGATGTGGAGGACATGACCCTGTCCCTGGGGTGGGGGAGCAGGGCCCCACCCAGCAACAGCCTTGGGTGTTGTCATGTCAGCACTGCACTCAGTGAGTGCCATGTCAGCACATGTGTGACGTTGTGCAAGACAGTGATCTGCTTGACCATGGCTGGTTTATCATGGCTTGAGCACCTCTGCCCTCCCACACTCCCACAGCAACGCCCAAGCACTGCCTTGCACGCTTTGAAGGCCAGTCCTTCTGCCGTGGGCCTCCTGACTGCTACTCACCTCATCATATATATTATGTTTTATGAAATATAATAATGTATATTATATGACATATGTGTGTGTGTACACACGCGCGTGCGCGCACACACACACACACACACACACACACACACACACACACACACGTGCCATCTATACTGAATATGAACATGAGAGTGTCGGAAGACAGCCTGTGGGAATCAGTTCTCTCCTTCCATCATGTGGGTCCCAGAGTTCTGACGCAGATTTTCAGGCTCACACTCACTGACAGCGCCTTACCCAGAGCCATTTTACCCTACCCCAATGTTTTATTTATTTATTTATTTATTTATTTATTTATTTATTTTACTTTTTCAATTATTTTAAAACAGAATCTCTCTATGTCAGGCACAACTGATCTGAAACTCACTATGTGGACCAAGGTAGCCTCAAACTCAGAGATCTTCCTGCCTCTGCCTCCAGAGTGCTGAGATTAAAGGTGTGTGCCACCATGCCTGGTTTCTCTTTTTTATTTGTGTGTGTGTGTCTGTGTGTGTGTGTGTGTGTGTGTGTGTGTGTGTGTGTGTCTGTATATGTGTATACATGTATGCAGAGGTCAAAGACCACCTCATCTGCCAACCCCCAGGTTTCATCTACTTTCCTGTTTGGAAGAGTCTCTCAGTGGCCTGGAACGTCATTACTAGTTAAGACTAGCTGCCGCAGAGCATCCAGCTTGCCAGTCTCTGCCTCTTATCTGGCCCTCGGGAATACAAAACATGTACCACCTCTTCTGGTTTTGGGTTCTGGGACCCAAACTCCAGATGTAGTTGGATTATGTGAATCTTGGGTCACTCTTTGAAGAGCATAGGGCAATTGCCTTTGATCCACACGTACCTGAAAATACATGTTCTGACATGACTGTAGGGCAAAAGGTCTGAGTCTACATCTGGGTTTGAAAATTTACCAACATCCCACCAATTCCGGAACTGGAAATCCCACCAATCTCTGTGTAAAAGGGCCCAAGAACCAACACCCTGACCCTGACTTGACCCCAAGCCCAGGACAAGGCCAAGGAGGAAAAATATCTAACCAATCCCTGAGCTTGCCCCCAGATCAGGCCACTATAATCCCACCAATCTCATGCTGCTCTGGAAAGTTCCACCCTCTAAGAAACCCTATATAAGCCTGTCTCCTGCTCAGTTCCCTGCTGCATCTCAACCCAGCAGAGGCAGCCACCTTCCTGTGTTCTTCCCAAGAACCCTCTTGTGTGAGGCTTGCTGTGGAGTGCGACTTGTGCTCTCCCCTCAGAGCTGCACCACCACCACTGGAGAAACCTTTCCCCTCCTAGCTGTACACTTGCATGGGGAAATCTCCCCTCAGAGCTGCACCACCACCACCGGGGAAGCTTTTCCTTTCAGAGCTGTTAACACTTCACAGTGACAGAGCTGGAAGGAGTGGCCCAGATGCCTGAGTGGAGTCAGGAGCAGCAGTGGCAAAGCTTTGGAGTGTCTCTTTCCCTCTTTGCTGAGAGATTCCTTGGGAAGCCACATGGAGGAAGGTAGGTGCATGCCAGACATCTCAGGAAGGGGTGTGGGGTCAGTGTCTACTTATATAGCCTCCAGGTACAGTTCCTCTTTGAAAACCCTTCATCGGGCGAGTTTTGGCATAGCTCTGTCCGGACCACTAGTCTCTAGTGACAGAGGTAAGGCAGCCATGTGACCTCACTTCTCCAACTGCAGCGAGAACCTACACCCAAGGCTAACACAAGTCTATCCTCCCCTTCCCCCTCCACCCCCACCCCTTCCTACCCTGTCTTTTCCCTCCTCCTCCTTCCCTTCCTCAGGTAGTTGTATGACAAAACTTTTCCTGGGGAGACACAACACACAGGTCTATTCGATCGTTAGGGAACCCAGACCAGACCAAAGCATCAATACCACCAAAGCCCAACTCGGTGAACCAATGAGTTTTATTAGAGTTACTTATAGGAGTAAAGATGACTCAGAGAGAGCAGTATCACCGAGGCCCACCACAGCATGGGTGACAGCTCACAAAGCTGGGAACCTGGAGCACACTGCACAGCCTGCTCAACAGGTTGGAGATCGTCCTTTCTAGATGCCTCAGCTGGTCTGAACCTCTTCCAGGCAGCATGGTTGGTTTCTGCTGCTTCTAGGCAGCTTCTTTGCAGTGCAACTTTTCTGAGTCTTTTTGGGAGCTCTATGCCCAGTGCTTACTCTGGCAGGGAGGGGCCTAGTGAGTCCGGTCAGTTTCAGGGACTTCCTGAAGCTATTTTGAGTAATTTACCTTCCTGCTTATGGAGCTTCCCTGCTGGACAGAATGTGTCAATCTCAGAGAAGACTTTCACAGGTAGCTGAGGAATTTCTGTGGCAGCAGGAGTGTTACTATTAGTCCCTTTTGGTGGTAGAGTTATGTTGCCAGTGGCAGTGGTTGCAGTGGCAGCCTCCTCACCTCCTGGTTCCCTGAGGTACTTAGCCCTTGACTTGGTTTCCAGGTGTAGCTTCCAGGGTCCCAGTATGTACTTCCTGCTGCCTACTAACTTGTGAACTACCCGTCTCCCAGCAGCTTCCTGTTCTAACCCTGAGCCCTGGAGGTGGCCAGGTGGTGGCTGCTGACCAGGCCACTGTCCTCTCTGGGTTTGCACATTTCCCAGTACCCTCTACCAGGCTGGCCTCCCTGTACCATCCTGACTCTTCCAAAGTAACCCTCCAGCAAGGCCCCTCAACTAATGTGAGTGTATGCGTATGCCGTGGAAGTTGGAGGATTCCCTCCTTGTCATCCTTTAAGACAGGGTTTCATATTGCTTTGGAGCTTGCCACTTGGGCCATGCTGTTGGCAAGCAAGCCCCAAGGACCCTCCCCACACCTAGAGTTATAAGGTCACCACGCGCTCAGCATATTTACACGGTCTCTGGAACTTGACCTCAGATCCTCAGTAAAGGCTAGTGCAGGACTTTACACCACCCCAGTAGTTTTAAAAATATTTTTATTCTGATTTTTGTTTCGGAGACAAGATCTCATCCAAGGCCGGCCTTAAACTGATCTTGTTTCTGCCTGAGGAGAGTTGAGATTGGCTCTCATAGTGCTGTCCTGAATAACTGCTGAGGAAGGTTTCTCTCCAGTTCACAAAAGGATCTGAACAGGATCTTCCATCTCTCGTTGGTTCCTCCCAACCGTGACAGCTTTTGAAAACTACAGAACTTTTGTAAAAGAAGGAAGTCATTTGTGATCTACGTTTGGTTTCTTTAGAAGCACCTATAACACCTGTGTAGACTGCCTCATGGTCCCTTGGACACATGCTGCCTCCTCTCACAGGCTTGACCATGCGCTTGGGCCACTGGAATTGAGTGGACTGGACATCTGTCATCTGTGAGCAGCAACTGTGCTTGCAGACTTTGGCTTGGCCTCCTTACTTCTGCCATAAAGGGCAAAGTCCAAGACTGCCACTCCTTCGACCTGACATCCCAAACAGGACGAATCGAGATCTGGCATAGATCCCGGTCCTGAGCGCATTCCTCAGCTAACTTGCACCTTCAGCGAGGAGTCTGTAGTTCTGTTTGTACTACTGTTTGTGTGAGTGCACACATGCATGCACACTACAGCATTCTTGTGAAAGGTGAAGAACTTCAGGCGTATACTAATTCTTTCCACCATGAGATCCAGGGATCCAACACAGCTCATCGGCCTTGTGCAGCACTTTTCCCTGATGAACCATTTTGCTGGGCCTTAAAAAAATGTATTTTGAGCCTAGGCTTTTTGTTTTGTTTTGTTTTAGACAGTCTCCATTGGCACTTCAACATCTTGGCTATCTGGCTCACAAGCCCAGGGGATCCTCTCCTTTGCCTTCCCTGCACTGGGAATGTAAGCTCATGCCACTACAGCTGGCTTTTGTGGGGTTCTGAGGTCCTCATGCTCACACAGCCACGCACTTACTGAGCCAGTCACCCAGCCCAGCCACTAAGACCTTGGAAGCTGTGGAGAAGACACATCCTTTTGCAGAAGCTATGACAACCCGACCTGCACGGAAGTGAGGAGTCCCTGTGCTGCGTGGCCATCACACCGCGGCACAGCCGTCTCCTCAGCTTCACAAACTGAACAGCTGACCACAGTCCTCCACCAATACTCACCTAAATCTTAATGTAACCGAGACCTGACTGGGGTCAGGGATTTAGGGATGTCCGCAGCATGCGTCTGACCGTGGCTAACACTACTCCCATTGCTGGGAAGACACGACTGCGCACCACAGACCCTCCTAACCAACCAACCTTTCAGTAACTTCACAAACTGCTCTTCCATCCCTAAATATTTTTAAAAATTATTTTGCACATATGGGTATTTTTTTTAAAATATAGAATGCTTCACCAATTTGCATATCATCCTTGCGCAGGGGCCATACTAATCTTTTGTGTATCGTCCCAATTTTGGTATATGTGCTGCCAAAGTGAGCATGCATATGGGTATTTTGCCTGCAAATATGTGTGCGTACCACATATGTGCCTGCAGAGTACGGAAGAGGGAGATGGATCTTCTAGAACTTGTTTGTGCATACGCGTAAACCAGGGATGAACATCAGGCAGCGTCCTTTCTTGTTCCCCGTCTTTTAAAGAAAACTAACTTCATGTGTATGGGTGCTTTTCTTACACGTTTGTCTGTGCATCACTCGTGTGCCTGCTGCCTGCAACGGACCAGAAGAGGGCGTCGGGTGCCCTCACAGTCACAGCTGTGAGCCACCGTGTGGGTGCTGGGAATCAAATTGTGGGCCCTCTGGGAGAACAGCCAGTGTTCCTAACCACTGAACCATCTTCCAGGCTACTTGACGTTAGAATTTGTTTTGTGTTGATTTAGAATGGCTAGCTAAAAGCCTCGGGGATCCAGCTGCCCTGCCGCTCTCCATGCTGGGGCTGGATGCTGAGGGTGTGAACACAGGTCATGCCTGCATACCATTTCCTGTCTCTCCAGCACCGGGTTTTCTTTTCCTTCAATGGGACAGGACGGTGTCACACCCAGAGCAAAGGGGCAGGTATTCCCGTGGAACCCGGTGTAGGTAACCCTTAGAAAGCTAATAACCACCCCCACCCCAGTCTTCTCCTCGGTGATGAGCACTCTGTGTTACTTTAACTTCTTACTTCTTCCCAGTCAGAACCTTATTCTGAGGAAGTCTGGCTTTGTCCTCTGGTTTTGATTTCCTGGGGTGACTCCAGCTCCTGAAGAAACACCAGACTCATCTAATACCTAAAAGCTTGTTCCTTGTTACTAATGGACCAAGAATGTCGGCCCTTACAAGACCTCACCCTATTGGTCATGCTCGGTGTTCCAATAGTAATGTTTTACATTATGACAGACCTTAGAAATAGCCAAACTGTGGGTTGCGTATTTTGGTTGTTCCACAAGAGATGAGACCACCGGTGAGGATGAAGCTAAGGAGTTAATCGGCAGTGGCCTGGCACCATACTGGAACATGTCATTTATTCTCTGAGTGGTGGTGTCCCTTTTCTCTGAGGGCACGGTCACAAACTTTAAAAGTCTGTAGAAGTCTTGTTATCTACCACACCAGGCCTTCATTCCTAGAACTGATCCCGGGTTAGGGACATATTAGCATCTCATTCAGTCTCTAAGAATACTTGAAATAAACACGTCTCTTCACACAGAAACTTAAATAAAAAAATACTTTAACGTAATACATTACTGCCAAGAACTACAATTCAACACAGATAACACTGCTAAAACATTCATATAAATACTACTATATGCAGATTCAATCCATTAGAAAATTCATCTATTAGAATACTAAAGACCTGTGTCTGCGAAGCCCAAAGAAAACAACTATTAGAACAGTAGGGGCACTAGAAACACCAACTATGAGGTTTCGGGAACAGTGGGAGGGGAGGAGAATTTGGTAGATTTGCCATTACATCACAATGGGCACAATCTAAAATACAATTTTAGACTAGCAGTGTATAAAAATACTTTTTAAACAATACTTTTGGTAGGCATAAGTAGCACTTTAAAACAAACAGCTATGTAGTTTTCAGGTCTTTTGAAGGCCTAGAAACAACTCTGATTTACCACCTTTGGCTAGCTCCTAAGACAGGGACCTGGGAAGCGAGCTCTCTTGCACGTTATGTACACACACCCCACAGTCCTACACCCTCCTTCTTCTGCCTTCAGTACACGATGACCACTGCAAGAGGCTTCCGGAAGTCTCACAGTGGGTGTAAAATGAGGAGGGCCTGTTTCCAATTCCAGGGCTGGATGAACACAGGAAAAAAGCAAAGTGGAATTCGGTTGGGTATACGGTTCCTCTTTCACTTAAAGGCCCAGCCTGTGAGTTTAGTCTGGCATATCTATGTTTAACTTGGGAGGTGGAGGAATGTATTTCCCGGGGCTCTGTGTTATAACTACCCGAGCCTTCTTTCCAAACATAGGAGCAATTTTTGGAGCTTCTGACATCGATACGTCTTCAGCATCTTCACTGTCTTCGTGATGGAGATCATAAGAGATATTCCCATATTCCCTTAAGAACGGGAACACTTCAAGTAGAAACTGACAGAAATCCCTACGAATACCGAACCACCAATGATTGCCCCCTTTCCGCCTGAGCGTTGTAGCCATCAGAGTCAGTAAGGAGAGCCAGAGTGGGATGAAGATGGAAACGTAAGAGAACGTGTTGTGGTCATCCAGTCTGTGAACTAGCAGGACCTCGAAGGTGAGCAGGGGCACGACAATCGTGATCCAGCTGATGGCCATGGTCACGTGTGTTCTTCGCTGCTCAGCAACCACATCCAGGGACCGCAGGAACAGGAGGGACCACACGATGTAATAGAGAACCACTAGGCAGAGGAACGACATGAGGATCCACAGGGGCACGAACACCACCAGCCACGGCCAGTGGATAATCCTGTCCAGCCTCAGGGCGATGAAGATGAACTGTAGGATGTTGACAGAGCACAGGATCTCCAGCTCCAAGGACCTGTCATGTCGGAAGCCCCAGACGCAGGCGGCCACGGACACAGGGGAAACGAAGAAGAGTGGCATGAAGACCAGCAGCCAAAAGTGGGTGCCCCTCTCCACCCTGTCGCAGACTAGTATCTCAAACATGAGCAGCAGCAGGTGGATGCCCACGGCGATCAGCATGGCTTTGAACTCCACGCAGGCTTCCCCCTCCGTACGGTAGCGAGGGTTGCGGGCCCACACGCCCGCACCCACCGAGGCACCCACGATGGCCAGGAGCTTCCACAGCCAGATGGGGGCGAAGACCGCCCAGTAGCTCCACTGGATGATGCCGTCCAGGCGCAGGGGCAGCAGCACGGAGAAGAGGAGCAAGCAGGCATAAATGAGGAACTTACTGGGGTTGAAGTCCTGGAACAGGCCCCTGGGGTTCATGGCGAAGGCCGCACTGTCTCTAGATGGGCATCCGCCCGCTGTACGGAGGAGGCTCCAGACGGCAGCTCCGAGGGGCCGGAACACGTGCGCGCAATCACGTGGCCCGGCCGGAAGCGAGCTGAGGGCACAGCGTGCGCTGGCCGGGAACGGTACGGCGCCTACGCCGGGGACACGGCCCCGGCCGAGTAGCTCAGGCTTGGGTGGGTGCCCACGCCGCCTGCCTTCATTCCGCACCCACGAGGCTGGCGCCGCGTTGCGTGCGGTGTCAGGTGCGACCTGGAGAGCTGCGGACTCCGCGACCCGCGGGCTGCTGGCTGTGAGCAGACCGAGACCTCCGGAGGAGGCTTCCTGGAGGAGGCCGGAACATGGAGGAGGGAATGAGCTCACATCCTCCCGGCAGGCTCGGGGGCGGGGCCGGGGGGCGGGGTCGGAGAGCGGAGGGAGCCGAGCTAGGCGGAAGGCCGGCGAGCCTGTCTCCGCAGGGGCGGGGAGCGGGCGCTGGGTTTGGGGTCGCCCCGAGCGGGGAGAACAAGAGCAGCGCGTTGTCTGGTCCTGGAGCCTGGGTGTGCACGGGCAAAGGCGGGTGGCTGGCGGGCGAGGGAGTCTGAGAGCGCGCCGGTAACTGTGACTGCCCAGCACCGATGGATGGGCGCGCGAGGAGCAGTGGCTTTGACCCTGGGTTCGGCGCGAAGGTCGGGGTGCAGGCAGTCAACGGATTAGGACTGTGCCCAGGACAAAACTCCGTCGAGCAACTAGCGATTCTCAGGCTGCCCCTAAAAGGTGGTGCGGAGCGCCGAGGCGCTTACCAATGCTCTTCTGCCTGTGTCACCCGAGAAGTGGAGGGGTACCTGGGAGGGTGCCCCACCAGGCCAGAAGCAGCTCCCTGAGGGAGCAGGTGAAGAAACTAGGCCGGGAGAAGGCCTGGTTAGCGGCAGAATTAGGATTTGGATTCAGGGCTCCCAACTTTGAGGCTCATTTTCATTTATCTGGCCCCGTGAGTTTGATTCTTTTAGAATTATGTTAGGAAAAGGTGCAAGGGTCTAGAAATTTTGGTTGTACGCCAGGCTTTGCCACCCACCGACTGAGAAAGGAAGCAAATCCATCCCATCCCACCTCTCTCTGATAAGCTTCAGTGGGTCTCTAGTTTAGAGTAGTAATTTTTTCTGACTTGCCAGGTAGAACTAGAGGCTTCTTTTCTCCTTTCTCCTCTGACCCTCGCTCAGCAGAGTCCTGGTTGTTAGTCTTTGCTTTTCAGCCCCGGGCCTGACCTTCAGGTCCCAAGAAGTGGGATAGTGCACTGATGTGAAAGTCTTTGGTCCTTAGAGGAAAACGAGCCGGTGGGAACATGTAGCTGCCAATCTCTGCAGTTAGGATAGGCCTACCAGGGGAGGGGCAGAGTTCCTTCACGGACCGGACCGCTATTGCCTCTGCTCTCAGCCCTCCTAGAGAAGAGTGGAGACCACCGCTCAGCCCCAGGCTTTCCTCGTGCATGATGGGCACCAAGGAATTGCGTAAGGTTTGCTGGTGACCAGTGCCAGAGGGCAGAGATCTCCCCAACCAACAGGTCAACTAGCGCCCACGCCCCGTTTCTACAGACCCCATTGGGGTGATGGCCTGTACTGGGCGGGCCGTAGTCTTGTTTAGTTTCTTGCCTTTGGTTTTTTTTTTTTTTTTTTTTTTTTTTTTTGGTTTTTCCAGACAGGGTTTCTCAGTGTAGTCCTGGCTGTCCTGGAACTCACTCTGTAGACCAGACTGGCCTCGAACTCAGAAATCCTCCTGCCTCTGCCTCCCAAGTGCTGGGATTAAAGGGGTGCACCACCACCGTCCGGCCTGTTTCTTGGCTTTTTTTGGTCTCCTACCTTTCAAAAAGAATGCTGCCATGGAAAAAGAGTCCTTTTATGTGTGTGGTGTGCATGTGTTTGCACGTTCAAATGTGTGTGGGAGTGTGAGTGTGTGTGTAGGTGCACATAGAAGTTTGAAATTTACATCAGGTATCAACCAGTTTGCCCAGAGGATCCCCGAGCAATCACGCCTGCCCCGCTTTCTATAAGTTCTATACTGTAGCTGAGGACCAAACTCTGGTCCTCAAACTGCAGGGCAAATAGGCAAGTACTTTATCCACTGAGCCATTCCAGCACAGCTACCCCGAGGCTAGCATACAAACTAAAGATTAAAATTGCTCTGGTCCTGGAGTGTGTGGGGTGTAGGGCCCCCGGCTACCAACATGGGCTTCCCTTTTCTGAGGGTCCATGGCTTTGTCCAGAGGACAGGAAGTAGTGTATTGTAAAGGTTGGGGGCCCCTGAGATACGGCCTGACCTAGTGTCCTCCTCCCCCCACCACCCATTTTGGGCAGCTGCAGTTGGAGCCCTTGGTCTAACTGAGTTTCTCCTGAACTCACCTAGTCACCTGCTGACCTGCTGTGTTAGGGGAGAGGATCTGTGTTTGCAGGGGACAGAGTATCATGTGTCCTGCCAATCTCCACCTTATTCTCTTGGAGCAGTCTCTCCCTGAGCCTGGGCATAGGTTGGCCAGCAAGCCCCAGCATCGGTATCTACCCTACCCCTGTCCTCCAGCACAGGAGTTACAGGAAGCCATGTCCAGCTTCTTAAACGGCTGCTTGGGATTTGCCCTCAGGTCCTCAGACTTCACAGGACAAGCACTTTAAGGAGGGAGCCCTCTTCCCAGCCCCCACCCCAGGTGACACGTGGCCATGTGTCCAGCCTTTGGCTCAAGTCTGGATCTTCCCAAGGCCTCTGGCCCTTGCTGAATGTGCTCTCAGTTAATACTGCAAACCTAGGGAGTTCCTTTTCACATCCATAAAGTTTAGTCATAGCTGCTGTGTCACAGAGAAGCGATGGTCCACCTGGTTCGTTCTGTCAGCCCCTGTCCCTGAACGGAGGACAGTCCCATCTCTGCCTACACCAGCAGGGCCAGCTCCCCCGCCTCTTCCCCGTACTGTGGAGGTGGAGGAGGCCCCATGCTGTGGCAAGCTACCAAGGCTGTCCTGCCCTATCTGTGACAGAAAGATAACCTACTCAAAGTGAGGACAAAGGGAGCCGTGTGAGAACCTGTTGCCGGGTTCCCAGCAGTAGTGGCCACTGTCACAGGCTGTCTCTACATCAATTAGATGTCCCCTCCCACAAGGACAGGAGATGCTGTCCTAGGGCTTTCAGCAATCCTGCTGCTGTGACCTTGTCATCTACCGGCCTTATGCCCACGCAGGCCTGTGAGGAAACGCTGAGAAGCACTAGTGAGGCCAGGTGGCTGTGGCCGCCCCCGGACTGCAAAACAGCCCCCCCACACACACACACCCGGACTGAGCAGCAGGGTGGCCACACACAAGTGGTAAGGCTGCATCTCTGGGGGCCACTCAGAACAGGTGCTTGTTGGACACAGCATTTCAGAGCATGCTGTCGCCTGCAGCTGACTTGAAAGGCTCTGCTCAAGCCTAGATGGTGGGTTTCCTCAGCTCTTTCCTGTTGTTCCCCTAGCACCTGATTTGTCCCGAGGCACAGACTCAAGAGATTACAGCCCCAAGAGAGCCAAGTTTCATCAGGCAGGACCTTTGAAACTTAGTCTCAGGCCCCAGCAGCTTTCCCTGTATGCGTTCATTCCTTAGCTTGTGTATTAACGAGACAATTACAGTCCAAGCATCTGCCCTGTGACCCAGCCCTGTTCTAGACACAGGATGCAGCATGGAGCTCCTCCCATGGCTTCTCCTGTGCTGTCCCCTTCACAGTTCTAGTGTATGTCACCTCCTCCAAGAAGCCCTCCCTGACCATGCTCCCGACACACAGCCCTCTGTATTGTTTTCCCCATTTCCTTTGTGTTGGCCAGTGCACATGTGCCACAGCATGTGTGTGGAGATCAGAGGACAACCTCAGGGTCTGTCCTCACCCTCCACCTTGGTTTAGGGAAGGTTACTTGTTGGCTACACTAGGCTAGGTCGCCCTGGAGCGTCTGGGGTCTCCTGCCTCTACCTTCCCTCACTGTAGGATCATGGATTCCAGCGTGCTACTGTCCAGCTTTGCATGGGTTCTGAGGATCCATGCTCAGGCTTATGTAGTACAGCCTCTACCCACAGAGCCATTTCTTGGTTCTCTTTTATGTGTTCACTAATGAATCATAACTCCAGAAGAATCCAGGAAGTTCAGAGTGCTTGAGGAAGGATGAGGTTTGTGGCTTTGCTACCTACAGAAAACCACCATGGGCGTTGGCTGTGCTGTCCTGTCCGTGTCGCCCCCTTTGAAGGGGAGACAACCTTCACATTGTTTCTTCCGTTCTCATTTATTTCTGTTCCACCTCTCTGTGTTTCCCTGCAGACAGTGGAGGGAGTATGTTTGCTCCGACTGTTCTGAGTATCCTACCAGAGACAGGATCCTCTGCATCCCAGGTTGGCCTAGAGCTAAGTATGTAGCCCAGGGTGACCTTGAACTTCTGATCCTCCCACCTCTGGGCTAAGAGGCACTCCACTCAGTTTATTCAAAGCATGGGGTAGAATCAGGGCTTGTGTGTGCTCAGGCAAGCAGTCTTCCAACCAAGGGACAGCCAACCCCACTTGAGCCGACTTGAAGTTAAACTCACTGGCAGAGTTTGCTTGAGGCTTTTCCAATGCAGACAAACCGTGAATGCTGGCCCAGGGCGAGCTGTAGTCCAGGCTCTACATTTCTTGGCTACTGCTTCTCTCATAGACCATTATTAAATGATCTAGCCTGGGCAGACACACATACACAAAATCAGTCTTCCATACATTGGGACGTGTGTGTGTGTGTGTGTGTGTGTGTGTGTGTGTGTGTATGTATGTATGTATGTATGTACAGGTGCATATGGACACCTGAAATTCACATCGTGTGTCAACCAGTTTGCCCAGATCCCTGTCTGCTTCCTAAGGACTGGATGGTAGGGAGCTGTCACGCCTGTCCAGCTTTCTCTGGGTCTGGACTATATTCCTTATTTCACAATATGTGACACATGAGTGGAATTTCCCCAGAGAAGGAAGAGCCACACCTGCTAAGGAATCCACAAGGCCAATGACTGAACTTGCTGATGACGGAGTCAGAGTGTTGCAGACAACAGAGCTGGACTATTTCTCTGTCTCTTAGAGACTCATTCATTGCACAGTCCTGTGTGTAACCTGACTGTCAAAATCCTTTACAACCCAGAAGCCAAGAATGTCACTGAGAGCCTCT
This sequence comes from Rhabdomys pumilio, assembly GCA_030674055.1. Lineage (NCBI taxonomy): Eukaryota > Metazoa > Chordata > Mammalia > Rodentia > Muridae > Rhabdomys > Rhabdomys pumilio. The sequence continues at coordinate 23,196,970 of JANHMN010000009.1, forward strand.
GAAGCCCTTGCTGTAACCTCTGTATTTGAGAAATGGTTTGATTTCTTCATTCTGTAACTAATACAGTCTCACGTGACCACTTCCACAGCAGAGCAACCGGAGTCTGTGTTGCAGGGCCTTGGCACTCTTGGGCTCAGGAGCCAACCGACTCTTTTCCCCCTCAAGGCGAAGGCTGTGTTTTGCACTAACACGTGATGGGTCTTACATTCACCTGTGGCCTATAGGTGATGAAATCCCATAGGTGGGAACAGCTTTTAGGAGCCACAGCAGGATGACAGTGACCACTTCATGCCAGGGTGTCCCATCCCCGCCCGCGCCTTGCTCCTCAGTTTTTATTGTTGTGTGGGTGAATCAGACATATGTGTCGTGGAGAAGGTGTGTGGAGGCTAGAGGACAACTTGCAGGGTTCAGTTTTCTCCCTCAACTGTGGAATCCAGGCCTCACCCACTGAGCCATCTCACTGGCTCTAAAATGTCTTACTAATCTCCAGCTATGCTTCCCTTGGAATTATCTTTCTCAGTGAAGACATGAGTGCTCGTTTAATCTGAGTGGAGGTGCCCCAAGGGTAAAAGTGCTGATGCAGGGATGATCCAGAACGCTGCCTCTGTCTCAGTCAGAGCAGGATCGCTGAGTTCCCAGCCTTAGGCTATGGGTTGTGACGCCAAGTGTCCATGGCACTGAATGTGGGAGCTGCAAAAAGAATTTGGTAGAAACAAAAAGGTTTTGAACTTTGAAGTCAAACAGGTAACGAATGCCAGGTGTTTCTGGTGGTATCGCCCCTCGCCTCCTCCACACCCCCACGTTGCAGCCTGTGACTCCACTACAGCCTCGGTGTAGGTTTCCCTCGGTGCATGCACCAGGCCACACAGCACCACTAATGTTGCCTGAAACCCTGGACTCAGATCTGAGATTGTTGTACGTTTTGAACTGCAAGGTTTTACCACTCTACATACCAAGTTTTCTGCTCTTAGAGAGACATGACGGCTTAACTGTGGAAAGCAGATTGATTTCACGCTGTCAGTCCTCAGTATCAAAGAACACGTCAGCACATTGTGTTCACATGTTTGACTTTTAAGACTGCTGTTCGAGTTGTTGACTTAAGTTTCAGAAAACGTTACTTGGTGACTTTAGGCTTAGGGAGAGGAGAGGATTTCTCAGCTTCTGAAATGGACTTGCTCATGCTTCTACATTCTGCCCAGTTCTCTGCTCTCATATTCTCTAAATATCTCTCAGCTCTGAAAAACAGTTTATGAAGACACTCTGCATCCTGCATTTTCAAATATTCAGGCAGGATCTAGCCTTTATGTAAAAATAAGCACATCAGACTGGAGAGATGGCTCAGTGGTTAAGAGCACTCACTGACTCACTGACTGTTCTTCCGAAGGTCCTGAGTTCAATTCTCAGCAGCCACATGGTGGCTCACAACCATCAGTAATGGGATCCAATGCCCTCTTCTGGTGTATCTGAAGACAGCTATAGTATACTCATATACATAAAATAAACCTTTAAAGCACACACACACACACACACACACATCAGCTCGTTGATATGTAAATTTGCTTTCATGTTTAATAGTAAAGTTGTATTACTGATGAGATGAATTCTTTTAAAATAAATTTCTTGGCCGGGCGGTGGTGGCGCACGCCTTAGATCCCAGCACTTGGGAGGCAGAGGCAGGTGGATTTCTGAGTTCGAGGCCAGCCTGGTCTACAGAGTGTGTTCCAGGACAGCCAGGGCTACACAGAGAAACTCTGTCTCGAAAAACAAAATAAATAAATAAATAAAATAAAATAAATTTCTTTAGGATTTCTTATCCACGAAGTTTGATTTGAGTCTCTTCTTTATAAACCTGGGGTCCTGTAAAAAATCTCTGGTGAAATGGGATCAAAAGTGGAGAAATTGTAAGACCTGCTCCTCCCAGGCTGCACAGCCTCTCACTGAGATGTGCAGTTACCCAGAGAGGCGGGGCACCCATTCAGTGTGTGGAGCACAGTGCAGCTGCAGGGGAGGCTTGCCCTGTGCTGTGGTTAGAGTGTCTCATGCCTGCCACAGTCTTGTGGGTTTGAAAACCCACGAGGTTGTGGTTCTGTTCCAGGGAGGTTGTGGAACGGAGAGGTGGAGCATAGCCAGAGGAAGTGGATCCCTTGGAGTAGACCTCTGTTTCCTGGTTTGGAAACAAATGAATTCCACCATGCCTTCTCTGCCATGGGGCACTACACCTCCTCAAACTTTGAGAGCAAATAATCCTCCTATAAACTGTTCCCTGTCAGGTGGTTGGTCTAATAAATGAGGAAAGAAGCTGTGGTACTTTGAATGAGAATGACTCCCATAAGCTGGGTCTGAACTTGGTGGAACTGTTTGGGAAGGATTGGAAGGTGTGGCCTTGTTGAAGGAGGTGTGTCACAGGTGGGCTTTGAGGTTTCAAAAGTGTACAGCATTCCTAGCTCGTGCATGTTCTCTCTGCCTCAACTCTTCACCCCTGCTTGTGGACTAGATGTGAGCTGCTGCTCTGGTGCCACACCTGCTTCCTGCTGCCACGCTCTCCACCATGATGTTTATGGGCCAACCCTCTGGAACTGTGAGCCCCCAAATTAAACACTTCTCTTTGTAAGTTGCTTTGGTCCTGATATTTTGTCATAGCAATAGAAAGGTAACTAAGAGGGAAGTTGGTACCAGAGTAAAACATGTATGTAGGAGAGCTGATACCAGGAGTAAAGGCCTGCTGTGACAAGCCTGACCATCATGGGCTTTGGAGGAATATGAAAGACTTTGGGTCTTTGGACTAGAAAAGCAATTGAATGCTGTCTCAGTTAGGGTACTGTTAGTACGATGAAACACCATGACCAAAATCAACTTGGGAAGGAAAGGATTTCTTAGCTTAACGTTTTCACATTGTGATCCATCATTGAAGGAAGTCAAGACAAGAACTCAAAGTAGAGCTGGAACTGAGAAATAGGAGCTGATGCAGAGGCCATGGGGGATGCTGCTTACCAGCATGGCTTGCTCAGCCTGCTTTCTTATAGAACTCAGGACTACTAGCCCAGAAGTGGCCCTACCCACAGTGATCTGGGCTGTCTCCCATCGACCACTAATAAAGAAAAGCCCTACAGGCTTTCTATAGCCTGGTGTTATGGAGGTATTTTTTTCAGTTGAGTTTTCCTCCCTTCCAATGACTCTACTTTGTGTCAAGTTGACAGAAAACCAGACAACACAAATGCTGTCAGTGGAGGGCAGCCCTACTAGGAGCTTGTAAGATACTAGAAGATAATAGAGCTAAAACCAAAAGGATCTATAGAGGTTTCAGAAGAGAACAATATTAGCAACTGGGCTAGAGACCCTTTGTGATATTTTGGCAAAGAATGTGGCTGCCTTTGTACTAAGAATCTGCCCAAGGCTCAGTTGGAGACTTTTAGACTAATTTCATTGGCTAAAGAGATTTCTTTCTTTTCTTTCTTTTTTTTTGGGGGGGGGGTTTGTTTTTTGTTTTTTTTTTTTTTTTTGGTTTTTCGAGACAGGGTTTCTCTGTATAGCCCTGGCTGTCCTGGAACTCACTCTGTAGATCAGGCTGGCCTCGAACTCAGAAATCCGCCTACCTCTGCCTCCCAAGTGCTGGGATCTAAGGTGTGCGCCACCACCGCCCGGCTAAAGAGATTTCAAGATAGCCTAATGTTGACTCTGACCTGTGGTCGTTAGTGATCACTCTTATGCATGACTACAGAAAAAAACATCAAGCAAGGCAAAAATAAATACAAACTGTACATTTTGAGGAGAAAAATAGAACTGGGCAATTCAGTGTTGTGTCCAAGCCTTGTGCTCAAAGAGATGAGACATTTAAAAAATGTCTGAATTTGAAATGGGAAGAGAGTGGTGCCCTCAAGGCAAGCCACCACCCAGCTAAGCTTCCACCTTGTAAAAAGGAAATCCCTGACACAAAGGAAAGCTCATTCTACAAAAGAAACCATCAATAAATCAAAGCATATGCAAATGTAATTCAGGGAGAGGTCCAGGTTCCAGATGAAACAGGCAGCAAGCTTTAACAATTTCAGCCACTTGTCTGGCTTTACAATCATGGAGGATACAAGAGTAAAGAGGTTGTAGAATCTTCTGAACTCAAGGAGAGCCACAGAGGCCAGGTGTGTGGCAGGGGAGTCCCTGAGGCCACTGTGCGAAGCTGTGAAAGACAAGGCCTTGGAGACCCCAGGGGATTGTTTCTGCCAGTGCTGTGGGATGCATGCCAGGGAGAGCTGCAAACAGGACATGCAAAGAGCCCAAGGGAGAGAGATGTGTTGCCTCAGTGTTGGAACCCTCCTTCCAAAGCCCACCTCCATAGCTGAGGCGCCTCCATAGCTGAGGCGCCTCCACGTCATCATCAGCCACCAATGGGACCCATTTACACTGTCATTTGGTCTCCCTGTGAACAGGCGCTAGACGTCTTTATAAAGCCAGGGCCTTCAAGGCCTGTCCTCTTTCCCCTCCACTCTCCCTCAGAGGCAGCCTTGTATCCAACCCCACACAAATAAGTCATTTGAGTCCCCTGCTGCATGCATTCCTTGTCCCCAGTCTGCCAAGGTACTCTTCTTGCCTTGTCTAAGAGACAAGCTAGAAGGAGAGAGACTGTGAGCGCCAAAGTAGTTATGTTTAACATTTAAATTACTGTGCTAAGAGAGCCATAAAACACAAATGCCTCTAACCTGTAAGCCCCACTTGTTCAAGGACAGATAACTTCTTGGAATGCTGGGGGCTGTTGTTCATTTAAGATAACTAGCCATGTATTTTCACTTTTATAAACAAGGTTGATTGCCCCAACCGCACAGGATGTGCTTGAATACACGTAGGCTGGAGGATCGCAGGCAAGAAGTATGTTAGCGTGTGTGCTTGCTCCTAATTTGACAGTGGTGGGAACTACATAGCTCTGGAGGTTTGTACAGGTATGGCCTCCATAGACTCGTGTGTTTTAGTGCTTGACCTACAGGGAACGACATTATTAGAGTAGTCTTGTTGGAGTGGGTGTGGCCTTGGGGGAAGTGCGTCACTGTGGGATCTCCTATGCTCTGCCCAGTGTGGCACACACTCTCCTGCTGCCTGTGGATCAAGACATAGAACCTTCAACTCCTCCAGCAGCATGCCCGCCTGCATGCACCATGCTTTTTGCCCTGATGATAATGGACTAAATCTCTGAAACTGTAAGCCAGACCCAGTGAAATGTTTTCCTTTATAAGAGTTGCTTTGGTCATGGTGTCTCTTCACAGCAATGAAATGCTAAGACATTTAGGATTTGTGGGATTTGCCTTTATAAGTAAGCACTGGACTAATGTAATATGAGACCATGGTCTAGGAATCCCAGGTATGGACCTGGCCAGTGCCCATCACCCTGGACAACATTTAATAAAGCTTTCTTTAAATTTGGCCAAAAAATCGTGGCAGTGGTTTTATTTTGACCTGGTGGGATCAACACCGTCTAAGCCCGCTGACATCGCACACGGAGTTACAGGATTTGGATTTGCCCTGCCGGGTCTAGTCTTGCTTTGGTTCAGTATTCCCTCACCACGCCCCACTCCTTCATTATGTCGTATGTTCTGTGTCATTTTATGTTGGAAATTGTTAGATTATTGAAAGCTGCTATAGACACATAGAAGGTGGGAAGAAAGAGAAAGCTGGTCTGATCTCAGTTGGGACCATGTCTATTCAGGGTCAAGGGGCACTTTTGTTGTCCATGTATTCGGACGGCCAAGATGCCTGCAGAGGAAGATGGGGTACTGGCCCCTGTAAGGGCAGAGATGACTTCTGTAGTCTGCAAGGGAAACTGGGACATGCAGACTTTCAGCAGAAAACTATCAAACATGCAATTTGTTTTTTTATTTTACAGGAGGTTATGATTAAGGGATAGCCTTGAGTTTAAGAGGAAACTTTGTTAAATACTCTTGAGACTGAAAGACTCGGGAGACTGTTGAAGTTGGACTACATGTACTTTGTGTTATGACATGGCCATGAAACTATGGGAGCTAGGGGATGCCATGTGGGAGGTTTGAATAAGAATGGCTCCCATGGACTCGTGTATTTGAATGCTTGATCGAAACTTGGTGGACATAGTTGGAAAGGATTAGGAGATGTGGCCTTTTTAGAGTACATGTGTCACTGGGGGATGGGCTTTGAGGTTTCCAAAGCCCATGCTATTTCCAGCACTCTTTGTCTCCGTCTCTTTGTCTCTTCTCTATCTCTGCCCCTCTGTCTCTGTCTGTCTCTTTCTGCCTATCTCTGTCTCTCTCTGTTTCTCTCTTTGTCTCTCTCTGTGTGTCTCTGTCTGTCTCTCTGTTCCTCTCTGTCTCTCTGTGTGTCTTTGTCTTTCTCTCTCTGTGTCTCTGTCTCTCTGTTTCTTTTTCTATGTCTCTCTGTCTCTATCTCTCTTTGTCTCTGTCTCTCTCTGTCTCTCTGTCTCTCTCTCTTTTTCTCTCTCTCTCTGTCCCTTCCTGTGGATTCGGTGTAAGTTTTCAGCTGCTGCTCCAGTACCACACCTGCCTGCCTGCTGCCTGCTCCTAGCACAATGGTTATAGACTAACACTCTGGAACTGTGAGCCCTGAATTAAATCTTTTATAAGTTGCCTTGGTTCTGGTGTTTTGTCATAGCAATAGACAAGTAAATAAGATGGTGACTAGAACGGCCATATTATAGGGAGGACACTAATGTTAGGAGTGGTCAGGGCCTGGCTCAGGTTCCCGGCATGCTTCTGCCTCTCCACAGCAGTGCAGAGTAGGAGGCAGGGTGGGTACCAGCCCTGACCACTGCCTGCAGAGAAAAACCTAGAGGGTTCTGTTAAACTGCTGGTTAGCAGTTCTTTCTCAAGAATTATTGCCTAAGGAGGACCCGAAGTTTGGAAGAATGATTGCTGTTGAGGACCGTTGTCATTGAAACCACCACAATGCCTGATAAATACGCACACCACATGTGTGCTGGAGCCCACAAAGTTCAGGGGGTTCTGGGAACTGAACCTGGTTCCTCTGTAAGAGCAGTAAGTACTCTTAACCCCTTAGCTGTCTCTCAGCCCTGCCCTGATTTTTTTTTAGAGGGGGGGCCTGGGATCAGAGCACTGAGATCAGTATTTTTGTCGTTGAAGCCAACTCTTCCAACAGCATGCTTTGCACATTTCCAGTGAGCAGACTTGGTGGTGGCCCAGTACTGCCCCACCTTTCAGTCCAGAAGCCTGGATGGACTTGGTGCCCTTCCACCAGACACGGAGACTGAAGGAGATGCCAATCGAGAATAGGAGCCTGAGTCAGGCTTGGGCCGGGCAGAACTCCCTGTATGTGTTCTGACGTCTGACCCTACACCCCACATCAGGCGTTGGCTTCCTCCAGAGCAAACCTCACAGGTAGGGCTTGCCATGGCTGCTTCTAGACTCTTCCTTCTCATTCTATTGACACTCCTAATGCACTGAATGCCTTGTCCTGCCATCTGTCCCCAGCAGGGTTGTACCTTTGTTTCATGTCCACGAGAGTAGCTTCCGTTTGTACTGCAGAGCCATGGCTTAGAGCTCCAGCTTCTCTCAGCCGATTTCTCCATCTCTGCCTCTGCTTTCTTTATGCTGTGCTTGGACAATGTGGCTCTTAGGTAAACATCCCAGTCGCTGTGCCTATTGGGGTCTGTGCCCAAGACTCACACCAAAGGTGCCTCCGGGGCAATTCTTGTAGCATTTTATGGGAAATCCCAGGAACCTATGTCCCCAAAGTAGATTTTTTTTGTCTCAAGCCTTCATTTGATCATAGCTCTTCTGCTTAGATTAAAAAACAAACAAACAAACAAACACAAACCCAAAACCCAAAACAAAACAAAAAACAACCAACCAAAAAACCCAAACCCCAAACAAAACAAAAACCTAGAATCACTAATGTAGGTGAATCTGCCCTGGCTCTAAAGCGGGGTGAGGGGGGGTCTGTCGCCCACTGTGCACACGTGCATGACTGCACCCTGGGCCTCAGCTGGCTAGGGGAAGGCAGAGCTGGGCTCCAGTTTGCAGCTGTTCTCCTGTGAGCCCTCTCACAGCTCGGGGAGGACAGGTTGGTCTGAGCACCGTGTTAGTCACTTTCCTCACTGCTGTGACAGAACACCTAACAAAAGCAACTTAAGGACAGGTTAGCTTGCCTCACGGTTTGAGGGTACAGTCCTTCGTGGTGGCATCCATCATGGCATCAGGAACATGAATGGCCACTGGAACTGCATCTGAAGTTAGGATGAGGAGAACTGAGTGCTGGAGCTCAGCTCACCTTGTCCATTCCCTTCTGCTCGGTATTCCAGCCCATGGGACAGTGGCACCCATATTTAAAGTGGGTCTTCCCAATACAGCCCAATCTAGAAATTTCATCATAGACACACCTGTCTTGGTTAGCGTTTACTGCTGTGAACAGATACCATGGCCAAGGCAACTCTTATAAGGACAACATTTAATTGGGGCTGGTTCACAGGTTTGGGGGTTCAGTCCATTATCATCAAGGTGGGAACATGGCAGCATCCAGGCAGACATGGTGCATGAGGAGCTGAGATTCTAAATCTTCATCTGAAGGCTGCTAATAGAATATTGGCTTCCAGGCAGCTAGTATTAGGGTCTTAAAGCCCACACTTATGGTGACACACCTACTCCAACAAGGCCACACCTTCTAATAGTGTCACACCCTGGGCCGAGCATATACAAATCATACCAATACCCAACAGGTTTTTTTCTAGGCCATTCTAGATCCTGTTAAGTTGATAATATTAACCGTCACAAATATGTACTGTGTTTCAAGTGTCGTAATGGAAAACAAAATTAAAGCCCCTGATCAAATCTCCCCCAGGAAAGAAGAAAAAGAGAGAGAGAGATGGGGGGCAAGAGCTGACAGAGAGCCGTGACCACCTTAGCCAGTTACAGCTGGCTCAGGTCCTCTCAGAGCAACACGGAGAACTAGGGATGCTGGTAATCTGCTTCCCCTGTCCTGGTGTGCTGACTACACCCGACTGAGGACCCAGCACCCATGTGATCATTAACAGTCAGCCTGCCTGGTGCCTGGCCTTTCCTTCAGGCCACCCTGAGTGTGGACACTTGCCAAGCCAGCACGAGGGCACAGATCCCAGGGTACGTTCCCATCTAAGCCCTATGGAGCTAGGGCTTGACAACTGGGGTAGTAGAGTCCAAAACACAATTAATGTGTCCTTGGGGGAAAATCTGGGTTAGGGATGGTTTGGCCAACCTTCAGTGGTTTATAAGATGGAAGATGGAGGCTGGGTGCCAGGGTTACTGGCTGGAGCCTCTGATGGAAAGTGCATCTTAGGTGAAGAGGCTCCCTTGTCAACTCTGTCTCCCCCACATGTTCCCATGGGGGCTCTTGTTGAACATTCAGAAACATTCATGATGAGCATGAAGTCAGCGTGTCAGGGAGAACAGTAGTGTGTCACTGTAGTCAGAGCCTGGGGGCCAGAGCCAAGATGAGCTGTCTCACAGACTCCTAATGGACAGAGGGTCTCAGGTCTTCTGTGGACTCGTTCTGGGTCTCCAGCCAGAGCTAATTTGAAAGAATCAGAAGAATCAAGGTAGAAGAAACAAAGAGTTGAGGGCTGGGAAGAGCTCACTCAGTGAAGTGCCTTTCTCTCTCTCTCTCTCTCTCTCTCTCTCTCTTTTTTTTTTTTTTTTTTTGGTTTTTCGAGACAGGGTTTCTCTGTGTAGCCCTGGCTGTCTTGGAACTCACTCTGTAGACCAGGCTGGCCTCGAACTCAGAAATCCACCTGCCTCTGCTTCCCAAGTGCTGGGATTAAAGGCGTGCGCCACCACCGCCCGGCGAAGTGCCTGTCTCATAAGTAGGAGGACTGACTTTGATCCCCAAACCCAAGCCAAGAAAAAAAAAAAAAA
>JANHMN010000009.1:23206854-23232020 GCA_030674055.1 Rhabdomys pumilio
ACACACACACACACACACACACATGTTTGCATACACACACACACACACACTTTACTTTGTAGCTCTGGTTGGCCTGGAACTTGTTACATAGACAAGGCTACCTCTGAACTCACAGAGGTCTGTCTGTCTTTACCTTCCAAGTGCTGGGATTAAAGGTGTGTCCTACCGTATTCCCTGTGCTTTACCTCAAGCAAGTGTCTATTTCTTTTTTTCTTTCCTCTTCCTCTTCCTCTTCCTCCTCCTCTTCTTCCTCCTCTTCCTCCTCTTCTTCCTCCTCCTCCTCCTCATCCTCTTCCTCTTCCTCCTCCTTCTTTTTTTTCAAGACAGGGTGTTTCTGTGTAGCCCTAACTCCAGGTTAGCCTGGAACTCACAAAAGTCCACCTGGCTTTGGCTCCTAAGTGCTGGGATTAAAGGTTTGTGCTACTACATACAGTTAGGAACTGCCTTTTTCTAAGCATGTGTTTCTGGCACAATTCTTTGTCCTAGGACACAAAACCTGGAAATCCCAATGGGTATCATGGCACTCAGATGTGTACCTATGACAAGGGAAAGAGAGATAAGCCTCTACCTTTGACTTGCTGTGTCAGAATCACATGAGCTCATGGATACACACATACATGCATGCACACAGGCACTTGAACACACACATGAGCACACATATGTTTACACACATGTATACATGCTCAGTTGAACACATACACACACTCACCCACACATATGCACAAACATACATGTATGCCCACACACGTGCATACACACATACACATGTACACACATATACATACATGCACACACACAAACATGTACACACATGAATGTGCATGCACACACGTGCACATAGCACACACACTCACATTTACACGCACACCTACACATATACGTGTATATGCCCGCACATATACATGCATACACTCCTGCATACATGTATACACACATGCATGTATACACACATGCATGTGCATGCACACACATACACATATGTACACACATGCTTGTATGTCTACATACGTGTATATACACATGCATGCACACGTGTGTGTGCACACACACATGCATACACACATACACACCACCCTTCATCAGTGCATGCAGACTCTGGTTGTGGGGAGTGAAAGGGGAGGCCGTGCAAGGGAACACTAAATCCTGAGAGAAGAACTGAACCGTGTGGACACTGGCTTTGTCTCACAGAACTGCCCTGGTCCCTGAGGTCACAACCTCCATCTGCAGAGGAAGTCTGCAGGGATTTGCTCCCGAAGCTTCCTGTCTACAAGGCAAGCAGAAGGGGTTGGGGGGGGGGTCGCTTTTCCTGTTATTCCAGGATTTCGGCTGTTGGTGTAGTTTTTAAAATTTCCCCTTCCGTTCCTCTCCAGTCAGCCCCATTGAGGCCAACTGCCATGTGCAGAGGCTGTGAACCTCAGAGCCCAGCCTTCCAACTGTTCCCTTCACCCTCAAAATCCCCTTCACTCCTCAGGCCCAACTTAGTGAGCTTCACAGCCATCCTCCTAGGAAATTTCAAGCTGCCGGCTTCACTCTACTAAGAGGGCTGCTTGCATCAAAGTCTCTCGAGTCTCCACTCTGAAGCTTCAGCCTCTTGACTGTAGAAGGCGGCCATGTGACATCATGGGCATGCCTTAGCCAGCACACAGTCGACCCTGGACCGAGGCATCCTTCCTTGCTTCAACCACGCACAGGGAGACAGTGGTTAGATACAGTCTTCTTGGGGCAAGGAGGGCTGGGATGGAAGGAACCTGATGAAGTGGCAGAGGCCTTTGGGAGAGTCCATTTCTGGTACTGGAGTTAGGGTCAGAAACTAGGCCTGGCCACCTGTAAAAGCACTGGTCCTCGCGGCATTATTAAAGAGGCAAGAAATAATGGAAAGCTTCTGCTTAAAGACTTATTCAGTGTGGCCCAGTGATCCCCCACCCCCACTGTCCCCACACCCCAGGCTAAATGAGGTTCAGGTTTAACTAGAGAGCCAGGTCTATACATAGCTAAGCAGTCTGGGTCAAGGTGTGTTCCTGACCATTACTGACCTCCAGTCTGTCTGTCTGAACTCCAGTCTCTCCTGCAAGGTAGTCTGTCTAATTGTCAGAATGGTGTGAGATCTCTTCCTGGGTGCCAAGATATCCCTGTGATTGACACCGGGTATCAGGCTTTTCCTTCTTTCACAGTAGACTCCTGGGGCAATTCCAACTCCTTGGGGTCCATTATTTCAATACTCAACCAAAGAAAGTCACAAGTGTCTCCCGAGGATATTTCCATTCCTGCCTGGACAGTCACTTTACCTTCATTAGAAGCACAAGAATGACAACCAAGAGCAACAGAAGAGGAGATGTGGGGAAGCCATAGGATGGGAGGAGGAGAGGCAGGTTATTGGCATCATCTAGGGAGCCTTAGGAGAAGGTCTGGGTGAGTTAAGGGGCTGAGCGTTACCAGGGACTTCGGGAACTACTGAGAAGAGTAGCACCCAGGTCTTGATTCTCTGTGCAGCAGGCTGAGGAGGTGGCTTGTTGTCCAGGCAGGGAGGGTACAAGAGCTGGCTGTGAGGTGTCAGCCCTGACTCAGAATGAGTCACAGTCTGTCCTGGACTCTCTGTCCCTGCAGCCCTGGCTGAGTCGTAAGGGGAAAAGCATGTGCTTGTTCCTCTAGGTTGTCTTGAGTTTGGGTAGAGAAGATGGATTGCACAGGACTTTGATTTCCTGTGGTCTCCCATTCTGGGCTTCCACAGTTGGAATCCAATTCCCTTGAGCCTCTCTCCCTTGGACACTGGCTCTTTCGTTATGCTTCTTGTAGCATGGTGCTGAGGATGGAGCCCAGGGCCCGAGGGGAGCCGCATGGGCAGCCTGCTACTGAGATCACCCTCAGCTCCAGCCTGGTTCTCACCCCCCCAACCCCATTCCCACCTTGAATGCATGTGAGCTTGGTGTGCTGAGCTTTTGAATTCAGCAAAGATGGAGGAGGAAGAAGAAGAGAAGGAGGAGGAAGAGGAGGAGGAGAAGGAAGAGGAAGAGGAAGAGAAAGATGAGGAGTAGGAAGAGGAGAAGGTGGCCCTTTAGGTGGTGTGTTCCCCACCCAGGCCCTAGGAGGATGGGTTAGACTCCCCATCTGGACTTATCACCCAACAGCTGCTAAGGAGACAAAGAACTGTCTCTTAGATGCCACATTCTCTGTCCCCAGGGGCCTTTCACTGTTCTTTCCTTTCGCTGGCCGAGGTCTTGAATTTCTGATCCCCCTGCCTCCACCTTACAAGTACTGGGATTGTAAGAAGGCTCCACCATGCTCAGTTAAGGCCACGCTGAGGGTGGAACCCAGCCTGGCTGGGGGCCTCAATGTCAAAGGCACCTTTAACATGGGTGACAGCTGTGCCCTTCCCAGAGTGCCTGTCCTGGGTCTTCCTCCTCTCCTGTGTTCCCAGGAGTCATGTGCAGGGCTGAAGGGGGCTGGCTTATGGCCCAGGTTACCCACACAGATGCTGCAGTGCTAAACTTTCTCTTTGTGTCAAAGTTTGGCAGCCATTGGGGGATTTCTGGAAGGAGGGTTGGGGAGCCAGGAAGGAAAGCTCTGTGGGATCCGGTGTTTCCCCAGAAGTCTGAGTACAAAGAAAGGATGGAGGGGAACTCTGCCATGAGGTTGTTTTTTCCCTTTAGAAAGAGCCAGCCTGGCTCAGAAAGGGGAGGGCCAGTGCCCTTCAACTTCAAGGCTTCACTCTAGTCCAGATTCAAAATGATGGATTTTTCAGAAGTGTGTGTGTGTGTGGGGGGGTGGCTAGGGTGGAGGCAGGAGGGGTTCTGCACGCATGAAATAGTCAGGTGGTGGCTCCCCTGGTAGAGAGGGTGGACCTGGACGGCTACACAAAGATAAAGCTAAGAGAGGTGGTTGGCTTTGGGTCACACGGCACGTGTTGACAGAGCTATTTCTTTATTTAGTCACTTGTGTCACTGTGTGTGTGTGTGTGTGTGTGTGTGTGTGTGTGTGTACATGAGTGTTTGAGCATGTGTGTGCTCATGAGGATTCAAGTTTGAGGACCGCCTCCGCTGTCATTCCTCAGCTGTGTGCCTCCATGTATACATGTGCACTGAGTGGACACAGGAGCCCGAATAGACAGGAAGAAGCTGCAGATTCTCTGGAACGGGAGTTACAGACGGTTGTGAGCCACCACCTAGGTGCTAAGAACTGAGCACAGGTCCTCTGCAAGAGCAGCCAGTGCTCTTAACCTCTGAGCCACCTCTCTAGCCGCGGCCCACCTTGTTTTTGAGACACCGACACCTAAAACTCACCAAGTAGGCCAGTGAGTCCCAAGAATTTCCCCTTTTCTGCCTCCCCAGCACAGGAATCACAAATGTATGCCAACACACTAAGACTTTTTTTCTTTTTAAATACGGGTTCTGAGGGTTGAACTCGGGTCCCCATTTTTAAGGCAGAACTTTACCAAAGCTACCCCTGCCAACTACCACCATCCTTGAGAGCTACTACCGCAAGCCAAGTGGCTTCAAAGTCACAGCAAGCCACACCCTCAATAGGAGAAACAGCAGGCTTATCCAGTTGTGTTCTAGATCATTCCAAGCCCTGTTTATCAGAATGTGTTCTCCCCGTTCTCCCAATCACACCCCATGAACTGTTGAGTCATGGGGAAGATTGGCTTCTGGGCCACACATGAGGGGTAGGGACTTCAGAAGTGCCCTTAAGAGAGTGGCACAGTTACCTCCTCTGCCTTTGGGCAGGGCCAAGAGCTGAGTTCCCACAGAGGAAGCCCCACAGAAGCCTGGTCAGAACCAGAACAGGAGCAGTAACAATGCCACTATGCATAGCCGGGAACAAAGTAGCGGCTAAACCGTCCCTGTATCTACCACCACTACAGTCCTGCAGTGATGTGGTACAGACCGCTACAGGGAGCAAGGATGCTGACTGCTGTTTCCCAGCAGGGAAGGCCCAGGGCTGGGGTCGTGTGGAGGAAAGAGCCCTCATGACTGGCTCTGCTCTCCTCCTCCCTGGAAGAACCCATTCTGTTGAGTGTTACCTAGCACCCTGGGGAGAAAACAATTCATCAAACAGCACAGAAGATACAGCACCCAGCAAACACTTCTGAGGGAGGGAGTGCCTAGAACCTTCTTTCCATGCCATCAGCAGATTAAATGGATCCCATAGGGTCCTACTGGGCATCACATCCTCTTGCTGCTGAGACCCTGAAGAGGAAGCATAGAGAACAAGGGCCCACCTGAGACCCAGCATGAGTCACCTCAGTACCTTTCCATAGCAGGGCACAGGTCCTATGTGGGAGTCCCTGCACGGAGTCCTGTCTCTGTGTCTGTAACTGTCCAATGGAGCCTGTAATGTTTCGAACAAGACTCTGATGATGGAGACCTAGTGAGACCCATGCATTCCAGAGGTAGAGCATGAGTCAGCCCTTCAGACAGCCCAGTGCATCCTGTGTGGAAGGGAAAGAGACAGCAATAACACACTCCAGGAAAGGTGAGCCACGGCCTGGGAGGCCACATGGGGTGGGAGGGGCAAGGCCAAGGAAATTCTGTGACCTGTCTGTGACCCAATTCTTGACTCTGTCTCCTGAACCAGTCCTTTCACGCGTGGACAGATTTCCGTCTAAGCTTACGTCTGATCATTGGGGTTTTCCTGAGGAGGAAATCTGGACATGCTGCAGGCTTCATGGTGGCCTCTGCTGACTCTCACCGTGGAAGTCCACATCTGTGTTTGCCTCACCAACTCTGTGTGTAACCTCGCTTAAACCTGTGTACCTACAGCTCAGAGGTATCGCTCCTACGGGTTAGCTGGGATCAGAGGTGCACGGAGGCTGAGTGACTTCCTAATCAAGTGACTGGGTTACATGGAGGAATTCTCCTTCAGCCCACCCTTCCTGACTCCGGCAGGTTTCAGGGTGATTCTCCCAGGTTGTGAACTCTGCACAGTTGTTTGAACACACTCCGTACAGTGTGGAGAGGTGACTCAGTGGCTAAGAGCACTTGTCGCTTTTGCATCCAATTCTTTATCCAGGTTAAGTTCCCAACACCCACACGATGGCTCACAACTGGTGACACCAGTTCCAGGGACCCATGCCCTCTTCTGTGAGTACCCGGCACCCGTGTGGTATATGTACAAGCAATGCAGGTAAAACACCATGCACATAGCCAGGGATGGCGATGCATGCATTTAATCCCAGTACTCAGGAGGCAGAGACTAGCAGATCTTTATGAGTTTGAGGCCAGCCTGGTCTACAAAGTGGATTTCAGGACAGCCAGAGCTGTTACACAGAGAAGCTTTGTCTCACAAAACAAAACAACAAAATAAGACCAACTCGTACCCCCACCAAAAAAAGAGAAAGGAAACCCCATGCACATAAAATAAATCTTTTTTTTTTTTTAAAGGCAGCTTCCTATTCCTTTTCCCTTAAAGCCCTGGCAGTTTTTCTTCCTTTTAAATCAATCTTTTAAATTTACACACACACACACACACACACACACACACACACACACACACACGAGAGAGAGAGAGAGAGAGAGAGAGAGAGAGAGAGAGAGAGAGAGAGAGAGAGATCATCAAAGGACAACTTGAGGGAGTCAATTTTCTCTTTCCATTATGTGGATTTCAGGGGTTCAAGTCTGTTGAGGCTGTGGGGCTTGTTTTTGCTGGTGTCTTTACCCCTCCAGCCACCTACTAGCCCGGCGACTTCGCTTCTCCTTATGCTGTCAGTGGGAGGACTAGATCTGTTAGTCGCTGGTATGGAACAATTTAAACAAAGCACAAAAGCCTCTGATCTAATATACACGTATCCTAGTTTAGAATTATCAGCAAGAATAATTACACAGTGTATGCTACTGTTATCACTGTTTCCCTCCTTAAAGATCAGAAACAAAGGGTGAATTATTAATTGCCATACAGTGAAAAGCACCGAGGAGTTTGTTTGGGTGGGTGAGGTATCACACAGCTGTGGCAGTGGCAAGTGGCTAATGTTAAGCTAGGGAAATCAACCCTTTAAGAAAATAACAACTCCTGGGTGTCGGAGGGTGATGGAAAGGCAGCCTGCAGGCTGTAGTTCTTGCCGCATGCCATGGCTAGGGTTAGGGTTCTGGGCCTTGCCTGTGACCTAGGTCAAATTAATAGCTGTAACTCCTTTACCAATAGGGTGTCATGGGCCAAGCTAGAGGCGGCGCCTCCTGGAGTTTCCAGTCCCTGACCAAGGGTCTTCATAACTGCTTGTCTCCTTCCACACCAGGGCGCAGGCTACACTTGGCCATCTAGTCCTCCCCATTGGCTTCTGTCTATCAGCTCTGTCTTGGCTTTTTCACAACTCTGGCCTCGCTTCGGCTTCCCTGGGAGTGCACCCGCCTACGCCCGGCGTCCCCAGACCAGTTCCCAAGCTCTGCCACTGCAGCAGCGGTCACGTGCGCGAGTCTGGAGGGGAGCCAAAAGAAAGGAGGAATGGGTGGGGCAGTTCCGTGGGGCCACACCCCCACGCTTAAGACATTTTCTCATTGGAGAAGGTTTGGAGGTGCCGCTTCGGATTGGTCGGTGGGCGTGGCCTCGGAGAGCGGAAGGGAGGGCTGCCTCTGGAGAGGGTTGCCGGGCGGACAGCGGGAACGCGCTCCGGGGGTGGGGACGCTAGAGCTCACGACTGCTCAATGACAAATCGACTGGGGACAGCTGGGGTCCGGCCCCAGGACGGGGCGGGGCGCCCGTGAGAGCGGCGATTCTGGTTGTACGCATAGCCAGTGCGGCGGTGGGACGGCTTCCCCAGGTAAGGATGCTGTGCCCCTCAGGGGACCGCAAACGCGGGGTGCGCTGGAATGGGGAAGTGAGTGCGCTCCCTGCGCGATCACGGGCCTCATAGTTCCACGTTAGTTGGGAGGGACACGTCTCCTGAAAAGAGACAACGCCCCGGACCGCGCCCCGCTTGGCTTAAGAGGTGTCTTTTGGGAAAGCTGGAGTGCCTCCCAGCCGGATCTGGGGGTGCTGAGGACATGGGGGAGGCGCCCCAGTTTCTCTTCCCTTGCTGCCTGTCCTTCCCTTTTTCCACAAATGGCCACTTCCTGCCTTTTCAGGCCTCCCGCTTGAGTTGGTCCACTTCCTCAGTCCTTTCAGATCGATAAAGTGTTGCCCAAACTTTTTTCTTAAAGGTTGGAACTTGTACTTTGGGTGACCAGGGAGCTGGGTTTAAGAAGTTTGTGGGGGTTTGTTGGTTGTGAATTACTTTTTGATTCTGTCATCCAGTTGCCTTTCGGAGCGTGACTAGCATCAAAGGTGATTTCTAGAAACACAGTGGCTTGAAGGGTTTTCCTGACCCGGTTTTCTGAGCCAAGTCAGCTCGTAGCTCAGACTTACGCGTGGCTCAGGCTTTGCGTGTCCCAGAGGGCGCGGCACCCATAGCGGGGTCCTTCCTCCCACTGCTTTCATTTCCAAGTGAATCCTGGAACCTAGGGACTCTGATGTTACCAGGGTGTTCTGGAAGAGGTCAGGAGTGGACTGATTGTTCTTAACCTCACTTTCCTTCAACCCCTGGAGACCAGAGATCCTCACGCTCTGCTTTCATTTCCTAATTGCTTTTCTTAAGTTTGGGGATACTGAATGATTAAGGCTTATCCTCGGAGGGGCAGGGCATGTACTTCGTATGTGCAAGTGAAGGATGCTTTAATCAGACCAAGAATCCCGCATGTTAAGTCTCAGATCATGTCAAAGCTGTGCCGCTTAAGCCTTGACTGTGGTCGTGAAGTTGTGAGAATCTGGGGACCCATAAGAAGGAGGTGTGGGCCAAGGTTGGACCTGGTTTGGAACTTTGTGTGTGTGAGACATGGTGTTTTGTAGCCCAGGCTGGTTTGGAACTTGATATGTAACTAGAGTGACCTTGAACTTGTGATGTTCCTGCCTCTACCCCTTGAGTGCTGTGATAACTGTGTATTCTACCATGCCTGGTCCATGAGTGGTGGGGATGGAACCCTGGCCCTCCTATATGCTCAAGAACTCTACCAACTGAGCCAGATCCCCAGCCTGGTTCTGGAATGTTCTTAGTGCTGTGGTCTGGAGGAGGCCCTTTGTCTTCTCTGAGCTCTAGTATCAATGTAGGTATGAAAGAGTCGGTCACCACCCCCACTCTCAGCTTCCAATCCAGTAGGCAGTGTTTAAGGTGGGGGAGTTGGGAGTGGTCCTAGGATTCCATGAAATGCCCCCTACCTCAGAGTCTCATATAGTAAAGCATTGGCCACCATCCTGTGAAGCTATTGGGAGTTGGTGGGGGGATAGTCTCTCTGGGCCCTTACAGGGAATGTGGGGATTCTGTCCACTTCATGACTTTGCTTCTTGTCTACTAAGACGTAAATAACTTCCTCTGTCATGCAGTCCCTCCATGATATAACTGCAAAGCAAAAAACTAATCCGTCATGGCTGAAGCTGTGACATGTGTGTGTGTATGTACGAGTGTATGTGTGGCTATGTATGCATTCTTATATTTTTATTTATGTATTTATTTATATTATATTTATATGAATATGCATATATATGAATGTATGTATGTACTTTTTAGATTTATTTTTATGTGTATGTGGTTGGGGGAGGACCACGCAGGTGCCTTTGGAAGCCAGAAGAAGGCATAGATGGGACCCCTTGGATATGCAGTTACAAACAATTGTGAGCTGCCCCACATGGACACTGGAAACCAAGCAGGCCTCGTAGCACATGCTCCTAACTGCTGAGCCATCTCTCCAGACCCCACCAAGTTATGTGTGTGTGTGTGTGTGTGTGTGTGTGTGTGTGCTAGGATGTGCTAGGAGTTGCACCGGACCTTGTGCTCGGCTAAGCACCACCCCCACCCCCAGGGATGCCCCTCAGCTCCTCCCCTTCCTTTCCAGTTACTTCCTACTGGAAACAGCCGCTGCTCTTATCTGAGATTCCAGCTCGGTTTTGCTGTGCCTGAGGAGATGTTGTTCCCAGACTCTGTGGAAAAAGTGTGGGTGTGAGTTACTAGATAGCTTTTGGAAAATAGGACCTAGACACGTTAGGATAGAAACAGGAGAACTGGAACCTTAAACGGAGTCCGGAGAGTTCTTGGTGGATGTTGGAGGGATTAGAGGTGTTCTCAGTTCTTTGTGTTTTGTCTGTTTGTTTGATTTGGTGCTGGGAATGCAGCCTCAGATCTTTTAATTTTTAGGCCACGGAGAAGGCTCAGTGGTTAAAGCAGTTGCCTTACAAGTGTAAGGACTGGAACCTGGATCCTACAGCACAAGCAAATGTGCACGCACACCTGTGTACACTCAGACACAAGAATGGAAGAAAGCTATAGTCAATGTTACCTTGAAGTTCTTCAAGGTTCCTGCCTTGGGGACGATGGCTCAGGGCTCCATAAAAAGTTTGAACCCCGGGAGTTTGTGCTGTGTCCTCCCATCATAGTGAACCTCTCTGGAGTCTGTGACCAAACTCCCCCATTCATCTCATTTCTAAATGTGGGAACCATTGTTTGGAGACTTCGTCTGAAGCTGCAGTTGGAAAGGAAATAACAACTAGAACTATTCCGTTGGAACTTTGTGAGCTGGGAAGGTCTCCAGTAAGACGAAATACAAGAACCATACCCTAAGCAAACACTACCACAGAGCTATTCCCCACTAGTACAGGAGGCTCGTGTGTGTGTGTGTGTGTGTGTGTGTGTGTGTGTGTGCGTGTAGACAATTACTTCTGAACAGCATCTGCTGTTAGATGGGCAAAAAATTTTCTTTTTTACATGTGTTTTTATGTGTATGTGTGTGCCTGTGTTTGTTTATGTGTCCCATGTGTGTGCAGGAGTCAGAAGAGGTCAGAACAGGGCTCCAGATCCCTTGAGGTGAGAGAGGTGGATTTGAGTCACCTTGTGGATGCTGAGAACCGAACCCAGGAACCTCTGGGAGAGCAACCAGCTCTCTTAACCACTGCCATCTCTTCAGGCACAGCTGTATGCTTTTGTGAACTTCTGATCCTCCTGCCTCTACTTACTCAGTGCTGGGATAACAAGGGTGCACCTCTATACGTGGTCTATACAGTGCTGAGGGCTGAACTCGGACCTTCATATGTGCTAGCCTCACAGTCCATGACTGAGTCATGTTCAGACTGCCACAGGCCTTCTCGAAGACTAGCGTCCATTGTTTTTTGTTTTAAAAAGGTTTTCTGTTTGTGTGTTTTCGTTTTGAGACAGGGTCTCTCATGTAGCCCAGGCTATCCTGGGAACTCACTATGTGGACCAGGCTGGCCTCTGAGTTACAGAGATCCACCTGCCTCTGTCTTTTAAGTACTAAGATTAAAAGCATGTACCACTTTACCTAGCTTCTTTATAAACACGTTTTAGACTAGCTGCTACTGAGGTGGTTTTTGCTAGGGTACCTCCTAGCATGTGGGTACCGTAGAGCATAAAGACACATCTTGGGTTCCTGCTGTTCTAGAAACTTCCGTAGTATACTTCAAATTTCATGTTCTTTCTTCTTGTGCTTCATTGTTAGATGCTAGAATTAATCAGCCAAATATGCAATAGCTTTAAAAATTTGAAATTTAAATCTCGCTGTTCCCCAAACCAAATAGAACACAGAGATTCTTTTAGATCAACTCTAAAACAAGTTGGTGGGGAAAAAATGTTGATACAGTAATCTCCATGGCGAGCGAGCAGATTAAAGTGATTATTGGTCTGTGTAGATTTTAGAAGACATGTGTTTGTTTGTGTTCATGGACAGCGTGTGTACTCATATGTGTGGAGGACAGAGGACAACTTGGGTCCTCTCTCTCCGGCCATGTGAATCCCCGAGATAGAACTCTGGTCGCCAGGCTTGGTGGCATCACCTTCCTCTGCTGAACCATCTCACCTGTCCCTCTGCCTCACTGTTTTTTAAAATTTAATTCTATTTTATTTTATTGTCCATGGAGGCTTTATGTTTATGTTTCGCATCTCTAGAAAAAAGAATCCCAGGAGTCTCCCTCCCGTGTGTTTTGGTCTTGCTTCTTCCTGTTCTGTGATGCCAGCTGAGGTTGTCACTACAGTGAAACCAAGCTGATAGGCGGAGCAGCGTGTCCCGCTCTTGCACATCAAACCTGGGCCGATCGCTCCACACTTGTTCAACCTGCCTGTGATTTTCCGTCAGTGATCGTCAGTGATGTCAAACTCACCAGTGTAACCGTGTTGCATCGTCACCGTTAGGAACTGAACGATGGCTTTAGTGTACCACCTGATGACTTATTTGGGGACTGTTGAATTTGCCTCTCTTAACATTGTTGATGCTCTTGAGAGCATCTGCCAGGACATTTATGGTGACATCATGGGAAGATGGTGGAAAGAGGGGTATTTTATTTTATTTTATTTTTTGGTTTTTTTCAAGACAGGATTTCTCTGTGTAGCCCTGGCTGTCCTGGAACTCACTCGGTAGTCCAGGCTGGCCTAGAACTCAGAAATCCGCCTGCCTCTGCCTCCCAAGTGCTGGGATTAAAGGCGTGCGCCACCACCGCCCGGCCTTTAATTTTATTTTTGAGACGGCTTCTCACCGTGTAATCCTGCCTTTCTTGGAGCTCACTATACAGAGCAGGCTGTCTCGGCATTCACAGAGGTCTGCCTGCTTCTGCTTCCCAGGTACTGGATTAAAAATGCTCAGTGCTATGGCCAGCCCCCTTCTGTTTTGAGATATGGTCTCTAATTGAAGCTGAGGCTTGCCCATTCTGCTAGACTGGCTGGCTAGTGAGTCCCAAGGATTGTCCTGTCTCTACCTCTTCTATTGGGATTGCAGACATGTCACAACCCTGTTTACATGGGTCCTCTGGTCTTATCGCACACGGGCTCTGCGTCTCTCTACCACATGACTACAACGTCTGCCTGCTGTGCTACTTCTATTTTTTTGAGACAGGGCCTCATGTAGACAAGACTGTCCTTGAACTCTGTGTGGCTGAAGACAGCCCTCAACCCTCATTCTCTTGTCTCCATGTCCCACGGGCTGAGATTACAGAGGCATACATACCGTACCAGCTTTGTGTGGTTCTGGGAACGAAACCCAAGGCATCAAGCACAGAGGCAAGCACTCAGCTTGAGCCATATTCGAAGCCCTGTCTGCAGAGTCTTGACTGGACCTTGCTTCCTTTTGTTTCAGGACTTCCTTCCTCAGTGCAGTCTCGAGGGGAGCAGTAGTTAGAAGTGCTGAGCATAGCGACTGGAAGAGGCAGGGCTGGCTGGGCAAAGGTTTATGGGCCTGTTCAGAAAAGGGGTTAGATATTATCAGCAGTAAACCATTGGAGTGCTAAAGGAGATTACCATTTGCTGGTGGAGAAAGTTCACGTGGGCTGGGGAGATGGCTCAGTTGGTAAGGTCTCGGAATGCAAGCACAGGTACCTGAGCTTGATCCCAGGACCCATATTAAAACAAAGCAAAGCAAAACAGAACTGTCAAGGAGTGGCAGCTTGAGTTTGTAATCTCAGTGCTGGGGAGGTGGACTCAGGAGCTTCCCCTGGGGAAGCTGATCTAACCTGATTAGTGATCTCCAGGCCAGTGTGAGTATGCAAGAGTGGACTCACAAACACACACAGTTAAATAAACAAATATGTAAATAGTATCCTAGTTAGCTTTA
This sequence comes from Rhabdomys pumilio, assembly GCA_030674055.1. Taxonomy (NCBI): domain Eukaryota; kingdom Metazoa; phylum Chordata; class Mammalia; order Rodentia; family Muridae; genus Rhabdomys; species Rhabdomys pumilio. The sequence continues at coordinate 23,220,420 of JANHMN010000009.1, forward strand.
ACTACCAACTTAGCACAGCCTGGAGTCACCTGAGAAGGGAGTCTCCATTGAGGGCTTGGCCTGTGGGCATGTCTGTAGCAGACTGTCTGCATTGTTATTTGATGTAGGAAAACCAAGCCCACTGTGGGTGGCTCCATTCCCTGTGTGGTTGTCAGGCTTGGCAACAAGTGAAATTTCCTGCCATGATACCTTGTTAGCTCAAGGAGCAGACATTAAGGGTAGAGGGATGAAAACTGAGTGCCTGCCTAGAGTGTATGAAGCCCTGGGCTCCATCCCCAGCATCACATAAAATCAGGTATGAAGATGAAAATGAAGAGGCATACTCATAACCCCCAATCTGAGGTCATGCAAACAGGAGCATCAGGAATGACAATTGTCCTTAACTATATAGAGAGTTCAAGGCTAGCCTGAGCTACATGATACCCTGTCTCAGGAAAAAATATAAAAGGCAGAATTCGATTGAGGAATATACCTGATGTTGACATCTGGCTTCCATGTATACATGCACACAGACACACACCACACACACACACACACACACACACACACACACACAATGTGCACATGTGCATGCTTATGTGTGCACACACAATCTGCGGGGGAGGCGGGGTGCTGTATGGACAGTGGCTTGAAGAGGGGCTGAGTTGCCACAAGGGGTCTGGCAGCTGTGGCTGGTAGCAGCTGTAACCTGGTTGTGGCAGAGAAAGAGGAAGGTCCATTGGAGATAAGAGTCAGAACTAGTGAGTTGAGCTGGGGAGAAACTAGAGGATCTGGAATGATTGCCTGGTCTAGCTTGATTAATGATGCCGCACTCTTAGAGGTTTGTGTTGCTATTGTGAGGGTGGGGTAGGTAGATAACAAGGAGTGCATCTATTCTGATTTCTTTCCATTGTTGTGATAAAACACCTTGACTGCTAGTAGCTTGGGGAAGGAAGGGTTTATTTGGCTAACTTCATTGAGGGAAGTCAGGGCAGGAACTTAAGAATGAATGCGAAGGCGGGCCTGCTTGCCATTCCTCCTTTAAGCAAAGAATCCACTCACTGACAAGGAAGCACAACAGAAACCATGGAGGACACTGCTTGGTGACTCTCTGGCTCGTGATTAGCTTGCTTTCTTACATCACCCAGGACTAACTGCACAGGGAATGGAGCCACCCACAGTGGGCTTGGTTCTCCTACATCAAATAACAATGCAGACAGTCTGCTACAGATATGCCCACAGGCCAAGCCCTCAATGGAGACTCTCTTCTCAGGTGACTCCAGGCTGTGCTAAATTGGTAGTTAAAGCTGGGATACTACTTACTTGTTTGTTTATTTAACTGTGTGTTTGTGAGTCCACACTTGCATACTCACAGAACAGCTTTCAGAAGTAGGTTCTCTCCCTCCTCCACGTGCTTTCTAGGAATTGAACTCAGGTTGTCAGGCTTGGCAACAAATGAGTTTTCCTGACAGGATACCTTGCTAGCCCGAGGAGCAGACATTAAGGGTAGAGGGATGAAAACTGAGAGATCTATTTGGGGACTGTTGAATTTGAAATTCCTGGAAGACAGCCGGATGGGGTGAGGAAGGCAGAAGGGACTGGCCTCGGTCCTCCTCCAGTTTGAGGAGACACAGGAAGCCACTTGAATGGATGTGCTTAGTCCAGGGAGAGCATGGAACACTGAGAAGGGCAGAAGGCTGAGCCTCAGCCAGGGAGAAAACATTAGAGAAGAGCTAAGCCCTGAGGAGAGTGAGCTCTGCATTCTAGAAGGATGGGCATTGCCAAGTGGAGACAGCGGAGTGGGAGAGCCTCAGAGGGGAGTGGATGACGACCCTGGGTCGTGGCTTAAAATGCGTTTAAAGTGAAGTGCCATGAGACTGGTTATGTGATTTTCCTTTCTCTTGAATTTCTTCCCTGGCCAGCGTGCTAGTACAGGTAGTGGGGGTGAGGCGTGGAGTAGGTCTTTGCAGGAGGACCTGGCAAGATGTCACCTAAGCCTGGGATGGCAGCGGAGCCCAGAAAGAATGTGCTGGGATCGGTGTTTAATAGGTGTTTGAGCGAGTGATTGGAAAGATGACAGGTTTGGGGTTGTGGTGTCTGAATACTGTGCTCCCCATAGGTGTATCTGGTCCTGGTTGGTGGTGCTGTTTGGGGAGGTTAAGGGGTACAGTCTTACTGGAGGAAGTGTGTCACTGGAGGAGAGCTTTGAGACCCTTTTGAGTAAAAGACTTGCCTGTTTCCAGTTTGCTCTCTTAGCTTCGTGCTTGTAGTTTAGGCTGTGAGATTTCAGTCACTGCTGCAATCACCATGCCTGTGACCACTGCTATGCACGACTCCCGCCATGGACTCTAACCCCCTGGCACCATGACCCACATAAACTCTTCCATGAGTTGTCTTGGTCGTGGTGTTTTATCGCAGCAACAGAAAAGAAACAGCACAGGACTCAGTGGGGACACTGAGTCACACGGTCTTTCTATAGGTAAGAGACTTACTAAGAGCTACTTAATGCCACAGATGGACAGACAGATGGCAGCATATCAGGACCTCTGGGTGAGATCAGGTCTACATGGCAGAATGAGGGTCCCTTCTTACACATTTAGAGGAAGGAGAAGGTTCTATCCCATGTGATTGGTGGTCATAGTACATGCTCGCTGCCAGGCCGTCTCTGATTCCTGTTTACCTGGGGTCAGCTGTGAGGGTACAGCGAGCAGGAATCTAAGAAAGCAAGTCAATGGGAGACCTTTGCAGAATGGGGCCGCCCTGGCGAACGTGAGCTCAAAGGATAGAGGTGGAGCAGAGAACCCAGGCTCAGGCAAGGCGTACTGGAGAGGAGGCCTGGAACGCAGTATTCCTGAGCTGCTAGAGTCAGAGCCTGGCTCAACAGGCCACTAAACAGACCGGTTGTCGTGAAGAACAGACAGAGGAGGTTTTCTTAACACAGCCACATTGGGAAGAGCAAGCAAAGAGCTCTGGTGACCCTTACAAGCCCTTCTTCAGGGTCCTGACGTGAGGTTCAGGTTTCAACAGAGGGCAAGAGCTATGCATAACCAAGCTCTCCTGGTCAAGGTGTGGTCCTGCCCATCACTGACCAGCATTCTCAGCGCCAGGGGTCTGACAGGCTGTCGGCACTGTGTGACGTCTCTTCCTGAGAGAGGAGCTCCTCTCTGCCTGGCACCAAGGCTCCGGCCTCCTTCTCTCACTATGGTATTCCCAGGGAAAGGCCAATTTCATGGGTCCAGTGTTAGCACAAGTATCACTTCTGGAATGTTCTCCTTCTCTCCTGGACAGTTACAGTGGGAGTGCCCGCCCCTGTGTGAACAGGATGGCTTCTGAGGATAATGAAGTCAGAAGCAGAATTTGTGTCCTCCATGCATAAGGGAAGTGGCCAGGAAGGAGGTCGTGCAGTGAGAGCATGGCCCTGGGAGGTGAGGCCTTAGCCATATGCTAATTTTGAAACAATGAGGTGACTAAGAAGAGTGGACAGGAAGTGGCCGTGAGGACGGAGAAAGGATGACAGGCCCGGGGAGGCCAACACCGTAGATGGAGAAAGGATGACAGGCCTGGGGAGGCCAACACCGTAGATGGAGAAAGGATGACAGGCCTGGGGAGGCCAACACCATATGCTTAAGATATGGAGTCTTGAGGGACAAGTGGAGAGGAACAGTCTTAGAAGAATGCTATTGGAAGCCTTGCTGGTATCCCCAGTATTGGGGATGATGGGTTAGTCACTGCTGAGGTGGATGACTGTTGAGCCGAGAGGCCTGGTAATGGGGAAGTGTGGAACACCCTCCTGCCTGTCCCAGTAGAGGCAGAGCCATGTGCAGGGTGTGCTGGCCTAGCAGAGCCCCGTTCCAGCACTGCCCACCCCAAGCCTTGGCAGAGGAGGCAGCTCCCTCTTGCTGTACGTACAGCGGGGAGAGAAAAGACATTAACATTATAGCAGTCAGAGCTGACCTGTAACTAGGACACAACTCCAAATGCCCATTCACTTTTTGGAAAGTAACATTCTCAGTGTGAAAGAAAGAGAGAAGAGAAGAGAAGAGAAGAGAAGAGAAGAGAAGAGAAGAAAAACGAAACACACACACACAAAGTGAAAGTAGCCAGCAAGGAATTTCTTTCTTCCTTTTTAAAAATCTTGCTTATTATTTTTTTTTTATGGCTGTTTTTCCTGTGTCTCTATATACCACATGCATGCAGTACTTGCAGAAGCCAGAAGAGGGCATTGGATCCTCCTGGACTAGAGTTACAGACAGTTGTGAGCTACCATGTGGGTACTGGGAATTGAACCTGGGTCCTTTGCAAGAGCAGTCAATGCTCTTAACTACTGAGCCCCAGGCAATGTCTTTTTGTAAAAAGGGTGTACTACCACCCAAATCAGGGTAGCAAGCAGCATACAGGCCAAATGCCCCCTGTCTTTTACCCTATGAGTAGAGGGAGTTGGGCTGTTCTTTTGGCTGGGGTTCAGCCTCACAGTTCACTCCCAGGTGGCTAATGTGGAAAGCAGCTAGTAGCAAGAAAATGAAGGAAAGGGGCCATCACAGTCTAGGAGTGCAGAGGGCCGTGTGGGGGAGGCTCTGGGTAAAGTTTTACAAGGTAGGAAGTGAAAAGATTTGAATTCCTTTGCATAAAATTGTAGGAGGTAGGGAGATTTATGAATTCTTTGTTCTTGGCAACTAGTCACTTTTGATAGAAAGACTAAAACCCATTTCTTACAAGCTGAATGCAGAGGTGTGCGTCTGGTCCTCAGAAGGCTGAGTCAGGAGACTTGTAAACCTAAGAAATAGAGGCTATCTTGGGTAACATGATGAGACCTTATCTCAGAAACAAATACAGGGGGCGGCTGGAGAGATGGCTCAGAGGCTGAGTGCTTACTGCTCCTGCAGAGGGACCCAGATTCCATCCCACACCCACATGGCAGCTCATAACTGCCTATAGCTGCAGTTCCAAGGAATCCGATGCCCTGTTCTGGCCTCTGCAGGCACCTGCTCACGTGGTGTGCCATAAGTACATTCAAACATTCAACATAGACAAATAGGGGTCGGGCATATGGTTCATTCAGTAACTGCTAGTTGTGTAAACATGAGGTTCTAAATTTGATTTCCAGCACTCCTGTTAAATAGCTAGGTGTGGTGGGGTTAGGGAGGTGGAGACCAGTGGACACACTTGCCAGCCTGTGCGTCTTGTTGAATTCTGTCATCTAGGCCAGAGAAACAACCTCAGCTTCGCTTCCTCATATCCACATAGGCACCTGTGTGAACACACACACACACACACACACACACACACACACACACACACCCCAAACCATGAAGAACCCATTACAGAGGCTTCTGAAGGCAAATGAGATCATCTCTTCAGGAGAAGGAAGGGATTAAGTGAGCCTGTATGATGGAGACGGTAGTGTACCAGGAGAATACACTGCCCTGAGATGCCTTTATAAGTGTTTCTCCAGGCGCCCTGTGACATGGGAAAGGCAGACTTCTGCAGAGCTGTAGAGTTGGCTGCTTGACCACACAGCAGTGTAGGGGGTGTGGACTCTCTGCTCTAGAAGGAGGGGGCTGCTTCTGGTCAACTTCTGAACACACACCACCGAGGGAGGAGTCTTCCTGCCCTGCACCTTCCTTTAAGAACCAGTCCTGTAACTTTGATTTTTTCAAACCTTATATTTAATGATGGTTCTTAAAGGCTTTAACCTCCCTTGTAGCCCACCACCCACCAGAGATGGGCAAGAAAGGATAAGGGGGAAGTGGACCTGTTTAGAAAGGTTCTTTGGAGCAACTCCCATCTCTGTCGTCTAGAAATTGGCAGTTCAATTCATAGGTCAGCACAGAAGCTCGGTTCACTCACAAATACTTCACAGATACACCAGCAGTCCAATTTAGTAGAGTATGGTTAGCAGCAGAGGTGACACGACCTAGCAGAGACAGTTAGGCCTCAGCCTCAGCTAGAATCAGCAGGACGGACCAGAAAGAACAGCAGAAGAAATTCTTGGCTGTGCCTTTCTCAGGAAGTGAAGACCAACAAAGACTCGAGACCCACAAGCACTGCACAGCTAGCTGGACCTGCAAGCCAGGCTGTCTCTGTCACTCTGCAGAGTCCTATTAAGACCCTCCGAACATCACGTGTCCTCCGAGGCCTTGCCTCAGCATGGGCCTAGCCTCAGCACTTGCATCTGATCAGCCCGAGTCCAAGGAAGCAGCGAGAAACTGCAGCACACCACCAGAAGTTTTTTGGTGCGTTTCTCTCTGTAAAATCCTGACATAGCTCAATTACGCAAAAGAATCCTTCATCATGAGTCCTTTCAGGTGCTTGCTCTAGCAACACATCCTCTCTCCTGTGTCTGCTTCAAGAGTCTGCCTTAGCCTTTCACACCTGTGTCAGCATTAACAACATTCCTTCACAGGTTTGTCCCAACCGACAAACACCATCCAACCGACTTTCCAAAAAACTCTTCCGTTTCCTTCACGGCACCTTGACTGGCCCTCAGTGGTATTGGCCTGGAGGCTGCTGCCTTTCTCAGCACTATAGAACAGCCTAGTGAAATTTGCATTTGCATATTAAAAAACCCTCTGTATAAAGCGTGTTAGTAAGTAAATGTTCAAGGGCTGGAGAGCTGGCTAGATGGTTCAGTGTGTACTGCTCTGGAGGAGGGCCTGAGTTCAATTCCCAGCACCACACTGAGCAATTCACAACTATCTGTAACTCAAGTTCTAGGGCGCCTCTCCTGGCCCCTAAGGGCACCTGCAGTCAGGTTTACACACTGCCCCCCCCTCCAGACATAGACATATAATTAGGAATAATAAAAAAAATCTTTGCCGGGCAGTGGTGGCGCACACCTTTAATCCCAGCACTTGGGAGGCAGAGGCAGGTGGATTTCTGAGTTTGAGGCTAGCCTGGTCTACAGAGTGAGTTCCAGGACAGCCAGGACTACACAGAGAAACCATGTCTCAAAACAAAACAAAACAAAACAAAAAAAAAAAAAAAAAAAAACAAAACCAAAACCAAAACAAAAAACAACAACAAAAATCTTTAAAAATGAACACAAAATTGAATGTTTTGAAAAACACTCTAAACAGAGAATGTGCATCCAGGCCATCAGAGTTTACAAATTTACAGCTGTATTTCACCAAGCAGTGCAAACGGTGCTAAGTGGCAGAGCCACTGCGCTGAGGGAAACAGCAGAGGCGAGGGCACGGCAGGGCTGTTTTCCTGTGGGCGCTGTCTCATTTATTTGTGTCAATGGCCTACTGGTGTTTCCTCATGAATTCTCCTGGGTGGCTCAAAACATATCCATTTTACGTTCCCTTCCTTTAGAACAAAAAAAGAGGTCACCTTTAGTTTTTAATTAGTGTGTGTCTGTGTGTGTATCTCTCGGTGTCTGCGTCTGTCAGCGTATGGGTACATGGATGTGACTACAGGTGACAGTGGAGTACAGAGAGTGACTTCGGGTCTCCTGCAGCTGGAGATACAGGCAACCACCCAACATGGGTGCCAGGAACTGAGCTGGGGCATGTGTTCTTAACTGGTGAGCCACCTCACTGAACCAGCCAACCTGCTTTTTCTTTCCCCCTCTTATCTCCCTCCTTCCTCCAACCCCTCCCTCCATCCCTCTATCCCTGTCTCTCTTTCCCTCCTCCTCTCTCCCCTCCCTCCCTCTCTCTCTCTCCCTCCTCCTCTCTCCCCTCCCTCCCTCTCTCTCTCTTTCCCTCCTCCTCTCTCCCCTCCCTCTCTCTCTCTTTCCCTCCTCCTCTCTCCCCTCTCTCCCTCTCTCTTTCCCTCCTCCTCTCTCCCCTCTCTCCCTCTATTTTCCTTTTTGTTTGGCACAAGGTCCTGTTATTTCCAAGGCTAGCCTGGAGTCACTGATCTCTTTGCCACTTTATGAGTAATAATGAGTTGTTTCCTTCAAGATGGTGGATGAGGTGCTTTTAAAGTGTTATCTTTTTATATGTATCTACGGAGTGTGCGCTTATGGTGTATGTCTGCAGTGTGCATGCCTGTGCATGCACTTGTGGAGGCCAGAAGTCAAAGTCGGCTGGCTTCTGTCCTGCTCCAGTTTTTTAAGTCAAGGTCTCTCATTGACGCTAGCACTCTACAGTTTGGTTAGGCTGGCTCTGGGGGTCTGTCTCTCTGCACCCTCCCAGTGTGGGAGGTGGGGTGGTGGTGGTGGTGGTGGAGATGTGTTGGAGTGGAGTTTGCCTGGGGATCTGAGTTCAGGTCCCCATGTAAGGCAAACTCTTTCCCAGCAGAGCCTCCTCCCCAGCCCCTGAATTTTACTTAGTGTGATGCAGTATTTTCAAACCTGGGAATCCAAGTGCTAGTCCATACTGGAGCAAGCTGCTGGAGGAGAGAGAGACTCGTTTCAGTTGAGATCTTCATAATTTGGTTTGAGCAAGAAGTAGTCTAATAAAATTTTAAAATTTTCTTACTTAGAGTTACTATTGCTGTGATGAAAAACCACGGCCAAAAGCAGTTTGGGGAGGAGAGGGTTTATTTGACTTACATGCCCTGAGTCACAGTTCATTGAGGGATGTCAAGGCACGAAATTAAGCAAGGCAGGAACCTGGAGGCAAGAGCTGATGCAGAGGCCGTGGAGGATGTTGCTTACTGCCTTGCTCATCACTGCTTGCACAGCCCGCTTTCTTCTAGAACCCAGGACCACCAGCCCAGGGATGGCTCCACTCACAACGGGCTGGGCCCTTCCCCATCAGTTATTAATAAGAAAATACCCTTATAGGCCTGCCTACCGCCTGACTTACTGGAGGCATTTTCTCAGTTGAAGTTCTCTCCTCTCAGGTAACTAGGAATTCTGGGATTAGAGATACTTATGTTATACACCTTGCTTTCTACATGGCTCTGGGGATTCAAACTCAGTCCCCCAACACTTGTTCAGATTTTTTCATATTTCCTTTTGTGTGTGTGTGTGTGTGTGTGTGTGTGTGTGTGTGTGTGTGTGTATGTGTACACACAAGAGCATATTCGTGTGGAGGCCAGAGGTCAATCTCAGTTGTCCCTCGGGAGCCATCTCCCTGTGTTTTGAGAGAAAGTCTCTCATTGAGACCTAATGTTTACAGAGCTGGTGAGGCTGGTTCCCAGGGAGCCTCAGAGTCCTTCTGTCTTCACCTGGGATTACAGGTATACACCATTGATCAGCTTTCTATCATACGAGCTGGGGAACTAATTCAGGCCCTCGTGCCTGCATGGTTTATACTGACTGAGCTGTCTCTCCAGCCGTCACATACAGACTTTAAAAATAGGCTTATTTTCTATTTTGGTGTACATGTGTTGTCTGTGTGTATGTGTGGGGCAGAAGACCATGCCAGAAAACTTGGTAAGGTTGAGTGGATTCAGAAATCTCAGTACCCTCATACCTGAGGACAGTAGGTGTTTTGTCTACTCCCAGTGAGGTCCTGCCCTGTAACACATGACCACAGCACCCCATTGAGAGGATCGGACAATCAGTCACATAGGGGGAGCGCCCTTATTCCCTCCACATGCAGATGAGGCATCCCCAACATCTCAGACCAAGCCAATAGAAAGCATCTGCTGTCAGACCCCAACCCACCCCAAATGTATATGAGACCCTGTCCATAAGGAATAAAGCACGAGGGTTATTTCATTAAGAGCTCAATGAATTTCTGCCATATAAGAGCTGTGACACTTTGGGGAAGAGAAATTCTCTCCTGTAGCTTTCTCTACTGGAAGCTGCTCAGGCCAACAGAGGTCACTTCCTGCTCCGTGACCCTGACCTTGGCTCCTAGCCGATATGCTGCACCAACTCTGGAGAAGAGGTGGCTGCAGAGACCTGGCACGTCGCCTAGATCGGCTCCCCCTGCCTGCTCGCTCTGGCCAGCCACATAGCATCCCACTGCTCCAGAGCAGGATCCTGGGACGATCAGTTCCCCCTCCCCTTCAGAGAATGCAATTCTTTGGCCATTCCAGCTGGGCCAGAGCCCCCAGATCTCTGCAGATAACATGCAGTACGCAGACCAGCCTGTGTGTGTATGCATGTGTGTCCAGGTGCCCAAGGGGGCCAGAAGAGGGTGTTGGATCCCCTGGCTCTGGAGTTATAAGTGATGTGAGCAACCCGAGGTGGGTTCCAGAACCAAACTCCAGTCCTGTGCGAGAGCAGCGAGCACTTGAACTGCTGAGTCATTTCCCCAGCCCCCAGATTTAAAACAAACAAACAAACAGACGACATCATAGTTTATATTCTTTGCAGCTTGACCCCCATCCCCACCTCTCATTTAGTGGTACATCCTAGACATTTTCCAGGACAGGAGACAGGGATACTCCCCTTTCTTTTTAGTAGCGGCATACTAAAAACATTGGCTTTTTCATAATTTATAAAACTATTTCTGGTTATTGGTTTTTTCCAGATTATTGCATTGCATGTAAACACCAAAAAAATTCTTGCACACTTACAATCTCAGCATGTAGTATTTATGCCCACAGTATCCATTTCCACAGTATCAATTTCCCCATACACTTGTGTGTGTGTGTGGTACTTGCATGTGTGTCAGCATACATTTGTATACAGGTTCACACATATCTGTGTGTTCCTGCATGCAGAGGTCCTAGGTCGACTTTGTGTGTTGAAGCAAGGACTCTCAGTTGAACCCAGAGCTCAATGATTGGGCTAATCTGGTAGAATAGCTTGCTCTAGGGGATGCCCTGTCTCTGTCCTCTGATCCCTGGGATTTCAGACAGGCTGCCTGGCATATATGTGGGTTCTGGGGATTTGAACTCCTGGCTTCACATTTGTGAGGCAAGTTCTTTAACCACTGAGCCATCTCCCCAGCCCTTCCCCACACTCTTTTAGCTTTGGACAAGCTGATATTTTGTGTGCATTTTCTTAGGTAGCAACTAAGTTGGGTGTGGATCCAAATGTTTATTAACCATGTTTACCTCCCTCCCAGTGAATTACTTCACTGTCTGCTTATTTTAAAAGTTAAGTGGTTGTACGTGCCTGCAGTCCTAGCACTTGGAAGGTGGAGGACCAGAAGTTAAAGGCTGTTCTTACTAGCAAGTTTGAGGCCGATCTGAGGTATTTGAAATCCTGTCTCAAAAAGTCCCATTTTTTTTTTTCTAAAAAAAGGAAAATAAATAGTTACAAGTTTAGTTGCTGGCCTCCCGGGCAGGACCTTTACATATTCCAGATGTCACTTGGCAGAATGCTACACAATTCCTGTGCTGTCAGTCTTCGCAGTCCCCGACCCCCATTCCTCCTTCACCGCTTCTCCAGCTGCGAGTTCAGTTTGACCTTTCGTGCCCTGTTTGATTTTCTGATTTTTCCCATCGTGGCTTTCTGTTGGGAACTCTTGTTTGAAATAGTCTGGAAGTTAAGTGATCATCTTCCTCTTTGAGCTTTCGCTTTCTAAGTGAATCTGGGTTTTCCTCATCAACCCTGATCTTCAATGGCCAAGCCCACAGCCTGCTATAGCCCTCCAAACAGAGCACTTGCAAGATGGTGCTGGGCTACAGGTGGCTGGTAGTTCATTTGTCTGTGCGTGTGTGCGTGTGTGTGTGTGTGTGTGTGTGTGTGTGTGTGTGTGTGCGCGCACGCGTGTGTGTGTGCGTGTGTGTGTGTCTCTGTGTGTGTGTCTGTGTGTGTGTCTGTATGTG
>JANHMN010000009.1:23236010-23247041 GCA_030674055.1 Rhabdomys pumilio
AAACACTATATACATACACACTTTCACATACATATATACACATACTATACATACATGCACATACATACTATATACATAAAAATATGCATACACACTATACGTACTGTACTACACACACCCATATACTATACATACACATACACAGCACACATGTACACATATACGTACATGCATATGTACTCAAACACATACTATACACCTATGCACATACACACATGTACACATATACATTATAAATACACATATATACATGGACTCACATATACACTCATGCACACATTATACACAGACATACATACTATATACACATACATACTATGCATACACATATGCACACAGACACGTACATGCAGACTGTATACACACTATACATACAGACATACACTTAGATTCTACACACACAATGCGCAGTGTTTAGACATCTGAGTGATTTTTTTCCAAGTCCACCTGACTTTAATTTTTTTCTTAAGTTTGAGACAGGGTCTTTCTTATGTATTCCAGGTTAGCCTTGAAGGCTGTATATAGCTGAAGATAGCTTTGAACTTCCGGTCATTTTTCCTCTGCTTTCTTGAGTGCTGGGATTAAAGGTCACTTCTCTTGCTTCGTTCATCCGGTCTTTCGATAATGTCATTTTCTTTTTCTCAGATGTTGTTTTTGCCTCTGTTAAAGTTGATCAAGTCCTTATTTGCCTGAGGTGTCCTCTAGGGGGCGTGTGCTGACTTTGTTCCAATTTGTTTTCTGGTATTGGAGGCCAGGATGGTGGCTGTGTGCTGCCCCCAGTGGTGAGCCTGTGCCTACATCGCAGAGAGCTTTTGTGGGTCTCTGTGTCTCCGGCTGTAGCTTGCTTGGCCTATTAATTGCTGGGCTTTGGAGGGATGCTGTGCTACAGCTTTTTAGGGAAAGCGTCCCTGCTTCGAAGGGTTTCTGATGATCAAGGAGCCTCTTGGTTGTTGTTAGAATGTTAGTTTCTCTAACATATTCATTTAAAAAAATTTTAAATTGTTGAATGCATATGGATATTTTTGCCTGCTTGCATATCTGTGTACCACATGTACGCCTGGTACCTGTGGAGCCCAGAGAGTGTATCACGTCTCCTGGGACTGGAGCTACAGGCAGTTCTGAGCCCCCATGTAGGTGCTGGGAATCGAACCTGGGACCTCTGGAAGAGTAGCCAGTGCTTTTAATTGCTGACCCATCTCTTTAATTCAGTACTGTGCTGTGTCCCCCTCCCCGCCATCCCCCTCACTTTGGGTGACAGGTTCTGGATGGCTTGGAATTCACTTTGTGAACAAGGCTGGTCTCAAGCTCAAGAGAGCACTGAGATTAAGGGCATGCAGCACCAGACCTGGGTCTTTTAATCAATTCATTTTTAAAACTACTTATTTTGTGTATGGAGGGCGTGGCCATGCCAGGGCACGTGTGTAGACGGCAGACGACAGCTTACGGGAATTGATTCTCTCCTTCAACTGTGTGGGTCCTGCAGACTGAACTCAGGTTGCCTCACTTGTGAGAAACGGCCTGTCTGATGAACATTGTCCCCTGTCCTCTATGTGTTCTTTACTTGACGATGGCTCCTTTAGGGTCTTGGTTTCTCATCTGAGAAGTTGCCTCGGTTCTAATGCTTCCTTGTGTGTTCATACTGTCCATGCATGCATCATGCATGCAGGCGTGCATGTGTATGCGTTAGTAGTGGGGAGCAGAGGGACATGAACGAGGAGAGAAGTGAGCGTTAAGAGCTGGAGATCGAGGTCCCCAGACTGTCCCCCGTGGCACCTGTTTGACTGGGGAGTAGCTGGGAATAGGAATTTGAACGATTCATTTACTTCACCTTCCAGAAATCCTGTGGGGCTGTGTCATTTTAAAGTGTGTGTGTGTGTGTGTGTGTGTGTGTGTGCTGGGTGGGTGGCAGTAGGTGTGTGTATGGTGAGGTCAGAAGACAGCTTTGAGTGTCATTCTACTTTTAGGCAGGCTCACTCGCTCGCTCGTTCTTTAGCCTTCACACAGTTGGCTAGACTATCAGGCCACTGAACCCCCAGATTCACCTGTCACCCCCTTTTCAGTGCTTGACCGCACGGGCCTCTGCCTCCTGAGTGCTGAGATTGAAGGTGTGAGCTTCAGGCCTCGATCTTTTTATATGGGGTCTGGGGCTTGAACTCACGTTCTCATGTAAGCTCTGCGTTGACTTTTATAAAGTGACTGGCTCCTTGCACCCATCCCTAGTGGTGCAACTTGGGATTATCTACCCCCATTTCTCCTTTCTCAGCTCTGTCCTATCCTGGTTCCCCTTGGGTAAGTGACTTTAGAGTTGCCAGACTATCATGGCTCTCTTCCTCTCCAGGCCCTTCTCTCTTGGAATGGGTTAAGTGTTTCTAAGGTGCAGGGGAGGGCTAGAGAAGTGGCTTGGGGCTAAGATGACCACCCTCAACTCTAGCCCCAGGGGATCTGACATCTCTTCTGGCCTCTGAAGTTACCACACTCATGTGCACCTGCACATGCACACACACACACACACACACACACACACACACACACAGGCACACATACACACACAGGCACACACACACACAGAGGCACACACAGGCACACACACACAATTTAAAATGAAAATCAAACATTTAAAGTGTAAGGATGTCTGTCACATGTCACTTGATGGATAGGACACACACCCTCTTTAATCACCTTGTCTCTGTCACCTGCAGCTTCTCATCTGGGCCATCTGTCTGTGTGTCACCGTCTCAGACCAACAGGATGGCTGCCAACAAAGGCAAGAGCCAGGGCTCCCTGGTACTTCACAAGGTCATCATGGTTGGCAGTGGAGGGGTCGGCAAGTCAGCCCTGACACTTCAGTTCATGTATGACGAGGTAAGAGTCAGCCCTGACACTTCAGTTCATGTATGACGAGGTAAGAGACGCCAGCACAGCCTGCACCTGCTGTGGCATCGTGTGTGTCTGCGCCAGGTGTGTTCTATGTCCCTTTCCCCATGGAGTGTTTGAATAGCTTCAAGGAGGGAGTCTCAGCAGAAGATTCCGGTCACTGACCTAGCGGTGATTTTGGTGGTAGTAGAAATGGAAGGAGTTTCTCTGCACATTGTATTTCCAGAGTTATGTGTGCTTTCTTCGAGATAGGAGCAAGGGAAGAGAGATGCTTCTGTGTATGTGCTATAACTTAATTTTCTATTTAAATTATGTGCATGTGGAAAAATGTGTGTGTATGGAGGGCGGGGTTGTGTACAAAAGTGCAGTTGCCTTCAGAGGCCAGAAGAGGGCATTGGATGCCCTGGAGATGTACACAGTTGGAGTTGCCCAGTGTGTGTTCTGTGACCAAATTCCTGTGTCTCCAAGAGCAGCAGGCACTTGTCTCCACGGGGCCATCTCTCCAACTCCGACTTTTTTTTTTTTTTTTTTTTTTAAGATAGAAATCCTGTAGCTCAGGCTGGCCTGGAACTCACTTATAGCCAGGGATAACCTTGAACTTCTCATCTTCCTATGCCTCCCCTTGCTGGGATTATGAAGTTTATAAAGCTCTAGGGATGGAGCTCAGGGCTTTGCATGTGAGAGGTGGGCACTCAACCAACTGAGCTACTCCCCAGCACCAGGTCTTGAATGTCTCTGAAAGGGTTGAATGTTGAGGAATGAACCCTCAGCCTACAGCACCTTGGGGAGTTGAGTTGAGCGGGCACACACGGAAGCACAGAGGACAACCTTACGTGTCATTCTTCAGGAACTGTCCACCTTAACTTTTGAGGCAGGGTCTCACCGTCTGGAGCTCTCTGAGGTGAGAGCTGACTGGCCAGTGAACAGCAGGGATTGCTTTTCTCTGTCTCCCAGCACTGAGATCACAGGCACTCATGGCCACACCTAGCTTTATATATGGGTTCTGGGGCTTGAACTCACTTTTACCAAGTCAGCCATCTCCAACCCCAGTCCTCTTACCATTTACACTGGCAACCTGCTTTCATCCTGGAGTGGAGTTTAGGCAGACGTAAGTCGCAGCAGAGGCAGGGCTGTAGAGAACGTCGAGGATTCCTGGAGTTCTGGCCATCAAGACATTGTGCCAAATCCAAGATCAAGAATCTTTTTCAAGCCGAAGCTGCTTTTATCATGGCTGCAGATACAAGAGAGGCTAGGAGAGCCTTGTCTGGACAAAAACTCAGTTGTGTATGTCTGCATGTGTGTGTGTGTGTGTCTGCATGTCACACCAAACTGGAGGTCAGAGGACAACAGGGACGAGTCAATTCTCTCTCTCTCATGGACCCCACATGGGTCCTGGATTCAAACTCCCAACTTTTCAGCTTGGAGACATCCACTCACTGAGCCATCTTGCTGACCCAAAATTCACTCTTTCGTCATTCTAATCAGGTACGATCATGCATACCTGTAATCCCAGCACTCCGGAGGCTGAGGCAGGAGGATCATGAGTTAGAGGCCAGCCTTGTAGCAAAGCCCTGTGTCAAGAAAAGAAAATGTAAAATAATGAATTGATGTCCCGGGCACTTTCCTGTTGCTGTGATATTAAACCTTGACAAAAGCAACTTAAAGGAAAAAGGCTCCTGCAGGTGCTGTCTGTTATATTGGCGATGGCACGGCAGCAGGAGCAGGTGGCTGGCTGGTCACATTGCATCCACACTCAGAAAGCCAATAGGAAGTGGGGCAGGATATTAATCTCCAAGGCCACCTTCAGTGACCAACTTTCTTCTGGAAGGCTCCTTTTCCTAAAATCTCCACCACTTTCCCAGACAGTGCCACCTTTTCTGATATCGCCCTTTGATTTGTCAAAGTTTTACATTTTCAAATTTTTAATTTATTTTATGTGTATGGTGTTATGCCTGTGTGGATGTCTGTGCACCACACATGTGTAGTACCCAAAGAGGCCAGAAGAGGGCATTAGATTTCCTGGAACTGGAGTTGTATACAGAAAGTTGAGCTGCCATGCTGGGAATTGAACCTGGTTCTTCTGAAAGAGCTGAGCCATCTCTCCAGCCCTGAAAGTTTTAAGTTTTAGTGAAGTCTAGTTTAGAGTGTGTGTGTGTCTGTGTGTGTCTGTGTGTTTGACATGTGAGGTGCAAGTATGGAGGTCAGAGGAAACTTTCATGACTTAGTTTCTTCTTCCACCATGTGAGTCCCAGGGATGGAATTCATGTCAGGCATAGTGACAGGCACCTTTATCGCCTGAGCCATCTCACTGGCCCCCAGTTTATTTCTACTTTGTTACTTGTGCTTTGGTATGGTTCCTAAGACTTTATGGCCGAGTCCAGGCTCACTGATGGTTGTGCTGTGTTTCCTTCTGAGTTTTTATCTTGGTTCTTATATCCAGACTGCTGATGTTTTGAGTTAGTCACTATGTTTTATGTGCCCTGTGTAAGAAGTCCAGTGATACCCACCCAGTGTGTTTTCCAGCTGTTCATGCCATTGCTTAGCTGTTATGTTTTTCTGTTCTTTTTTATTTACACGTAGCCATGGAGACCAGATGAAGGCATCAGATCTCCTGGAAGATGTATAAGAGCAGGAAGTGCTGTTAATCACTGAGCCATCTCTCCAGCCCTCAGTTTGTTTTTTTGAGACAAGCTTCCACTCTCTCTCTCTCTGTAGCTTTAACTGGACTGGAATTTGCTATGTAGACCAGGCTGACCTCAACACCTATAGCCAGGCAGTGATGGTGCACGCCTTCAGTCTCAGCACTTTGGAGGCAGAGGCAGGCTGGCAGATCTCTGAGTTCGAGGCCAGCTTGGTCTATAGAGTGATTTCCAGGACAGTCAGGGCTACACAAGAAAACCTTGTCTCAAAAAAAACAAAAACAAACAAACAAAACAACAACAACAACAACAAAAAACAACAAAACCAAAAAAACAAAAAACAACAACAAAAAACAAACAAAAAAATCCAAACAAAACCAAAAAGATCCCTCTGTCTTTGCCTTCCAAGTGATGGCACGAAAGACATGTGCCACCATGCCCAGCTTCCATCCCTCATTTTTAAAAAATAAATTTCTAATTTATTCTGTGACAGTTTCATATATGCATACACTCTGTGTGGACTGAATTAATTCTCCACTCTCCTGTTTTCCCTCCTCCAGCTCTCACTTCCTAGTTCTGAGGAAACCCATCTGTCTCCATGTCTACTTTGTGGGACCTACGGAGTTCAGTTAGGGGTGCTTACGTGGGCATCATAGGGCTGGTGTATTTTGAGGCACAGTAACAGTAGTTGCTCAGGCTAGCCCCAAACCTAGCCTCACCAGTGCTAGGCCTGGCTGAGATAGCTCAGTGGGTAAGGCAATGACCATGCAAGTGTGAGTTTGAACCCCTAGAGCCCATGGAAAACCTGAACATAGTCTGTGACTCCAAGACTGTGAAGATCAGAGGTGCAGCAAGAGACTCCCTAGAAGCCAGCCCAGCACATGCACAGTGTCAAGCAACAGGAAGAGACCCTGCCTCACAAGCAAGGGGGAGGCAAAGGCTGATGCCCAAGGTTATCTGTGACCTCCATGTATGTGTAGCACAGACTCTCCCACACTCCTACCCACACACACACTCACACACACACACTCTCACACACAAACACACATACATGCACACACAATCACGTACACACACACACTCTCACACACAAACACACATACATGCACACACAAACACACACATGCATACATACACACATGTACACACATACACACATGTACACACAAACACATACAAACACACATATACCTACAAACACACACATACACACGTATACACATACACACATGCACACACAAACACACATACACACAAACATACACTATACACACAAACACACACATACAGACACATATACACATGCACACAAACATATACACATAAACACACAGACATACACACATACACATGCAAATGCACACATATACACACACTAAATAAATGTAATTAAAAATTTTTAGAAGGGACTGCATTTTATCAAGAGTTTGCTAAAGTCTCATGAATTAGTTAATTTGTGTGTGTGTGTGTGTGTGTGTGTGTGTGTGTGTGTGTCTTTATTACAAAAAAAAACGTTTGGAGAGACTAAGTTGCTTCTGTTTTTCTTCTAGGCAACTTTTGAATTTGTTTTGTCTTTGGGCGGGGGGATACATCCTTATATACATAGGTAATGATCTCTACTGGTGGCCTGCTCCAGAATGACACTGTTATTCTAGAGTTTTCTACATGCCCATACATAGTTCCCTTCCTCTTTTTTCCCCCCAACAGTGCAGCATTCAGCTGTGTAGCCAACCTTAGCTGAGCATTTGGGTGGGCCTTCATCTTTCGTGATGCCCTTTGGTGCCAGCTGTGGCCTTGATATTTGGGCCAGCGTTTCTGGAGATTAGATTCCTAACAGCTAGATGTGGGGAGTCAGATGATAAAGTACTCATTTTATCAGATGTTGACAAATCTCTCTGTGGGATGGTCCTGTCCCCTGTCCCACAGGGAGCAAAATGTCTTTCCCCAAAGCGTGTCTCAGGGCAGCTCTTCCCCCCCTCACTCCTGCTCTCTCTTCTCTCTCTTCTCTCTCCTTCCTTCCTTCCTTTCCTTTGCACTAGTGAGGAGGGCATGTCTCCATGCTGGCTTTGGATATTCTGTGGGATGGTAATGCCTACCATCGGTGTATGTTAAAGAGGAATGCTCTGTGTACTGTGTGCAGCTCGAGGTCTGGTTAGTGCTTGCATTGTGCCGTGCCGTGCTGTGCCATGCTGTGCTGTGCCATGCCATGCCATGCTGTGCCATGTCATGTTGTGCTGTGCCATGCCATGCCTTGCTGTGCCATACTGTGCCATGCCGTGCCGTGCCATGCAGTGCCATGCCATGCCACGCTGTGCCGTGCCACTCTGTGCCATGCTGTACCATGCTGTGCCATGCCTTGCCATGCTGTGCTGTGCCATGCTGTGCCATGCCACGCCGTGCCGTGCCGTGCCGTGCCGTGCTGTGCCTCACCTCTGTTGTTTTTCATTCTTGGGAAATCTAATTTATCAATTTTTTTTTTTACATGGCTTCCTGACTTTGAGTCATAGTTTAAAAAGGCCTTCTCTACTTCAAGGTAATAAGGTGCTACCATGTCTACTTTCATTCAGTGCTTGACTGGATTTATTTATTAATTTACATGTGTGTGTGCATGTTCATGTATGCAGTTGCACATGCTGGTGTGTGCACATACATGTCAGTGCACATGCTTGTGTGCCCTCGGAGGCCAGAGGACATCACCAGGTAATGTTCCTCAGACATGATCCACCTTGTTTTTGAGACAAGCTCTCTCATTGGCTTGGGGCTCACTGGGTAGGCTGGCCTTAGTTGGCCTTAGCTGGCCTTAGGTCGCCAGTGTCACCTGCCCTCATGTCCCAGGACTGGGATTATAAGCATGCACTATTACCATGTCTCTTGTTTTCAAAGATTTATTTTTATTATTTTTAGTTACATGTACTGGCATGTAACTGTGTGTGCATGTGAGTCCAGGTGTTCATGCTGGACCCACTGGAGCCCCTGGAGTACCAGGGGCACTGTGGCCTGAACTTGGGTCCTCTGGGAGGACCATGCGCACTCTTAACTGAGCCCTGTCTCCAGCCTCTGGCTTTCGTTGTTTGTTTATGAAGTGGGGTGTGGGGGTCAAACTCAGCTCTTCGGGCTTGATAACCAGCACGTTCCCCACTAAAGCACCCCGGCCCCTCCGCTGGTCCGTTCTACAGTCTCGCGCCTCTCGCCAGGCTCCTCTGGGATGCAGTGTGTACTTGTGCTCATTGTACATACAGGTTCCTGTATTTACTATTTTGCTGTTGTTTGTATTATAATTTACACTGTATTTTTGTGCCGAGTGCCTGCCTTTCTTATCTGCAAAGCGGGGCTATCCGGCCCCTGTTGTTGGAAGCTTAAAAAAATAAAATAAAATAAAGTAGAAGAACCAAGAGCTACCAAGAAAGGAGGGGAGGAGCATGGTGGAGCATGCTTCTAATTCCAGTATTTGGAAGGTCGACAGGAGGCACAGTAGTTCAAGACCAGCCTGAGCCACATAGTGTGACTCCTGTTGAAGGATGGGAGGGGGGAGGGAGTGAGGGAGGAGGGAGGGAAGGGCTGTTTGTATTCTTCAGTGTCTTCTCTGATGTAATATCTCTAGGCTCTTAGTGAATACAGCACTGACTGTAAAGCATTCAGATGTCGAATCTGGGTGCCGACTCCTTAACTCTTACTGTTTCCCCAGTTTGTAGAAGACTATGAACCCACCAAAGCTGACAGTTACAGAAAGAAGGTGGTTCTCGACGGGGAAGAAGTTCAGATAGACATTCTGGACACAGCCGGCCAGGAGGACTATGCAGCCATCCGTGACAACTACTTCCGAAGCGGAGAAGGCTTTCTCCTGGTGTTCTCCATCACGGAGCACGAGTCTTTCACCGCCACAGCCGAGTTCAGGTGTGCTTGACTGGGGAGAGCCTGGCCCTGAGCTTCCTGCCAGGAGGCGGGGGCTTCGAGTGATCCGGGTTGAGTGGCTGGTGATGAGGAACTCTGTCTCAGGGTTCTCTGAATCTTGGTACACTTTGGTCACCATTGCTTCTGTTTCTTTGGGCATCCATGTTTTAGGGTTTCTGCACATATCATTTTTAAAAAGGTGTACTTACTTTTATTTATGTGCACTGTACATATATGTCTCTGTACCAAGTGTGTGCGGTACATACAAAGGCCAGAGGGTTGTGAGTGTGCCAACAGACCCCAAGGCCTCTGCAAGAGCAGCCAGGGGTCCCAGCTCCAAATTCTGTTATAAAGAAACAGCGAGCATTGGGGTGTAATTCTTCTGTAACTGGCTCTTCACCACACAAACAGCCCATTTTCTTATATAATTGCAGTTTTTATTTTCATGTACTCTCCTTAAGAACATTTCTGTGTTAATCTACTTTTCCACTGCTCTGACAAAATACTCTAGCTAGTCAGCTTACCAGAAACAGTTACTCTGGTGTGTGGTTTCCGAGGCTACCATCTATGATCATGTGTTGCTCTGGGTCTGGGCCTGGGAGGACCGTGCAGCATGGTGGGGTTGCTGCTAAAGGCTTGTGCAGCACACGGCAGCTGGAATGCTAAAGAGGGAGTCTAGAGTGTGTCCCCTTCCAGAGACCTAGCTTCTTCCCACCGGGCCCTGCCTCCTAAAGCTTCAAGCATTTTTCAGTAGTGCCACAGACTGGACACTGAGCCTAAATTGCACTCGGGGGACATAAGATCAGAAGCATGAATATCCATAGTCTGGGACAACTTGAAACTCACTTTAAGGCCAGGCTGGCCTTGAACTTAGAGAAATCCTCCTGTGTCTACTTCCCAAGTACAGGAATTAAAGGCATGTGTCACCACACCTGGAAGGTGACATTTTGTTTTAAGAACTCGAGTAGAGGCTAGAGCTAAGGAAAACCAAGTCCTATAGTGTTTCCCTGCAATCTTTCTTACTTTCATTTTTATTTATTTTATATGTATGGGTATTTTGTCTGCTTATGTGTCTGTGTACCACAAACATGCCTGGTGCCTGTGGAAGCCAGAAGTGGGCATTGGCTGCTCTGGGACTAGAGTTACAGAATGTTGTAAGCTACCATGTGGGTGCAGAGAGTTGAACCTGTGTCCTTAGGAAGAGCAGCCAGTGTACTTGACCACTGAGCCATCTCTCTAATCACTGTATGAATGTGTGTGTGTGTGTGTGTGTGTGTATGTAAGGGTCAACCTTAACTGTTGTCACTGTCCACGTCATTTTTCAAA
Organism: Rhabdomys pumilio; assembly: GCA_030674055.1. Taxonomy (NCBI): domain Eukaryota; kingdom Metazoa; phylum Chordata; class Mammalia; order Rodentia; family Muridae; genus Rhabdomys; species Rhabdomys pumilio. Next base: position 23,246,741 of record JANHMN010000009.1, read on the forward strand.
GCAATGTCTCAAGTAGTAGAGTTGGCTGCTGAGCAGGTCCAGGGATCCCCCTGCCTCCACCCTCCACACAGGGCCTGTTACCAGCTGTCCTGTCTAACTTTTTTATGTGGGTTCTTGGGGACAAACTTCACTTGGCCATCCACCCAGCTCCCTCTCTCCATCCTTTATGAATGTTTTTATTAGTATTTGTGTGGGGTGGCCTGTGTGTGCATGTATGTGTGGGGTGGTGTGTGTGTGTATGTATGTGTGGGGTAGCCTGTGTGTGCATGTATGTGTGGGGTGGCGTGTGTGTGCATGTATG
>JANHMN010000009.1:23247051-23259342 GCA_030674055.1 Rhabdomys pumilio
GTGTGTGTGCATGTATGTGTGGGGTGGCCTGTGTGTGCATGTATGTGCATTCGTACCACAGAGACCGTGTGGAGGTCGGGGAGAACTTGTGGAAGTCAGCTCTCTCCTGCCACGTGGATCCCAGGGATTGAACTCAGGCAGTCATGCGTGGTGCCAAGCCCCTTCCTAGCTGAGTCATCTCAATAGCGCCTAAGCTTTCACAGGTTTTTCTTGTCACGAGATCAGGTGACCGACCAAAGGTACAGAGAGCCAGCTAAACATTTCTCGAGATTTGGAAGGTAGCTTTGGTGAGCCAGGGAAGTGGCAAGAGAAGAAAAGGCAGACGCTAAGACTGACGTCTGGTCATGCCTGTGGTCTCGGGTCTCTAAAGAGCTGAGGGTCCTGGCTTTCTTTCTGCATCTGCATTGTGGTGTGTATGGAGAAGATGAATAGCAGAGGACTTGGCGTGAGCAGTTGCTGCTGTAGATTTTTTTTTTTTTTTTTTTTTTTTTTTGGTTTTTTGAGACAGGGTTTCTCTGTGTAGTCCTGGCTGTCCTGGAACTCACTCTGTAGACCAGGCTGGCCTTGAACTCAGAAATCCGCCTGCCTCTGCCTCCCAAGTGCTGGGATTAAAGGCATGCGCCACCGCCCGGCCCCAGGTTAGCCTTAAACGTACTATGTAGTCAAGGTGACCGTGAACTTCCGGTCTCCTTGTCTCTACTGAGTACTGGGTTTACAGCAGGTACCACCGTGCCTATCTATAGAGAGCTGACATGGAACCGGGGCTCTGTGTATGCAGTGGAAGCACCTGCCAGCTGGGCCACGTCCATGGAATTCAGAGGGTCCTTCCTGAACTTCCCTCCCCACCTTTTTCTTTTCCCCCATAACTGGGGGACAGTGTTGAGATGCAGACCCCTGACTTCCTGTGTAGCTGGCTCTTTTGTACGAGTGTGGGCCAGAGAAATCTGCAGCTGGAGAGAGACCAGATGATTGGGTTTTTTTTGTTTTGTTTTGTTTGTTTTTTTGTTTTTGTTTTTCGAGACAGGGTTTCTCTGTGTAGTCCTGGCTGTCCTGGAACTCACTCTGTAGACCAGGCTGGCCTCGAACTCAGAAATCCGCCTGCCTCTGCCTCCCAAGTGCTGCGGAAAGCCGAGGGCCAGCCTGGAAAAGCCCCTCACAGGAGAGACCCATTTTGATATCTTCCCAATGGAATGATTTCTCTTGTTCTTTAGCCAAGCTTTCTAGATGCCCTGTAAACTCCGAGGCACACGGCAGCTAATTGTAAAGCTGACTTCATATGCTAGCTTTAAAATAAAACAAAGCAAAGCAGCTTTATTTATACGTGGAGGACGGAGGACAGCCTGTGGGAACCAATTCTCACCACTCACAGGGTAAATCGAACTCAGGTCCTCAGCCTGCATGGAGGCTAGCATTCAGCCTCTGAGCCTCCCCAGTGCCTCTCCCTCTTGCTTTCTTAACCACACTGCTCTTGACCACCGTCCCCAGGGAACAGATCCTCCGAGTCAAGTCCGAGGAGGATAAGATCCCACTACTGGTTGTGGGCAACAAGTCTGACCTGGAGGACCGGAGGCAGGTGCCCGTGGATGAGGCCCGAGGCAAAGCGGAAGAGTGGGGTGTGCAATACGTGGAGACATCGGCGAAGACCCGTGCCAACGTGGACAAGGTAGGATGAGTTCTGGAGGTTTCTCAGGATCTGGCTTTCACTGTCTCAAGACACAGCCGCCTTGCTTGCTTGGCTTTTAATTTTAACGTGTGTGTGTGTGTGTGTGTGTGTGTGTGTGTGTGTGTGTGTGTGTGTCTGTCTGTGTGTCTGTCTCTCTCTCTGTGTGTGTGTGTGTGTCTGTCTGTCTCTGTGTGTGTGTCTACGTAGGGATGTGCACATGTGAATGTAGGTGCTCGCACAAGTAAGAAGAGGTCATAGAATCCCCTGGCATTGAAGTTGTAGGTAGTTGTGAGCTGTCTGACGTGGGTACTGGGAACTGAATTCAGGTCTTCTGCAAGAATGACACTCTGTCCTGACCACTCAGCCACTGCCCCTCCTGTTCCTTTTCTTCCTCCTCCTCTCTCTCCTTCCTCCTCCTCCTCCTTTCTCTCCTCTTCCTCCTTCTCTTTCTTCTCTTCTTCCTCATTCTTCTCTTTCTCCTGCTCTTCTCCCCTTCTCGTCTTCCTCCTCCTCTTTCTCCTCCTCCTTTTCCTCCTTCTCTCTCTCCTCCTCCTCCTTTCTTTTTGACAGGGTCTCATAATACCTGCAGTCTGGCCTCAAGCTTGGTTTTGTAGCCAGTGTTGACCTTGGACTTCTGATTCTCCTACCTCCATCTCCTAAGTGCTGGCATCACAGTTTGTGCCACCACAATTGGCTTGTCATTTTCTATTTTTCTTTTTTCATCTTTTTTGTCTTTTGATAGTCTCACACATGCTAGCCCAGAGCTCTGTATGTAGCTGAGGAAAACCTTGAACTTCCAATCTTCCAGCTTCTGTGCCTCTACCTTCCAGTGCTTGTATGACAGGCGTGCACCATAGCACCTGGTTTGTGCAGAGCTGGGGATGGAACCCAGGGCTCTACACAAACACATGACCACCCTGTGGTTTCTGTTTTCCATCAGAGTTCAGTATTAGCACACAGCTGAAGTAAGTGCCTTACAGCTGAACTTTACCTCGTTTTCATAGGCAGTGGTGTGGGCTCTTCCTTCACTTCCTGGGCTTGTGAAATCAGTGCAGAGCCAGGCAGGCAGAAGGGCTGTGTGCACCCAGTTATGCTCAGCCACAGATCTCTCTACCTCTCCTTTCCTTTTGCTCAGTTTATACTGTAGCCCAGGCTAGCGCTGTGGGATGTCATTCCCTCTCTTTGTACCCTAATAGGGAGAGCTGGCTGATGAGCTGGTTCTGGAGGAGGACCTCTCTCTCTCTCTCTCTCTCTCTCTCTCTCTCTCTCTCTTTCTCTCTCTCTCTGTGTGTGTGTGTGTGTGTGTGTGTGTGTTCATTTTAATTTTTTTCCTTATTAAAAAAATTGACAAGGTTTTTTCTACTTTAGGCCAACCTCTAGCTCAATCTGCAGCCGAGGAGGACTTTGAACTCCTGATCCTCCTGTCTCTGCCTCCTGTGTTACGGGACTACAGGTGTGCACCACCATGCCTGGTTTGTGCAGTGCTGGGCATCCCACCATGTCGTGTGTATGCCAGGCAGGTGCTCTGCCACCTGAGCCCCGGCCCAGCCCTTGCTTGCTCTTGCCCTTGCTTTGTCTCTGGGAATCAGCTCAGAGCTGGTGGAGATGGGAAAGCCAGTGTTCTTTGTCCTGCTTCCAGTTTCTGAGGGAAACCTCCAGTGTGTCTTTGCAGGAAGCATATTTTGTCTGCCAGGGTTTAATCAGTCCCTTGGCGATTGTTGTTAGCAGAGGGAGAAACCCAAACCTCAGTGACAAATGATAACGTCCGTCTAGATAACTCGAAGTGGCTTGTCTTTCTTGATAAAATTCCTCTTGGCAATGGGGTGGGGGTGGAGGGGTGGACTAGGGGTGTGGGTGAGGCTGTGTAGGATGGGGGTTTGGGGCTGTAGGTACTCGAGGAGGAACACTGTGATAAGACTTTTCTTTCCTGCTCTCCCAGCTCTTCCTCATTCTTGCCCCCTTGCTTTCTCAGATTTGTCCTTGGTGGCTTTCAAAGTAAGGTTTGCGGGGGGGTGTATCATTTACAATGGCATTTCTAGCCCTGTTGTCAAACAAGGTATGGTGACATGGGACAAAGCAGAGACCCACCCTTTATTTCTTTGTGTGTGTGTGTACACATATTCATACCATTACATGTGTGTGGAGGTCAGAGAGCAGCTTGTGCTAACGATTCCGTCCTCTTACCACGTGGATCTCAAGTACTGAATTCAGGTCGTCATGCTTAGTGGCAAGGGATTCTACGTGATGAGCCCGACCTTTGCCTTTCTGGAAATAGGAAATATAGACTCAGGTGATTGCCCTCTGAATGCTTGAATTTCACACACCATTCTAGAACCGTGCTTGCAAAAGCATATTTCACCTTTATTATATAATTAAGATAAGATCCGTGGATGGTGGCAGGCTCGTCCTGTCCACGACGGCTGTGTGGAATGGCAGGGCTCTTCTTCTGGGAGAGGGGAGGGTTTCATTAAAGCTGATTCTTACTGCTGTCAGCTCCTTGTTACTTATTTATTGTTGATGCTTTGTTTTTAATGAAACAGGCTCATAAACATGAGCCTGAGGCTGGAGATGGACTTAGTTGATAGAACCCTTGCCTGGGTTCTGTCAGTGCCACGTAACCCAGCCCCGGGGTATATGGGAGGACCAGGATTCATGGCCGGCTATGCACAGCCAGTTGAGGCCAGCTTGGGCTACAGGAGAGCCTGAATGAAAGAATGAATGAATGAATGAATGAATGAATGAATGAATGAATGAATGAACGGGCATTTGGACTCTGTGCCATAAGAGCTGAGTGCATCTACCCTCCTCATTCTTTTCTCTCTTCCCTCCCGCTGCCAGGTGTTCTTTGATCTGATGAGAGAAATCCGGGCAAAAAAGATGTCGGAAAACAAGGACAAGAATGGCAGGAAGAGCAGCAAGAGCAAGAAGAGCTTCAAGGATCGGTGCTGCTTGCTGTGAGCTGGCTGCAGACACAGCAGAGTGGGCCTCACTGCAGTGCAGTGAGCCCAAGGCGGCCTCCGGGCCTCCCGGCCTCCCGGCTGGCTCCTGCTCTCCGCAGCTGCATTCACTATCACTTCTTGAGTTGGGACAGATATCCCCGCATCGGTGGCTGGCAGAAGAGAGTCTGTGTAATGCATCTGTTAACTTCGCCAGGAGCCTTGAGAGTCTGCCCCCCCCCTCCCACCCTTCCTGAACCGTGACCGCCACCAGCTCTAGGGTCTTAGTGCCGGAGATCAGGAGCCTGAGATGTGATGACAAGAAAGTATTGCCAGCTTATTCCCCTAGTTCTAGGACATGGTCATCTTTGTTAGAAAATTTAAATGCTTCATATTAGTTGGGCATGGTGGTGCACCCCTGTAGTCTCAGAACTCTAGAAGGTAAGGCAGTATCCTGAACCCAAGGCCAGCCTGGACTAGCAAGACACTGTCTCTAGAAGAAAAAAATAATTAACATCTTATTTTCTTAGATTTTAAAAGAGGATCTCCGGCAAGGCCCCTCATCAGTTCTTACCAGTTTAGAAGTAGACAGGGAAAAAAAAAATCAAAGCTCGGGTAATACTGAAAAAAGCCAAAACGATTTGTTTCTTTTCTTTTTTAAAAGATAAACTGTAGCTTGGAAGCAGAATTAGAAAGATGAACTTCACTTGGGCCAGATAGGCTGAACCAAGCTTCCTGGCGTTCTTAGAGAAAGTGGGATGCTGTTCTCTTCATATTTAAATGCCAGCCAGGTGCTGGCTGTGGCTTTCCCTCCTCAACACCCTTACTTAGTGAGGAAACTTTGTGTGGGGGAGATGCAAGCCTGTGCCCCACAGCGAGCTTGCCTTTTCTGACTAGGTCATTTCACATCTTCCGGTTCTCCCCCACACCAGCCGTAGGCCTGTTCTTCCTTCTGAAAAATGTGACCAGTTCGAACTATGTTCCAGAACATGGGGCCGGCGCCAGCTACCTCTCTAGACTCCCGGTGACCTGGTGACTCTCAATTTACAAGCAGAAGAGGGGAAGGCTTAGACGGGTCATCTCCTGTAGCTCCTGGCAGCTGGTTCTGATGGCACTGAGATGAGCCAGGTTCCAGAGGCTCACACCCTCTCTCTCTCTGTTAAGCTTCCTAACGGGAAAAGGGACTCTGGGACAGGGGGCTGCCACAGAGCACACGCACTCCTCCCATTTTCCAGAAGTGAACATTTCATGTTTAGGTGCCGAATGTGAATCTGGGTGGGGAGAGCAGGAGCCCTTGGAATGGATGGATTTTTTTGTTGTCGTTTTTTTTTTGTTTTGTTTTGTTTTTTTTTACAGAGGTTATGGGAACTAAGGTCTGATCCCTGGAAACTGATCTGGTGTCACTTCCCAAGAATCACGGGCTTTTTCGAATAAAAAAATTTACACTTTTCAGGATTTCGCCCTTTTTCCTGCGTGCCACCAAACAGACCGCCCAGGGAAAGGAATTGCGGTTACTCGTTATTCTTAGCAGCCGTGCTGTGGTATCAGACAGGCATCACTTCGGTGAATCCCACGGCTTGGGAAACACAACTATAAATACAAGCAGTAACTGTAGCTTCATCTCCCCTGTGGGAGACATTTCCATCCTCTTTCACAGATAAAACCCCGAAGATAATTACACCCGAGAGCTAACAGGCAGCCCTGTCGATTACAGATTTTGCTGACATAAAACTGTCCCTGTGAGAGAGATGACTCAGTAAGAGCAGGCGCTACAAAGGCGTGAGGACCTGAGTTTGAATCCCTGCACATGTAAAAAGCCAACGGGGACACGTGCACATTTGTCACCAGAGTGCCACAGAGTGACTGGAGGCAGGAGGATCGCTGGCACTGGCTGGTTGTTAGACAATCACCAGGTTCAGTGGAGGCCCCATCTCAGAGGAAGAGGTGTGTGTACTGGAGCACGCTCCCTCAGCGCGCACACACACCACACACCTGAGCTACCGTACACACATGTGAGGCTGGAGCACGCTCCCTCAGCGCGCACACACACCACACACCTGAGCTACTGAACACACATGTGAGGCTGGAGTGAGTGAAGGACAAAACTGAGTCCTATGCGTTGCCCTCTGACCCTCAACACATGTGCTGTGGCATGCATGTATTCATACATACACACACACACACACACACACACACACACACACTAAACAAAAGCAAATAAAGTTTAAATGAGTATTTAAGTGAAACAACAATAGCTGAAACACAGTTTCTGTGTCGACGTGAGATGCTTAGCATGTGTAATTTACACTTGTCACAAGCCTGCTGACCTGAATCTTGTTGCTGGAACCTGTTGTAGAAGGAGGAGACATTCCCAAAAGTCGTCCTCTGTTGCAGTGGCATGCATGCGACATTATGAGTACTTTAAATTTTATGTGTGTGTGTGTGTGTGTATTTCAAGCTCACTAGAGGTCAAAGGACAACTGATGAGAGCCAGTTCCCATTCACCACGTGGGCCCCAGGATGGAATTCAGGTCGTCAGCCTTAGTGGCAGATGCCTCCACCCACTATACGTAATATTCACTGACTCCAAACTTGGCTATTTTTACATTTAAACTTATCAGAGTCATAGATGCACATGCTTTTGGATGGTCTAGAAGATGGTCGGAGGAACAGCGGCTTTGTGGCTTTGCTCCTGTGCCAGCCTGTTCTTCATCTCATGTCAGCTTTCAGTGCACCCTCTGGTACTCTGGTATTTCAAAGTAACAGCCTCAGGCCACTGTTTCTTGATTTTCACCCTCAGACTCTGGCAGGGAGGATAATATGGAGAATGTGCATGTGTGCTCATGTGAGTGCGTGTAGGTGTGCATATGTGTGCACGTATGTGTGCATGCTTGCCTCTGTGTGTGCACATGCTTGCTTGTGAGTGTGCATGCTTGCCTGTGTGTGTGTGTACATACTTGCTTGTGAGTGTGCATGGTTGCTTGTGTATGTGTGTGCATGCTTGCTTGTGAGTGTGCATGCTTGCTTGTGAGTGTGCATTCTTGCCTGTGTGTGTGTACATGCTGTCCTGTGCATGTGTGCATGCTCACCTGTATGTGTGCATATGCTTGCCTGTGTACAAAAGCTTTGTTCTGCTCTTTTTGCTTTGTTTTTGCTTAATACCTTGGCTTTCCAAGAATGTTAATAATTCTTTAAAGTCTTCGTGTGTGATGTGGGTGTGTGTACGTACACGCTTGTGAGTGCAGATATGTGTGTGCCACATGCATGTGGAGGTCAGAGGTTACGACTCTTGGGTTTTACACCTTGTTTTGAGGCAGAGTTCTGTGTTGCTGCTGCTTACCCCAGGTTAGCCCAGTTGTTTCAGGGGTTCTCCAGTCTCCACCTCCCATCTCTGTACAGGAACACAGAGATTCCAGGTGTGTACCCACTTCCTGTGGCTTCTTGGATTCGACTTGGGCTCTACACTTGTGAGGCAAGCACACTTCCTGATTAACTGCCTCCTGCCCAACATTAAAGCCTTTGAAAGCTGTATTTCCAGAGTTGATCTTACTTAATTTTGAAGTGAGTGCTTTTTGGTTCTTGATTCTTTTTTAATCTATGAGTTTCGCTCAAGTATCTCATGGTCTTTGGTTGGCAGCCAAAGTCTGAGGAGGGAAGAGAGTTCGTTAGGACCTCAGAGAACCCATGTGGAGATTTCAGAATATTGAGGTGAATGAGTAAAAATCCGGCCACGGTTGCTGAGTCCCCTGTGTAAGCCCTGCATCTCCATCCCTTCTGGGTCACCGCCACCTTTCCTGAGGATCCCAGCAATGCACTGGTCCTGTGTCACACAGTCGCCTTCTCACACACGCTCCCCCCCCCACCCCCTGCCCAGGCCTTTTCACTGTTATACTGACCGTGTTCCTTGACTGTTTCATGCACGTCTGGAATGCATTCTGCTTACCCCTCCCCCCACTAACTTTCATCATTTTCATCCCAGCTCCCCCCACTCCAGTTCTCCCCACCTGCCCTTTGCTCAGCTTCATGACTTTGCCTTTGTTGTGTGACCCTTTGTGGCCATTTGTATGAGCACTGGGTTGGAGCTATGCACTGGAGCTGGTAGAGACACCAGTAGACACACATGAAGGCAAAGACTCTCCTCTCTTGCACCTAGCCGTAACAAATAGTTGGGCAATGAAGATGGGTCCTCCCACCCCCAACCTGTCTTCCACCTACCTCTGCCTGACAATGTTTGTTTCAGGCAGAGTCTCACTGTGTAGCCCAGGCTAGCCTGGAAATTACTACTATGTTTAGAGATCCACCTGCCTCCACCTCTCAGGTTGTGGTATTAAAGGCATGTGCCACTCGCTACTCCAACCCTCTGCCTGACTGTGGACAGGCCGGTTCTTGTGAAGACCCAGTACAAGCATTGGTAACAGCCGCCTCGACGTCCAGATCACAAGCGCTTACCTCCAAGGGTTAGAAGGGCTTGGCATATATATCTTATTTCAGGCTGAACACTCCTCTGTCATTTATTCACATCATTTTATTTTATATTATTTATTTATTTTTAAGACAGGATCTCATTGGGTGTCCTGGAACTTACTCTGTAGACCAGGCTGGCCTCGAACTCACAGAGTGCTCCCAAGTGCTGAGGGTAAAGGCATGAGCCAGCACCACCCTGCTCAGGTCTTCTTTTTAATGTTATTGGAGATATTGACACTCAGTCTTGTATGTTGTCCCAGTCCCCTTTTTCCAGTAACTGTCTCCTCTTGGCAGATCCAGGTAGAGGGACCCACTGACTGGCCCTAGGCATGTTTATTTTGACTAAGGGCACCATGGCAACCCTTTGCTGCAGGAGTTGAGCCAGAGCTTAATTTGCAGCCGTTTGGACATCAACTTCAAGTGAGGATGCCATGGGTTCCCTAGGGCTGTTTTCATTTGTACTTTTCTCTGTCTGCCTGCAGGCGGTGAGTTGATTGCCCTTCTGCAGTGCATGCTTGGAATCTCTTCTTGGTCCTAACTTCTGTTGCTATTTTGTGGTCTGAGATGGGTTCATGCTGCCCAGGCTTGGCTCAGTCTCCAAGACTCTCCTGCCTCTGTCTGCAGAGTATTGAGAGTAAAGGCATACGACACCATGGCTGGTGGGCTTCAAATTCTGTAAGTAGCTGAAGATGACTTTGAATTCCCGATCCTCTTGCCTCCACCCCCAAGTGCTACAAGTACAGCTGTGCCCCATTATACTGAGTTTGTGCGGTGCTGGGCACGGAAGCCAGGGCTACCTACACTCTGGGCAAGCATTCTACCACACCCCCATCTTGTCAAGTAATTCTTGGGTATTTTCTTTTTTTTTTTCTTCGTGTGTGTGTGTGTGTGTGTGTGTGTGTGTGTGTGTGTGTGTGTATTTTTAGTAGTTACAGCTAGAAATGCTCTCCCAAAAATCTGATTTCTTCAGATATAAAACAAACAAAATAATTTTAAACTTACTGGGAAAACATAATGACAGACTGCTATGGCCTCTCACGGATCAAACTTTGCTTTGGGTGTGGATTTGGAGGTGGGATGACATCCTGGCTCATGGTGCACCTTCACTTCTGCTTGAATGCAAACACAAAAGGGTGGCAGGCAAGTGTGGGAGATGCTCGGGCCTCGATCCCTGCTGTAGGAATTCACAGTGCAGGGCCTTCATGTCCCAGGGTGGTGGCCAAGACTGCCATGTAACTTGACTCCAGCTGTATTGCTTCTGTCCTGTGATCAAATACCTAACAAAAGAAATGTAAGAGGAAGGGTTTACTCTGCCTCACAGTCTGAGGGCACAGCTCATCATGATGGGGAAGACACGGCAGCGGCAGCGGGAGCAGGAGGCAGCTGCTCACACTGCAGGCTTAGTCGGGTAGCAGAGAGGTGGATACTCTGGGGGTGTTCTTCACTCCATTAATCTAGTCTAGGCAATCCCTTACAGACATGCCCAGAAGTTTGCTTCCATGGTGATTCTAAGTTCCATCGGGTTGACAATTGATTAGTCGGACCAGCAATTCCTCCAAACGTGACTGGCATCCTGCAGTGTGCAGATCAATTCTTCTATCAGAGAAAACAAATTGGGGACGAGGCAGGCAAAAGGACCTGCTGTTCAAACCCTGAACACTCATAACAGGCAGAGCATAGCTATGACGGTCTATAACTGCAGCACTGGGGGGGAGCGGGGCTGGGGGGGGGGGAGGGGTGAGGATAGGAGATCCAAGAGCTTGTAAGCCAGCCGGCCCAGCTGTAATAGTGACCTTCCAGCTCAGCCAGAGATCCTGAGAAGAAGAAGCCAGAGAACAGTAGTTAGTGACATCTAGCAGCATTCTCTGGCGTGTGTGTGTGTGTGTGTGTGTGTGTGTGTGTGTGGCACAAACTCAGCATGCAGCACATACAGGAACCAGATTTCTACTTTATTTTATTTTGATGTGTGCTTAAATCTTTTTCCAACTTCCAGAGACACTCAGATTAACATGGGTAAAGAAAGTAAGGTAAGACTTCCTTTCCCATTGTGTCTTCTATGAGTAAACCCCAGTGCTTCCTTAGACACAGAAAGAGGGCTCTGTGTTCCAGAAACCCGGGCAGTGCTCTCTGTAGTGTGATTTCACCTCCACCAGCACCTTTCTACCGGCTGAGGGCCTTTACCAGCCTCCAGCCCCTGTGCTCCCCCCCCCCCATGGGTGTGCATAGGTACCTAAGCACCCCTGCTCCCCCTGTGTGGGTGTGCATAAGTGCATAATCACCCCCACACCCCCCCACCTGTGTGAGTGTGCATAGGTACCTAATCACCCCCACACCACCCTGTGTGGGTGTGCATAAGTGCATAATCACCCCCACACACACCCCCCGTGTGGGTGTGCATAGGTACCTAATCAACCCTGCACAACCCTCCATGTGGGTGTGCATAGGTACCTAATCAACCCTGCACACACCTCCCCCCCCCCCCCCCGTGTGGGTGTGCATAGGTACCTAATCACCCCTGCACACACACACACCCCGTGTGGGTGTGCATAGGTACATAATCACAACATCTTAGTACAAGTGGAGGCTGGAGGAGAACATTGGTGTCTTCCTCCACCTTATTTTATTTTTAAGTTTTTAAAGTCACATTTATTTATTTATTTATTTATTTAGGGGGAGGCATATGCTATGGCATGCCTTTGGACTGCTAGACAATAGATTGCCAGAGTTGGTTCTCTCCTTTTACCATGTGGCTCCAAGGATCCAACTTGTCTGGCTTGCAGCAAGCGCCTTCACACTCAGAACCGCCTTCTTATTTTTCTGTCTTCTGTGAATGGTGTTTCCGCACCGTGTGACTGTAATGCCAGAAGAAGCCAGCAGGGGGCTTCGGATCCTCTGGAGCGGGAATTAATCGAAAAGGGGGAGACGCTGGTGCTGGGAATAAACTGGGTCTACAGAAAGAGCAGCCAGTTCTCAGCCACTGAGCCATCCCTCCACCCTCTAAGTCATCCTTCTGGGACGGGTTTTAACTGACCCTACAAGATGTATAAACTGATGACAGGAGCATTTGAAGAGGATTGGTTTTTATAGATATGAGAGAGAAGAGGGTGTCAGGCTTACCTGCAAGTGTCTTTACCTGATGTGAGCCATCTCAACAGCCCCGCTTTCTTTTCTTTTTCCTGACACACACACACACACACACACACACACACACACACACACACACACACA
>JANHMN010000009.1:23263619-23294069 GCA_030674055.1 Rhabdomys pumilio
CACACACACACACACACACACACACACACACACACACACACACACACTATTTTTTTTAGCCACACCAGGCTTATAAACCCTATTCGCAAACACCTAGCTCCACCTAGTGGCTGCAGCAGGAGGGTCAGTCTTCCTGAGAAAGCTCTTGAGGCTGGGCTTGGGCTCTGCCTGAGTGAGGGTAGCTTTGGTAACTCCCTGGAATCGGATTCTGGAGCAGAGTGCCTGCCTGAATCACTCCCTTGAAAAAGGTCCAAACATAGTTGTTGGGTTTAATGACCTGCGTTATTATGGGCTTTGGATTTCGTGTGTGTGCCAAGCCGAAGCATGAACAATACACAAACTCTTCAGGAAAAACACTGTGGCAGAGAGCAGGGCAGACAACATAAGCCCACTGTCTGTGAGGCCTGGTGGTTTCACTCGCATTTTTATTGCATTAATCAATTTGTATTGCAGAACATAGGAAGACTTTTCCCACAGAGAGTTTTGTTTACTGAGAGAGATTGGGAAAGTAACAGGGGAGCCCTAATTCCTCACTGCAGAATAAGCTTCTCTTCACATGAAACACAAATGACCGGCAACCCAGCTGTGTACACACACACACACACACACACACATACACCACACACGCACATGCATGCACACACACAGACACACAGACTCACACACATGCACACACACGTACGCACATACACGCACACACATGCACACGCACATGAGAAAGGCCTTGGAGAACCACCCCAGTCACGTACTCCTTTCCCACCCCCCAATGAGCACCCAGACCTTGGTCTTCAAGACACATTCCCTTGGGGGCATCAGTCCCTGTAGAATCGGCTCTGTCATCTTGGCTGCCATCACCAGAGATAGCCTCTACTTCAAGGACTGCTCTCTCTTAGCCCAAACAAGCTAACTTCAGAGGCCAGGGCCAGCCAGTCCAGTAGACTCAGTGCTTCGTCGGCAAGCAGGTTGAGCTGAGCATTGACCGTGATCACATGTGCCACGGGGCCCTTTGAGCGCATTCCACTTGCGTGGGTGGCAGGTCACGACAGACTATTTTGCCCAAGCATGGCTTGTTCTTTTGCGACTCCTGAACCCTATGTGTAGGTCAGAGCTTGGCGACTGTCCCTCAGAGGTGGGGGTGGGGATGGGGGGTTTAGCCCTGGGAAACAGGCTCACCTTGAAGGCCTGCAGCTCAGCCTTGCCTTCAGGCCATAGCTGGCAGGGGAAGGCGGCTTGTATGTGATGGGATTGTGACCATATGTTGCTTTCAGTTTCAAAGCAGACTTTTAATAGCAGTTTCGTGTTACCTAGCTAAAAGTAGCTGCGCGCTTCTTGCTGCACATTCACACCTCTTCTCCCTTGTCCTGGATCATTTGTTCTGTGCTCCCTAAATTACCCATCCTCCTTGGGTTTAAGCATCAAAAAAACCCATCTCTCAGCTTCTTCGTTCACCAACACAGGTGCTATGTCAGCGGATCACTCCCTCCACCCCAGTCCCCCCACAGCCCTCCATCTTTCCCCACCTGTAAGCAGCGGTTCCCTGGCTGGGCTCCAAAGCACTTTCTTTTATCCCTTGATTGGGGTTTTATTTTAAAGAAGAAAGCCAAGCACATTTTTAACAGCCACAGCCAGATGGGGCTGAGCTCTTCGGAGGCAACACAGAGGTAATAAAACTCAGAGAGCTGGTGAGGCTGACCTAATGAGAGATGCTGGGGCGCTCTGCCAGCTCCCAGCCCTGCAGAATACCTGTGGCCGTCGTGGAGGAGGCTCGTGACCTACGGCTGTGTTTTCCTATTTCTCTGTCCTCAAAGGCTGAAGTTTGTACTGTGCTTTCCTAGCCCCAGGCTTTCCCACCCCTGTCTTGGACGGTTTTCACTCTGTGCTCCATGGTGACTTACACTACCTTAATAGCCCTTGCTGTTGGACCTCATGGCTCTCCTTCCTTCCTTCCTTCCTTCCTTCCTTCCTTCCTTCCTTCCTCCTTCCTTCTTTCCTTCCTTCCTTTTCTTTTTTCATTTTAATTGCACTTTATTTGTGTGTTTGTGCGAACATATGGACACATATCACACAACGCGTGTGGAGGTCAGAGGACAACTCTCAGGAGTCGGTTCTCTTTTACCATGTGGGTCTTGGAGATCAGACTCAGGCTGTTAGGCTTAGTGGTGAGACTTGCAGGCCTCTTTGTGCTGTGTGTGTGTGCTCATATGTATGTACACACACACACACACACACACACAGACACACACACACACACACACACAGACACTGGCTTGTGAAGAACACAATTCTTTCCCTCCTCTTCCCTTCTGCAATAGACTCTCATGTATTAGACTAAGGGTATCCTCCCATCCAGAAGAGATGTCATAGAGGCCATATTCTTCCCTTGGCCTGGCCCCTGGTTGTTAGTCACTGACAGGTGCCTTTCTTGCCATCTCTCAAGTGTGTTCTATTTCCATGGCCCCAGCTGGAAGTGACTGACTTCCACATGACCAGGCCAGGACCATCAAGGGCTCAGGGAGCATGTGCAGCCAGGGGCCGCTCTCGAGAAGACACGAAGGGATGCTGGCCTGCCTGTGGGAACAGCAGAGGATGATGGGAGGAAGTGTGTTCTGGTGAGATGGGAAGGAACATTGTTTTGGCCATAGGCACACACCACCCAATGGTGGGATCTGTCCAGCCTGCATCCTGTTGTAGACACAGGAAGTGACAGTCTGAGGGTGGGAGCCTGGGGACCAGGGTGTGTCCCCTCTGCAGAAGCATCCAAGAACTTGACCAATCCAATAAGCAGTTGACTCCAGAGGCTTATGGTGGCCACAGGGCTCTCTACAAGTCACCTGCTGGGTATTGACATCTTTCCAATTGTTTTGCAGAGAGTATTACTGGCTGGCTCAGGGGATGGGGAGATGGTTCAATCAGTAAAGTGCTTTTCTCGAAGGCACAAGGACCCAAATTCAATCCAGAGAACCCAGGCAAAATGTCAGGGTTGGTGGCGAGGCTGGGAGGCAAGGGGTAACAGATGCTTGGGGCAGCAGGCTGGCAAGCTAGCCTAGCCAGCTTGGTAAGTTAAGGAGGGGTGGGGAGTGGGAGGGAGAGAAGGGGAGAGGGAGAGGGAGAGGTGGATACAGGTGGGGAGCTGCTTCTGTGGATGAAATGCCCTCAGCGCAAGCACCCTGCTCACCTAAGAGAGATGGGAAACAGGAAGAAGAGAATCTCTGGAACTGGGCCAGCTAACTTGGTGTGGGCAGCAGAGAACAATAAGAAACAATAAGTTTTGAGCTAGGCATGGTGGCACATGTCTTTAATCCCAGCACTCAGGAGGCAGAGGCAAGTGGATCTCTGAGTTTGAGAGCAGCTCAGTCTGCCATATAAAGAAACCCAGGCTCAAAAAAAAAAAAAAATCACACCAACCAACCAACCAACCAACCAACCAACCAACCAAAAAATAAAATAAAATAAAATATAAAGAAAGAAATCCTGTCTCAATCAAAGTACAAGGAAAGAAGAAACACTCAAGGTTTTCCTCTGATCTCCATACACATTTTATGGTACATGCATGTGCTCGGGCATGCACACGCACACACTCACAAGCACACGCGCAGGCACACACACATACACGACACACGTGCATGCACACGCAAATGTACATGCACACATGCCCACATGCGCATGCACACACGCACGCACGCACGCACGCACGCACGCACACACACACACACTGTCAATCTACTTTAACAGCCCCACTCTTACTAGCCTACTCCGTCCATATTCATTCAGCACGTGCCTTTAAGAAACTTCTGGAACAATGCCTACCTACATGGGCATTCTCTATCCTTCTCCATTAAGATGAATCTTAAACTCCAGCAGGAGTCAGGTGTCGAGGAGCATTGCTGTGACCTAGGATTTGGGAGGCTGAGGTAGAGGATATAGGTTGTCCTCAGTTATGTACTGAATTCAAAGCCAGCCGAGGCAATGTGATATGCTGTCTTAAAAGCAAACAAATACCAGGCTGGTCCATAGTCCCCAGTTCTCTACCTGACTGCTGCAATCCCCCACTTACCATCCCAGCCCTGAAAACCTGATAGGTGGCCACCAAGGGAAGGGTCCTTCCTTGACTCATCTTCCCCATGTACCCTAACAAGGGAGACAACATTTCTTCTGCTTCCTTTGTGGGGTCAAAGCAGATAACATTCTGCCACAGGTATAAATGGGACCACTTATCAGTGCTGGGAGCAACAGGAACACATGCTTCTTGTGTTCTTTGTGCTGGTAAACAATGAGAAATGCAAGCTCTATGTTAAGTACTCTGCTGAAGGCAAGGGTGGAGCTCAGGCCCCCTTCTTGTGGATGCCCTGCTGTGGCTCACCCCTGCAGCCCATTTGTTATTGGCAGAAGCCAAGATATTCTGAGAAGTTCTCATGCTTTGGTTTGAAGACTATTGAGACAGAGGACCTTGGGAGATTAGAATTCCCCAGGAGTCTCAGGCTGGGAGAAGAAAAAGGCTGGTGTCCCTGTACCAACCAGAGGAGGAACTTAGCTCACAGGAAAAGATCTCACAGGGTTCTGACAGCTCATCCAACAGTCTTGCTGGCTCAGTGATGGGTGGGACCACACCTTGACCAGGGCTGCTTAGCTATGCACAACTCTTGCTCTTTATTTACAATGAAGTCAGGACCCTGAAGTTAGACTTGGAGGACCGCTGGACTTCCTTCCTCCTCTCCCCAGAGAATAAACCTCCTGTCTCCGATTTGCACTATTGTCCCTTCAGTTGGTCTTACTGAAGATAGAAGACCAAGCTTGGCTTGTTAAGGCTGCAGGAAGGAGCCCAGGCTCTGACCCCGACTTCCCTGGCAATACATTCTGCATGGGGGTGTGGACCATGGCTCTACTTCCAGGGGAACAGAAAAAGCATCTGTGGGCAGGTGACTCTCCCACGGGGTGTGGTGAGGGCAGATACCTTATACTGTGTAAGAGACAGGAGTTGGTAGTTCTGGAGGTCTGGTGACTAGGTGTGAGCGTGGTCCAGGGTAAAGTGGGGCTCCTGAGCAGCATGGGAGCTGGGCTGAGGGGATCGGAAGACATAAGGCTCTCTCCTTGCCGTCCCTCTAACTTCACTGACTGGGCAGCCTCAGAAGCCATGGGCCTCATGCCAAGCCTTGTTCTTGGCACACGCCCTCCACCCTAGCCTGGGGCTTCTTATTATTGTGCTCAAAGCAGCTGAGAAGACAGAGGAGATGGGAAACGGTTCTCAAACACATGGGAAGGGTGTGTAGAAACAGAACCTCGAAACAAAGGCCTATTGATGGGCTTGTTTGTGATGCAAGTTTGGGGGAGGAACACAAGCAGGTATGGGTGATTGCTGAGGTGGGTTGTTTTTTTTTTCTTTTTGGTAAGTATGTGAGCATGTGTGTGGTATATACTTAGATGTGTGTGTATATGTAGGAGCTTGTGCTAGTGAGCAGATGTTGAGGCCAGGGGAGGATACTGGATACTGGGTATCATACCCTGCCTTATTCCTTTGAGACAGGATCTCTCATTGAACCTGCCAGACCCCTGTTATGTTGGGGTTACAGGTGTATGCATGCGCTGCCATGCTCAGCTTTTTCCATGGGTGCTGAGATTTGAACTTAGGTCCCCATTTAAAGCAAATGCTCCTACTCACTAGGCCTCCCCCCGTGCCCCCATCTCCAGGTATTAGCTGTTTTGTAGGAAATAGGAGGCCAGACTAAGGCTATTCCTCAACTCTGGAGGACCCTTCTAGAGCCCACCCACTGTTCCCCAGACAGGCAGCCATGGAGCTTGGTGGTTTGACGTAGGCTTCCTTTTGGAGCCTTTCAGATGGCTACTGCCATGCTTTAACTGTCTCCTGCTTCCTTGGCAGGTGTTGGAGTCCTAGGGGAGAGAGAGCTGAGAGGTGAATGTGAGAGGTCACAGAGTAGGAGGGTCAGACAGCTACAGATGAGTGGCTCGGGGCTGGGGTGATGCTCCATGGGTACAGTGCTTGCTCTGCAAACATGAGGGCCTGCCTCAGACACCCAGCACCCATGTAAAAGTGGGGTATGGCAGCACACACCTGTAATCTCAGTATTGGGGGACCAGAGATAAGAGGCTCTATGGGGCTCACTAGCCACACAACCTAGCTGAGTTAATGACAGTTCCAGGTTCAGTGAGAGATCCTGTCTCAAAAATCATGGTGAATGATAAAGATACAGATGTGAACCTCTGGCCTGTAAATGCAAGTACACACATGTGCACACTCAGGTGATCACGTGTGTATACAACCCTCCCCTGCCCTCCAACACACACAAAACAGACACAAAGCTCAACTCACCAGCTTAGACTTCCTACCATTCTGAGGGGGGAGCATTGCCTGGTGCATGGATACACATGTAGTTTATTTTTATTCTTTAAATTTTTATTTTATAATTGTGTATGTGTTTATCTGTGTGTGAATTTGTGCAAGTGTATTCCGGTGCATGGGGATGCCAAAAAAGGCATTGGATCCTCTGTAGCTGGAATTAAAGGCTCTTGTGAGTTGCCTTATATGTGGTGCTGGGAACTGAACTTGGGTCCTCTGGAAGAACAGGATGTGATCTCAAACACTGAACCGTCTCTCCAGCCTCCCCTTAAAAAAAAAAAAAAAAAAAAAAAAAAAACAACAACAATAACAACAAAAAAACCTTTAAAAATTACTTCTTCCTTTCTTTCTTTCTTCCTTTCTTCCTTTCTTCCTTTCTTCCTTTCTTCCTTTCTTTCTTTCTTTCTTTCTTTCTTTCTTTCTTTCTTTCTTTCTTTCTTTCTTTCTGTGTGGAAGTCAAAAGACAGCTTGTGAGAGTTGGTTCTCTCCTTCTACCATGTATGTTCTGGGAATTGAACTCAGGCCATTGGGCTTGGCACCTAGCACCTTTACCCCTTGAGCCACCTTGCCAGCGCAGGATGGGTACTTCCCCTGCGCTATCACCTCAGAAGGGCTTCAGACCTTTTCCTTGGACCAGTCCCACTCATTGTTTTCAATTAATGAACAAAGAAACAGCCTCAGGGAATCACTTGGAGTGCTCGAGGCTGTACTGGGTGAAATGAGGCTAGGGTCTATCTCAGTGTTGGGTGTGTGACTGCTTCTGCAGAGCCAGACTTGTGTCCCTTCCCTTCTGTCCTCCATGAATATTCATCAAAGTTGGGCGATGCCAGCAGGGCTGGAAGGAAGTGTTCTCTATGGCTTGTTCTGAGCACACGCTGAAGGAGTGAGACGCTCTCAGCCCTGTGGGATTGCTTCTAAGTGGGTCTGAGGAGTTCAAAGCTGTTTCCTGCACACCTCCACTCTCGTTTACTGCCTCATTAGATCCCCTAGGTCTGCCAAGAGCCACGCTGCCTGACTCTGCAGCTCTCTCCCAGCCTCCTCACTTCTTCCTCTGCCAGCTTTTGCGTGGGCTGAGGCAACTGGAATGGTGGGCGGTGAATGTTTTGGGGTGAGCTTTACAGACCAGTATCAGATGGACACCTGGCTTTGTGTGTGTGGTGGAGGGTGGCGTTAGGGTCTCATCTGCTCTGTCCCAGGGTTTCTACAGTTAAAGGGGCCTGGGCTAGAACCCACCGTACCTTGCCAAATGGTAGCTGTTCAGTTAAGTAACCCAAGGAGCGGGGTTAGGCTTTGGGTTAAATAGATAATGAATACGTGTCTATTTTCAAGCCTGACCACATGTGTTGGAGACAGAGGCCTCCCTTCAGCCCGTAAACTCATCTGTGCAGGTACACACTTGCCTGCCACTCTCACTAGCTTAGGAGAGGTGCCCTCCTCCTGCCCTGGCACCTCCAGAGCATTGGCGGTTAAGGACACTTGTAACATGGAAGCAGCTGCCCATGCGCCTTCCAGCAGGGATGAAATGAGCCCTCTGCAGGCCTGGCACAGCCCCTGGGAAGGCAGGCTACTATTGAGCAACTCCAACACAGTCTAGCATTCATTTCCAGATGCCCCTAGGGCTGGATTGTTTTCTTCCTCTTGCCCGCCCCTCCCTCCCCAGAGTTACAGATTTTGCAATATCGGCACAGCACACACGCTGGTGGATCCATTTCTGCTAAATCCTCTGATCTATCGGCCCCCTATTGCTTTAGGTCTCTCGGAAGGTGATGGTTTCAGCGGGGGCTCAGAACAAAATAGTGGAAGGAAGTGAGCAAGAGAATTGACTTGAGAATTCTCACAGTGAGTTAGGAATGGGATAGCAAGCATCCCAACTGACCTGAGGATTGGACTCTTCTTTCTCTTTTAATTTACTGTAATTTTTAGAGACAGGGTCTCATGTAACCCAGGCTGGCCTCAAGCTCTCTATGTGCACAGTACGGCTGTCAGCTTTGTGTGTTTGTGTAAGGGCATGTATGTGTTTAACCCGTGTGTAGCGGTCAGAGGTTGACATCCTGGCTCTAGTCTGTCTCTCCCCACCTCGTTATTTTATTTTCTTTATCTCGTTTTGTTTTTCCAAGACAAGGTTTCTCTGTGTAGTCTTGGTTGTCCTGGAACTCACTCTGTAGACCAGGCTGACTCCAGAGATCTGTCTGCCTCTGCCTCTGCATCCTGAGTGTTGGGATTAGCAGTGTGTGCCACCACACCTAGGCTTTCTCTATCTTTTTTTTTTTTTAATTTACTTGATTTTATGTATATGGATGTTTTGCCTTAATGTATGTATGTGTATCCATGCATGCCTTGTGTCCAGGGAGGCCAGAGAGGGCATCAGGTATCAGATTCCCTGGACCTGAGTTAGAGGTGATTATGAGCCACCATGGGGATGTTGAGAATTGAACCCAGGCCCTTTTGAAAGAGCAGCCAGTCCAGCTGAGTCTTCATCTTTTTTTTTTTTTTTTTTTTTTTTTTTGAGACAAGGTCTCTCACTGAACCTGGAGCTCACTGTTTTTGGCTCGTCTGGGTGTGAGCTCTGGGGATCCACGGTTTGGCCCTCTCATCAGCACGTGATCTCTAGGGAGAGTTATGGATGTGGTTTGCCCGTGACTGGATTTTTTAGGAGGATGCTGGGGAATCTGAATTCAGGTCCTCATGTTGATATGGCAGATGCTTTACTGATAGTCACTGCTCCAGCCTCATCTTTGGACCTTAACAAAAGTCTCCCCGAGTGCAGCATGTATGTGTGTGGAAGCCAGGGGAAGGTTCTGGAGAGTAGGTTCTCCTTTTCCTCCAATTGGCTTCCAGGGGTTGATTTCAGATGATGAAGTTTGATAACATGTACTGAACCATCTCCCTGTCCCCTCCCCGTTTTGAGACAGTCTCCTGTAGCTTTGACTGGCCTTGGCCATGCTACAGAGGTAAGAGTGACCTTGAACTCTGAATTCGTACCCGGATCTCTGGGGTTAAAGGCCAGCACTGCTTCATTTAGTGTCACATGGTGATGAGCAGAGAACCCAGAACTTTCTGCCACTCTGGGCAAGCACTCTAACGCCTGTGTAGCCCGCGTAATCTTCTCGCCGGCAAGAACTCACACGGACACACAGGATTCTACCACAGCACGTGTTTTATTCCCAAGCATGGTGGAGAGAGAGAGCGAGTTGAACATGGTGCCCACCTTATATACCCCTTGGGGTGGACAGTTCTGATTGGCTGCTTGCTCAAATTCCCATGTTCCCCTGCCACTGTACATGCGCAGTTTTACTAGTTCAATGGCGGATGTGACGTCCCAAGCTGGGCGGTGACTAGGGTTCCTTTGCCACTGTGCATGCGCGGTTTTGTTATTTCACTCGCGTCAGGTGTCAGCATAATCAGCTTCCCACACGCCTGGAAACGTCTTTTCTGTTTCTCCATTAAAATCTTTTCTTTCTTCCTCCCAGGCATCAGACAAGACTACTGCTACTATACTGGCTTCTCATTGGGTGTGGCTCTGAGACAGGCATGTGGGTGGAAGCATGAGCTGCTACTGGGTCTGCCCAGAGAGTTTCCAACATGGCTCCCTGTTGCTCCTACCTTGGTGGGTCGGGTGGCGGTGGTGGTGAATATCAAGGGAAAGGAGCTAGAACCTTGGTGACTGTGTGGAAGGCTCTTGCTCCCTCTCAACACTGGCATTGCACTCTTTAAAAAATTAAAAATAAGTTCTCAAGGGCTGTGGCTATAGCTCAGTTGCTGGAGCACTTGCCTGTCATGGACAAGGCCCTGAGTTTGATCCTCACTGTTGAATGGACCAGGTGCAATAGTGACCTAAAGTCCAGTGCTAGGCAGAAGGATCAGAAGTTCAAGGCCATCCTCAGTTAAGTTCAACATTTAGACTATACAAAACCTGTCATTCTTTTTTAAAACTCTCAAGCTAGGTGTTCATGCTTATAATCCTAGCGCTCAGGAAGCCAAGGCTGGAGATCATGTACAAGCTTAAAGCCAGCCTAGGCTACATAGTGAGTTTCAGGCCAGCCTAGATTACCTAGAAAGACCCTATTTCAAAAGGAAAAGGGAAGAAAGTAAGAGAGAGGGGTTAAAAGAAGAAAGAAAGAAAGAAGAGAAAGAAGAAAGGAAGAGCTTCTCTTTAGGTGAAGCCCTTGTGGGGGCCTGTTTGTTCAGCAGCAAACAGTGACTAATACACACTGATCAGACATTCCCAGGCCTGCTGCTGGCCTGAATTTTCATGGTGCCCTGTCTCTTTTCCAGGGTTGCTCAGAATCCTCTGTATGGGTTTCAGGCTGTTTCCCTTAGCTTTTCTCAGTTTCCAGCTCCCTCCTCTCAATGTCCTGTCCTGTGTCAGAGGACACAGCATCTCTTTCTTTGTTAGCACTAATCGCCTATGCTATAGGTTCTGACCCCATGCATCTTTAGATGCCTCTGTCTCTGCCTCCAAAGCACTTCATCGTTCAGACTGTTTAGAACTTGCAGTTTCCCTGTTCCTTTCTTGCTTACATACATATCCCCACTGCCTTTATCTTTGTGTGTGTGTGTGCATGTGTGTACCTATGTGTGTGAGTGTGCTTGCACATGTGTGCATGTGGAGACCAGAAAACAACATCAGGTGTCCCTCGGGTGCGGCCCCTCCGTCTGAGACAGTCCTCACTGGCCTAGAACTGGAGGGGTATGCAAGCCTTGCTGGCAAGTGAGTCCTAAAGATTCAGTCTCTGCACTCTCTGTGCCAGAATCATAAACCTGAACCATCATGGCCAGGTTTTGTTTTTGTCTCTTAAATGGGTCTGGAGAGCTCAGGCCTCGAGCTTGCAAAAGCATGCATTTTACCAACTGAACTATCACAGCAGCCCGCTGTCTCTGCCTGAACAAATGAATGGACAAACAAACTCACTAGACTCAGACGAGACGAGCACTTACTACACTTGCAGAGGACATAATCTGGCTCCCGGTACCACAAGGAGAGCTCACAGCTGCCTTTAACTCCAGCTTTAGGGGATCCAACACTCTCCTCTGACCTCCCAGGTACCTGCTCACAAATGGTACAGACCCAGACACATAAATACAAATACTTCTTTAAAAGAAACAAAAACTTCCCTGACATTGTTTTACACACACACACACACACACACACACACACACACACACACACACGGTGTGTACAGGGAAATGTATACATATATACACACATACATATATATATATATATATATACACACATACATATATACACACATACATACATATATACATACACAAACTGTTTGCCTTGTTATATATTTTTTGAGGCAATCTAGCCTGGGCTGCCTTGGAATTCACCATGTAGACCAGGTTGGCCTGGAACTCATAGGTGTTCCTTCTGCCTCTGCTTCCCAAGTGCTGGGATTATTATAGGCCTGAGCCACCGCACCCTTGAACCTTGAAGCTTCCTAGTCTTTCCCTCCCCTTCTCCTCCTCCCTTAGAGATTGCAATCTGCTTGCTTCCCACTGCCTTCAGTTCATGACCTGCACAGAAGCCACCTCAGTGGTTCCATTCAAGAGTGTCTTTTCAGTTCCCACGCCTCAGCCTCTGTCTGGCAGCAGGCACCTTCTGCCTGGCCCTCCCTTTGGATGGGGCTGGCCCTCGTCAGTGATTTCCTGGCTTTCTGGTGACTCTTCCCTTTCCCACCCAGTTGGCTCAGGGTTGGGAAGATGAGAAAGATATCCCTGCCTCAGGCCTCCTCTGTCTAAGGTTCCTCTTTCCCCAGTCCGTATCTCCCGACTCCTACCTTCATGCATGACAAGGACATTTCTTTCCCTCATCCCTTACATCTGCTCCTTCTATTCCTGCCCTCCCCATCTCACGAGTTGCTGGGGTGTTGGAATGACAAGTGTCACTTGGCAGCTGTCAGCCCTGTTGTCTCAGCAGGTATGCCAAGTCCCTCCTGTGTGTTGGGAGTCAGCTTCAAGCACCCATTGTCTGCTTTATTAGGCTTAAATGGGACCAATCCACCACCTCCTTGGTCCACATCTCCGTCCCATCCCACCTCTCTTTCCTGCCCTCCCTTAGTGGGAGCTGGCTGACTGAGGCCAGGAGTGTGGGCAGATGGACATGTCGCGTGCCTGGACGGAGCACCCAGATGGGAAGAGCGTGGGCTGGGGCAGATCTGGATTTCTGTCCTGGCCCTGCCACCCAGGAACTGTTGATGTTGGCAACGATTTAATCTTTCTGAGGCTCAGGCTGTACATGTAAAATGTGATAACACCTACTTTAACAGGGCTGTGAATACTAAATGAAGGAGGTACGTGACACCCTGTAGCACAGGGCCGGTGTCCAGTAGCCCAGGGATGTCTCCCACCCTTCTTCTGGGCAGATCTCAGCAAAGTTCATCTCTCTCTTATCCCTGTACTGAATATAGGAAATGACTGCAAATTTATGGCCCTTAAGTTGGCTTCTTTTTTGAGGGTCTTGCTGGTCCCATATAGATCCCCAAATCAGCTAATCTCTCTCCCCGCCTCTGTTTATTTTATTATTATGTATATGTGTTGTGTCCATGTGTGTTTATGTGCACAATTACATGGCTGCCTGCAGAGGGGCGACGAGGGTGTCGGAACCTTGCAGCTGCAGGTGGTGCTGAGTGTGAGCTGCCCTACGTGGGTGCTAAGAACTGAACTCTAATTCTCCACTAGAACAGCGGGTACTAACCACTGAGCAATCTCTCCGGCCTCCACTTCAGCCCCTTGAGGGAGGAGGCGAGAAAGGAACAGAGAGTCAAGCTGATGGTTTTAGAGAACAGACAGAATCAGAGCCGAAGTCACTCGCTATGACCTAAGGTTGTCCACACCTAGTTTAATAACAGACCGTAACAACTTCTGGAAGCTCAGAGCCACCCGTGGCTAAGTTCATGCCAGGCCACGCTTCCCGCTAAGGTTGTGGGGCACAGTGCTGAGAGGTGGCCAAGCTTTTCTATGAGGTGGCCTCTCATCTCATTGTTCTCCTACATTTACAGACGCACCGAGGAGACGTACACTGTCATTTTTCTTTTACGTGAATTCTTTCAGAAAACACTTTAAAGCTGGTATATTGTGGTGGTGGGTGTGGTTAATATTCCATCCAGACGAGCCTGAACACAAGTCTGGACAGATCAGGGTTCTCTGCCCTGCCTTTCATTTTTATGCAAGGAAATGAGGTGGGTCAGGCTGGAGTAGTCATGGAGATTTCTATTGCTGGCCTACTGTGTGTGGGCTTTCTAAAGGAACTGGTTTCTGGGGTGGGGGACAGCTTGGGAGCTGTGTGGAACAAGCGCTTTCTTCTACATGAAGATAAACACATTCTCTGTCAACATATCCCAGGATGCCCCTGGCCTTCGGGTCTGCAGCTGGATCTTACTTCCCCAGAATGAAGGGGAACAGAAGGTAATCAAGGAGGTGCAATGGTTGGTTTTGACTGTCAACTTGATGTGACCTACACTCATCTGAGAAAAAGAGTCTTAATGAAGAATTGTCTACATTGGGTCGACCTGTGGCCGAGTTTGTGGGATTGTCTTAATGTGGGAAGTCCCCGCCCAGTGTGGGTGGCATCACTCCTGTCTTAGTTAGGGTTTTCATTGTTGTGATAAACACCATGACAGAAAGCAATCTGGGATGGAAAAGGTTTGTTTCAGCTTACGGTTGTAGTCAAGGATGAGGGAATCTAGCGTAGGGTCTGAAGGCAGGAACCTGAAGGCAGGAACTGAAGAAGAGGCCATGGAGGAGCACTGATCCCTCTTTGCTCTCCATGGCTTGTTCAATTGATATATATATATATTCCCAGAACCCCCTGTCCAGGGGTGGCACTGCCTACAGTGAGCTGGGCTTCCTCACCTCAATCATCAATTAAGAAAATACACTACAGGCTTGCCCACAGGCCAATCTGGTGGGAGCATTTTCTCAACTGAGGTTTCTCCTCCCAGATGCTTTTAGATTGTATTAGGTTACATAATACTAGCAACACAATTCTCTAGGCAGGGGTTCCTAGACTGTAATAAGAGTTGAGAAATTGAGCAGTGTACCGGCAAGCATGCATGTGAGCGTGTGCACATTCATTTCTCTCTGTTTCAGACAGTGTGATGTGGCTGTTGGAAGTTCCCACCCTGACTTCTGCACAACGATGGACTATAAACTGGAACTAGGAGCTGAAATGAACCCTTCACCTCTATGTCACTTTTTGTCTGGATATTTCATCACAGCGACAGAAATTAATCAAGAACAGAAGGTAAGTGAGCACTCGTGGGGAATGTTAGCACTCCGTTCTAACATTCGAGAGGCAGAGGTGCCTTGAGAGCATGGGTCTGAACACTCTGCCTGGGCACTCCCTCTATGGTTTAGATAAAGTGGGGTAACAGTGAGAAGAATGTTTATTGCTGTTTTATGGATACCCCGGATCCTTCCTGAGGTGGTCCTGAGAACGCAAAGCATGGTGGGAAGCTTCCAGCAAGATCCTGTTAATTGGACCCGGCCAGTGAGGACTGTCTAGGCTGGAGGGTGATGCTGACACAGAGAAGCATAGAAGATATGGGGACCCTCCAGGCTG
Organism: Rhabdomys pumilio; assembly: GCA_030674055.1. Classification (NCBI taxonomy): domain Eukaryota; kingdom Metazoa; phylum Chordata; class Mammalia; order Rodentia; family Muridae; genus Rhabdomys; species Rhabdomys pumilio. The sequence continues at coordinate 23,278,541 of JANHMN010000009.1, forward strand.
GAGGGTAAGGGCGAGTCCACCTGAGAATCATGGAAGAGTAGGTAGAGAAAGGAGATCCCTTGCGCTGGGGAGATGGTCAGCCATTGAAGTGCTTGCCTTGCAGGCATCAGAATCTGAGCTCAATTCTGAGACCAATCCTAGCACTGAGGAGGTAGAGACAAGGGGATCCGGTGGCTGCATAGTTAGCTAACTTAGCTAGCTTAGTAAGTTCAGGCCAGTGAGAGGCCTTGTCTGGGGCAGGGTAGGGGGAGAGAAGTACAGGTACCCGAAGAACACTGACAGCCTGCTCTCTGCGCATGCGCGTATGCACTCACGCCCCGCCCCCTCCACAAAAGGGAAACCATTGCTGAAGACGTGACACTGAACAGAGTAGGACAGGTGAGTGGAAATATAGCAAACATGGCCTTAAGGAAGGAGAGTCAGGCAGAGAGATGGACAGAAGGCCAAGTTTGAGGGGTGTGGGTAGTAGATGAAACTTTGAGTCAGGTAGAGATGAGAAGACGAGAGGCTGGGCTGGCTAGGCAGGCAAAGCTGAGAGGCAGTCTAACATGTGGTGGGTCAGGGACTGTGAAATGTGCTTCCTGAGCTGAAGCTTTTGCTGAAACGTATCGCAAGGCCTTATGCATTTCAGGCAAGCCCTCTGCCTCTGCTAATCCCCAATCTATCTGAAATTTTAATACTTGGCCATTATATGCAAAGGCCAGTAAGCAGACATCTTCAAGTTAAGATGTCCAGGGTAGTGCAAGCATTTGTAGACAGCTTTAGTTGGGTAGTTCTTACAGAAAATTCAAGTAGTTTAAATGTCACCTTTTGGGGGAGCTACTATCCTGACTAAATAAATGAATGGGCAAGCTGGAGAGGGAGCTCAATGGGTGGAATGTTTGCCTGGCATGCACAGGCTCTGAGTTCGAAGCCCAGCACTGCATAAACCCAGGTGTGGTGGTTGGGGCATGCCTGTTATCTCATCACTAAGGGGGGAAGAGACAGGAAGATAATGAGTTCAAGGTCACCCTCAGCTGTACAGCCAATTCAAGATGCTCTGTCTCAAAGGGACAGAACGACGGAGAGAGGGGGAAAGGAGAAGGAAGCGGGGGAGAGAGGAGAGATAGGAGGATCGGTGGCTCAGGCCTGTGACCCTAGCACTTGGGAAGCCAAGGCAGGAGGATTACCCTGAGCTCCAGGCCACCTGGACTACAGAATGAGATATTGTATCAAGGAGCAAAACCCAAATAAACAAGAAACACGAATGTGAGTCAGCTCAATGGATAGAGAGGCTTACTGTGCTAGCTTTAGAACCTGAGTTTTATCCCCCCCAGCCCAGGGTGGGAAGAGAGGACTGATTCCTAAACGTTGTCCTCTGAGCTCCACAGTATGCCAGACAGACGTGCGAAAGTGTGTGAACCTGGCCCTCAGCCTCAAGAGCCTGGGACTTGGATGATGAATGTTCAAGTGGAGTGCTGGTTTGCCTGGGAAGCTGACTGATGCATGTAATGTCCCCTATGTAGGGCTGCGGCAGCCGGGAGCACAGCCTCTGGGTTTGGGGTCATTGACTTGTGACCTTGAGCGTCTTTCCATCTACTTTCTCTCATGCTTGGACCGTTGTTCCTCAGAACACACAGGGAGGCAAAACTAGACACTAAAATACGCAGAGCTCTTGGTTGGAGTCTGGAGTAGGGCTTCTGGGAGTTGGAGGAGAGGCCTCCCAGGCAGGCCCTCCCAGGCACCATTGCATAGGACCTTCTGTTTGTCTCTGTGTGAAGCACACATATACCATGCCTCAAGCTCTGGCCACTGTCTCCTAAAAGACCAGAAGTCTCACCATCTACTCTTCCTGCTCTATCAGATGGGAAATCCTTGCGGACATCACACCTATCAGCAAGTCTGCCAGTTCCCCAGTTCCAGGTACTTTGCCCAGACTGGGCCACCCTGTTAGTGTTGGCTTTAGGCCACTGGGATCTCTCAGATAGTGTCACTCTCCAGATGTTAATGTCTGCCTGAAATCCCAGGGAAGGCAGAGTCCCAAAGAGGCTGTCTATTTCTCCTTCCTGCCTGGAGGCGAGGCCACACCTCAGCTCAGCCAGATTGAGGTCTCTTCTCCAGGTAACTTGTTCTAGCATTTAGCAAGCCTGTCACCAGGATGTGGCTATGATGAACCTGCTTCTGCCTCCTGAGTGGTGGGTCTAAAGGGACACACCACCATCCTGCTCGAACTTTTAATAACTCCTCCTTCTCTCTTCCTCTCTCCCCCCTCTGTCTTCCCCTCTCTCCCTCTCTCTTCCCCTTTCCCCTCTTTTTCTCTCATCTTTCTTCCCCCTCCCCCTCTCTCCCTTTTTCTATCCCCCTCTTTCTCCCTCCCTCTCTCCCTTTCTCTCTTTGTCTCTGTCTTCCTTTCTCCCTCCCTCCCCTCCTCCACACTGCACAAGCCACAGTGGATGTGTGGAGGTCAGAGGACAACTTGTAGAAGTCCCTTCTTTTACCAAGTGAATCCCAGATATTGCTCTCCAGGCTTGGAGGCAGGCACTTTTACTCACTGAGCAGTCTGAACATCCTGCCAAAGGAGGTTTTAGTTACCACCTCTTGAACATCTGCTAGCACGTTTGGGAAATCACCTGCCTTTTCTAGGTGAGGGTAGAGGGTGTGAGGGGCATCCATGTGCAGCAAGCAGGCTGGGGCTCCTGCAGCTGGGAAGCAGAGACTGTTTCAGCAGAGTCATGGTGAGTTTGGTCCAAGCTCTATGTATTCCAGGAGTAACCAGATATCAGCAAAGAGGAACGGAGGAGCCAGACAGACGGCTGGGATGAGTACCTACTCTTCAGCAACCTGTCTTGTTAAAGATTTCCTGTCTTTCATTGTGTGTCTCCATGTAGGTATTCTCATGTGAATGCTGACGCCCATGGAGGACAGAAGAAGGCACTGGTTGGAGGGTGCTACGAATGAACAATGGTTCTTTACAAGAGTGGCAAATTCTTGTCCTGGTGACAAGATGAGTCAGGAGAGTTGTCCAGTTCCTTTGCCATTTTTTTTTTTCAGATTTCAGACCATCAGAAGGGCCCGTGAAGTCTGTGGCATCCAGACAGGGGATTGCATGTTGTCCCCCTTTCTATGAAAGACATGGAAGATCCCCAGTGGCTGCCTGATTCTATGAGTAGACTGACCCCCATGAGATCATGCTTTCTTCTATCCAGGACTGTGATAGGTTCCACTTGGCGGGATGAGGCACAATAAGAGATTAACAAGTGGACCTGTGAGATGGGTTGATGGGTAAAAGCACATGCCACCAAGGCTGACAACCTGAATTTGGTCCTCAGGACTCAAATTGTTGGTTCTAGCATAAGGAGCTGGCTACCAGAGCCCACTTACTCTAGAAAGTTGTCTTCTGACCATCACACACATGCCATGGTATGTACATGCTCCCCACCCCCCAACTAAATAAATATATGTAATAAAAAAAATTAAAGCTCTTAATGCCTATAATTAATAGTAAAAGAAGCCAGTTATAATTTATATGCAATGGAAAGTTCCATGGAGGGACTGGGGGTGGAGCTTAGTGGGCAGAACCCACCTAGCTTGTCTGAAACTCTAACACTAACCTCCAGTTGCTCATCCCAGCACTGAGGAGAGAGAGGAAGCAGGATTAGAAGGTTAAGGTCGTCATTCTCTGCTACAAACCAGGTTGGAGACTAGCCTCCGCTAGAGACCAGCTGAACAGAGAGAAATTATACAGATGTGACTTCTCTCTCCTCTTTCAGTGTATCCTACCATGTCACGGGCACTCTGTTGTTTGTTTGCTTGCTTCTTGCTTGTTTGAGGCAGAGTTTCTCTCTGTAGCCCTGTCTGTCTGTCTTGGAATTCGCTCTGTAGACAGACTAGCCTTAAACTCAGAGATCTGCATTCCTCTGCCTCCTGAGTGCTGGATTAAAGGAGCAGGCCACCACCGTTTGGCTTCCCATGCTGGCTCTTATTGTTGGATGCAGGAGAGAAAAACCACACGTGGAATGGTGGATTTGAAGAGGGCTACTATATCTCCAAAGTCTCTCTAGCATGATCTTTACATTTCCAGAGAAGCTGGCACACTGCTTGGAGGATGTGTTCCTTTCACTGCTGTCCTTCACACAGTAGAGCCTGGGAACATCTCAGACCTCCGTGGAATGGTGTTTATGAGAAGCCAAGTCTCCTTCCTTCCCACCCTGGTCTCCAGGAGCCCTCCATTAGCCACGGGACACTTCACCCAGCATCATCGTTTTCACCATGCCAGCATCTGTGTTTCATACCCTCCAATCCATGCTTTCAAACCCCAAGCCTGCTGCATCAGAACCTGACTGTGTTTGGAGATGATGCTTTCGAAAAATGGGCAAGGGCCAGCCACATGACATAGTGGGGAAAGGCACCTGGTGCCAAGCCTCAGGACCTGAGTTCAATCCCTTGGACTTACACAGAGGAAGGAGAGAGCTGGTTGTTATAAGATGTCTTTGAATTCTGTGGCATGTGAACTGTGAACTCCCACCCTCAACACACAAATAAAAAGATAAAAATGTAATAATTAATAAAAAGAAAGATGGGGCTGGAGAGATGGCTCAGAGGTTAAGCACATACTGCTGGTGCAGAGGACACAAGTTCAGTTCCCAGCCCATACAACTGCCTGGAACTCAGCTTCAGGAGACCCAACACCTTCTGGACTCTGAAAGCACCTGTATGGGGGTGAACATCCCCCCCTGCCCCCAACACATAATTACAAATAAATCATTGAAAAAAAACCAAATATGAGGAAAGAAGGAACTGGGGAAATGCTCAGTGTGCCACAGCAGAGATGTGTTCCACACGCCAGCATTTCCATGAGAGCCCAGTGGTGTGGTGCTACACCTGCAACCCCAGTGCTCAAGAGGCAGACAGGATCCCAGGGTGAGCTGAATCAAGTGAGCAGGATGTTCATAAGGGAGACACCTGAAACCAGCCTCAGGCCTTCACATACTTACATGTGCACATATACCTGCATGCATATGAACACACAGGCACATGCACACACATTCCACTGGGCGGGCCATGATTCAGTGTGACTGGTATCCTTAAAAAGGAAGATCAGGACACACAAGTGGGTAAGGCAGCCATCTGCCAGCCAAGCAGAGTGGTCCCAGGAGAAGCCTGTTCTGCTGACTCCTTGATCTTAGAATTCTAGCCCCCAGAGTGGTCAGACAGTGCCCCTCTGTGGATAGAGGTACCCACCCTTTGGCTTTCTGTTATTGCTAGTTACATGACATCTCTATGCTGCTGTAACAAAGCATCAGAGAAATCAAGCTTATAAGAAGGAAAGGTATGTTTAGTCCACAGCTGTGGGGCTCAAGTCCAAGGTCAGACCGTGGCTTTGGTTTGGGCGTTTGGTGAGGGTGCTTGGTGACTATGAGTGGCAAGCATGTCAAAGTGAGCAGTCACATGCCCAAACATGCCAAACTAGAACAGGGCAGGGGATTAGGCAGGGTCCCACCATTCCCTTTGGGACACACTGCCGATGATCACCACACCTCCTGCCAGGCTTCACTCCCTAAAGGTTTCACCCAAGCCCGATACCCAGTGCTCACTGGGTGAAGTGAAAAACTGAGCTCAGATACCAAGCAGCCATGTAAAAGCCTGCTGTAGTGGTGTGAACCTGTGTCCTGGAGCTGGGGAGGTGAGCACCGGAGACTTCCTAGGGCTCATTAGCCATCTCAGGCTAATTGGCACAGTCTGAGACATTGAGAGACCCTGCCTCATGAACAAGGTGTATGGGTCCTGCAGAAGACAACTAATGTCTATCATCTCTGTGAACATGAACGCATGTACCCACACATCTGTGTGCAAGTGCTCGTGCACACACACACACACACACACACACACACACACACACACACACTGTAGCAGTGAGCAACAAGTCCTGAACATGTGGACCTTTGGAGAACAACCTGTATTGAAGCCCTAGGTCAGCCCTAGGAAACAGTCACTTTTTTGAGTACTTGCCTTCCTGTGCTGTAGATGTGGCCTGTGTCTGCAGGCTGTGGACTGCTGGGTCAGGTACTGAGTCTCCAAAGCCTCTCTCTCCTCAACTGTGAAAATGTTCAACAAAAATTTTGTGGCAATGTGCCACACAAGGACTGTTTATCCCCATCCATGGGCCTTGGGTGGAGGCTGACTCTTGAGTCCTATGAGTGTTTGACAGGTGGTGTTTATATGTAAAAATATGCCAAAACCAAAAAAAAAAAAAAAAAAAAATCACTTACCTTCTCTGTAGATCCTGGATTTAGAGGACTCATATTCCACGAGTCAGCAGATTTCGTGTGTGTGTGTGTGTGTGTGTGTGTGTGTGTGTGTGTGCACACGCGTGCAGGTATTAAGGTCAGACATTGACATTGGATATTTCCCCCAGTGGCTCTCCACCTTATTCTTGGAGGAATGTCTCTCATAGAAGATGGAGGACGCTGTGTCAGCCAGGCCGGCTGACCAGCAGGTTCTGTGGTTTATCTGTCTCCTTCACCAGCTCTGGGGTTATAGGTACAAGCTACCATGTTTGTCTTTCATACTGGTGCTGGAGGATTGAACTCAGATCCTTGTACTTGCAAAGCAACCACTTTACTCACAGACCAACTCTCCAGCCCCTGTTCTCACGGCTTCTTAGGTTGGTCGACAGCAGCCTCTGACTGACTGACTTGGTGGTGGGAAGCAGAAGGCAAGTCTTGCAGACCCTGTGATCCAGATCGATCCTATTGAAGAGTCAAAGGTGCCAGAGTTCTCGGGGCTAGAGATGGACCAGAGGGAGCTTGGGGTTGTGTGCTGTCTAGGTCATGGATAGTGTCCTCAGCTCAGGCTGGCTTCTAGAGTAAACTCCTTGTTCGTCCACCCCCAGAGGGCATCCAGGACACATGCCAGGATGTTCTTTGGGTCAGATATGCACTACAGTTTCTACTTGGAAGTTGTCCTCTATGGTGAAGTATGTCTTTGAGCCATGCCACCTTGAGTCACTTCACAGACAGCCATTAAAATCTGAGGTGCCACCTGTGAAGAGCTCACTGTAGGGAGGACTTGGGTGCTGCAGTGGGAAGAGGCTGATCATTCTAGAACGCCTTAGGGTGGCCTGGGGACCTGCTCTATCTCCTTGAATTATAACATAATATTTCTCTGTATATTCTCACACCATGATGACTGCAACATCACTAATGAGGTTACACACACACACACACACACACACACACACACACACACACACGCATGCACGCACGGCTTAACAAAGATGGAAAATGCCAAATTCCTTTTGACAGGCAGCCAGGAGCCCAGCCTCTCCCCTGGCTGAACAGAGGGGCCCATTATGCAGGAATACGATTTTCTCAGGGTTCGGAACCATTACATCAGCCTTGATGTAATAACATTGTTCAACTTCAGAGGTGTATTTATTTTGGTTGAGAGTTCAGATGGTTTAGCCGTTAGCCAGGAGATTGAGCAAAACCCGGACAAAGCCATTGAGGTTGGAAAGGAGCCATTTTGCCTGTTTCCCTCCTGAGAACAGAATTACTTCCGACGGAGTTCATCTTGCAGTAAAAGGGTTGCTTCTGGCTGGTGGATCCTGTGTGTGTTTGTGTGTGTGTGTGTGTGTGTGTGTGTGCAGGCTCAAGTGCGTTCGTGTTGCTGTGATACACATGGGCAGTCAGATGACAACTTTTGGAAATCAGTTTTCTCCTTCCACTTTTACATGAGTTCTGGAGCTCGATCGATCATCAGGCTTGTGTGCCATGAGACATCTAGCTAGCCCCACCTACTTTTTTGAGACAGAGTCTCTCATTGGACTAGAGCTCTCAGATTTTAGTTGACCGTCTCTGCCTTCCCCAGCTAGAATTACAATCACGCACTAAACATCGCAATCAAACTTGTAGACGTGGGTCCCGTGAATTGAACCCAGGCTCCTCATTCTTACAAGACAGACACTTTACCAACTGAGCCGTCTAGCCAGCCCTTACCCAGTCAGTAGATCTTTAGAAGCTATTTAGTTTTCCTTCTAAGATTATTGGTTAAATTCAGCATTGGCCTGGTGGTTGCTAAGACACCCTTCACCCAGTAAGGGTGTAAGAACCAAGAATGAACGGCAGACCAAGCCCTCGTAAAGCCCTTCTCTTTAAAGTACATGTTGGGGAAGTGCGTATGTTTGTGGCAGACAGGCACATGGGGGCTTGCTCGTGCTTACTCCAGCGGACAGGTCTCCAGATGAGTACTCCTGTAGCCTGGGAGCGTTCACTGGTGTTTTCCATGACCCTCTTCTGCACACGTGCTAGGAATGGCCATGACACAGCTAGCACAGATGTGCCACTGTGACCTGGTCATGGAATCTGGTAACTGGTGCATGGGGCACATGGTTACCCTTCACTCTGTGCTGGCATGGGGGGATTTCCTCTAGCTCCTGACAATAAACTAAACTCATGGATGTAATGGTCATTGCTCTGCCCCCGTCATCCTCTAAACATGTGAATAACCAAAGCAGGTACAGAGAGGGCAGGGGCAGGGCAGGATACAGAGAGGTGGAGCTGGGAGGGCACACCCTGCCCACGGTCAGGAAGATGACATCACCTCCAGGTGGGAGAGGGTAATTAGGAAAGCTTGGGTGAAGGCCCCTGTGTGGAAGGGAGACATTGGGCAGTTCTTCCCCAGTTGGGCCTGGAGGCTTGAGGTAGCATTATACACAAGGCTTGGCCTCTAGGGCTTGCCAGGGGCACAAGCAGCCCTCTCTCAACTCTGTAACAGTTGGGGGATTTCCTCAGGTTGGATGCTGACACCGCTACACACAGACGTCCCTCTGCAGTGTTCCAGAATTAAGCTCTGTGGGAGTGAACCCAAGGTTCCCTCTAAGCCAGGGGTTTCCAGTGCTAGGGATTTCTCCTCACCTGGGGGCTTAGAGCCCTCTCTAGACTGATATCACACTTCTGATAATCGTCTCTCTTAGTGATATTTAAGTATGCAGTCTTCAGTGTTCATTAGACATTTCAAGTTGGTAAGTCGTTTGACAGAAAATAGGGAGGCTTCAGCCCAAAGGAAGACCCTGCCTCAAAGGAATACGCAGAGGGATAATGATAGAGGACCCCTGACGCCCTCTTCTGGCCCTCTAAATGCACATACAAACAGAGTAATACATACATACATACATACATACTCTATCTTTGCAAAAATGACCATAGAAAAAAGTGACCACACTCTTTCTCTCTCCACTCTTCTTGTCTTCTCTCCACTCTTGACTGTATTGAGAGAATTCCAACAGAGGACTTATGCCTTAACAATTCTAGGCTTTCCTCTCTTCCTCCTCTCATGCCTTTGGAGAAGACAGCCATATTACCCAAGCAGTAGACTGTAGAGAACACCCGGGGATATGGTACTGGCCTGTGGGTACCTACTCTGACACCCTTCAAGAGACCATAATTCAGAGCCATGCTTAGACACAGGCTGCACGTCCTTCCCTCTGAGCAGCCCTGGCTGGCAACTGGGTGATGGAGTCATGTGTTTCTGGCTTGGGGACTTTATCTGGGAGGCACTTGGCTCTACGGTGACTCTTCCACCCCAGGGAAAGAGCTACCAACTTAGAACCCACAGAACAATTGTTCTCTCCCTATCATCTTGGGGGGGTCTTCTGAGCAGAAACAGAGCAGCCTGTTTTGGGGGGATGACTCTGGGTACTTGAAGGTACAATGGAATCTTTCCCCCTTTGGCCACACGTCTTTTCTAGCTCAGACCTTGTGCTCACCCGTGTGGTGGAGCTGCTGGAAGTCCCCTGGCTGACTCGCATGCTCCTCCACCATATTCCCACTTGTAAGAAGAACATCAGCCTCTGCTGACAGTTCGGGCAAGGCCTTTGCTTCTGCTGCAGCCACTGCTCCAGCCCTTGTCCCTGCCCCATCCCCCACCCTCATCCCAGTTCCCTCTTAGCACCCTGGTCTAGCTTCCCCCCCTTCCTTGGCACTCCCAGCTCAGCAGGCTAAATAAGTGCTAAGGGCTCAGGCTTGGCCCTCATCTTCCCTTCATCTACACATCGTGCTGGTGAACTCATCTTGCCCCTGGCTCTCAGGACCATTCTGGATGCTGGCAGCTCCCACACTTGTTAGACCTTTGCCCCGAATCCCAAACTTCAACATCTGCTTCCCTGTTCGGCAGCCAGCATAGAGCCTTATGGGCCACCAAATTCAGGCCAATATACTTGAACTTATACTGCCTCTCCCCCTCTTCCTGGCTTCCCCAGACATCACATCTGGCTGTGGTCTCAGCACCATCATCAGATTTTTCTTTGCCTTTCCCTCTTAAAAATACCCAAAACTTTTTTAAAAAATTATATTTTACCAGGCACAATGGAACTCACCTTTAATTCCAGCACTTAAGAGGCAGAAGCTGGAGAATCTCTGAGTTCGAGGCCAGCCTACTCTACATAAGTGAATTCCAGGCCAATCAGGCTTTATCTGTAAGTTTTGGAGACTGTCTCCAAAAGTTACATTTGAGAAATGTATTGAGTGTGTGTGTGTGTGTGTGTGTGTGTGTGTGTGTGTGTGCCATGATATGCATGTCATGATCAGAGGACAACTTGTCAGCTCTCTGTCCCTACTATAAGGGATCTATGGATCAAACTCAGACCATCAGACTTGATAGCAAAGCACCTTTATCCACTGGGATCTATCAAGTGGCCTCCCTTCCCTCTTTGAGGCAAGGTGTCTAGCCCAGGCTGGCCTTGAAATCCCCATGTATTGGAGGATGACCTTGAATGTCTGATCCTCCTGCCTTTACTTCCCTGAGTAATGGGATTCCAGGTGTGGGTCTCCATACACTTACGTTGTGTTGGGAATCAAACCCAGGACTCCTCAAGTGTTTACAAAGAGTTCTACCAACCTAACTAGTGTGCTGTGGGATGCATGTTCTGGGACACCCACAAAGAAACCAAAGGACAGCTTTGTGGTGTTGGTTCTCTCTGCCTTTACATGGGTTCTGAATTCAGCATGGGTCTTCAGGCTTGCTCAGCAAACACCCTCACCCACTGAAGCATCTTGCTGCCTCTACCCTCTTCTTGTTGTGGTTTGGTTTCTTTCTTCTAGCTTTTGGCCAGGGTCTTATGACACAGCTTCTGCTGACCTGGAACTTGAAGTTCTCTGCCTCAGCCCTCCCAGATGCTGAGGTTACAGATGCCCCACCATGCCCAGAGCACCCACTTACTTTATACCCACAACCAATCAATCAGCAAGCCCATCAGCACAGCCCCCAAGCAGGGGCCAAGTCCAGCTACTTCTCATGACTCTATTTGGAAGCCCTGGCCGAACCCCTGTCTCTCACCAAATTATTGCAACAGCCCGTAGCTCAGCACCCTCTCTCCCCTCCTTGCCTACCTGCAGCTAGAGTGATCTCATTGGGCAAATCGAAGCATGGAAGTCCTTGACAAGGTCTTGAGCACCTTCCCATTACCCATAGAACGAAACTCAGGTTCCTTTCCAGGCTTTATGTCCACTCTGCTTATTGTTTTTTTTTTTTCCAATAAAATTTTCTTCTTGTTTATTTGTGTGGGTGGAGGCGAGGTGTATGTTTGGAAGTCAGAAGGCAACTGCTTGGGAGTTGGATTTCTCCTTCCACCATGTGGGGCTAAGGGCATTGAACTCACCTTGTCAGGCCTGGTGGCAAGCACCTTCACCCACTGAACCATTTCGCAGGCCCTTATTCTGTTTCTTACTTTCTGATTTTCCTCTTGTTTTCATGGAAACAGCAGAGTCCCTGACTAAGGATCTCTATGGACCCTCAAGCCAGGTTTCTAGGTCTGTCCTTTTGAGGGTTCTGTCTCAGCAAAGAGGATACAAAGGTTTGCTCTCTTATGTGTTCCTTGCTTCTATTGCTTGAAGCAGAGATGCGATGGCCTTTACTCCAAGTGCCTTGTAAGAATGAGACAGCATCGGTGACAGAAACAGAGGGACATGGGTCTCACATGGCCATGCAAGCCTTTCACCCAGCTCACCATCCCCAACTCTGGTTTTCAGCACAAGAAGAGAGGCATGTAATCCTGAGTTGTAGAAACTCACAAAGGTAGTGAATGCCATGTCTATTTCAAGCCTTAACTGGCCTTAATCAGAAAGGAATAAAAAAAATCTCATTGCCACTTGTGGTGGGACCCTGGGTTCCTCCAGGGACCCTGCTATGCTGTACTGGGCATTTGGCCTGCTCCCGAGGCTCTCTGGCTGTGTGACCCTGCCTAGCCCTCATCATCACCTACCTTCCTGCCTGTTCCCCTCCCAAGTCTCAACTCTCTGTGCCTTCTGCTTCCTAAATGGGTACCCTTCCCCTCATCCTCAGCTTGAGGGCTCCTTGAAGCACCTAAAAGAGTTTGGCTGCCTGGAGTGGAAAATTCTAAATGTCAAGAATAAATGCACAAGGTTGTGCAGTCAGCAGCTCAGGCTGGCTGGGAAGCCCCAGAAGTCATCATGACCCTACGCTGCCCTTTAGAAGAGTGCTGTCTGTGAGACCCTGGCAGATATCCCTCCTGACCCTGACTGGCTGGCTTCTACCTCGGCCAAGGTCACTCCAACCCTCAGGAATCTCTCCCCACAGCCCAGTTCCTTCTCTTTCACACTCGGCACACCCCACAGTACCAAGACTTCTCCTATGCCTGGGCCTTCAGGATGACCCAATGCTTGCTGTCTGCCTGGCATCTCATCTTGAGACAGGACAGGGCCATGGCCCCTCACTACTGTGTACAGTACTCATTACCGAGAAGCCAGATCCTTCACCCAAGTGCATAATGAGTTGAAGTGTAAGTTTGGGGCTGGGTCTGTGATCCCAGCACTCAGAAAGCTGAGGCAGGGACTCATGAGCTTGAGTCTGGTTTGGGCTATATGAGTGTCTGTGTCAAAAAACCCCCAAGCAAACAAAATAAGAGTTGGGTCTGGGGAAGAAGCTTGGGGGCACGTGGAGGTTGGGAGGCAAGCTCCTGCCTTGTAAGTCCAAGGTCCTGAGATCGAGCCCCAGGGTCTATGTGAAAAAAGCTAGACATCGTAATGAAGCAAGGAACCCTGGGAGTCCCTGAGCAGACAGCTTAGCCTACTAGCAAGTTCTTGGCCAGTGAGAGATCCTGTCTCAGAAAGCAAGGTAGACGATGCCAGAGAAATGGCACCTGGACTTGACATTTGGAATCTCTCTATACATCCACACACAGCTGTATACACAAAGCAAAGGTGCATGCTGGGGAAGACAGATGGAGGGTCACAGTGAGCTGAGTCAGGCCAGGGGCCCAGAAGCCAGACCATGTCTTCATGGAGGAGGCAGTGGACGACCACTGGTATGTACGTCTGAGTGCATCTGCATTTAATCACCTGATGATTCATGAGCTCCAGTCTCAAAAAGCATGATTGCCTTATGTACACATCACAACAGGGTCGGATGGTGACACAGGCTTGGCCTTCTTTGCACCAGTGAGGTGACTGTGGGCAGTTCAGGGCCTGTGGGTCTGATGAAAATCAAGGACTTGGCAAGATTGTGTTTAAATTGAGTGCAGTTCTTCACTCTGTGCTGCTATTAAAAAAAAAATTATTTATTTTATGTATATGAGTACACTGTTGCTGTCTTCAGACACACCAGAAGAGGGCATCAGATCCCATTACAGATGGCTGTGAGCCACCATGTGGTTCCTGGGAATTGAACTCAGGACGCCTGGAAGAGCAGTCAGTACTCTTAACCGCTGAGCCATCTCTCCAGCCCCGTGCTGCTATTTTTGAACCAGCAGAAAGTTGTATGAGAAGGCTAGGCAACAGAGACAAGAGTAAAATCCGTATTAATGTTCTGTATTTTCTTTTTTTTTGGAGAGAGAGAGGGTGTGTGTTTGTTTCTCTGTGAATCCCTGGCTGTCTTGGAACTCACTCTGTATAGCAGACTGGCCTCAAACTCACAGAGATCCTCCTGCCTCTGCCTCCTGAGTGCTGGCATTAAAGGTGTGAGCCACTACTTATTGGCTATGTTCTGTAAATTTTTTTTAAAAGACAGGGTCTTATGTAAGCCCAGGCTGGCCTCCAACTCACTAGATGGGAAAGAGTAACCTTGATCTCTTTATCTGTCTGCCTTTACTTCCCAGGAGCTGTGATTATAGGTGTATACCACCACAGCTACTTTATTTTGTACTAAGGGTTGAACACAGGATCTTGTGCTTGGTAGACAAACATTCTACTGAGCCACATCCTTAACCAAGGAGCTATTATAAATTTCACCCTTGCTCTGTACTGAGTCCTTGCCTCCTCTTCTTCCTGCCCACCTCTTTCCTTCTTCTGGATAACTATATCAAGGCAAGACATCAAATCTTTGTCTTTGTGGAAAACCTCTGGGTAGTCTCTATTAGTCAGTGGAGTAAGGATGATGCTAGAAGCCTGAGCTCTTAGACACTTTTTGTTTAATTCAATTTATTAATTAATTTTGAAAGTTTTATGTGTGTGGGTATTTTACCTGCATGTATGTCTATGCACCACGTGGCTGGTGCTGCCAAAGCCAGAAGATGTCAGACTCCCCGGAACTGGAGTTAGAAGGCTGTAAGCTGCCATGTGGACTAGAACCAAGATTCTCTGGAAGAGCAAGCTTACCCATCATGCCATTTCTCCAGCATCCTATTTATTTTTGACAGATGATTTCACAATGTAGCCCAGGCTGGCCTGAAACTCAAGAGAGATCTGCCTGCCTTTGCTTCATAAGTACTTGGGTGAGCAAGATGCACAGCTATGATTAAACTTAAAATGTAAAAATGATTTAAAAGTACATGTATGTATGTATGTATGTATGTATGTATGTATTTAGGGGTGTGTGTAGCATCGAGGTCAGAGAGTCAGCTCTCTCCTCCCTATATGTGGGTTCTGGGGTTGAACTTGTCTCTAGGCTTGCTTTGCAAGCGTCTTTACAAGCTGAGCCATCTCATCTGTTCTGACCACACTTAATTGACTCTGAGGATCTTTTACCAGTATAAACAGCTAGCATAAAAAACATATTCATTTCTCAATAGGCCAGTGCTGAAACACTGTACCCTCCTTGTCAAGGAGGGGATGTCTGATTAGATATAAATGCATTTAACCATTAAGAAAAATCTGGTGTTCAAGCTTTCCTATGTTCCCCCTCTCTAACCCATAAACTGATAAAGGGAGGAGGGGCTCCCATAGAATTGTAGGCCCTGGACATTCGTCTTTTCTGGGCTCTAGGCCTGGAAAGGGAAGAGTGCAGATGTGTGAAGGAGATGCCTGCCCAGTGATCAGTCCAGAGGAAAAGCTACAAATGGAGAGGAACTGAAATTAACATTGTTTTAGGCACCAACAGGGAGGCTGGGCTCTGGGAAATGAAGCCTGTGTCGATTCTCCTCCTCCTCCTCCTCCTCTTCCTCCTCCTCCTCCTCTTCCTCCTCTTCCTCCTCCTCCTCTTCCTCTTCCTCCTCTTCCTCCTCTTCCTCCTCCTCCTCTTCTTCCTCTTCCTCTTCCTCCTCCTCCTCCTCCTCCTCCTCTTCTTCCTCCTCCTCTTCCTCCTCCTCTTCCTCCTCCTC
>JANHMN010000009.1:23294169-23308086 GCA_030674055.1 Rhabdomys pumilio
TGTGTGTGTGTGTGTGTGTGTGTGTGTGTGTGTGTGTGTGTAGCCTGAGCTGTTCTGGCACTTGCTCTATGTAAACCAGGCTGGCCTCGAACTCATAGAGATCTGCCTGCCTCTGCTTTGAAAATACTGAAATTAAAGGTATGCACCACCACTGTCTGCCCCTCCCATGTCAATGTTAATGGAATAAAATAAGATGGAAGCTGACTGCATACGCAGGTACATGTGCACACACACACACACACACACACACACACACACACACACACACGTACACAAAATCTTAGGGCTCATTTGCAACTATAATTAAGAACCAAGTGCAGCCACACAGTCCTTGCAGGGTGTGAAAAACAAGGCCCTTTGGCTGGAAAGTGGGTTTGGCAGAGTTGTGCTCAGGGACCTGACACTCACCTTCCAAGCACTGGCAGAGAAGCCACTGCTGCTGTAAAATAGCAGCAGCCTACATTGTGCTAGGACAGCTCAGTGGCTGTGTGGAAGGACCTGCATGCTGGCCCAGGGCACAGGAAGGACCTGCATGCTGGCCCAGGGCACAGGAGACGGACAGTTTGGGCCTGGATCTGGGAATAGCTGGATCCCTAGGCCCCTAGCCACTTGGTCATCTCATTCCCCCCCCCCCCCCCGCCTCCCGCCCCCCCTCTGTCTCTCTCTCTCTCTTGTGTGTGTTTGTGTGTGTGTGTGTGTGTGTGTGTGTGTGTGTGTTTGGGCCTGTGTAGATGGCCATGTATATAGGTGCATGTAAGTACAGAGGCCAAAGCCTGACTTAGTTCTTTTTTATTGCTCTTTTGAGACAGGGTCTCTCACTGGACTCGAGCGTGTGACAGCTAGCCTGGCCAAGTAGTGAGCCCCCAGATTTCTCCAGTCTCCACCCTTCTTGCTCTAGAACTGAGGTCTTGTGAGTAGTGTGGCCATGTCTGGCTTTGTATTTAGGTGTTAGAGTCTGCACTCAGGTCTTCACAAGAGGCCAGCAAGTGCTCATGCCCGTAGAGCCATCTCGGGTGGCCTTCCTTATTTGTCTGCAGAGGCAGGGTGACATGGAACTTACGCTGGCCACAAACTCCCTCAGTAGCTGAGGTTAGCCTCTTGCCTCTACCATTTGCGTGCTGTGATTACAGGCATGTACTCACCATACCCGGCTAGTTCATTATATTTATTGAATAAACAGGGAGGAATTCTATTCTAGGGAGAGTTTGTGATTAGCAATTTGAAGTGGGATACTAACCAACTGCTGTATTTAGTGACTTTTTTTTTTTTTTAAGAAAACATATCAACTTGGACAGCCATCCCCAGGGACCTGCTGTTATAATATTTCCTGAGTGTTCAAAGCATGTTAAATCCTATTTGCACCCAGCCTAGCACTGTTAGGGAAGCCAAGGAGTGTTTTCTCTAAGCCAGTTCCTTCCAGGTTCTGGGGTCTCCCTGAGAACAGGGACTAGCACAGTGTTTTGGCATTGTTCTTAATAATAAGTGGTGGGGCTTGCTTGGGTTTGGATTCAGGAACAGAGGAAGACAGCTCAAAATTGACATTATAGATGACATGTCTGTTAAAAAAGTTAGGCAGAGCTCTGTGAGTTCGAGCCCAGCCTTGTCTAGTACATTCCAGGCCAGCTTGGGTTATGTGTGAGAGTCTATTTAGGCAGGGCAGTGGAAATCACTCTGCTTGTAGAGTGCTCAGTTATCACACAGGAAGCCTTGGTTCTAATCACCAGCATCACACAAACTAGGAATAGTGGTGCATTATTCCTGTGACCAAGCACTTGGGAGGAAGAGATGGAAAGATCAAAAGTTCAAAGTCATCCTAAGCTACTTATGGAATTCAAGGTCAGCCTGGGCTATATGACAGCTCCTCATAAAAGCAGGCAAATCCCATCTAGGTGGCAAAGAAAGTGTGAGGTACTTCCTATGCTTGTATGCTGAGGAGGAGGATGGAGCAGACACGTGGCAGCCTTCTGTGGGCATCGGAACCCAGGGGCTGTGTAGGAGATTCACACTGTTGCCTTTGAGAGTGTCAGCTAAGCCCACATGAGCCCCAATAGATCCTAAGCCATCCCTTGAGATATTGCAAAGCGTTCGATAGGACAGGCTCTGAGCTGGGCACAGGGGGGCTCTAGGGATACCTCGGAGGCCCCAGTTCTTTGCTTGCGTGTCTCCAGATGATGAACCAAGATGCAGGTCCACTTGGGCCTTGGAAAATGTGACCTGTCCACCATCTGTCCTGGTGAGACCATAACTGGTTGCCTTGGATGTCTGGACATTAAAAAAAAAATTATTACCTTTTTGGGATTATTTTAGTCTCCCTCCCTCCCTTCCTCCCTCCCCCCTCCCTCCCTCCCTCCCTCTCTGCCTCCCTCTCTGTCTCTCTCTGTCTGTCTCACTCTCTGTCTCTCTCTATCTCTCTGTCTCTCTCTGTCTGTCTCTGTCTCTGTCTCTCTCTCTCTGTGTGTGTCTGTGTGTCTGTGTGTACACCATTGGGGGAGGTACCAAAAGAGGCCAGAAGAGGGCATTGGACCTCCTGGAGGTGCAGGCAGTTGTGAACTGCTGGATGGATAGAAAGAGCCACAGCCCTGTTGGCTACCAAGCCAGCTCTCCAGTCTCTTACACTGGCTTTAAAACAAGCTTCATGGCTCTCTTTCCCTGAGGTTGAGAAATAGCTCAGTCAGCCTGCATCTGAGCTTCACAGGTTTACAAGTGTGGGGATCCTCGTGAGGGTGAGTCCAGATATCCGGACCCCATGGGAAAGAGAAGGAGCAAGAGGGAGGGCTGGGTGGAGCCAGGCAGAGCCCTGGCTAGTCTGGCTTACTCAGTGATGTTGCCGGCCAATCAGAGAGCCCATCACAGACAAAAGGTGGAAGATGCTTAAGAAAGGAATGGTACGCTGTCTTATCTTCTGACCTCTGCCTTGTATGTGCACTTTTACCCACATGTACATGCACACACACACGCACACGCACACGCGCACATGCGCACACGCGCACGCACACATACCACATCCTTGGCTCCTTGCCTCTTGGAGGTCCTGATGTAGCTGTTGCAGGCCTGTGTCCTGGGCCAGCATGTGGCTCCTTCCACACAGATGGGGCTGTAGTAAGAAGCATGATGTAGGCTGGTGCCGTTTAATAACAGCAGTGGCTTCTTTGCCAGTGCTTGCAAAGTGAATGCCAGGTCGCCGAGCCCAACCCTGCCAAACCCACCCCCTAGCCAAGAGCCTTGTGTCCCCCCCCTACACACACACACACACACCCTGCAGGGGTTGTGTGGACAAGCACTGCACCTGGGTTCTCAATAATATTTGCAGATGAGCCCTATGTGTCCCCCCCACTTCTTGTATCTAAGCCAGGAGTCAACCTTGGGTGTCTTTCCTCAGTACCCTTCTCCTCCTCTTCCTAGACAGTATCTCTCACTGGCTGAAACTGGTTGAGTAGGCTAGGCTGAGTGGCCGTTGAGCTCCAGGGATCCACCCATCTGCCTCTCCAGCTGGGAGTACTAGTTATGTGCTAGCACACCCAGGTTTTTGTTGGTTTTGCTTGTTTTTGAGACAGGGTCTCATGTAGCCTTTGCTTGTTTCAAACTCCTTGTATAGCTGAGGTAACCTTGGACTTGTGGTCTGTCTGCCTCTACCTCCCTGGGCTGGGATTACAGGGATTACTGTATGCACCACTATGCCTAGCTGAGGTGGTGCTGGGGTGGAACCCAGGGCTTCCTCTAGGCAAGTGAGCACCCCACCCTCTGGCTCTGTTTACCCCCAGCCCATGATCAACTCCAAGCACATGGGTTCTGGCGGTCAAACTCAGGTCCGAATGCATGCACCACAACACTTTACCAGCCGAGCTGTCCCCCAGCACAAGGATTGTTTTTTTATGGTCTGCCTTGTTTCTTTGAAGGATTTGACTGTCCTAAATTGACACTTAGCATGAGCTATGAAACACATGTGCGCGCACGAGCACACACACACACACACACACACACACACACACCAAAATGGCGTGAGGGAAAGTGTCTTGTGCTCCTAGATGAGCTTCCTCTGCCGTCGGTGTGCCGTGCCGCATCCACTGTGTCGCCATGTTTCTTTCTTGCTTTTGCCATTGGGTTTGTCTGAGTTCCTTGATAGTGGCAAGAAGCCAGAACCTTACGTGGGGGTGGCCTGGCTGTGCAGTCCTCTCCTGGGGTGTTTTGGTTACAGCACTGATGGGCTTTATGGTATTCAAAACTGACAGGCGCCGGCATAGCCCTGGCCAAGACGGAAGGCTGAGGCAGCAGAAGCAGCTCCGAGGCAAGTGCTAAGGAGGTTGCAAAGCACAGGGGCGCAGTCCTTCGCCGTCCGAGGGGATGTGCCCCCCCAACACAAGATGATCTGGAAGAACTCAATTTACACTCTCAGCTCCTGTGGGCTGGGGGATCAGCAGAGGGCAGGATAATCCCAGCTTCTCCAGCAGATGGCTTCTGACTACCCTTGACCCAGTTCCCTTGCAGTGGACCAGCAGCAGGGCTGGAAGCGCGGACCCTCCTCCTCCCACCAGCAAGGACAGGGTGGCTTTTGCCTCTTTGGTGCCAGGTCAACAGGCACATTCGCTTCAAGTTCCTGAAGGCAAACAGCTACTGTCCTTCCTTTTCCATAGCTCTGTCCAGCCCAGCTGAGGCTGGTGAGAAAGACAGTCTGGTCCGTCAGGAGTGTTGTTCTGGGCTGGTGCTGGGGGAGGAGAAGGGGTATTAAACCGTTCATTGGCTTAATGACTCCTCTTCTTCATTCAGCAGTCCTGCCTTCATAAGCCCTCCCTGGTCATCTGTCAGGTCTGGCACCAGACAGGGCCCGTGAGACCTAGCCCCTGTGCTGGAGCTAAGTCAGGCAATGAGGCAGCCAGCCAGGCACTGGGCACCTAATCAGATAAATCACTTCCATGGACACAGAGGGCCAGGGAGGGCTTCACCCAGGAGGAAACACTGGGCTAAATCTTAAAGACCAGGGACAAATTAGCCAAATAGTGGGTGGTTCTAGTTACAGAAAGAGGGTCAGAGTGTGTGTTGTGCTTGGAGAGAAGATACACCTGAGGTGGGGCAGGTAGGCTCAGGACCGATTTTCAGGATGCACTGTCCCAGGCTGCCGGGAACATCTCCTTGCTGCCCAAGGGCTCGCTGGACCCTGGAAGGGCCGGGCGGGGGGGGGGGGCAGGGCACAGGACAGGAACAGCGAAAAATGGGTCCCCTGAGGGCAGAAGGGCTGTTATCTTCTGGATTCTGCAGGGGGTGGGGGTGGGGGGCGGAAGGTAGGCTTCTGCTTCAGACTCAAGAGTTGGCTAAGTAAGACCCGCCCTAGTTTTGCCCCGCAGACTTCTGGTCCGTTCCTCCTACTGGGAGAGAGGGGGCGCTCTGCTCCCAGACTTTCATGCTTCCGCGGACCTGCAGTTCTGGCTAAGGTTCACAGTGTAGGGTTGCCTTGGGAAGTTGGGAAGCAATGGATGTCGGAGGAACGGACCTCCCCCCCCCAAGTCTGAGGTCTCTTCAGGGAGGGTTGTCCCAATTCCAAGGAAAACCATCCACACACCTCACAGTCTTGCCTGTCCTTAGGTGAGCTTATTGTGGGTAAGCGTCCTGGGAAGCAAGGGGGGGGGGTTGTTGCAAACAATGTGTCCCGGTCTCTGGGAACTGTGCCCCGTGGGCATTGTTGTCCCAGACCCAGGTAGGGGCAGGAAGAGGGACAGAAGGGGTACACTTGCTTGGAGTTCTCTAGTCAGTACTGGGAGTCAGACTCCCACCCATCGCTGGCAGCCACAGAAGAGCACCCCAGAACCATCTTTATATCCGCTTCTTCGAGGTTGGTTTAGTCTGTTTGGACCTCCCAAAGAACCAGTGTGCTGCAGGTATCACAAAGCCCCTTTAGAGCAGGGCAAGGTGAGGTTGGACTGGATCCAAAGCCGGTAACCTGACCCCCTCATTAGAATCTGGGTTTTTCTAAGGACAAGTGTGACAAGACTAGGATGGGACAGTGGAGACCCCAACAATCTGGCAAGCCCTGGAACTCCAGAGACCTTGGGTCCTCAATGGTGGGTTCCCTTACAATGCAGGCAGACCCTCTGGCCGACCAAGGGCAGAGCTGGCCAAGCCTCCAGCGGCCGCCGCTTCCCCTGCTCTTCTAGCCCAGGGGGTTAACCCATCGCCTATTGGGACGGTGGCCTGGGACGCTAGAAGAGGGCGCTGCAGCCCGAGGGTGGCATCCACCCGCACCTCTTCTCTACTGCATTCAAACTTACCCCCACCCCCACCTCCCAGGCTGGATAGCGAAAGATCGACCCTTGGAGGCTCTAGGGGAAGCTGCGGCGAGTGAGGGTCGCCCGTCATGGTTGTAAAAGACGACAATTTGGGACAGGGGAAAGGCTTGCGTGCCCCTGAGTAAGGGGTGTCCAGAAGCGCCCGGATTCTACTCCCGGAGCGTGTCGGTGCCATTTATCCATCGCCCCATGGGTCGAGGGTCCGGAGCACTCACGTGGTGGGAAAGTTTCGAGGTAGCAAAAGTGGCCTGGCATAGCGGGGGGTGGGGGGGACAGGGAGAAGAGAGCCTCCTCGCCCCTCCTCGCCAAGGCAGAAAGGGAAAGAGCGGAGGGAAGAGGGGGTGGGAGGAGGATCAGGCAGCAGCGACCTGCAGAATCCGCCTCCCCCTCCGCCCCCGGGAAGCCCGAGCGGGGAGGCGCGGACCGTCTCCTCCCGCACGGCCCGGACGACACTCCCCCCTCCCCCCCTTTTTTCCTGCCAACGTCTATCTCAACGCGCGCGCACATACGGAGATTGTGCGGCTTTTTTACCCCTCGGGAAAAAAAGAACAGGGAGTGGAAAGGAAGAGAAGGCAAAGCGGAGAACTCCTCGGGCGCGCTCAGCACTCCGAGCCACGGCTGGGCGCGGGGACGCTGCTGCCACCGCCACCGCCGACTCGCTCTCTCCCCGGCCCTGCGGCGTGTGCCAGTGGGAACGCGAGCCAGGGCACTCGATCCCGGGGACACAGAGAGACTTTTGGCCGCTACTGCCGCGGCAGGCAGAAGAGACAGCGGCGAGAAGGGCCCTGCCACCGCCTTTCCCTCCTCCGCCGCCCCGGCTGGCCCGTGCAGGCAGCCAGGAGCAGGGAAGCAAGGAGGAGCAGAGGCCCCGGAGAAGCGCGCCGCGGCTCGCCCTCCCGTGGATGCGGCGCCCGGGGGAGCCTGGAGACAACTTTGCCGGGTGACGCGCTGGGAGGACTGCAGGGCCCGCCGCCCAGGAGGGCTCGGCGCCGCCTGTGAGAGGGGCCCGCGCGGCAGTGCTCCCCAGCACCGCGCTCTCTCCTCCCGCCGGCCCGGAGCAGGGGAGAACGACCTGCCCATCACCGCCGCCGCCTGGGGCGGCCGTGTCCTCGCTGCTAGCAGCGACAGGGCGAGGCGCTCAGGTGCGGTCGCGGGGCCCCAGCCGCAGCGCCCTCCGCAGCGTCGCGCCCGGGGGGGCTCCGGCACCTTCGCTTCAGTCTCCAGAGCGACTTGCGTCCGCTGCTGCCTCTTCCCTCCACCTTTGCAGCCCGGCCGAGCCAAGCCACCGCGCCAGCGCCGCTGCCGCCGCTCCTGGCTTTCGCTTCACCCCGATCGGGGGGCTGCGGTGGCCCTCGACGCGGAGAGGATGGGCAGGCTGCAGATGCCTAGGCGCCCCGAGACGCCCGCGCGCCACTGACCCGGCGGTCCCCCCCACCGCCAGCCCGCGCTCCCCTCTGGTCCCCGCGGCGCCCCTTCTCGGCCGCGCGGGAACCCCCGCGGCCCGGCCGGCCCCCTCCCCCTGCGAGCCGGCGGCGGCGCTCCCGGCAGGCGGGCGGGCGGAGGCCCGGGCGGGGGCGGGGCGGGGCGGTGCGCCCGAAGCCCGGAGCCCGGCCCTGAGCTCGCTTCGCCTCGCCTCGCGGCGGGCGCCCTCGTCGCCAGCGGCGCACCATGGACGGGCTGCCCGGTCGGGCGTTGGGGGCCGCCTGCCTTCTGCTCCTGGCGGCCGGCTGGTTGGGACCCGAGGCCTGGGGCTCTCCCACACCCCCGCCGTCGCCCGCTGCGCCGCCCCCGCCCCCGCCCCCCGGAGCTCCGGGTGGCTCGCAGGACACCTGTACGTCGTGCGGCGCCGGCGGCGGCGGCTTCCGGCGGCCCGAGGAGCTGGGCCGGGTGGACGGTGACTTCCTGGAGGCAGTAAAGAGACACATCTTGAACCGCCTGCAGTTGCGGGGCCGACCCAATATCACACACGCTGTCCCCAAGGCCGCCATGGTCACGGCCCTGCGCAAGCTGCACGCCGGCAAGGTGCGCGAGGACGGCCGCGTGGAGATCCCGCACCTCGACGGCCACGCCAGCCCGGGCGCCGACGGCCAGGAGCGCGTCTCCGAGATCATCAGCTTTGCAGAGACAGGTGGGTTTGGCCACGGGGAAGCCAGAGGCAGCCGCGATCCCTCCCTTTTTCCCTCTCCTAGGAAGCTCCTGCTGCCTTCGCCGCCTCTGCAGCCCGCACGCCCCGAGGGCATTTAGGCTCCTGGCTGGGCCATTCTGCGGTGGCCTTGCGCGTCCCAGGGTGGCGGTCCTTTCCTCTATTGCGCGCCCAGATTACAGATCCTTTGCGGCTTCCCTTTCCCTGCAGCAAGTGGGAAGCACCCTGCCCTTCATCCTGGCTCACGGGAATTGGGCCCCAGCGCCTCTGGGCGCGCGTCCCCCTCCCGGCAGATGCGCGCAGCCCTGGCTCTGCGGGCACTTGCTTAGTGATTGCTTAATGTTTTTGTTTCCCACGATCCGAATGTAGGCTTAGCAGTGTAGAGATGGAGATGTGTGTGCTTGTTGATATACGTGGGCAGGAGAGAGAGAGAGAGAGAGAGAGAGAGAGAGAGAGAGAGAGAGAGAGAAACCCACGAGAACGAACCAGCCAGAGCCTGCGTGAGAGGCCCTCGGGGCCGCTTGCGTCGCCCGGCGGCATGGGCTTGCCAGGATTGCTGAAGCATCGGTGGGGAGAGCTAGGCAACCTGCCTTCCGATTGTGTGGGCACCAGAGTCGGCGGAAGGCAGCTTCTCAACAGGTCCATCATTTACGCAAAGACGCGGCTCAGGAACAGCCTCATGCCTTTAGGCTTGCCTGGCAGCAGCCGCAGCCCTCTCTGGTCCGTGAAAGAGGGGCAGAGTTTGTAGTTAACAAAGAGTGGGATTCCTTTCTGCAATGTCTTCCCAGGCCCCATGTTGCAAATCTCTGCCCACTATCTAAATATAAAATTCAGAGAAAAAGAAAAGAAAAAAATCTTCAGGAAGTTTAAAAAGGAGGAAATTTTCCCGGGCAGAAACGGTATAAGTATTTAGACATCGCTGTCCTTTTCAGGACTTGAATGAGCCAGGCTGGCTTTTGTGCTGGGAGCTCAGCCCCATTTGTGCAGAGGGGACTGCAGAGAAGGTCGCAGAGGGGGAAGCCCGATGTAGTCAGGGTGGGGGGACAAGCAGGGAGCCTGGGAAGAGGAGGGGGGATCAGCTATGCTCCTGGCTGCAAATGCCCCCCTACTCTCCCAGGCATCAGGCAGATTCTGCCTGTGTTGCCGCCGGGGGATAAAAAGGGATGAAAAGTTTTGCATGGCCGGGTGTGGAGAAAGGCAGAGACAATCAAGGCCGGTTTGTGCTTAGAAAGAAATACATTGCCATTTTAGCTGTCCGCCAGAGTCAGGGAAAGCTCCACATGCAATTAGAGGGCTTGGATTAAAAGGTGCATTGGGGCCCAGAACGGAAACGTGACTCGGGAAGGTCGAGAGGCCTTTTGGTCCCGGTGGCACAAAATGACAGCGGGGGCTGTTATATTTCTGGTCCGATTCACGGAGCCAGCTCTTTAACTTATAAATAACAGATTCAGGTCACAGGCAGCTCGGCCAAGACCAGCTTTTAAGGCTGCAGTTTCCCCCTTTTCAAAGTCAGACGTCAGTGTTATTAGAGGAGCCAGTGAGAACTGAGGAAGGGGTTGGGGGTGGGGGGCGCTTGGTGGGAGGTTTGATAGTACCAGCCATGTCTGCTGAATAGGTAGAGACCGTCAGAGGAAGGGTTGATGGAATGTATTCCGAGAAAGGGCCATCAGTTCTGGCAGAACTATTCTTCTGGCTGAATCGAATTACTGAGATGACTAACAACCCACCACCTTCGAGATCTCCAACTGCTGCCTTCTGGGAGTCAGGATCTGGTCAAAGGATCGGACCTTGAGTTTTCAAGGCTGCTTGTCCTGTCCCTTGGAACTCCTTGGAAACAGGGGCTGCACTTTGCAGCTCACAGGATGCACACTTGTATGTCAGAAACTTGAGCAGAGCTTGCTTGCTTGTTTGCAGTAGAAGTCCCACTGAGGCTTGGGTCAGATCAGGATTAGGTAAACACTGGAAAGAGGCTGTGGATGGCTCAGCTCGATTTTGCAATGCCCCAAGTTAACCAGAAAGAAGTAGAAGAAGAAAAAGCCCCATTTAAACACCTACCCCCCAATCCTTCCTGGGATCTTAGTTTTGTTTTCAGAGACCCATAACAACTTGTTAAGACTTTGGCCTCCTGACAAGTTGAGCTTTGAGGCCTGACAATCCAATCTCCAGGGAGCCCTGGCTTGGGAGAGGTGAGGCAGGATTTTTACAGGTCTGGACCTTCTGGCTCCACCCTGGTCCTGTTTTCTCAATGGGAAATGCGTCTTCTGCCTCTGGCAGGCTATGGCAGAAGCCCGGGCCCCAGGAATGGTATTTCTGGTCAGTAACACTTTCCAGCTGTGCCGAATGTTCATTCCAACATCACGAAGCAGAGTCCATTCCCCATTGCCTTGTGTTCTCCTGGAATTAACTTGGCCTGTTCTTCCCTGTCTCCACAGATGGCCTCGCCTCCTCCCGGGTCCGCCTGTACTTCTTCGTCTCCAACGAAGGCAACCAGAACCTATTTGTGGTGCAGGCCAGCCTGTGGCTCTACCTGAAGCTGCTGCCCTATGTCCTGGAGAAGGGCAGCCGGAGGAAGGTACGAGTCAAGGTGTACTTCCAAGAACAGGGTCATGGTGACAGGTGGAACGTGGTGGAGAAGAAGGTGGACCTAAAACGTAGCGGCTGGCATACCTTCCCCATCACAGAGGCCATCCAGGCCTTGTTTGAGCGAGGCGAGAGACGCCTTAACCTGGATGTGCAGTGTGACAGCTGCCAGGAGCTGGCCGTGGTGCCTGTGTTCGTGGACCCCGGAGAGGAGTCACACAGGCCCTTTGTAGTGGTGCAGGCCCGCCTGGGTGATAGCAGACATCGCATCCGCAAACGGGGCCTAGAGTGTGATGGGAGGACCAGCCTCTGTTGCAGGCAACAGTTCTTCATCGACTTCCGGCTCATCGGCTGGAACGACTGGATCATCGCGCCCACTGGCTACTACGGGAACTACTGTGAGGGCAGTTGCCCGGCCTACCTGGCCGGGGTCCCTGGCTCGGCCTCCTCCTTCCACACGGCCGTGGTGAACCAGTACCGCATGCGTGGCCTGAACCCGGGGCCCGTGAACTCTTGCTGCATCCCCACGAAGCTGAGCTCTATGTCCATGCTCTACTTTGATGATGAGTACAACATCGTCAAGCGGGACGTGCCCAACATGATCGTGGAGGAGTGCGGCTGCGCCTGACAGAGGCACGGGGGGCGGAGCACAGGCCTGTGGGTCTTTGAGGGAGCAGGAGAGGCAGGTGGGCCGAGTGTGGTTGTTCCATTAGGCCTTAAAGAGTGCCAGGGTGGGGCCTGAAATAACGTTCTCCCGCTTCCTAGAAAACCAGTCAGGACCAGAGGGAGAGCCCCTCTGTGACACGAGAGACTCCTAACTGCACACATAGACACACATAGCCGGACTCATGCAGTCTGCCACCCACACAGCAGCCTCTGGGATACCAGCAGACGGATGTGGTGACAAATGGCAGCTTAGCTACCAATGCCTGTCAGTCGGAAAGAAGCGGGTGAAGAGCCACCATTCCCACCAGCTGGCCGGGCACTCTGAATCGCGCCTTCTGAGCACACATAAAAGCACACAAAGACAGAGGACACAGAGAGAGTGAGCCAGAGAGCCACCAAGAGGGAAAGCAGGGTGGGAACGAAGGCGGGTGGAGGGCCATGTGTCCCTGACTTGTCCCAGGCTCTTCACCGCAGCGCCTGGCACAGTCCTGCCTGCTCACTCCCCGCCTGGCATCCTCCATGCTTTGAGGCCTCAGAGCTGTGCCACCTCTGTTCTTGAGAGGGCAAGTAGCCCAGGAGGGACTCGCCTGTCACAGAGACCATGGAGCAGGGACAGTGACCCTTTGACGGTCTGTCACTTGGGTCCCTGGTGTGACTTACATATGTGTGTGTGTATGTGTTTGTTTTCAGGGGTGTTGGGGGAGGGAGAGAGGAAGGGTCTTGATTTTATGCTTTAAATTCATCTCCAACAACTGACAGGCCATTTGTGCCAGTTGCAGAATTGAAAAGCGCCTATCCGCTATGACCTTTGAAGCGGAAAGGCCAAACGATTCGAAGTGAGAAGGAAAGAAAACTGTTGCAATCGGTGGTGCCCTTTGCTGGGGACATCCTCCTGGTGTGCAGAGATGGGTGGTGATGGCCACTAGCAAGGGGAAGAGACCAGGGGAGGCAGTGCTAGAGTAGGGCTGCTCTGAGGAGCTGCTCAGCTGGTCTTGGAGAGAGAGGGAGTGCTTTCGGTTGCTTTGCAGTTGTCCCTGTGGGTGGGCCCTGGCTTCAGGGTTGTCCGTGGACATGGCTCCTGCCCACTTCACTTGCCCTCCCGCCTGCTCCACAGAGCACTTGCAGTCCTGCGTGAATGCACACCACAATAGCACTTGCAGGTCTACGCGTGTCCAGAAGTGGCCCTGGGGCGAGAGCTGACGTGGCTGTCCTCGTGGATGTCCGAGTGCCACGTGAACTATGCAATTTAAAGGGTTGACCCACACTAGGCGAAGCTGGACTCGTACGACTCTTTTATATTTTTATACTTGAAACGAAATCTTTTGCTTCTTTTCTAAGCGAATGATTGCTTTCAATGTTTGCACTGATCTAGTTGCATGGTTAGTCAGAAACTGCCATTTGAGAAAAAAAAGTTATTTTTATAGCTGCAGAAAAATGAATACAGTTAAATGTATTATACATAATTTTGGAACCAAAGAGGCCAGCGGATCAGTTTTAATTTTTATTAGATGGTGAGGCCAGTTTCTATGAGGTAGATGTTCTAAACAATCCTTCGAGTGGCCTGCCAGCGTTTCAGGGTATAAATGATTTTTTTTTTTATTCAGTTGATGTGTCTTTTCTGTCCTCACACACCCAGAAGGTAGAGTAAAGGAAGTGACCGGTGGAGGGTGTGTGCTGTAAGTCCTCATCTTAGTTTATTTAATAAAGCCCTCCTTAGGTTCTGTTTCATAATAACTTAAAACCAAACAATTTCCCCCCACAGACTGGCTGTCTTAAGTATTTTATGTTCGTGTACAGTTTAAGACAATAAAAGATGGAGTGCCACGGGCTTCCCGCCTTGTGTGATGTCTGGGGCACTGGGCAGCTGGGAGGAGGGGTTGGGTCCAGGTGTCCAGTTCCGATGCCAGACGTCCCCATGGCCTGTTCCCTACACTCCCAGAGCCCTTGCCTGACACATATGTCACACAGGAGCTAGAAGGGATGGCAGAAGACCAGCTGAAAGGCAATTAGCAAATTAGCGAATTACAAATTTGTTTACTGTTCCAATTCCCAACTGGTTGTGTGATGTTCCAAAGCTCGATCTCTTTGCCTTTCAAAAGTACTGTGGTACTTGATGCCAACCTGGATGCCCTGAGTTCGAGCCCAGGGTTCCACATAGTGGAAAGAGAGGTCCAGCTTCTATGGATTGTTCTCTGGTCTCTACCACACACACACACACACACACACACACACACACACACACACACACAC
>JANHMN010000009.1:23308096-23340325 GCA_030674055.1 Rhabdomys pumilio
CACACACACACACACACACACACACACACACACACACACACACACACACACGGTTGGAGAATAAATGATAAATTGAAAGTGCCAGTTAAGTCTCCAGGCCATGGAGGAAGGGAGGGTGAACAACCTGGGAAGTGAGATCTCTCTCCCATATCCCAGCTTTCTGTGCTCATCTCCAGGTGACTGGTGGAATAAGTTCAGATCCTGTCATTAAAGGGCAGACACCATGGCAGTCTCAACTGCTGCAAGAGGAGGAGGTGATGTCTTAGTAGTTACTACACAGCACAGCTACCTTCAGGTACGACTTAAAGACCTGTTCAGTTCTGTCATCTCTCAGGCCCTGCCCAAATCATACATCGTTGCTTCCCAAAGAGTGGGAGGTGAAGCTGAGAGCCCAGATCCACCCTGCCCAAGGTCACCCCACCCAGACAGGGGCCCTGGCCACAGGCCACCCATTTGGTAGCTTACGAGGATTGTAGACTTACAAATTGCCTTTATCTGAGCTCTGCAGACCTTATGGGCCTTTTTAAAAAAAAGTGCTCACTAATTTGGCTAGACTAGCTGGCCAACAAGTGCTGGAGACTCCCCCTGTCTACAGTTTCCCAGCCCTGGTATCATAGACACAGGCCTGGCTTTTATACAGATCCCGGGGACCCCATGCTTGTGTGGCAAGCACATTATGGACTAAGTTGTCTTCCTAGCCCTGCCCTGAGATGGTTTTGCAAGTGGAAGAATGAAAATGGCCAAAGGGAGACATGCATATGAAGGGCCTGGGGCTCCTGTGCTCCCTTCCTCGCCTTCTCATGCTTTCTAGCCTCTTATCTCTGTGTTCATCCCAGCCCCATCAGGAGGATGGAGAGTCAGGAGGCCACCGTTCCCAGCCCCCTCGAGTGTTCTATCCTGTGCAATGTGGAACGTTCACCATGAGGTCATTGTCAGCTGACCTTCAAACTTGCCCTGGGTCTTCAGTGACTCCAGGGAGCTCAAGGCCTTGAGGTGGAGGGCTGTGGGGGAGAGAGGAGAAGACGGACCCAATTCTACCTCCTGTCTCCCACACACCCCAGGCAGGCAGGGGAAGATCAATGCTAGAGGCCCCCAGGTCGTCCTTGGCTTGTGTTTTCTTCAAGGCCCCCTGGGCTGGCTCAGAATGGGACAGTGAGGGGCCCTGCAGCTCATAGCCAGGAGTAAACAGGACCTTGTTCCTGTGACAGTGTGATGGACAGACACCACTGCAAGGGTTCCTACCACAACTCCAGGTGAAGTCCTGGAGGAGGGACAGGCAGCTTTGGTCTGTGGCAAGGCCCCTGGAGCTCAGGATAGTCCTGGATACGCATACCAGGCTCTGAACTGTGCCCTGCAGGACAGTGCTGTGGGCCTTGGACATGCATGGGCATTGGAGAATCCTGCCAACCTGAGGATACTTGAGGACTGGAAATTGGACTGGGGGAAGGAGAGAGAGGGAGAAGAAGAGGGAGGGAGTCTAGGAAATTATAGACTACCAATCAAGGATGCCGAAGACAGTAAGGTTTGTTTCTGAGGTACAACATGCTGACCCCAGACTTACTGCACAGCTAAGGGTAACCTTGGACTTATTCTCCTGTGTCTACTCTATAACTGCTGGGATTACTGGCATGTGTAACCAGACGTGGGGAGTAAACCCAGGATGTCACGCATGCTAATCCAGCATTTACTACGGACTGACACACATTTCCGTTTTCTTCCTCGTGTGGGTGGCACTGTCGGCCCTGCACATTGTGACTTCGCCAGTCATTTTTTTTAGTGTGGGCCACTGTTGGCAGTTGGGATTGCCAATCACTTGCCCTGCAGCAGCTAGGCAAGGTGGGCTGGGTGAACACAGGCACCTCTCTGTGGCTTATGTAGGTGTCCTTAGGGCAGTGTCTCCACTGATGCAGCTTTTCTCTGGCCATTTTGTGCCAAGGCATTCTCTCCATGTCCCTGCAAATCCAGAGACAGAACATTTCAAAGACAGAGCTTTTATCTGGTCATATATTCACTTGACAAACTTTTACTGAGTGCCATCTTTGTGTGACATTCATACATTATCTATTTAGTTCTCACGACCTGGTTGTGGAAGACAGTAGGTTGCCATTTACCCCATTATACAGATGGCAACACTGAGGGCAGAACAAGGAAGCCTCTCATTCACGATTGCTTAGTTCAAAAAGAAGAGCAGGGATTTGTAGTCATTTCTAGTCTCTTACAGACAAACATGGGGCTTCCCAGGAGGGCTAAGGGAGCAAGAGGCTGGGGTGCAGAGTCTTTGGTGTTCCTATGAAGTAACCCTTATGCCCTGGACCCCAGTCTATTGAGCCATTTCGGTTTACAGAAGTGGGAACAGCCATCTATGTACTACGGCTGCTCCAATCCTGACTGCTGGACTAGGGTGGGTTGAGGGTAGGCAAGCTATGGACAGGGTGAAGCTGGACAGGGTGGGACATTGCTGGTCTAGCCTCTGGCCTGGTGGAGGTGGAGGAGCTAGCCAGGACAACTCCAGCAGTAGTCACCAAGAAGAGCTTTGGCTAGGTGTCCAGCAGGATGGCCAGTCGACTCCAGTCCTGTCTGTGCTTTAGAGGCCTTGTTACTGAAATGAGACCCCAACAAGGCCTTCGTCAGGCCCGCCAGGGCAGGTTCTCCACGATGCTGCTGTGGTTGTCTGGCTCAGTTATCATACAGAACTCTGAGCAAAACTTTCAAGAGTTGCTTCTGTCTTTTCATCATGAGCTTCCTGGGGATTGAACTTAGGCTGGCAGCAAGCACCTTCTGTCACCTAGCCACCTCTCTGCCCCTTAGCAGGTTTTTTCCTTTTATAATCCTGTTTTACATAGGCTAGCCTGGCCTCAAAGTTGCTGTGTAGTGAAGGATGACCTTGATCTCCTAACTCACTTGCCTCCACCTCCTGAGTGCTGGGATTACCGGGGTACACCGCAACACGCAGTTTATGTGGTACTGGGAATGGAACCCCATACATGCTAGGCAAACTCTCTACCGACATCCCAAGTGTGAGTCTCCTAGTTTGATGCTCGAGGTCAGGAAGGGTTCCCCACCTTCCCTTGAGGTAGCGTCTCTGCAGCACTCCTCTTTGTGTCTGTCATGCAGCTGATGTCTGTCAGCAGGGAGCCTGGATCCAATCAGAGGAACCTTTAGTAGGCATTTCCCTCCCAGTCTGATACTCTCTTCCACATCGGATACTCTGCCTGCTCACTTATCTCTACCACCTAGGTGATCAGTAGGATGGTGGGGCCCATTTAACAGATGGGGAAGCTGAGGTTTAGGAGGTTGGCTATTCAAGAGGAGGAGCCAGGCTCATGGCCTTCTACATGCCCAGTCCTGCTCTAGTCCATGTTTCCTAAGGACCCAGGGGTTCTTGAGTCTTAGGTGCCTAGAGTTCCAAAGAGAGGGCTGCTGGAGGGTAGGGGCCTGGAGGCTGCTGTGCTCCTCCTGGAGGAGATTTTCAGAAGCCCTAAGCTGTCCTTCATTTCACCCCCACCCCAGGTGCATCTGAGAGTCCACATAGTTCCAGAGACTTGCCCACCCCAACCTGATAAGGGTCGATTTGTGAGCAGGAACAAGGTCTATCTTTGGCCATGGCAGGCACAGAGTCTGGGGGGTGAGAGGGGGGCCAGTTGGGTCTGAGGACTGTGGAGGCTTAGAGAGCCGACTCACTAAGGGCATTTCCAACTGGGACTCTTTTCTTTTCGAGATGCGCAAAGATGACTTCGAACTTCCTACCCTCCTGTCTCCACCTCCCAAATGCTTGGATTCCAGGCATGTGACGACACCTGGTACACCTGTTTTATCTATGCTGTAGACGGAACGCAGGGCTCTATGCATGGTGGGCAAGCGCAGTACTGACTGAACTACATCCCCGCCCCCAACTGGGATTTCAAAGAAAGCTTCCAGACTCCTTGGGCAAAGTTCCCACAGGGTAGCGGGGCCAAAAAACAGAGGGGCCAGAGAGGGGTGGCAGGGACGTTCCGCACCCTCTGCTTCCTAGGGCAGGGATGCAGGGTGGCCTTAGGCCTGTGCAGGGGATGTAGAATCCGGGAGCCGTGGGTCAGCTCACACGGTTTTTACAGTCTGCTTTGCCAGGCAGCTGGGAGCTCATCTCCCAGCAGGATGGCTCCTGCTCAGTCCTTTTGCTACCTGCCCATCCCCCACCTCTACTTCTTGCCTCGCCAGCTTCTGGCAGTGACAGTGAGGGTAAGGGTGGGTCTCGAGGCCCACTCTCTAGCCCACTGCGGAATGAAGGATGAGGGTTGGTTTGGCAAGCTTCCCCCACGCTGTTTACTGTAGGGCCTGTGGGGAGAGTACAAACGGCCTCAGGGAGCCCAGCATCCCACAGGAAATAGAGAACTTTCCGGCCAACCTGGGTAGTTATGTGTGACCCCAGCGGACGTCTTTATAACTCAGGGGCCCTGACCCTACGGAAACTACCCAGGGCCTCTCTGAACCCCTGGAACCACAGAGACCTCAAGGAACCATTCTAAGGGTGTCAGACACTGTTCTAGGGCCTTCAGTCGCAGCACCCTTCATTCCTCAAAAGCCCATACATAGAAGAGGGCATCGAGACTGCAACTCTGGGCCATGGAGGTCTTGCTGCTACTTTACGGGTATGTCCATCTTTCTGGCTGGGGGCAGGGCTTGCTGGCCTGTCCTTCACAGAGGAGCCAGGCAACCCTCTGAGTACAGACAAGCCTATTCAAGCCTCACCTTGCTTGTTGCCCGCTTGAGGTCAGGAAAAGCTGTTCTTTGGGGTTGGGGTGGAGCGTCACTCTGAAATGCCCAAGAACCAACGAGGTGAGCCATGCCTACAGGAACCCTGTGCCCCGCCACTCCCAGGTTGACAATCACACGGGGACTGGTTAGTCCTTGAAACGCTCAAGTGACCTGCACCCCTGTAGCCCTGGCAGGAAATCTCATGGCTCTAGTGCAGGACTAGCCTCTACAGCCAGCACCCATGCTGCCTCTCTGGGCTTCTGGTCTATTGGCAACTTGTGACTCTTCCCTCTGGCGTGGCCTAGCTGATTAGGGTTCATCCTAGAGACAGGAGCCAGATTCTTAGAGAATGTGAAGTCCTCCTCTGTCAGCTTCCTCACTCTCCTCAAAGACTGGCTTGATTTCAGGGGCACAGGGAGTCCCTGTGGCTCACCATAGCCTGCTCCTGCAGCTGGGACATACCAGGTACTCAAGACCTAATTCTGGGGTCTGGAGACATAGCACATATCCAAACTAGCATGAACAAAGCCCGAGTTTGATCCCCTGCAGAGCATGAACCACATGTGGTGGTGGCACATATCTGGAGTCCCAGTACTTGGGAGGTGAGGGCAGGAAGATCAGGAGTTTAGGTCTTTGGCTACATAGCCAGTTTGGAGGCTAACCTGGGCTACACGAAACTATATCAAAACCAAAACCAAACCACTCCTGTTTCTTTTGTGATAGAGGGTCTCAATCTCTAGCCTAGGTTGGTTGGTTTGAATATCTCAGACTGGTCTCAAACTCACAATGCTCCTGCCTTAGCCTCCTCCTGAATGCTGGGATTACAGGGCTCCATTTTTTTTTTTTTTTTTTTTTTTTTTTTTTTTTTTTTTTTTTTTTTTTATGCTGGAGCAGCTGAAGCTAAGGGAGCCAGTAAGACCTGGCTCAGACCTGGCTCAGACAGACAGCGGTGCTCCTGACCACGTCGACCACGCCTTTGTTATTTTTCTCCCTTTTAAGAGCACCCTGTGCCCCACAGGTGATTCACATAACAGCCTTCTCAAAGCTTGCAATTTGCCTCCTCACTCAGTTTCACAGCAAGGCTTCGCTACACACACACACACACACACACACACACACACACACACACACACACGAGCTTCTGCTGCCTCAGGCAAGTGCCAGGCCCATCCACAGGGGTGTCACCTGGGGCTAGGGCACCTCTCTGGCACCCAGGAGAAGGTACTTCTTTGTGTGCTTGTATCCTACCCTGGGGAGAGTGTGGTTCATCACCCGAGGGTGTGTTGTAAAAGCTCAGCTTTAATTAATCAATCATCAAGCAATGAATTGGTTAATGCAGGGCCCACTCCCCCGTGGATGACTGGCACGGTAATGAATGCCAATTATTTCAGCATTAATAATTAATCTCCAACCGTGCCTGGGAAGGAGTAGAAGGCACACAGGACTCAAATCAGCTCTGAGAGCCAGCCAGACACCAGGCTGCTGCTGCCTGTCCTGCCTGAGGCTGTGAGCTCTGGGTCTTTGCTACCAAGGGTGAGAAAGTTATCAAGCCAAGGGGACCTGGGTGGGTCCCTAAGTAAGAGCAAGGTTAAGTCCTTCCTGTAAGGGTCCGGGCTAAGCTTGCTTTCACACTGCTGAATTGAGTGCCCAGAGCAGTCACTGCATACAGCAAGTACTTACTACTTGCTGACTGCCATTCTTACCTCAACCCCATTACCCAAGAGTTTGTTAACCTCAGAGAACTTTCTAGGCATTTGGAGAACAGCTCATTCATATGCTCATTCGTTTGCATCCCTAACAGTTGAGCATCACTTTAAATGTCTTTAAAATTAATTACGTGCCTATGTTTGTATGAGCCTAGTGCCCGTGGACTTGGGATCTCCCTGCAGCTGGAGTTACAGGTTGTGAGCTGCCTAAGGTAGGACCTGGAAACCAAACTTGGATCGTCTGAAAGAACAGGAAGTACTTCAACTGTGTGCTGTCTCTCTAGCTCCAGAAAGCAGCTCTTCTGTGCTCAGGCTGCTCAGTCCCCTGCACAAAAACAAACGACCTTGTTCCTTTGGGGACAGCTACCCATACTGTGTCTGTGAGAGAGAACCCCTTGGAAATCTGGGGTGGCTTCAAGTCACCTTCAGGCTCTGGCTGGAGAGCCAGGAGTGCAGGGACTGTTTTGTGGCCTTGGTGGCTGGCGGTGGTGACACTAGGCACCGTGGAAGGACAGAAGGCCTCTTCTGAGCCAGTCTGGAAGAGCCGTCACTCATCAAGGCCAATTATTTTGTGTACCACAGACAGAGAGATTGGTGGCATGGCTAGTTGACTCTGCCATGAGCTTTGGTTCTCAGAGACATAATCACACATTAAATCTACACTGTCATCCAGATGTTGTGAAAGGCAGACCTTTGAGGTTTAATGGTTAGAGAGATCCAGCAGAGGCCATGGCTGAGGAAGGTCTAGAAGCTTCCTGTCATTTTCCAGATAGGGAAACTGAGGCCCACTGAGGGGCTGTAACTTCCAGAGGCCCCACAGAAAATGGAACTTGATGCAGTAACCCAGATACTTAGGCACTTGCTGTGTACCTGGTTGAGGGGCTCCTTCTAAGCACAGGCTGAGCCTCAAACACCAGTGTAGTACAGCTATGCACAGAGGGGAAAGGGTGTCGTGAGAGGGCACTTCCTGGAGGAGTTAGTGTTGGATGCTTACCTGCCAGGGCACTCTTGGTCTAGCCTGCCAGGGCAATCCTGGTCTAGCCTTCCTGCTCGTAAGGTTTTCTAAGAAGGCCAAATGGGAAGAGGATGAATCCTTGGAGACACCACAATGTGGCTTTCCAGCATGTCACTTTGTCCTGCCCTCGCTTTGTCCCCTGTGGCTGGGTGCTCAGCCGTTTTGGGCCTGGACTCCCTCTTTGTACAATGGCACTATCTTTGTTAGGGTTTTACTGCTGTGACCAAGGCAAGTCTTATAAGGACAACATTTAATTGGGGCTGGCTTACAGGTTCAGAGGTTCAGTCCATTATCATCAAGGTGGGAGCATGGCAGGCATGGTGCAGGAGGAGCTGAGAGTTCTACATCTTCATCTGAAGGCTGCTAGCAGAATATTGGCTTCCAGGCGGCTAGGATGAGGGTCTTAAAGCCCACACTCTCAGTGACACACCTACTCCCACAGGGCCACACCCTGTAATAGTGCCACTCCCTGGGCTGAGCATATACAAACACCATCACAGACACCAAACATGATGTTTATGTCTTGGGCTGGGTCTGATTTAGTGAGGTAATAACAGCAACCATTGACTGGGTTCTTCAAATGCTCTAAGGCCTTTCCACAGACATTCAGGAAAACTTGGTTGGGCCTGCCTGGTTCCCAGCCTATCACCATACAGAAGCCCCTGGACTTGCACACATGTACCTCTAGATACACACACAGGAAGGCTGAAGTGGTTGCCCAGGTGGTATGTTGCTTGCCTCATATGCATGAAGCCCAGAGTTCAAACCCTAGGGCCATGTTAATGATGTATAATGGCAGGTGTCTGTCATTTTCTGGTTAGAAAGATCAGAAGTTCAAGATCATCCTCAGGTGCACTGGAGGCTAGCCTGGGCTATATGAGAACCTTATAAAAATTAATTAGTAAATAAGTAAGTTAAATTTAAAGAACAAATTCAGAGAAGAAATTCCTCTAGCCTTCAGCAATTTCAGTACTGGAGTGTCTGGATTTCCTAGGCTGACATGAATGGCTGGGTATGGAACTGGGGATGGGTCAGATGTGAGGCAAAGAGAGGCTGGATTCACAGAAAGTCTGTGCGTGTGTGTGTGTGTGTGTGTGTGTGTGTGTGTGTGTGTGTCTAGGTACATGTGTGCAAGTCTAGGGGCTTCTGTATGTAGATAGACTGGGAAGCAGGCAGGCCCAGCCAAGTTTTCTTGAATATCTGAGATCCAGGACTCCCCATTCAAATGGCCTCTGAAGGAAAACATGGCCCAGTGACATGGGGACCTGAACTGTGTTTTTCAAGTCTCCTTCCCAGAGGATTCAGGATTCTGACCCTAGCATGCACCGTCAGGCTCGACTCCCCGAGTGTCACCTTGCATAGCACCTTCTATAAGATTCAAGTGTAGGCTGACAAAGTGCACCTATGCTGGCCTTGCAACCATCTCATGGCTGGGCTCCTCTTGCAAGGTTCTTATCTTATTTTATCTAACCTTTCTACTGGCTGCCAGTGAGGGAGGCTCAGAGACACTGCTTGGCTCCCTCAAGGTCACACAGCAGCTGGAAGACAAGAAGAGTAAACTTAGCAAATTCAAGGACAAGCTGGACCAGGGCCCTGGAGTCTCTCCTCCCTCTTTCCTTCCTCCCTGTCACTCAAGAAAAAAAATGTATTTGAATATCATCCAAGGCCAGCTGTGCCCTCAGGAATTCCTAGGCTGTGAGAATGTGGTGTGCGTGTGTGGGGCGTGGGTGGGGGGGTTGCCCTCAGGAGGGCATGTGGGGAAATGGCTGTGATGAGCTATTTCTAAGGTAGGAAGTGGGAAAGTAGATCACAGAGCCCTGGGGAAGGCTTGTGGTTGGCACAGAAAATACCGGAGCCATCAGCAAGTAGGCAGGGAGTATGGCCTTGTCGTTTTGGTGCTCTGGGGTCTGGAGGCAGTCATGGGACTTGTCTGTGGAGCCGCAGTCTGCAGCCTGTTCACTCAGGTTCTGCAGAGAGCCCAGCGCACCTGCAGCCTGCAGGCTGACTGCTCTAGGCAGTCTAGGTCTGTCTGTCTGTCTGTCTGTCTGTCTGTCTGTCTGTCTGTGTGCCTTACTAACCTGGGCTCTACTGCACCTCTATTGGAACAAAACGGGACATCCTCC
Organism: Rhabdomys pumilio; assembly: GCA_030674055.1. NCBI lineage: Eukaryota > Metazoa > Chordata > Mammalia > Rodentia > Muridae > Rhabdomys > Rhabdomys pumilio. The sequence continues at coordinate 23,317,675 of JANHMN010000009.1, forward strand.
CTGGGTGGGCCTGAGTCATTTTTTCTTTGGATCTTCCAGTCCAAGAAACCCAGAAGCCCCAGAGGTCATGCCAATGCTATTCCTCTCCCAAGAGACCAGACAAAGGGTATGAGGGCTATGGAGGGGGGAGTAGGGCACACACAGGTAGGCATCCTGGAGACGGTGTTACACCAGGCAGGGACTGGGTGAGTGAGCTGGTCGAGAGGATCCTGAGAGCTCCACCCAGGGCTTCTTGGTGTGAGCACTCACCAGCCAAAAGACTACATTTCAATTTTTCATGTCCACAGCTCTGTTCTTTAGTAAAGTCCTTTGAGCCTCAGTTTTCTCTTCTGTAAATGGGATAATAACAACGCTATCTTCATGGACGACAGAGAGACTTAGTCTGGCTGGGGATGGACTCAGTTGGTAGACTACTTGCCTAGCATCATGCTGGGACCCTGAACTCCTGCAGCGTCACATAAAACCTGGACGAAGATGACCCTATCGCTCAAGAGGCCGAAGCAGGAAGGTCACAAGCTTAAGGCCATCCTCAGCTATATAGGAGTTTTAAGCTAGCCTGGGCTACAGGAGAATCTGTCTCAACAAACAAGCAAGCAAATACTCCTCCAGGAAACAGTGTCTGTTGGGCTCACGAGATGGCCCAAAGAGTAAGAGTACCTGTTTCCAAGGCTGATGACTTGAATTCAGTTCCCATGAGTCAGATAATGAAAGAGAGAATCCACTCCCAAAACTTGTCCTCTGACCACCATATGTGCCCTGCAGCGTGAGTCCCCACGATAAATGAATAAATATAATTGAAAATAAAAGTAAGAGGCTGGAGAGATGGCTCGGAGAGACCTTGTAACTCTTCCAGAGGATCTGGGTTTGGTTTCCGGTACCCATATGGCAGGCAACCACTTGTAAGTCCAGTTCCAGGGGATCCGACCCCCATCTTCTGGCCTCCGTGGACACCAGGCATGCACCTGGTGTATACAGACACGCAGGCAAGACACTCACATATGTAAAATTAATTAAATAAATGTAAGAATGCCTATTAAAGTACTTGATACCTAAAAACTATGCTTCAAATAGCTTCTACCACCATTACCACAGCCATTACTGTTGTCATTGCGTTAGAAGAGGTAGCCACAGGTCTGGCATCAAGAGGTCTGAAGAGAGACAAAGAGGAGAAGAGGAACTGCCCCCACACTAACTGCTCTGAGGTGGAGTCCAGGACCAGAGACTAGGAGCCTGGAGAGTGAAGGAGAGGGGAGGACCAGGGACAAACTCCCCAGAAGCACTGGTGAATGTAGCAGATGGGAGGGGGTCTCCTCCTACTGCCACCCCAGACACTGCTAAGTCTGTGTGGACGTAAGACCACTTGAATATTTTTTAAGAAATTGTTTGTGTGTGTGGGTTTTCCCTGCACAATAAGGGCCTGGTGTTTGTGGAAGCCAGAAGGCAGCCGTTGGATATCCTGGAGCTGGAGCTATGGATGATTGTGAGCCATCATGTGGGTGTTGGGAATCGAACCTGGGTCCTCTAGAAGAGCAAGTGCTTAACTGGTGAGTCATTCTTGAGACCTCAGGAACACTTTTCATTTTGCCAAAAATAATTTTTTTTTATTTTTGAGACAGGTCTTACTATGCAGTCCCAGCTGGTCTGGAACTCTCTTATGTAAACAGGCTAGCCTTGAACTCACAGAGGTCCAACTGCGTCTGCCCTCCAAGTGCTGGCGTTAAAGGCTTATTTTGTCCATGATAAGGGTGTGGTTGAGGTCTAATTCCTATACCCAGCAAACCTAGCAATTCTTTTATCTAAGTTGTACAATTCTTTAGTTGTTAGTTTGTCTGTAGGTGTGTGCCCGCACACGGGTGTGCATGCAGAGGCCAGAGGTCAACATCTAACACCCTCATTTTTTTCTTCACCTTATATCCTGAGACATGCTGTCTCCCTGAACCTGGGTCACACTGATTCAGTGAGGCTTGCTGGCCAGGGAGTCCCTGCAATCTGCCTGTTTGCCTCTCGGGACTGGGTTTACAGTGTCCCTTGGGCCAGGCTTTTTTATGTAGGTTCTGGAAATGAAATGCAGGCTGCTGTGTGGTAAGCACGTCTTCCTGGTTTTGATGTGTTTTATCTGTCTATCTATCTATCTATCTATCTATCTATCTATCTATCTATTTATCTATCTATGATCTATTGTGCATTTGGGGAACAGTGTGCCAATCTTAATGATCTGAGTTTGACCCTGAAAGACTTTTGAAAATTGAACTCTGACCTTCATATGACCTTTCACCTTTCTTTCTTTCTTCCTTTTTTTTTTTTTTTTTTTTTTTTTTTTTTTTTTTTGAGGATCCCGTGCTGCTCAGGCTGGTCTCAAGCTCACTGTGTAGCCGAGGATAGTTTTGAACTTCTGATCCTCTGCCTGTGTCTCCTCAGTGCTGGGGTTGGTGCCCTGAACTACGCTCGCTTTATGTGGTGCTGGGGATCAAGCCCGGGGTCACCACAGCTGGCTCAGAATCAACCTTCATAAAGTGGCCTTGGGTTCTGAATCTGTGCTTGACTAACCTGTCACTTTGAATAGTCTCTACGTGCCGTCCTTAGGACTTTCTCTGTGCGAGATCACGTCATCTGCAAGTGGAGATAGCTTTACTTCTTCCTTTCCAATCTTGGCTCCTCCGTTTCCTTCTGCAGCCTAAGTTCCCTGGCTCAGGCCTTCAGGGCATCTGCTTTTGTACAGGAAGGGGGGGTTCCTCCATCTGTTCAGAGTCTTGGGCCACCCTGCTCAGCTTCCGTATACCTGGGGAACTCCAGTTCTATTCTCTCACACTGAGCCGACAGCATTGAAAGCATTCATTCTCTCTCCTCTCTCTCCCCCTTCATCTTCCCTCTCCCCTCCCCTACAGCCCTGGCCCCTGACCTCACCTCTCTCTCCCCTTTCATATTGCCGACCTGTACTGAACACCATGATGTCTTCCTCACACAGGATCCCAACACTACCCTGGCTTCCCAGATCCTGTTTTTTCTACTCTCTCCAACACCCCTCTCCTTGTTCAACCTGGCCTGGGTTCTCTTCATTCCTCTGCAGGGCTTCTGGCAACATTGGAAGGAAGGGAGCTGAGTCCCAAGGTCAGGCAGGGAGCTCCTGAGCTAGAAGCCCTGGCTTGTGTATGCTGGGTCCTATTATTGGTGCCATGTTTTGACCTGATGGACAAAGGCAATAAAAGTAGGATCCCTGTGTCTGGGATTACAAGGACTCATTTTTCTGGGGGCCCCAGATCTTAGAAACGAGTGGGTACTCGTGAGATCAGCAAGAGCTATCACTTTGGCCTGGTGGTCCCTGAAAGGCAAGGCAGGAGAAACTGGCTCAGAAGGCTGCAGAGCTACTGCTGGGAAGTACCTCAGCCACAGTCAGGAGACGGGTAGTGGCCAGGAGCTGCGGACTAGAGAGGGGCATGGCATCCTGAAGGCTGTGCAGGAGAAGTGACCTATCCCACTGTGGCCAGACCAGGATTCTGAGGCTAGTGGTCTGAGAGAAAACAGGAGAGAGTACAGTAACCACATCAAAGAACCACCTGAGTGCAAACTGGACAGTCCAACTCTTCACAGACTAGGCCCAGGAACTGCTGCTGTGTGGATGTTTCTAGGTACTTTCTACAGGGCATGTGGTAAGTTTTCTTAGGACACACTAGGAACCCAGGAGGAAAAAACAAACATGAAGGAGAACATTTAAAGACGGGCTAGCCCAGCATGGTGGTATACACCTTTAATCCCAGCACTGGGGAGGCAGAGGCAGTTGGATCTCTATAAGTTTCAGGCAAGCCTGTTCTATAGAGCGAGTTCCAGGACAGCCAGGGCTACACAGAGAAACATTGTCTCAAAGGAAAAAAAAAGAAAAGAAAAGAAAAAAAAAGAAAAGACAGGGACGTCTGGGCTGGGAAGATGGCGAGAGGACAGAAGTTGGATCCGAGAGGACAGAAGTTGGATCCTAGAAACCGTGTAGTAAGCCAGGTGCCTTGCATTTGTAATTCTAGAGCTGACAGGGCACTGACAGGCTGGTCCCTTGGGAACCTGGGCTGGTCCCTTGGGCTTGGTCCAGCTGGTCAGTGAGCTCCAGGTTCAGTGAGAGACACTGTCCCCCAAACAAGATGCAGGGAAATCCATGGTAAATAATGCCTCAGTTGTAATACCTGAAATTGACCTCTGGCCTATACTCACACATACATATGCACACACACACACACACACACACACACACACACACACACGTGCACACATGCACATATGCACACATATGCACATACACATATGTACATACACATATGCACTCACACACATTCACATGCAGAGAGAGAGAGAGGTAAGAGGAGAGGTGGAAGGCATTGAGGCAGTCTAGTACATAAAGGCATTGCTTCCTGAGCCCAGTGACCCAAGAATCCTCAGAATTGTGTAAGAGCTGGACTGTCCTCTGACCACACATATGTATGTGTGCACTGACTGGACAGTCCTCTGAGCACACATATGTATGTGTGCACTGACGCACAAGATGCTCACCATATAGTGGCACGCACCTTCAGTCTCAGCATTTTGGAGGCAGAGGCAGGTAGAACTCTTGAGTTCAAGGCCAACCTGGTCTATAAGAAGAGTTCCAGGATAGCCAGAGCTACATAGACAAACCTTGTCTCAAAACAACAATGAAATATGTGTATACACACACAAATAGATAAATAAGTATATCAAAAGAAGTCTCCCTTTCTGAGACCCTAATCTTCTTGTCTTGTCTCCAGTGTGCTAGACCACAGGTCTGCTTCACCCTACTTCACTAAGCTCTGCTGGGAACTGAATCCAGGGCTTCCTGAATGTGAGGCAAGCTTTCAGCCAACTTAGCTATACTGCCAGCCCAGCCTTTTCTTTAGAACCTGAGAATTTACTGCCTTGCTATGGATTGAAAAGAACCTTCCAGGACCTTAGTACCTGTGTCATTCTGGGTTAAGGAACCTCAAAGAAACGGTTGCAAGACATTTCAGAGTCTTTATTTATAATATGTACCTTTGAGGTTTTAAAACATTTACTTGTGTGTGTGTGTGTGTGTGTGTGTGTGTGTGTGTGTGTGCACATGCATATCATGAGATACCTGTTGAGGTCAGAGGCTAACTTGCAGCAGTAGATTCTCTCCTTTCACCAGGGGATACGATTTGATTGCCCTTACCCTTGGAGCCTCTTTCTGGAAGCAGAAACCCACCTGCCTCTGTCTCCTGAGGGCTGGGGTTAAAGACATGCACCATTGCAGTCAAATTGTTGTTTATTTTACTGAAAATAAATTTGTAATCACATTATTTTGTGGAAGAGCCTAAGCACAGAGGTGGCTGAGCTCCTTTGGAAATGATCCCCTCGGGGTCCTGCCCACAGACCCCACCCAGCCAGCAAGTGGTGGTAGAGCCAGGCTTGTCTCTCCCCTCCTTTCTTGTCTTGCTCTTCCTGACCTTGAACTCTGATTTTTTTTTTCCTCCCTGATGCTAGGATTACGATAGCAAACTACCACACCTGGCTCCAGCTTGTCCTTTTTATTTAGAAAGAAAAAGGAGCTTTTCCTTCAGACAGAAATAGTGTAAGGGAATGGACTTCCACATTCCTAATCTTTGGCCAGCCATTGCTGGTGAGGACCTAAAGGAAATCTCTACCCTCAGGGATCAGGAGAGGGGAAGCCTGCTGGGAAAGAAAAGGAAGAAAGAGCTTCCCAGGGGGAGGGAAGTTCCGGAATTGGGGATTGAGAGGAAGTCAAGGTGACTCTTGGGGGAGGGGACTCTTGGGCTAAGGCATGAAGGAAGGCCAGGAGTCCTTCAGCTGAAGGAGGGAATTTCAGGAGAGCACAGAGCAAGGACAAAGTTTGGGGTATCATAGCAAAGTCCTGGAGCTAGGGGTGTGGCTCAGGTGGTAGAGCAATTGTCTAGTATTCATGAAGCCCTGAGTTTAATCTTCCAAACCATGGAAATCCCAGTTACTGGCTTCTGGGGGGGGTGGAGGGGGGAGAAGCTGGGAGACACGCCTGGGAGTCCATGCCTGAGGCACATTGCCTTTCCACAGACATTTTCTACACTGAAGGTTAAGTCTGTGTCCTCTTTGAATAGGGCGTTCACTTGCTCACCCAAAGTACCAGATATCCCAAGTCTAAGAAGCTCAGGGTTTAGTGAGCATAGCATTTGGATAAGGCCAAGTGTCTGGGCTACTCCTGTCACTCCACATCTTAGAGCATTGACTCCTAAGAAGGGGGGGCATTCCTGTCTCCCCAAGGGGACCGCTGGCAGTCTGAAGCGAGCCTGCCCTGTCTGCCTTTCCTTGCTCCATCTGTGATGTGATAGCTCCTTATCTCTGTTGTGTCTTTCGGCTAGCTAGGGGGCTTCTTAATCTATAGCTGGGCTGGGCCTGGTCAAGGTAGCTGTGGCTCCCCTTTGCCCTGGGTCCTTGCTTCCAAGGCCCCTGCTGGCCCAGGACTGCAAAAGCACTCCTGACTTTCCAAGCACACTCCTGACCTCCCTGGTAAGCACAGACTTGAGCATTCTTGAGGGCTGGCAGACTGGCATCCATATTGTACTGTTAGCTTTTTAGGTCTCCTGAGTCTAAGCTTTTGGGTGCACCATGTGACCAGAGACCTCCCAGGTAGGCTGGCTGTATGATGGAATGCTACTGTGGGCACCCAGGAAGCTATGCACCCTGGTCCTCTGCAGTGTTCTGAGGCCTGTCACTCCTTTGGGTTGGTTTGCAGGTTTGGGTATCCTTGGTATAGTAGCTGTCATCTTGTCCCAGCATCACTAGGGTTTGGTAGACCCCTAAATCCCTTCTGCAATCAACAAGGCCAGGCTGGGCCATGTCAGGACCCTACTAGCAGGTCAGACACTTGAAAACCCAGAGGAAGACATTTTAGTGGCTAGCCGTGTGGTCCCAGGCAGTATCCCCTCATCCAGGCCTTGCCCAGCTTGACAGGCTTCAGCTAGTCCTCTGAGAAGTGAGGTCAGGTGGCTGTGCTCTAAGTGTCAAGTTGCTCCTCAGGGTAAGAATGCAGCTCAGTTGACAGAGTGCCTACCTCACTAGGTTCAGTCTCCAGCAGAGAGCAAACTGGACATGACAGAGACGCCATTTCCTAGCATGAGAGATGGATACAGAAAGACCAGAAGTTCAAGGTCGTCCTTGCCTAGACAGAGGCAGGCCAGCCTGGGTTACACGAGGCTCTACCTCAGAATAAAACAAGCTGCTCCTGTTAGTCTCCCTCTGCCCAGCTGTGACCAGGAACCCTAACCTCATCTTTTCCTGGACTCTTACCATGTCTCCAGGAGACAAGTCTGGCTTCAGGGTCACCTAAGGGCTGAGAGAAATGTCAGCTCTGAGTCTTGGGCCACATTAAGGGTGGATGGCAGAAGCTGGGTGTTGACCTCTGTGTATGGGGACAGATGAACTAAGCTTGTCCTGTTTGGACCCAGATCCCAAACTGACTGTTTTATTTAGGACTCCAGCCCTGGAGAGCACAGGACTGGGATTCATATTGTGTCAGGTCAGCCTCCCCAGTGTGCCCTGAATCTAAGCTGCCAGGGGTGGGGTGGGAGTGGGGGTGGAGGTGGGGTGGGGTGGGGGTGGAGGTGGGATGTGACCATACATCTCTCCCAGGTGGGTTGGTTATAAAGGGGTGACTGTGTGGTTGAGCTGGAAATTTTGGAAGGCCCTCTCTTCCCATTTGAGCCAGAGCAGCTCAGCTCAGTTGATGGCTGGCGTCTGACACTAAGCTCCTAGCCATGAGTGTGTGCTCATCCTGATGGGCCTAGTCAGCCCAACTTCGGTGACCTTGGCATTCCTTCCTTCCGCCTTTAGTCTGTAATCTTCCCTCTCAGTCAGGCCTCCCTAGTGCTCTGCCGGCTGCCTGGGGACTCCTTCCTCATTTCTCCCTTTCCTCCCCCATGTCAGGCCCCATGCAATCTTCTTTCTAAACTTTCCCCCTGCCTCAGTGACTTATGAATTATCCAATGGTCTCTAGAAAGACTGGGCACAGCAGCTGGAGATGCAGCTTGGTCAGGAGAACTTGTCTCTTATGCCCAGAGCCCTGGATCCCATTCCCAGCACTGCATAAACCAGACATGTAACCCCAGCATCTGGACGTGGGAACAGGAGGAATAGAAGGTTATCTTTGGCTGCACAGAGAGTTTAAGGCCAACCTGGGCTACATGAGACCCTATCTCAAAAAAGAGAAGGGGCTAGAGAGGAGACCGGGTTGTAGAGATGGCTCAGAGGTTTGCAGAGGCCTCGGGTTTGGTTCCCAGTCCCAATGTGGTGTCTCACAACTCTTTATGACTCTAGTTTCAAGTAATTTGACACCTGTTTCTGATCTCCAGAGGAACTAGACACATATGGTGCCCATGTTCACATGTAGGACACACATACATGAAATAATAAATAAGTCTGAAGGAAGAAGAAGAGGAGGAAAAGGAAGAGGAGAAGGAAGAAAAGGAGAAGGAAGAGGAGGAAGAAGAGGAGCTGCTGTCACTGCCACCACTTCCTTGGCCATAGGCCCTTCAGACTAGACCAGCGCAAAGTGTGAGCTGCAGGTATGGTTGGGGCTAGACCCAGGGCTGAGCTCAGTTTAAAGTTCCAAACTGAACTACAGGCTCAGTAAGACCTTATTTCAGAAACATAAGTGGAGAAGTGATTGAGGAAGACACCCTGATGTTGATGCCTGGCCTTAACACTCATCCATAAAGGCACACATGCATAGTAACACAGACCCAGATACCCACAGGCACGTGTGCACAGAGATGCAGACCGGCACACCTGCAGGCACATGTGGTCAGAGACACAGACCAGCACACCTGCAGGCACATGTGCACAGAGACACAGACCAGCACACACACAGAAACAGAGACACAGACCAGTACACACACAGACACATGTGCACAGAGACACAGACCAGCACACCCACAGACACATGTGCACAGAGACACAGGCCAGCACACTCACAGGCACTTGTGCACAGAGACATAGACCAGCACACCTGCAGGCACATGTTCACAGAAACACAGACCAGCACAACTGCAGGCATTTGTGCACAGAGACACAGACCAGCACACACACACAGAAACAGAGACACAGACCAGCACACCCACAGGCACGTGTGCACAGAGACACAGGCTGGCACACCCACAGTCACATGTGCACAGAAACACATTCCAGTATACCCACAGACACATGTGCACACAAAAACAGACCAGCACACCTGCAGGCACATGAGCACAGAGACACAGGCGGGCACACCTGCAGGCACATGTGCACAGTAGGTGTATCTGCTTGTCCCCAAGTTCTATCTTAGTTTGCTTTTGTTGCTGTGATAAACACCATGACCAAAAGCAACTTAGGGTGAAATGGTTTTGTTTGAATTACATATTCAGGTCACAGTCCATCATCGAGGGAAGTCGGGGCAGGAAATCAAGGCAGGAATCTGGAGCAGAAACCACAGAGGAACGCTGCTTACTGGCTCACTCTGCTTAATGCTCCGTTTGCTTTCTTACATATCCAACTTGCCTAGGGATGGTGCCACCCACAGTGGGCTGAACCGTCCCATAGCATCAATCAAGACAGTCTTTCACAGACATGGCCACAGGCCAGTCTAATCTGGTCAAGCCCTCAGCTGAGGTTCTCTCTTTCCAGATAACTCTAAGTTCTATCAAGATGACAATAAAATCACCTGGCACCCCCTCTCCCTGTCAAAGAGATAGGCTGAGGTACCAGTTTTAAAGGACCTAGCATAGTACCTGCTGTGTTCTCTGGTCTGTAAATGTTTCTTCTGTATGGTTGAACCACTTGGACATGATGCCTATTTGTTCTGGAGGTTTGAGGAAGAGGATGTCACCCCAGAATATCTTCTTCTAAGATCAGGCTCTTTATCCTTACCCACACCCTCAGGGCTCCCCTGCTGTGGGGAGTTGCCTCCAGGACCCTTCCCTTCTCAACCCTGACAGCCTGTCCCATATCCAGCCTTCTGAAGTCCCCTGCCTTCTTCTCATCCAGGGGCACAACAGCTTCTTCCCATTCTGATGACTCCTGAGGCTGGGACAGGAGGAATGGAGCATGTGGCAGGGGTGGAGTGGGGGTGGGCCATACCTGTGGAGTGCCCTGTATGCCCAGAACTTGGCTTAGCCCATGTGCAAGACCCTCTTCATGGCTCGCTTGTCTGTTCTCTCCAGGAGCCATAGGACAGATTCCTCTGTCTCTCCCCAGCCCCAGGCTTACTCCTCTCTTCCTTCCTGTCCCCAGTGCTGCCTGGTTATCACTGGATCCTGTGTTTTCCACAGGGTCTCTATTTCTGGTGTGGCCTGGGGTCTGCTGCCTCTCTCCATTATAATAGAGCAATGAGTCTCATGACAGATATTAATACCTGTAAAATCTTAGGCTGGGCAACAGCCTGTTCTGGAGCCTGGCATGGCAACTCATGCTTACAGTTCTAGCTACACGAGAGGCTGAGGCAGGAGGACCATGGCAAGTTCAAGGTCCTGTATGGGCAGCTTAGTGAGGTCCTGTCTCAAAACTGAAAGTGAAAAGTTGGCTCAGTGGAGGGGGTCCTAGGCTAGTACACAGGCAGCCCTGGGTCCATTCCCACCCTGCAGAAAGAGCCCCTTTTCTGTTCCCCTATTGGGTACTCAAGGGTCTCAGGCTGGCAGCAGGTCTCTGTTCTCAGCCCCACAAAATTTAGAGCAGGTTTGACGTGGCCTTAGGCACACTTGTCAACCAGTTAGAGCTCTGTTTGCTGCAGTTCTGTGGCCCATCATGCCCCTCCCTGGCTGTAAAATGCGCTAAGGGCCCTCATTCCAATGATTGTGGGGATCAAACTCTCTTGTGAGGATGACGGCTTGCCCTGGTCATGCTTGGAGCTGGAGATGCCAGTTCAGCAAATGCACTTGCCACCTGACAGCCAGGATCTGTGCAGGAGACAGTGGGAGAGTGGACCCTGGTAGGCGAGTCAGTAGACAACTATGGAGCCACCGCTGCCCAGGATTTATCAGGAGCCACTTCCCATGAAGGGGGCAGGTTGTGGGTCACACCAAGGGCTGGGGGCAGGGTCAACCAGGGCCCAAGCTGGAGTAAACATAGCTTGGTCAAAATAGGAAGAGTAGAAATCAGTGCCCTGGGGACTGGGGGATGGTTTGGTCCATAAAGTGAGACGTAATGCCCAGCTTCAGCAACAGTATAAAACTGCTGGGCATGGACCTGCAATCCTACCACTGGGGAGGTGGAGACAGGAGGATGCCTGGGGCTTGCTGGCTGGCCAGGCTGGTCTTATTTGGTGAATTATAGGTCAGCTGGAGACCCAGTTTCAGAGAGGGCAGACAGGATTCCTGGAGAGGACAGGATTCCTGAAGTTGTCTTCTGGCCTTCGATTGCACACAAGTGCACCCCAGACACACGAGCATTGACAAAACCAATGCCCTGGTGTGAGCACAAGCTCCAGGTTGAGGTGTAGCCAGCCTCAGTGGCCTTGGCCTGCAATGCTCAGCCAGCATGTGTGCAAGGAAGAGCAATGGTTCCCAGCCGCTCTTTCCGAGCAGGACAAGTCTTCATCACACTTTCATTTAAGGAGAGATGTCAAGCAACTTGGCCAAGGTCACACTGCTGCCACAGGGATGGGCTTGCAATGTAATCTGGAAAACAACATAGGGCTTCAGCCGGACCATGCTGGAGGAGCATGCTCAGAGGAAGGGGAGGATTGGCCAGCTGGAGGGCCAGTGCTAGGCTGAGTGGAGCTCTGAGATGGGAGTCTGGTAGATAATTGGCCTCCCAGATCCACAGGGGCAGCTTCAGGATCCTGGGCCTCTGGTCCTTGCTCTCAGGGCCCCTGTTTTGTCCCTGATGACGTCATGGGGATCAGGGGATGCGTGTGAGCCAATGTGTGGGTGCTTGGAACCAGCTCAAAGCCCCTGTAAAAGCAGCAAGTGCTCTTAACATCTTAGCCATCTCTAGTGCATTCTCCCACTTAAAAATTTTTTTGCGATAGGCTCTCAGTTTGTACAGGCTGCCTTGGACTCTGTATGTAGCTGAGGATGACTTTGAACCTCTGATTTTCCTGCCTCCACATTCCAATGCTGAATCCCTAAAAAACCCTAGGTCTCAGGACTACCACTTTGGGTTTTCTTGGATGCTGACAATCATAGAGGATGGAAAGGTGGAGGGATGGAAGGATGGAGGGATGGAGGGATGGGGGATGGAGGGATGGAGGGATGGAGGGATGGAGGGATGGAGAGAACCCTGGGAGTTGTGCCTTAGCCACTTTTGGTGTGTCTATGTATGAGTGGGCATCGAGAGGTCAAAGAACATTTTTGGCTATTGTTTCTCAGGCATACACACACACACACACACACACACACACACACACACACATATATATGTGTTTCTGGTGTATGTGTGTGTGCATGCATGAGTGTGTGTATGTGTAAATATACATAGTTATAGAGTTAGGAAGATGCCTCAGTTACTGCTCTTGGTGTTCAGTTGCCAGCACCTATGCTAGGTGGCTCAAAACTACCTGTAACTCCAGCTCCAAGGGATCCAATGTCCCCTTGTGGTCTCTGGGAGTACCCACATGCACACAGAGGTATATACACACAGATACACAATTGTACATACAATTAAAAACAAAGCGAACCTTTAAAAAGTTATCCTTTAAGAGTTTCATACTGTTATACAATGTATATTTAATGATTCTCCCTCCCTCCTGCTGCCCATAACACATCCCTGTCCACCTTCATGTGCTCTCAGGAAAGTCGGCCAAGAGTTTGTCTTTTCGTGCCTGAAACTGAACACCTTGTATCCACAGGAAAGCCATCAGTGCCATACAGCCTTGGATGTCACCTCACAAACCTTCTAGACCTTAGAGATTCCCACAGGCAGAGGAAGTCACAGACTATCTACCCATTTCACAGGTGTGGAAAACAAGGCAGGTACTAAGCAGCTGGAGCCCTGGAGATAGAGTGCTTCAGCAAATTTAGGTTCCAGCCAGCCAGGCTTCCCAGAGGTCCCACCATGTCCTCACAGCCCTAGAATCCTTCAGTGACTCAGGAATGAAAGTTGGGCCTACCTGAGGGCTCTGGCAGAGTGTGCTGAGGGCTGTTGAATCACAACTATCTAATGAACATCTGGGCCTCAGGCCCCGGAAAGGTGCAAAGGTGGGGGTGGGGGTGGGGGTGGGGGTGGGGATGGCAGGGTGGGGAACAAGTCCCCACTTCTCAGGGCTCTTTCATAGAAGAAACTCTTAGAAGCCCCTGGCTGCGGGCTCCTGGGTAGTTGCTGGGCTTTTCTGAGTCTTGGGTGTCTACTCTTTAACATCCATTCCATTTTGAGACCCGAGTGGGTAATGGTGGTAACAGCTGTCACAGGCAAGCTCAGGAGAAGGACCAGGCTACCTGTGAGCCTGGCTGTAAGCCTGGCTGTACTGTGAGGACAGATGGAAAAGACCTGGGTGGGAACCTCTGCCCGAGGCCAGGGCCAAGAGCAGCTTCCACCAGGGAACAGGCAGTTGGCTTTGATCCAGCTACCAACCCTGGACAAGGGACAATTACAGCTTAGGAGAGAGATAAGGCTGGTAAACTGAACAATCAGAGGACAGTTATGGCTTAATTGTGCCCTCTGGCTTCTGAAAGCCCTGACCTGGCCTCTCACAAATGCCGGAGAGTTTTTTGCAAGTTTTAAAATTCTATAAGTTTGATCTGGGAGCATAGCTAATCTGGGAGATTGTTGACCTGACATACATGAAGCCTTGAGTTCTATCCCCAGGACCATATAAAGTGGGCATGGCGACACATGCCTGTAATCTCAGCACTTAGGAAGAGGAGGCAGCAGGACAATTAGGAGCTGGAGGTTATTTTCAGCTACATAGTAAGTTTGAGGGTAGCCTCGGCTACAAAATAATCTGTCTCAAAAATAAATCTACAATTGCTGAATGACCTTGACTGCTGTCAGAGTGGTCCTGCAGACCTGCCCCACTGGGACACACCACAGTGGTTGAATAAGATCCTGAGGTGGGGCAGGGATCCAGGGCAGCTTCACTCTGCCAATGCCTTTTAATTCTCTGAACCAGCTGGAATTAACAGCAGTCACCTCAGGCTGTGACTTGGAGCAGCTCAGAGCATCACACAGCTGACCTACGAGGGTTCCCTGTAAGTATGCCCTCATTAGGTCCTTCCTGGAACCTGTGAGGCTAGAATGGCTGCCATCTACTTCACAGTGTGTACTCAGGGATATGCCAGGGCCACAGCACAATAGATTGGATCCCGTACTCAGGCATCTGGTCTCAGCCTCACAGCTCAACAAACATCCATGTTGCCCTGGGGCTCCAAAGGGCTGTGGGACCAAGATCAAAGTCCCAGGCCTGGGTGTCCCATTTACTTCTCTTACCGCTATGGCAAAGCTAGAGGCATACAACAGCCATGGTGTGAGGAATCTAAGGAACAATGAGGGAGGAACCTGGTAGAAAATACCCAAAATGTAGCACTGTGACTCAGTTTACCCATCAGAACAAAGGGAAGGGTGTTCTCTGGCGACTGAAACAAGGTTCCTGACTGGCAAAAAAGAGGGGTATGATGGAATGGGAGATGCAGCTATGCAGCCCAGGCAGGTTTCTAAACCTCTCTGGACTCAGCATCTTCGTCTGCATGAAAGGGCCACTGCCTGGTCTCTTAGCAACGCTCAGTGGCTAGGTTCCTGGCCGAAGTTGAGCTACTGGTGAGCACAATGGCCAACTCTCTTCAGATTCTGCCTGTGTAGTTCCCCCTTCTTTCCTCTTGCACCCCCAAATTCTCCTCCTTCCACACACTAAGAACTTCAAACTCTAAGGCAGAAAACTTCAGTTCTGAATACTCTTCAGTTTCCCCCTCTGAGAGGATATCCCCTCAGGGCCAGAACTGTATAGGTCACAGGCTCTGTCGGCTGGCTGTCCCTAGACAGCCTTGTGGGGGTGGTGTCTCTAGTCTCAGGGGAAATCCCCAGGCTCTTGATTATCTCTTGTGGCCCTGGGCGTGAGGCCCAGGCAGGCAGGAGGCAGTTGTAGCAAGGGCTTCCGAGGAAAGATGTGAGATACTGGATTGAGTCAGGCAGACAAAACAGAAGGCCCCAGAGGCCACGGCTGGGGAGAGGGTCTGGAAGCTTGGCTGACCTCTCCAAGCCCCGGGAATACAAGAAAGCTAAGATTTGCAGTGGGCTGTCCCCATGTCCCCATCGTGAGCCTTGACGTGGGCCAAGAGGCATACCAACCCACCCTTTATCCTTGCTCCTGAGGCCTCTGGTTGGATAGCCGTGTGGACCTTCTTTGAGTCCAGGATCTAGCAGTGTGGCATACCTCAGAGACCCCTTCACAGATTAGCAGCCTGCCCCAGAGATAGGTAGTCTAGGACACCAGCTACAGGTGGCCAAGCCCATCTGTGGTCTCATAGGCTTCTTTCGACTTCTGGAAGCAGTTACCTGTTCCTGCTGCCTTAAACAGGAAGCTCCTGAATGTGTGAACCTGACT
This sequence comes from Rhabdomys pumilio, assembly GCA_030674055.1. NCBI lineage: Eukaryota > Metazoa > Chordata > Mammalia > Rodentia > Muridae > Rhabdomys > Rhabdomys pumilio. The sequence continues at coordinate 23,333,189 of JANHMN010000009.1, forward strand.
TGACAGACTCTGCATGCGGCCAGTTCTGGGTCTTGGGGAAGGGAGTCTTTGGGAGTGTGAGGTCCCCTGCCATTCCGCTCCAGGGAAAGGTTGGAATTGAGATTGTCCAGATAAATTCAAGGTCCCCTGCTCCCCAGGCCACAGCCAAGCCCTCTGCAGCAGTGTGGGAGTCCCTGAGACACCAGCACAGAGGAGGAAGGCTTTGGGCCCCCGCAGGCTCTGGCTTCTCATCGTAGAAGCTTTGGCGATGGCTGGGAGCCAGCAAACCTGACCTTGGCCACCCTGGGGCTTGGCACACCCACCCGGGAAGGAGCTCTTCCATGCATGCCGGCTTTCAAGTGCACCTGCAGGTTTTTGTCCTGCCTCAAGGCGACCCCCACAGGGTCCTGAGCCTGCCGCTGACATAGTCCCAAGGGAAAGGAATGTCTTGGGATTCACACCCATTCCTGGCTCTGTGAGACCCGTCCTGGCCTGGGCATCCCAAGACGCGAGTGCCTGAGCTAACGTCCCTGGGAAGGCAGATGCTCACGGGAGGAGCGGGTGGGCGGGGGCGGGGAGGAGGCTGGAGGCCTGGCGAGGGAATGCAAATTGCCGTCATGAATTATGCATCAGTCTCAGCTTCTCACACGTTTGAGGCTGAATGAAATCGTGTTTGCCTGGAGAAGGGGGAGGGGACTAGGGGACAAAGATGAGTAGGGCTTGCCTGGCTCGGGAAGGTGGGGAAGAGCTCGTTGCCAGATTTCAGGAAGGACCTAAGAGATGCTTAAGCTGGAGTCAAGACACTTCCTGTTGTTCTTTAGCTGTGTGACCTTGGGTCAGCCTCCTACCTTTTCTGGTCAGACCTTTATCATACAGATTTAAAATTCAGTAACAAGCTTATGCCTTGGTAACACCTTGGCTGTAAGGCCCTATTAATCTATTAATCTGTCTGATCATAATGAGCTCTGCACGAAACTTGCTATCTAGATCTATCTATAATTATGTATTTTTATTTTTTTAAAATATACTTACTTTTTCGTTCTCCCTGGATGGAGAGCTAAAATACTATTTATTTATTTTCTTGGGTTTGTCTTTTGCTTGAGACAGAGTCTCACTATATAGCTCTCACTATCCTGGAACTCACTGTGTAGACCACACTGGCCTCCAGCTCACAGAGACCTGCCTGCCCCAGCCTCTCATGTACTGAGATTAAAGTTGTGTGCCACTGTGTTGACTAATGCTATTTATTGCAGACATGGTCTTACGGAGGAGCTCTGGCTGGCCTCAAAGTAGCTATGTAGTTGAGGATGAGTTTGAACTTTTGATCTTTCTGCCTGCACTTTCTAAGTGCTGAGAATAGCCAGCCTGTGATAACCTTGCTGTGTTTATGGGGTCCTAGCAGTTGGACCTAGGCTTGCGTATGTCAGGCAAGCACTCAACCAACTGAGCCATGTGTCCAACCTCTATTGTTTGTTTATTTAAGTTTCTTTTAATTTATGTGTCCGTGTGTCAGTGGGGATGTCCTGTGTGTCTGGGTAGATGCCTTCGGAGACCAGCAGAGGTTGTTAGAAAGTCTGGAGCTGGAATTACCATTGTGAGCCACCTGATGTGGGTGCTGGGAACTGAGCTTGTGTCCTCCAGAAGACAGCACACGTTCTTCTCCACTGAGCCATCTCTCCAGCCCTACATTGTTTATGTGACCCTCCCAACCCTCCTAATACCCTCCCCCAAGGCAACTACCAGAGGGGTGCATATCAGAGAGGTTAAATCATATGTGACCCTCTCAACCTTCCTAATAACCCCCCAAGGCAACTAACTACCAGAGGGGTGAATATCAGAGAGGTTAAATCATTGGCTTCTGTACACTGCTGGGTAAGGAGCACAGTCTCCCTCCATCCTCTCCCTCCGTCCTCTCCCTCCATCCTCTCCCCTCCCCCCATCCTCCTTTTAAAGCAATAGTTCCACTCAGCCCAGGCTGGCTTGGTACTCATACCTTCCCAGGGATGGATTAAAGGCATGCACCGTCCTACCCACCTCTGCTTTTTAGGTCAGTAACTCAGGCTTGACATGACTTTCTAAGTAGCTGGAGATGACCTTGAGTTTCTTCTAACCCTGCTCCTCCAACTCGCCTTGGATTCCTGAGGCATCAGGTTCAGTTTCTAGCAGCGGAAGTCATTACTGTACACTCACTCTCCCAGACACGGTTTGTAGATGCCTGACATCGTCTCCACATGGGAGTGGCTGGGAGACCCTTCTCTGAGGGCAGTAGGAAGAAGGCCTTGGATGGTGTGATCAGAATGGCAATGGTCCAATAGAAGAAAAGCTCTATGTGAGTTTCTGGGACTTCTGTATCCACAGGAAGACATTGCACTAAACTGTCTCTGGTTTATTTCTAAATGGTCCAGTGACCAGCTGGTCACTTAGCTACTGCTGCCTGATCCCACGATCACACAATCTCACGTAGCCTCATCCATTTACCCACTATCCACTTCCCTACTCACTTATCCCTCCACACACCTACCTTTCCACCCACCAACAATCTACTTATCCACATATCCACCCGCACCCATCTGCCCAACCACACACCCACTGAATCATCTGCTCATTATCCACACTCCTAACCCACCCACTCATCCACCCATTCTCCCACCCGACTAGCCATCTATCTGTCTGTCCACTCAGTCATAGAAATGGTACAGAAACGTAAACATTAAAGCCCACAGTAAAGGCAATGTGTCAGGTGCTAACCAGGGCCACGTCTATCTGGGTTGTACTGGTGCACTTAAATGAGGAGTCCTCCCTGACCTTGGAATCAGCTGCTCTGCACTGTCCTACCCTGCCAGGTTCAGGTTGCTGCATCTGCTGAGAGTCCCAGGTCAGCCCACCCTGATATATGCCCGTCCCTTATCGCTGTTGTTTTGTGTTCCCGCTATCTTCTCTGTGGGAGGGCTTGTCCCTCCTGACAGCTCCCACTGCCTCCCAGAAGCCCTCCACTGGTACCTCCTGCTCTCCCACTACCAAAGCAAGCTCACCAAGGTCACTGGTGATCTGCTAACTGCCAGGCACTTAGGCACTCTTATTATGGGTGTCCTGGCCTTGGTACCTGCTGGCTGACCCTCCTGCCTACCTTCTTGGCTGGCAGTGGCTCCTGGCACCAGTCACTCCCCAGCCTACTGTGCTCTGAAGCAGTTGGCCTACAAATTTCTTTCTCAACCTCTCATGATATCCTGTCCCAAAGCTGGGGTCCTCTTGATTCCAAGGTTGCTAGGTCTATGCACCCATTTTCGTCCTCAGTGCTTCCTAGTCTTCTGTCTGGAGGGGCCCTCAGCTGGCCAGAAGCCATTCTCCCTCTGAGTCAGATGTCAGCATGTGACCTGGGACAATTGATGTTGGTTGGCTCCTTTTTCCAGCCGTGCAAAGCAAGCCCCTGGAAGTAAAGGGCTGCCTAAAGCCATGGAGACTTGCTCCAGGACAGCGATGCTCCCATGGGGATGCAGACCTGCTCTGGGCTTATGTCCCCATGCATTTTCAGACACTGTCTCTCTCAGGGAGAAGGACAGGAGAACCCAAGCAAAGACTAATAGGACCAAGTGTCCAGGTGGCTGGTCTGTCACTAGGACTGGACTCTAGCATTAGGACTATCACAGGTGAGAAGGTGGCCGGTGAAGGTACTACTCTGGGTGACAGTGTCTGTGGGGAGTACTTAGTACAGTACTAAGAATCTGAATTTTGGAGATCAGCAAGATGGCTCAGTGGATAAAGGAGCTTGCTGCCAAGCTCGAGGACCTGAGTTTGATTCCCAGACCCCATGTGGAAGGGCAGAAGCAGCTTTCACAAGTTGTTCTCTGAATTATACATGTGCCCACATACACCCACGTAGTTAAGGTTGTCTTCTGGCTTCCACACACATGCAATGCTGTGCACACAGACACATACATACACACTAAATACATGTAAAACTATTTTTTAAATTTTAAAAGAGAACAAGATATTTGATTTGGACTCAGCAACCTGTTTAAAAAGACTTTGACCATGAACAAGAGTTGAAGACAGAGTGTGCTGAGACACTTTGCACACACACACACACACACACACACACACACACACACACACAGAGAGAGAGAGAGAGAGAGAGAAAGAGAGAGAGAGAGAGAGAGAGAGAGAGAGAGAGAGAGAGAGAAGAAAGATTTGCAGTCTGGGCCAGGGGCTTGACTGGGAATCCAGATCTGTTATTTGCTGTGTGGTCTTGATCAAGTTACTTACCCACTCTGTGCTTCAACTCCTCATGCGAATAAAATCAAGTATCTGAAAACAGAGATCCTCTTTGGATGTCCTTATGGATTACCCTGATACTAAAAGTATTCACTCAGAGGAGCCACTAGAGGCCTTTGAGGTCTTCTTTAACCAGAACATGGTTGTGTGTTTCAGGAGAAAGGCTGGAAGGTTAAGGCCAGGTCACAGGTTGCTCAGGCTGACCTCAAACTTAAGAAGTAGCCAAGGGTGACCTTCCGCTTCTGATCCTCCTGCCTCCACTTCTTTTTAATCAATTATTTAATTTTAACGTTTTGTTGGTTCTTTGTGAATTTCACTCCATGCACCCAAATCCCACTTATCTCTGTGTTCCAGGTATCTGCCCTGTGCCATGGCCCCCTGCTTTTTTGAATTTTTTTTTTTTTTTTGAGACACAGGCTCACTATTCCGCCCAGGCTGAGCTTGAACTGGAGAGCCTCCTGCCTTAGCCTCCTGAGTGATGGGATTCCAGCTGTGGACTAGCATCTCAGCTTCTAGGTCAGCTTTAGATGGCTGAACTGTTAAGTCTACAAACTCCCTCAGGACGGACCCCCAATCTTCTCCTCTCCTCTCTCCCTTCTCTCCTCCTCAGTTCCTACACCTTAGCTTCCCCTCTCTTTTTGCAGATGGCCTAGTCTTGGAAGGGTCTGGTCCTTGGACTTTATACTATGATGGAAAAAGTGAGGTGGCCCAGGTCTCCAGGTGGGATCACAGACTCTGTTCCTACTCCCTAGAGGCCTGAAAGGCCCCACCTCTCTCTGGGCCTGGGATCCCCCATTCTAACCAAGAGGATCCTTAGCTACAGATTGAGCCGTTGGAGGCTGGGGAGGCGGAGTGGGTGTTGGGCGGATACAATGAAGGCTATGAGGAGGTCTCTCAGTGCAGTGCCAGGACTCAGAGTCCACTGAGGGCTGTCTCCTTGGCTTTAGGATCTCAGTATGCTTTTAGAAAGGCCCATGGCAGGTAGGCGAGCATGCTGGTCAGGGATGGAGGCCATTCCCAACGGGTGGACTGTTTCTTGGAGCCCTTTAAATCATTCCCCAGAGGCAGCTGCCTGTGCATAAGGCTGAGGCTGACACCCAGCCAAGAAGGGGGCTCTGAGTGAGTTGCAGAGATTGTCTCCGGGAAGCGGCTTCACGGCTCCCACCATCCACCCACTCACTCACACAGGGCACTTGAGAGCGCCGGTGGAGGGCGGGCTGCGTGTGCATGTGTTTTCTCCCCCTCCTCCTGTGCATGCGCGTGCCTGCACATGCAAGTATATGTTCACTGCTAAGCCACTTGTGGAAGTTTATTTTGCTTATCAGCAACTGTGCTGGCACTTAGGCTAAATTCCGGGCCTTCTTTAGAGCTGGGATATCTCTGCTCCTTCCTGGCCATCAATAGTGTTAGCCTTCTCTGGGATGCTCTGCCTGCTGGGGGACACAGGGACACCAGGGGTAGCTGTCTACCAGAGATGACATGGGCCACCACATGCCTATTCTGCTGTAGAACATTTGTCGTGGAGTCTGGAAAGTTTTAGTGCTCCCCTCAGTTTTGATACCGGTTTTGTGATGCTATCGGCCTCAGTTCCTCTATCTGTCAAGTAGAGACGATAATCAGGCTACTGACTTCACAGGCTGTGGTGAGGACCAGATGAGTCCTGTCTAGGCAACTGGCCAGTGAAGGGCGCTCCTTGGTCCCATCCTATGAAGATGGAGCAGTATTTTTGCCCAACCTGCCTCCCTCAACCCTGCTGTGACTGGAGCAGGGTCAGAGATCTGCAATGAAGAGCTTTCCTGGGCGAAGGATGGTGTTGCAGGGATCCCTGACTATAAGACCTCTCATGGGACAGCTCTTAGCTGACAGCTCTCCAGCAAAATACAGGTGGACTTTAAAAGGACCAGTGGGTCAGGGTGGGTGTCCTGGTTAGGTGATGATGATGATGATGACGACGACGACGACGACGACAATGATGATTTGTCAACTTGGCACAAGCCAGGGTCATTGGGGAAAAAGAATCTCAGTGGAGAAAATGACTTCATAAGATTGGCCTGTAGGCAAGTCTGTAGGGTTCTTCTTGGTTAGTGGTTGACGTGGAAGGGCCCATTTCACTGTGGGTGGTGTTAGCTCTGGGCAGGTGATCATGGAGTATCTAAGAAAGGAGGCTGAGCAAGCCATGAGGAACAAGCCAAGAAGCAGCACTCCTCCATGGCTTCTGCTTCAGTTCCTGCTGCCATGGTCCTGCCTTGAGTTCCTGCCCTGACTGCCTCTTATGATGGACTCTGACCTACAGGTTGAAATAAACCCTTTTCTCCAAGTCGCTTTGGTCATGGTGTTTTGCTACAGGAAGCAGAGTAAGATAGGACAGCATGCAGTGACTGCACAGGCAGCTTCCTCTCCACCCCGCTGTTTCAGGGGCTCTGCATTTCCGGGAAGTTAGATGGCTTTCCCCAGCTATGGAAGGCAGGGTGCATGTGGTCACTGCAGACCCTGCCAGACCCAGGTATCAGGCTCATGCCCAAAACTGGGCAACACTTTCCTTGACTACAGCTTCTCCCTACCTGTGGTCTGGGAGATGCTCTACGGAAGCCTTTGCCAATAAAGCCTGAGGATCCGAGTTTGATTCCTGGTACCTACATGGTGGAAGGAAGGGGTCAACTCCAGCATAAACAAATAAGAATATAATTAAACTCACTATTTGCTTTGACCCAGGGCTAAAATACAGATATGTGTATGCTGTAGACTCTGTGTGTGTGTTTGTGTGTGTATTTGAATGTCTATGTGCATATGTGTGTCTGTGTGATATAGACCTATGTATATACATATTTGAATATATATATGCACATATGTGTGTGGTGTAGACCTGTGTATATATGTATTTGAATG
>JANHMN010000009.1:23343481-23357721 GCA_030674055.1 Rhabdomys pumilio
GTATACAGGGGAGTATACAGGGGAGTATACAGGGGAGTATACAGGGGGAGTATACAGGGGAGTATACAGGGGAGTATACAGGGGAGTATAACCACAGGACTCTTGACTAACAGTGGATGCTAAGAGGCTGAGCAGCAGGTGGCCAGGCCATCAAACCTGACAGGTCTTCTCTAGGCTTCTTTATGAGCTTCATGTTCCCCTAATGAGTAGCAGAGCTAGTATATCATGGAAAACCTGCTGTCCTCTCCTGAAAACAAGGTCCTAGTAGGTGCTGCCGTAACAGGATCCCTTTGTGTGCATTACACAAAGCAGAAATACCTCACAGTCCTTGGCTGTCACACCTGGCTTTGATGCCCCAGTGGGGACAAAGTCATTCCTTGCTACCCTATCCTCTAGAGGAGGCCATATCTCCCCAGACTCTGCTCTGATATTTTTTCCAGGCAGGTAGAGCCTCAGAATGCCTAAACTCCTACCTGGCTTGGGCTGCCCCTTGAGTTTGTTGCTCCCCACTTTCAGGTGGATGTGTCAATCACATCCCATTCAAAGGAGCTGTGGTCAGTTTCCCAGGACCTCAGGACATAGGCAACATTGCCTTGTGTAACAGCACTACCCCAGCAGGTCATTCTCTTGTCACCATGGATGTGGTTGCTGCAAACGATACTCTGACTTGATTGGCCACGGAAGTGGGAAGTATCCCTCTGGTGGAACTAGCCGGTTGGAGTGCTGTCCCTTGCTTATTCACATATACTTGCTGATCACTTGTCCCAGGCCTCTGAGACCACATGCCTGATGCTGGGGACAAACCTGCCTCTCTAGTCCCCTACATAGCCAGAAAGTTGGCAAGTCTAGGGGATCCCTCTTAGAAAGTTGAGGGCCCAGAGGGACTCAGGGCAGTTAGGGAACTGAGGCAAACCTAGTGGAGGAGATGGGCTGGGTACTGGCCGCAGCAAGGAGATTTTCCTGCCCATCATGAAGGGGTACCCGAAGCCCTCGAGATAGACTGACTCTGAAGTCCCCTGTCTTCCTACCCTCCATCCTGTTGTAGCAAGAGACATTCTGGAGGGGACAGCAAGTGGCTCTAACCTGCTGTCTCTGCCCCTGCCTTGAGGCAGAGTTTACTTGTGGACCTTTTACTGAAGTCTGGGCAGAAGGGAGGTTGCCTCCACAGGAACCCCATAAAGGGCTGTCTGTCTTCCTAGGTACAGACAGCAGATTCCTTCCAATGTTTCACTGTATACCTCTGGCTGTCTTGACCAGTCATTATATAGATCATGCTGGCCTTGAACTCACAGAGGTCTGCCTCTCTCTGCATCACTTCTTCCTCCCCACTTTCTTCCTACATCACTTTATGTTTAAATGATCTATTCTATGTGTATGAATGTTTTACCTACATATATGCTGTGGACCACATATTCACCTGGAGCCTGTGGAGACCAGAAGAGGGGTAATATCCCCTGGAACCGTGGTTACAGACTGTCATGGGCTGCAGTGTAGGTGCTGGGAATCGAACCTGGGTCCTCTGGAAGAGCAACAAGTGCTCTTAACCAGCGAGTCATCACTCCAGTCTTTCTTCCTTCTGTCCTTTTCTGAGGCAGGATCTTATGTAGCTCAGGCTGTACTCAGGTAAACCTAGGTAAAGTCAGACATGGTAGCAAGGTCTGTAATGTCAGTGTTGGGAGGCAGAGACAGGAGACTGCCCAGGAGCCTTCAAGCCAGTCATCCAGTGATAAAACAACAAGGGAGTCTGGTCTCAAATGCGGTGGATGACGGAGACCCATACCTGAGACTGTGCTTGGATCTTTGCGGGCAGAAACATGTGCAGGCAGAGAGAGAGAGAGAGAGAGAGAGAGAGAGAGAGAGAGAGAGAGAGAGAGAGAGAGAGAGAGACAGGGAGACACAGAGAGAGACAGACAGACACACAGAGACACAGAGAGACAGACACAGAGAGACAGACACACAGAGAAAGGTAGAAGGGGGGAGGGAAGCAGAGTGGGGAGGATAAAGTCTGACAAAAGCAACTTAAGGGAGGAAAGGTTTATTTCTGTTCACGGTTTGAAGATACAGGTCACCATGGTGGGGACTACGGAGCCTGAGGCAGCTGCTCACATGGCATCCACAGTCAGGAAGCAGAGAGATGGATGCTGGGGCTCAGCTCACTGTCTCCTTACTCAGTCCAGGACCCAACCCTTGGGATGTGCTTTCCACAGGTAGAGTGTTCCTTCGCACCCCAGTTAAACAAATCTAGAATCTTCCCCACAGACACGCCCAGACATTTGTCTCCTAGGTGATTCAGCCCTCCGGCAGGGGCTCAGGGCTCAGTGATGGGGTTCATCCCCTCCTTACTCCTCTCAGGCCAGGCTTTGATGGCACCTCAGTCTTTGGTGGGCTTGGGGTCCCCATATCTGGCTTCCAAGCACCACCCCAAACCTGGCAGTGGGTGCGTGGCTTTATTTAAAACTTCCATTAGATAGACACTCGTTCCAACGCTGAGGGAACAGGCCAAAGGAACTGGGAGCAATCTGGGGTGAGGAACTGGCTGTCTAAGAGGGGGCAAAAGCTTCCCTACACCAGGACCTGTCAGGAGAACACTGATCAAGGGGGCCACTACTTCATCCTTCCTTCTAGAACTTTCTCCCCGACTCTGCTTCTCACTGTTTTCCTTGTTCTTTTTCTTCACACTCCAAGCTTGTGGCTTCTCCATGAGGATTCACCCCCTGCCTGGGTTTGATGCCTTTCTGATGTGCTTCAGGCCGGATGCTGAAGCTTGGGTGACTGCTGGCCACGGTTGGACCAGAGACTACGCCTCATGGCTTGGGGTGGGGTTTGAAAAATTAGATTACCTCATTGATTGAGCCCATATTTTCAACACTCCTGATGGTGGGGTCTGTGATGCTATAGCCTGTGGGTGGTAGACAGGTTCCAAATACCCAGGCAGCTTTTACACATTGAGAGTTCCTGCCAGAACCTCTGTGCTCATGAATTTGGCCCCAGATTCCAGATGTAATCCTTGCAAAGATAGCTGAGGTTTACCCAAGACTAGGCACAGCATGTAAGTGACACCAGTGTCTGCGGGACATGTTAGGAAAGAGGCATCCAAACATTTAATCATTTAATTTTAATTTATTACGTAAAGAATTGCATCTGTCTGTCTGTCTGCCTGTCTGTCGATCATAGTGGCAACATGTGAAGATTAGAGACAACTTGTGAGAGTTGATTCTCTCTTTCTGTCACATGGGTCCTGGGGATCAAATTCAAATCTTTATACTTGGCAGCAAGTGTCTTTACCCACAGAGCTGTTCTGATGGCCCCTTGTGTTTTGAGTGTGTGTGTGTGTGTGTGGTTTATGTGCATATGTTTGTGTGTGCGTGAATGCATATGCACACATGTGTGGAGGCCAGAGGAGGATGCACTAAAGTGTCCCTCTCATGCTTAACCTTATTCCTTCAGGCAGTTTCCAGAATGAACTAGACCTACGCTGCCAGTCAGATGGCCCAAATGATCCTACTGCCTCTGCCTCTGCCAGCATCACTTTTATTTAGTTCTCTCTCTCTCTCTCTCTCTCTCTCATCCTTGTGGATCAGATGTAAGTGGCTCATCTATTGCTCCACTGCCATGCCTGCTGCCATGCTTCTTGCCATGATGATCATGGACTCACCCTCTAAAAGTATAAGCCCCATTAAACGATTTCTTTTATAAGTTGCCTGGGTCATAGTGTCTTATCTCAGAAATAAAAAACATAACTAAGACAATGGATGCTTTTCAGCCATAAAGAATACAGTCATCTAGCAGAGGCAGAGGCTGGAGGATCTCTGTGAGTTCAAAGCCAGCCTGATATACCTAGCAAACTATAATACAACCAGAACTACATAGAGAGACCATGTCTAAAAAAAACCAACAAAATAAAAAAATATAGTTATGTTGTTTACAGGAAAAAGGACTCTAAAGAAGATTCTATTAAGAAAACTAAGTCTTAGTTTCAGAAAGACAAACATCATAATTTTTTTTCATTTGTGGATCCTTAGATTTTCAGATACATAAACCCAGAACTGTAGAGTTGACATGCAAGCCAGACTGAAATTGTCTGAGGAGGAAAGGAGAGAGTGAAAAGAGGAGGGCAGTAGGCTATTGGGAGGTGATGTGCTCAAAGTACATTACACACACACATGCACACAAACAGGCACATGCCCATGCACACACACGCTCATGCATACATACATACATACATACATACATACATACATACATACATGTATTTATACCCTTGTATGATAACTAAATAAATACAATATTTAATAAATAATAAACAAGTGATTTAAAATAAATAAAAAAGAACAGAGGTGAACTGATACTTGGTGCAAATGCAGGAGGAGCAGAGTGGGAGGAAGCCCTTCTGAGAAATGCCCAGGGTGGTGGGGTGAGCTGGGTGAGGCTCAGAGGTGCGGAGGGTGTGGTGCAGAAGGGGGCTGAAGATTGCCCTTCCTGGCTGGAGGCCAGGTGGCTGGGGACACTGTGGTTTAGAGATGGATCTGGGAGGGTGAATATTTATGAAGAGCTCAGTGAGCCCTGGGAGAAAATTCCAGAAGGAAGAGTCAAGATACCCAAGGAAGAGAGAAGGCCAGTGCAGAGAGCTATCCAGCATATGTTTCCTGTAGTATTTCTGGCTAGGATTGTCACTGCACAGTGTCACCTCAGCTGAAGTTCCTTTTATGCCCACTTGAAAGTAAAAGGAGTGAGGTGGCTGGATTTTTGTGTTAGAAACGTTGTTGGCATGGACGGGAGTGTAGTTGAGTTGGGAGAGTTTTTACCTAGCGTGAAGGAATCCATGGGTTCCACATTGGAGCCTTACAAACCAGGCATGATGGTGCATACCTATTGTCTTGGCACTCAAAGGGTCGAGGAAGAGGAGAAGGAAGAGGAGGAGAAAGAAAAAGGGGAGGGGGAGGAGGTGATTTTGGCTTATTATTTTGGAAGTTCCAACTTGTGATTGGTGGCTCTGTTGTTTTGGCCCCCAGTGATACACCACAGAGGGAATGTGTGCTGGAGCGTAACCTCTCACCTCCTGGTTATACAATATAAGGTAGAAAAATGAAGCGACCAGGGATTCAGTCTCTTTGGAGGGCTCATCCCCAATGACCTTGAGATATTAGGCTTCACCCGTTAAGGTTTTACCATCCCTCTGCACTGTCAGGTAGGGGACCAAGTCATTAAGACAGTGACCTTTGCAGAGATGGAGAGGTTTTAATTAAATAGTAACTGGGAGAGTTCCCTTTTCCTGCAAACATGCATGGAGTGTTCGTGAAAGTTGTGCCTCCAGGAAAGTCCCACAGTACGTGAAGGACACAACTTGTGTGCCCTGGTCATCATATAATGCAGCTGTAAATCAATGGTATAGGTTGAGCATACCCCTGGAAACAAAGCAATGTCCCAGCAAATTAAACCTGAACTCAAGAGAAAGTTTGTAGAGGGAATTATATAACTCATAAACAAGAGCCCCCCACAGACACGTGGGACTCAGCTAAGATGCCCTCTCAGTAAAACATAGCTATATGCACATGAGCCAAAAGGTAAGATAATAAAGCAAAGGTCTGGAGTGGAGCCTACATAGCATGTGTGAAGCCCCGGGGACAATCTCCAGAGCCACAGAATCCCTTCACTTGAGAGAGATGGAGGCAGGAGGATTATGAGTTTGAGTCTAGCCTGGGCTACATTGTGAGACCTTGCTTTGGAAAAAAGAAAACCCACAAACAACTGAACGAAACTATCAACCAAAAATACCACAGGTCTCGTGTGTGTGTGTGTGTGTGTGTGTGTGTGTGTGTGTGTGTGTGAAGTCTAGGCTCAGATGGTCTTCTTAAAGTCTTATTTATGTATTTATTTTATTCATGTATATGTGGGGGCATTGAATACCATGCCATATGTGGTAGTCAGAGGACAACAGGCTGGAGCTGGTTTTCTTCGTGCAGCATGTGGATCCTGGTAATCAGACTCAGGTCCTCAGGCTGGTGGCAGGCACAGTTACTGTTGAGCCGTCTTCCTGGCCCGAGGCTCAGATGCTCTTAACAGCTAAGTTTTATTAAACTTTCAAAGAATGTGTGATTGCTGTTCCAAATTTTGTTCCAGAATTAGACAAATCAGGAAAGATGCCAGTTCATTTAATAAAGTTAGTTAGTATAACTAGCTTGCACCCCATAGGCATTGACCTAGTTAATGTAACCTAGCTAGTTAGTATAACCTAGATTTGAGACCACACTGTGTGTGTATGTGTGTGTGTGTGTGCGTGCGTGCACATGAGCATACATATGTACATGTGAGCCTGTTCAGTATTTGTGTATACATATGTACACATACATATGGAGGCCAGCAGTTGATGTCATGTCTTCCTCAGTAGCCCTCTATCTTATTTTTGAGACAGAGTCTCTCACCAAACCTAGAACTGGCTGGCCACTGACCCCAGGGATTCTCCTGTGTCTGCCCCTGGGATTACAGGTGTTGCCATGCTTGGCCTTTTAAATGTCGGTTCTGGGAGATTGAACTCAGTATCCCATACTTGTTCACCAGGTGCTTCACCAACGCATCCACCTCCCTAGCCTGACATATTTCCAGTGAACATGTAATTTGAACGTTTCAAAGCAGCACAGCTTTAGAAAACCCATCAATGAAATTCATGCCATCAGTGAATGAAAGGACCGAGTCACTGCAGATTCAGCAGCGCTGGAGGGTTCTAATGGAAAACCTCCTAGGAACCAAGAATAGAAGGGGATTCCTTAGGTGCTCTTCCTTTCATTATTAGAGTATGTGGGCATGAGAGGTGTATGGAGTGTGGTGATGCATGTGCCACAGTGTGTGTGTGTGTGTGTGTGTGTGTGTGTGTGTGTGTGTCTGTGTCTGTGTGTCTGTGTGTGTGTCTGTGTGTGTGCATGTCTGTGTGTCTGTGTGTGTGTACCGAAGGACAGGAGAGTAAGCAAGTGAGCAGCACTCTATGGCTTCTGCCTTGAGTTCTTGTCTTATTGACTGTGTCCTTTGCCTTATAAAAACTTTTCAGTTTCATGAGGTCCCATTTATTAATTCTTGACTGTAGTGCCTGAGCTATTGGTGTTTTTGTTGAGGAAAATTCCCCCCATGCCAATGTGTTTAAGGCTGTTTCCCACTTTCTCTTCTATTGGATTCAGTGTATCTGGTTTTACATTGAGGTCTTTGATCCATTTGGACCTGAGTTTTGTGTGAGGTGATTAACATGGATCTATTTGCATTCTACGTGCAGATACCCAGTTACACCAACACCATTTGTTGAAGATGTTCTTTCTCCATGTTCCATTGTCTGGTTTTTGCTTCTTTGTCAAAAATCAAGTGTCCATAGGTGTGTGGGTTTATTTCTGGGTCTTCAATTTGATCCTATTAATTCACCTGCCTGTTTCTATGCCAGTACCATGCAGTTTTTATTACTATTACTATTATTATTATTATTATTAATATGATTATTACTATTGCTCTGTAGTACAGCTTTAGATTAGTGATGGTGATACCTCCAGAATCTATACTGTTCCTGGGCCTATACTCAAAAGATGCTCCACCATAACCCAAGGACACATACTCCACTATGTTCATAGCAGATTAATTTGTGATAGCCAGGAACTGGAAGCAACCTACATGTCCCTCAACCGAAGAATGGATACAGAAAATGTGGTTCATTTACACAACAGAATATTATTCAGCTATTAAAAACAAGGACATCATGAATTTTGCAGGCAACTAGATGGAACTACAAAATATCATCCTGAGTGAAGTAATCCAGCTCCAAAAGGACATGAGTGGTATGTACTCACTGATAAGTGGATATTAGACAAAAAGTTCAGATCACTCATGATACACTCCACAGACCAGAAAAAGTTAAACAAGAAGGAAGACCCAAGTGAGGACGCTTGAATCCCACTTAGAAGGGGGAAGAAAATAGTCACTGGAGATAGAGGGAGAGAGACATCTGGGTAAGTGAGGTGAATAGAAAGGCAGGATAAAGCATGGGGAGAGAGACAGGAGAGAGTCCCAGAGGGCCAGGAGAATGAATGGAAATATGTAGCTGCTGGGGGTGAGGGATGGTGGGATTCTCTAGGAAGTCCCAGAGACCAGGGATAAGGGAGACTCCCAGGAGTCAATGCAGGTGACCTTGGCCAAAATGCCCAACAGCTAAAATATGGAACCTGAAAAGGAAACCTCCAGTCGTCAGACAGGATTCCCCGTGGAGGGATGGGAACACCAACCCATCTACAAAACTTTTGAACACAACTTGGTCCTGTCTAAAAGAAATGCAGGGACAAAAATGGAGCAGAGAGTGAAGAACTGGCTGACCAGTGACTGGCCCATCTTGAGACCCATTCCACGGGCAGGCACTAATTCCTCACACTATTAATGATGCTATCTGTACTTGCAAACAGGAGCCTAGCAGAGCAGCCCTTTGACAGGCTCTCGCCAGCAGCTGATAAGACAGATGCAGATACCCACAGACAAACAGTGGACAGAGCTTGGGGATTCCTGTGGAAGAGTTAGTCGAAGGACTGAAGGCTCTCAGAGAGACGGTAACTCCACAGGGAGACAAACAGTGTCAATTAACCAGGACCCCTGGGAACTCCCAGAGATCGAGCCATCAACTAAAGAGCATACACAGGCTGGTCTGAGCCCCCACAAATATGTAGCAGAAGGCTGCAATGTCTGGCCTCAGTGGGAAAGGATGCGCCTAACCCTGCAGACTTGATGCACCCGGGTGTGGGGATACAGAGGAGAGGGGCCCTCTCAGAGGCAAAGATAAGAAGGGAAGGGGGGAGGAACCCTGGGAGGGGACAACATTTGCGATTTAATTAATCAATACAAATGGAAACCTGAACTGAACTGAGACACCTACTGAGCGCCCTCATCACTCCTCTATGGCCCTCTTTTTTTTCCTGTCTTTTAACATATTATAATTAGGTTTAAACAAAGCTTAGAACAGGGAAAAAGCATAAGAGACATGGGAATGGAAGAAGTAAGGGTAGCAGTTGAGGACAAGTCGGCCAACCACATGGAAACCCCAAGCTGATCAACAGGAAAGTTATTAGAATATTGAGAAGATTCAAGAAGGCTGTAAGACTGACCTACATATTAACACCACTGCTCTAGACCCAAGCTGGCAATGGCTAGACAGGAACTCATTCTGGTTTGATGGGCTACATGAAGATTCTCGAGCATATTTACTCTCACCATCTTCTCCCTCCTATCCCCTCCCCTCCCCTTCCCTTCTTCTCCCTCTCCTCCCCTCTCTTGCCCTGCCCTGCCCTCCTCTTCATTTTCTTCCTCCCTTGTAAATAACTCTTTACTAAATAACTATAAAAAATTTTCTTAGCTCATGAGTTGTAGAAAGAACAGCCTGGAGCAGGGAGCTTTCTGCTCAGTACCTGCAATGGTAGAGAGAAAGCAAGTGTAAAGGTTCGCAATAGAACAGAGCCTATAAATTACCTAGGGTTTACCTGATAAAACCTACCTGAACAAGACCATCCTGGAGGAAACAAACAGACAGACAGACAGACAGACAGACAGACAGACAGACAAATGATCCTCTTTGCTAAAGAAGGTTTATAGGAATTGAAAGCAAACAAAACAAAAACCAAGGCTCTGGACAGGCAGATGGGATGAGCTAGCATGGGAAAGGTGTTAAACTCCCATAGCTGTCTCTACGTTACAAGCAATCTTAACATGAATTCAGCTAGACTTTTTGAAGAGTCCACAACCTTCCCTGTTTTAAAGTGGGCACGAAACAACAGAGGAACTTAATGGCAAGTTAGAAAAGAAGAATGAAACTGGCTTGTTTTGTTCTGTGGCCTCACCATATCCTAAACATCTCAAGGTTTAGCCAAGCACATGGCTACCCAGCTTGCCATCAGGATTCTTTGCTTATTTTCCAAAAGAGAGCTATGAAATATGGTCCAGGACCAAATTCCAGCCAATAGAACACGAACAGAAAGGCATGTGGGCAACATAAAGAATATTCCTCTCCTTCTGGAACATTCAGCTGCTCTCACTCTGGGTGATGAGGATCATGTCCAAGGGAACAGAGGAGCAAGAAAACTCCTGGACCTTGGAATTTTGGATGACCGTGTGTGAAGAATTGTGGTCCTTTCCTGGAGGGACTGAGTTTGGTTCCAAGCACCCGCGTCAGACAGCTCACAACCACCTGTAACCCCAACTCCAGGGGATCCCACAGCCCCTTCTGGCCTCTGCAGGTACTGCACTCATGGACACACACACACACACACACACACACACACACACACACACACACACAGACAGAGGAATTTTAAAACAAAATAAAATGTTAATAACGTCACGTAAGCTGAACCTTGATTTCCACATGCATGGACACACATGTGCATCCACACACAGGAAGTTGTGTTCTCACACACAAAAGCAAGTGAAATTGAAACAAACAAAACAAACAACAATAAACAAGAAGAAACAAACTGAAAAAGGAGACAGATGGTGATGGCTGTGAGTAGATAAATCTCAGATGATGACTCCCTAGTGACTAAGACACATGTGCAGAGATGGCCCGGCTCATGATCATGAATGAAATGCGAATCGGAAGGCAGTTCCCACTCTGTGCCCATCAGAATGGCAAATCAGGAGGGTGGGTAATGGATACCAGGTGTTGACGGGTGCGTGGGGAGATGAGGCCTTTGTGCACCGCCGAGTGTGGGAGTGGGAACAGGTGCGACCAGTCTGGAAAACAGTCTTTATTTTGATTTCGTTTGCATAGACTCTTGGGCCAGGAATCCCACTCCTGGGTAAAGAGCCCAGAACACTACTTCAAGTGGGGACAAGAAAGAGGCATTAAAGGTGACTGAGCGTGGTGGCCAATGGCGATGTATAAAGGATGAGGGTCCCCCTAGAGATGAGAGAAGATTTGAAGGAACAGATACGGTGTACATGTAACATATGGAAGATTCTGGAATCATAGGGGGCAAAGAAATGGAGTACACCATGCTGGTGGTTCTTAGTTAAAAGATTTTTCCTTCCTTCCTTCCTTTCTTCCTTCCTTCCTTCCTCGTCCTCTTCCTCCTCCTCCTTTTTCTTCTCTCTCTCTTTCCCCCTCTCTCTTTCTTTCTCATTTTGTGTGTGTGTGTGTGTGTGTGTGTGTGTGCACGTGTGTCACACTGTACTCATGGAGGCCAGAGGACAGCTTGTCTCTCTCCCCACCATGTCTTCATCTTTGTGCATGCACATGCTTCATGGGCTTCTAAGGTGTGGGTGCACAGGGATGTGCGTGCGTGCGTGCGTGTGTATGTGTAGCCCAGAAGTGAATGTCAGATGCCTTCCTGCACCGCCTTCCTTCCACTCCAGCTTCCCGTTCTTGAGGCAGCGTCTTTCAATAGTCTAGCACTGGCTGGGTAGATTAGGACGGCTGGCCAGCAAGCCCAGGGCACCTGCCTGTCTCTTCTTACTGAGCACTGAATGCACCACCACATCTGGCTTCTCTTATGTGGGTTCTGGAGTTAGACTTCAGGTCCTTGTGTTTGTACAGCGAGCATCTTACTGCCTGAGCCCTCTCCCTAGCTCCCTACTACCCTGTTAGCGACAGTCTCCTCGGTGAGCCTGGACCTTGAGGCTTCAGCGGGGCTGGCTAGCCAGCAAGTCTCTAACCTAGTAACCCTCACATTCCTACCAAAGGCACACAAACTGCCGTGGTTGGCTTATTTACATTGGTTCTGAGGATTCGAACTCAGGTCCTCATGCTTGTGTAGCAAGCACTTTCCTCCCCAACCTCCAGGTTTTTCTTAACCGGACTAGAACACATTGAAACATTGTATCTCCCTCCCCAGCTTCCCACCCTCTCCTTTCCGTCTCCCGAAAAACACCCACCACAACGAGCTCCACTCCTTTGCCCACAGTTGTATTTTCACTCCGGAGAGAAGTATTCACAAAATACTGTGCTGTTTTGCATCATTTAAGATTTTGTATAAATGCACTCAGGCTGTCCCTACCTCCACGCCACTTGCTTTCTGGTCCCACTTGTTTAGCCAGCATGCTGGCCGAGACACAGACACCTCCTACCCACTCCCCCTTGCTGCTGAGATCTATCCCACAGGAAGACCGTGGCTGTCATTCACATCAGAGTCCCACGGATAGAGAACCTTGTCTCTAGTTATTTTGCTTTCTCAACAATGGTTCATAAACATTCTTCTGTGTGTCTTTTGGCATCCATATGCATGGATTTCTGTTGGAGAAGGCTCCTGTCGTCTGTGGCTACATAACAAATTATCTCAAAACATCATGGGTTAGGGACTGGGGAAATAGCTCAGTCAGTGCTTCCTATGCAAATATGAGGATCTAAGTCCTCAGGGTCCCTGTAAGGAAGTTGGGTGTGGCGGTGTGCACCTGCAATCCAGCGCTGGGGAAGTGGTGACAGGAGGGTCCCTGGGGCTTGCTGGCCTATGAGTCTTGATAAATTGGTGAGCTCCAGTTTCAGTGAGAGAGCATGTCTTAAAGTTAAGATGGAGCCAGGCATGGTGGCACATGCCTTTAATCCCAACACTCTGGACACAGAATGAAGATGGATCTCTGTGAGCTGGAGGCCAGCCTGTTCTACATAAAGAGTTCATGGCCAGCCAAGGCTACATAGTGAGACCTTGTCTCAAAACCCAAAATAAATAAATAATAAATGAATAATGTGTAGAGTGACAACCAATGACCTCCACACACACATGTACTTCCACGTACACACACACACACAAACCCACACATACAAAACACACAGCACATACACTCACAATACACAAACAGTACAAAACACACACATACACACCACACATGTACTACCACATACATAAACACACACACACACGATACAAAACACAAAATACACACACAGTACAAAACACACAACACACACGCACACACAATGCACACACAGTGGTTTGAAACAAACTCTTATTTCATGACATTTCACAGTGTCAGGAACTTGAGGGAGGGCTGAGCAGGGAGTAGCTTTAAGCCAGGATGTGCCATCCAGGCCTATGTATAAGCGAGGTCACCAAGACTGTTTGATAGCAGAGACCCCCTTTGCTCCAGTGTTCTCTGTGGATATACATGCGGGTGCAAATAGGTCAGAGGCTGCTAGAGGCTGCCTTCCTCCATCAGTTTCACCTTATTTTGTGGGACAAGGTCCTTCACTGAGTCTGGATTTGCCATTTCAGCTTGGCCAGGCTGGTGGTCCTGTTTCTCTGATTCATGTCTCTCCCTCCACAGTGCTGGGGTCACAGGATGCACTACTGTGCCTCCGGTTTGTGTGGATCCTGGGCTTGAGCTCAAATCCTCATGCTTGCACAGTGAGTGCTTTACCGACTGAGTTACCCCCTCTCCCCTTCACTCCAGTGTTCTAAGGTTCTTCAAGATGGTGGCTAGAGAGGGAAGATCGGAGCTCAGAGTTGGTCCTAGCCACCTCAGTGGGAAAACTTCTAGAGATTTGTGATGGACATGTATTGTTTCCACAGATCTCCCTTGGTGATGTTGTACCCTGGCATTCATTTGAAACTGTGTCTTAGATGAAGCTGAAATTGCAGTTTGTCGTCTCCCTTAGTCAAAGGTGAGCATGTGACCCAAACCAGCCAACCAGCACGTTGTATACAACCCAACTCTCTCACCAGCCACCCAAGATATCAGATCCAGAGTTTTATTCTCGACAGTAAGAAAACTGGTTCTTTCTAACTTCCATTAGGGACCACGAGGATGAGGGACTGGAGATGAGGGTGGTCCACGAGGGCTTGGTGTGGTGGTTTGAGTAAGAATGGCCCCCATAGGCTCATAGAGGTGAATGCTTACTATCAGACAGTGGCACTATTAGGAAGTTGGCCTTGTTGGAGAAAGTGTGTCACTGGGGGGCTTTGAGGTTTCAATGTTCAAGCCCAGCGACTCTCTCTTCCTGCTGCCTGCCAGTCTGGATGTAGAGCGCTCAACTGCTTCTCCTGAACCATTTTTACCTGTGCGCCACTATGCTTTCTGCCATGATAATAATGGACTAAACTTCTCTGAACCTGTAAGCTGGCCCCAATTAAATGCTTTCTTTTATAAGGGTTGTTGTGGTCATGGTGTCTCTTCCTAGCAATAGAACATCAACTAAGACACTTGGACTACCAGACTTAGACCTAACAACACCTAAGTCCAAGGTATTGCCTCTCTCTCTCTCTCTCTCTCTCTCTCTCTCTCTCTCTCTCTCTCTC
>JANHMN010000009.1:23362731-23375926 GCA_030674055.1 Rhabdomys pumilio
ATACATATGTATACGTGTGTGTGTGTATATATATGTGTATGTGTATGTGTATGTGTATGTGTATGTGTATATGTACATATGATTTATTTTATGTGTGGAATGTTTTGCCGGCATGTATGTTATATTATGTACATGCCTGGTGCCCACAGAGACTAGATAAGGGTGTCAGATTCCCTGTAGCTGGAGTTGCAGATGACTGTGAGCCATCTGTTCTGGAAATCAAATTTAAGTGACCTCTCCAAGATCAACAAGTGCTCTTAGTCCCTGAGCCATTTCTCTATCCCTAAGACTGAATATTTTAAAGAGACTGAATTTTTTTAATGTGTTTGAATTTTTAAAGACTATGGAACTTTTAAAGATATCCTATTTTATATTATGATATTGATATTAATATGATATATTGGGGATAAACCAGAGAGGGAAGATTATGGCTTAATAGTAATAACATGTGTCAAATTGACAAAGGGTCTTTGTATTGGTTGGGCTTTTGTTTTTTTTTTTGTTTATTTGTTTCTTTTTCTTTTCTTTTCTTTCTTTCTTTCTTTTTTTTTTTTTTTTTGTCAACTTGACACAAGCTAGAGTTATCTGGGAGAAAAAACCTTAACTGAAGAAATGTGTCAGTCAGGGCGTCTGTAGGCAAGTCTGTAGGACGTTTTCTCGATTAATATTGAGTGTGGGAGGCTCAGGAAGCAATGGGCAGTCCTGCCCCTGTGCAGCTCGTCCTAGGTGTGTGAGAAGGCTGGCGGGGCAAGCCCGAGGAGCAAGCAGTACAGTGCTCATCCATGACCTCTGCTTCAGCTCCCGCCTCCAGGTTCCTGCCATGAACTTCTTTCCTGATTTCTCTCAGCGATGGATGATGACACAAAAGTGTAAGCTAAATAAATCCTTCCCTCCTCAAGGTTTTTTTTTTTTTTTTTTTTTTGTGGTTGTTATAGTATTTTATAATAACCACAGAAAGCAAACTATGACACTTTCTGAGATGCTTTGTAAATGCTCGGCCCAGGGAGTGGCACTGTTAGAAAATGTGGTCCTGTTGAAGCAGGTGTGTCACTGTGGGTATGGGCTTTAAGATGCTCATTCTAGCTTCCTGGAAGCCAGTATCTGCTAGCAGCCTTCAGATGAAGATGTAGAACTCTCAGTTCCTCTTGTACCATGTCTGTCTGGATGCTGCCATGTTCCAGCCTTGATGATAATGGACTGAATCTCTGAACCTTTAAGCCAGCCCCAACCAAACGTCTTTATAAGACTTGCCTTGGTCATGGTGTCTGTTCACACCAGTAAAGCCTTAACTAAGACACTTTCCTATGACTGTTTTTTGTTTTTGTTTTGTTTTGCTTGTTTTTGGTAGGCATTCCATAGTTTAATTTTATTCATAGTTTTATTGTTTTGTTAGTGGTTACTATAATTACTGATGCATGCTTTTTAAAAAGAGAATTTATTTTTATTTTTAATATGTGTGTATGTGTTTGTATATGTGAGTGCTGGTGCTTTCAGACGCCAGAAGAGGGTATCACGCCAGGTCCTCTGGACCTGGACTTACAAGTAGTGGAGAGCTGCCTGCATGGGTCCTGGAAACTGAACTTGGGTCCTCTGCCAGCTTAGTTTATGATCTTAATTGCTAAGCCATCTCCTCAGCCCCAAGCTCTTTATTGTTTTTTGATTTTGAGACAGGACATAATATAGCCCAGGCTGGCCTCAAAGTCACTGTGTAACTAAAGATGGCCTTTAACTCCTGATCTTCCTGCTTCTGTGTCCTGAGTGCTGGGATTATACTTGTGTGGTACTACACCCAGTTTATGCTATGCTGGGCATTGCACCCAGGGCCCAGTGAATGCTGGGAAACCACTCTACCAACTGAGTCACATCCTCAGCCCTTCTTCCCTAACTATCTCTTAAAGCTTGAGACCAAATTCATTCTCCAATACAAAACCAGGTCCAGAAAGTTGAAATGACTTGTCTAGGTCACACTGCAAGTGTATGGCACAGCTGGGATGCATTCCTGAGATGCACTAAGTTTCCGAGTTTAGTCAGTACCTTCCACCCAGCTCCCTCCCATTCCTGTTAAGCTGCTTCTTGACTGAGAAGCTCAAGGTGACCTTCCTTCCGGGCCCAGTCTCCGCACTCTTTCCATGGGCCCACACCTGAAGTCCCAGCTGCCAAGACAGAGATTCACAACATTTTCAACAAGGCTGGGTTGGGGTGGGAGAGCACAGACTCTATACTTTCTCCTGCTGGGAGAGCAAGGCTGCAGGGGTTCCCACCACTGTGGCCAAGGCAATCAGCAGGCTGGAGAAGCCAAGGGAGGGTGACTAGAGAGACTGTTGCCCTTTCCTCCCCCGACCACAGGCCAGGTTGCTTGGGACAATCCCCAGGGAAGCAAGACAAAATCTACAGATTGTAGCAAAGCCGGCATAGCATCCACCCTGTCCTTGTCGGGCCGGAAACTGGCCTCGGGCCCGGGCAGATCCAGGCCTCTGGGAACTTCGGAGTCACGTCCATCTCACCATCCCACGGAGTGGGGCAGCCTCCCTACGTCAACGGAATTCAACTTCATTCTGACGTACTTTTAAAAAGTTACTTTTATTGATGTCTACATGTGGGGCTGTATGTGCCTGCCACACATGTGCCAGTGCCTGCAGAAGCCAGAAGAGGGCATTGGATCCCCTGAAGCTGGACGGAAAGCTGAGCCAGCTGATGAAGCTGAGCTCTGAAAGAGCAGCAAGGGCTTTGAGCCACTGAAGTATCCCTTCAGCTCCCATGTTGTATTTCCATAGTTTTTTCTGTGTGCCAGGTCTGTGTCACCCATAGATGCTTCCTATTCTCAGGGAAGCAGCCTTCTCCCTGATCTCCTGTGAGACCCCAGTCTATCATCTGCATGGCCAGGAACAGAGATTACTGTCAGAAGAGCTCGGAGTTCAGAGTGAGATTGGATTTACCCCAGAGCCTATGAGCCCCTAATGAGGTTGGATACTGAGTGAGGGTTGAGGTTGAAACTTAAAAGCTGTCCATTTTCTGTTCACTGGATGGCCTACCCTCCTCCCATAATAGACTCAGCTTGGCAATATATGGGGCTATACCTAAAATATCCATGAGGATAAGAATAAGTAGCCCCATCTTTGGACATCCTTTGCTCTTAGCTTCTGAGGTCAAGCCCAGTCCTACTGACATCTCTAGCCCAACAGGCCACATCTGGCCACACTAGCCCTGACTCCTGACCCCTGCTCTTCCTTCAGTCCCTGGTCATTTCCTTTGCTTTTCTCACATTCAGCTTGGGTACCCCCCTCTAGTGTCTCACTGCCATCACCTAAGGGACCTTGTAAGCAACGCTGGACTGTGATAGATGACATCAAGGCTTGGTCACCCTAAGAGGGCTAGATCTAAGCTTTCCTAGTATCACTGATTCTAAGAGCATAGAAAGTTCTCATAAGTAGTTACTGCTGAATGATTCTGCTTTCATTTCTGTTGCTGTGATAATACCTTCACAGAAAAGCAATTTAAGGGAGAAGGGATTTATTCCACTTTACAATTCCAGGTTATACCCCATTATTATGGAGAAGTCAAGGTATGAACTTGAAGGAACACATCCACAGTCAAAAGCAGAGGGCAGTGGGGGTGTACAACTTTAATTCCAGAACCCAGGAGGCAAAGGAAGGTAGATCTCTAAGTTCAAGGCCATTTCGGTCTATATAGAGTTACAGGCTGGCCAGGACTATATAGTAAGACCTGATGTCCAAAAACAAAATAACAACAAAAATATCCTAGAGAGAATCAGCACATGGATGCTTGATTGCTTGATTTCAGTTAGTCTTCTCCTCTTTTATGCTTCTCTGGACTCCTTGCCTAGGGAATGGTATCCTTCACAGTGAACTGAATCGTCCTGTGTCAATTAATAGTAAGGACAATCCCTCACAGACATGCTCACAGCCAAATTGATCTATATAATTTCTCAACCAGTTTAGTTGCATCAATTAAAAACTCTTTTCCTAGGTGATTCTAGGTTGTGTTAAACTGAAAGTTAAAAGCTCTATATCATAACGATCAAGTAAACCAATGGCCCCTAATCCTCAGTCATGTTGTAATTTGGCCAATTTGACCAATTAAGCCCATGAGCCCTGGCCAAAGATGGGCATGCATAAGAATGATGACATCCGAACTGAGATCAGTTGGTGATGTACACTCTTTGCAAGCATTGGGAATTGAGCTTAATTCTCAGAATCCACTAAATGAAGCAGAGCAGGGTGCACACTTGCAATCCCAGTGCTGGGGAGGTAGAGGCAGGTGGATGCCTGGTACTCTTCAAACAGCTAGTCGAGTACATGTATATGTATATGAAAACGCAGTGTGCATGTACACACACACACACACACACACACACACACACACACACACAGAGCATCCATCATGATCTATTTAATAGTGGCTGAAAGTTCTTTGCCATTATCTCCATCAAAATATGGAGTCTGGGGCTTAGAGATGGCTCAGTGGGTTAAGAGCACTTGCTACACAAGCATGAAGATTTGAGTTCAAATCCCAAGCACCCACATGTAAAGCTGAGGACCTCTTATGTCCTTCTCTGTTCTATGCCCATGATGAGTTTAATACTTGCAAGTACACATGCAAATATACTACAGCCCAACAGACCACACTCTGACCTAAAGTTCCTGAATAATACACACAAAAATTAATGATGATTCTATTTTTCTCCTCTTAGATATTGGCTATTTTTTGATCAACAGAAGGTTCTAGACATGGCACTGTATACTGTTGAAACCCTATCCCAGACTTCAAGAGATCTGCAGCATCTTCCCATCTTGGGACACTTCTTCTCAGAACTCTATAATTTATAAGAGAACTACAATACAAACACATCTGATGTCTCTACTGTTACCAAATGAGTGATGCTGTCATTCTGGATCTCCTAGCCCATCTGGGGACCTTCAGAGCATGGAATTGGCATAAAGGGCTCCCGCTGTTCAAGACAAAAGAACCACTTTGCTGAAGGCTGCTAGATCCCTTGAAAGTAAGTTTTAGAAGAGCCTGTAAGGCACTGGCAGCTACAGTGCAGTCTGCTCTGCTGCATGCTAGGACAGAGGCTCCTTAAGACTCAGGAAAGAAGTTCTAAACCAAAATACTCCCACAAGGGGAGACTGTCAAAACTCAAGAAGTGGGCCAGTGAGATAGCTCAGTGGATAAGGTGTAGCCATGTCTGATAAACTGAGTTTGATACATGGGATTTGCTTGGTGGAAGAAGAGAACTAACTTCTGTTAGCTGTTTTCTAACATCCACCTACATGTTATGGTACATGTGACACCCCTGTCCCAGAATGTACATTCACTTGTGAGCACACATACACCACACAATAAATAAAGTAATGTAATAAAAAAACATAAAGACTCAGGAAGAAAGCTTACAAGGCTCAATAAATAAGTAAACAACTCATAAGGCTCAGAAAGTTCCTGAAACTTACAAGATTTACAAAGGCCCCTCTTAACAGTATATAAGCAGTGACAATTACTGTGAGAAGCAAACTTTAGAACTTCAGGGTTGCCTTCAAGTCACATAGGAAACTTCAGGGATGCAACTATTCTGAGCTGTTACCCCTGCTGGGGTGGCTCTCTAGTGAAACAGCTGCCTCTGAATCATGCGTGTTCCTCCTGTTAAATAATCCAACAAACTTACAGGGTCTCCAAGTTGAACTTGGGTGGAGTCATTACTTTGGTCTGTCCTCAGTAGACAATAGGTAAACAATAAACCAATTTTTTATATATCTCTTCAGGAAAAGCCACATAACATTCACATACTTATGAGACTTCCATTACCCTGCAGTGATGGCAAGGTCACTACTTGCAGATGAGGGAGACTAAGAATGAGGGAATGATATAATTTGCTAATATCAGGATGCTATTCTAAGAGCTTGAACAAGATTTTACCTGGCTCTAAGCCTGTTCTCCTTCTGTTCCACTCTCCAACCTTTCTGTGGGACCAGAGGTAGCTTGAAACCTGATATATGGTCCTAGACTAGTTAGAGACTAGGACTCAATTGTCACCATGGTAGAAAAATGAGAGCAGAGGGTATGTAAGTGAGATACCCCATGACCAGCCAGTACAAAGTGGCAGACCCTGGATGGGTATGAATGCTTGGCTGTGGGCCTAGTGTGAAATCACATTTTCCTCACTAGGCCAAGGCTGGGTCACAGTGTGCCCCTGGCCTCATACTGCCTTGCTCCCATTGGCTTTGTCTGGAAACAGGGGCTGTCAGCCTCAAGGGAACACCCCAAGGCTCAGCCACGCTTGTCGAGAGGCATTAGCATGAGGCTTTGAAGTGGGGACCTCCGGGCCTTACTTTGGTCTGGGGTTGGTCCAGGGTTCCTTTCTTCTGGCCCAGGGGGTGAAGGCCAGTCCAGGCATGTACTTGAGAGCAATACCCGTTGCTTCAGACGCACTTGGCGGCCCTTCTCTCTTCAGTCCCCGGCAGGGTCTTTGAGTGCTTGGCATCCCTTGGCCTGGATATATTGCCAGCCAGCCTTTACTAGCCCTTAGTTTCTGGTGACACCAGAAGTAATAGAACGTAACTGGCAAGACTTGACCTAACTCAGCAGCATGGAAACAAAGGGCAATTTAAAGAAACAAAAACATTAAATGTACGTTGGACACACTGAGATAAATTGTGTGGAGGGAACGCTCTCCCTTCTTTCCACCAATCTTCTCTTCCGACATATCCTTTTGTATGTTGCGGTGATGTGTGTGGGTGGATGTGCGTACGTCATGGTCAAATACAACTTAATGGAGTCGGTTTACTCCTTCCACATGGACTGAACTACGGTCATCAGGCTTGGGTGCAAGTACCTTCACCTCTGAACCACCTCACCAGCGCCTAAGATATACTAAAAATTGGTTTATTGTTTACCACATTTTTTTGTACTTATGTGTGCGTCCATGCAGGTATGCATTCGGGCACACACGGATATGGAAGGCAGAGGTGTGACCTTCAGGGGAAGTCTTGTGTTAATGAGACAGGTTTTCTCATATTTACCTGGAATTTGCTAATTCATCTTGGCTGGCCGGCCATCAAGCCCTAGTGAGTACACCTGTCTCCATCTCGACAGTACTGGGATTGTAAGTGTGTTACCACGGGCTGGAGAGCTGGCCCCTGCTTAAGAGGTTTACTGCTCTTCCAGAGGAAAACAAGGTCAGTTCCCGGCACCCACGCGAGGGCTGACAACAGCCTGGACCTCCAGTTCCAGGGCATCTGATGCCCTCTTCTGGCCTTTCCCCCACTGGGAAGCCTTCTCTTTTAGTATCAAATATATTTTTTATGCATCTTTTGCTACCAAAACAAACAAACAAACAAATTTCCAAAAAATCCATGACAGAGTTAAAACTAGAAAAGAGAAAATTAAAAATCTTTAAAGAAACAGGCGCACCACTCCTCCTGGCTTTTTTCATGAGGTTCAGGGGTTGAACTCAGGAACCTCAGACTTGCACAGTAGGCACCTTACGCCTGAGCCACCTCTCCAGCCCACTCACCTGCAGTCTGAATTTAACTGAGCAGACTACATGTTTGCTTTTACTTTACTTTTCTGCTTTTATACAATGGCCGATTGCCTTACCTGCGGTCTTTTGCCCAGACTGTAGACTGATCTCATGGAGGAGTGAGGGGTCTGGGTTTGTGGGCACAGAGCCCCTGGGGCTTGGCTAGGTAGTGTCAGACAGAGGCACATGGCATGAAACTTCCGTGAGAATAAGAAGCTAGAGTTCGGGGGAGCCCCTTCGGGGTCTGCTCAGCGTGTCCTTTGACATTTGCTGTCACATCAGGCTCAGGTGTGACAAGCCTTTTGCTTCCAGTTTGGAGATCTGTCTCCTGACCAGGCCGGCCTCCGGGCAGCAGCTGTGGTAGGGCTTTCCTTTTTCTCCTCTCCCATTTTCTTCTCCTCTGCCTCTTCCCCCACCCCCTTTTCTTTTCCATGCTATATACCCGAGACTGGACACACACTTGTAATCCTCCTGCCTCTGCCTCTTGCGGGTTGGAGTTCCAGTCCATATGTGGTGTTAGTGAGCTAGCCCCAGCCATCCTTCTGCATCTGCAGTTACAGATGCCTGGGCTCCCCCACCCCTCTGAGTCCTTGTACTTGAGTAGCAAACATTCTTATCCACTAAGCCATTTCCCAGCTCCCAATAGTTAATCTTAATCATCAACTGGACTGGATGTGAAATATGAGACAAATTTCTGGGTGCATCCGTGAGGGGGTTTCCAGATCAGGTAAGCTGAAATAGTAAGACTCACCCTAAACATGGTGACACTAACCTATGGGCTGCAGTCCTGGACTGAGTAAAACCTGAGAAAGTGATCTGAGCCCCAGCATCCATCTCTCTGCTTCCTGACTGTGGATGCCTTGTGAGCAGGTGCCTCACTCCTGCAGCCGTGCCTTCCCCACCATGATGGACTGTATCCTTGATCTGTGAGCCATAATAAACCCTTCCTCCACAAAGTCACCTTAGTCCGGCATTATGTCACAGCAACAGGAAAAGCCACTAATACAGGTGCTCATAGATGCCAGAACACATTGGTCTCAAATATTAAAGTCTGAGGTGACACCTTTTTCTTTGTGCACCAGAGGAGGACACAGCAGTGTTTCAGTGTACAGCCCCACTCTTGGGATGGAAAGGGGCTGCGCTGGGCTGTCTGTGGGACAGCGCAGAGTTCAGAACCCAGACAGCTCCCTGCCTCCAGGTAGTGGGGGCTGGGAGAGGGTCAGGTAGTAGGAACCTGTGCTCTCCATCTAGGTTGCCAGTGCCCACGAGATGGAAGTGGGAGTTCAGAGCCATGTTCACCTACATAAGTGAATTTAAGTTCAAACTGGGCTACGGAAACCCGTCTCAAAAAGGGATGGCGAGGTGGTCCAGTAAGAGCGCTTGTTGGGAAAGCATAAGGACCTGAGTTCAAACCCAGCATCCACGTATGAACCGTGTGGCCAAATACGCTTCCATACCCCCGGTGCTCTGAGGGGTGGGACAGGAGGATCACTGGGGCTTGCTGGTTGCCGGCCTAGCTCTGGGTTCTGTAAGAAGACTGTCTCAAGGGAATAAGATAGCGATAAAGCATTTGACATTTTCCTCTTACTTCTCTCTGTGTATATACTACACTTACACTATACTATGTTACAGTATGGTCCATACCTCTCTAAACATAATGATAACAAACGCGGCTTTTTGGGGTGGAAACCTTAACTGATAAGCCTGCCTCGGCCCTCGACTGACTAGCCCGCACAATGAGCTCAGTTTCTCCTTTTGTAAATTAGGAAGAGTTGCTACCCGATGTTGTTACAGGGTAAGGGTAGCACGGAAGCGCCTGCTCCCAGGAGAGCCCCAAGGACAGCCCTTGTTTATCCAGCAGTTGCGGAGCATCAAGTGGCCACGCCTCCTGAGTGCCCCTAGGTCTTGGGGCTCCTCTATCTTTCCCTGCAGTGGAGCCGGGGGTCTCTCCACAGGCCCCGCCTTTGTTTTCTCCCTGCCCCAATCTGTTTTGAATCAACCACGTTTTCCGTCCTGAGCAGTAATCCCAGGCATCGGAGGGATATTGTGAAATGTCAGGCCTTTCTGGAGGAATCTCAGCAACATGTTTTTGAATGTTCAGCATCACATATGGGGACAATAAATACTGAAAATATGTGGAAGGGAACAGGATGGGAGCGTGCTTGGCTCGAAGCTTCGCTTCCCGCCCTGGAGCCGGATTTTTGCATCACAATAAATTAGCTGCCGTGGAAGGAGAGCCCCAGAAGCAGGCTGAGCCCCGCCCCAGCAGCCGTAGACCTCAGGAGCCAGGCCTTGAGTCCTCAGGCTAGTCTTCAAGTGTTCCTGGGTCAACTGTAAGAGAGCCCATCTTGGGGCTGTCTACAGCTCACTTGCTGAGCCATGGCTACCTATGCAGGCGAGGGTGCTAAGGTCTGGTAGGGGACTTTAAACCACCCAGCTCTGCCTTCAGGGAACGCTCAGTGCTGGGCTGATACCAGTGGGGAAGACTCTGTACCTGGCAAGTCTCGTTCTCTGGCAGCATTGACTCCCAGCGTAGCAATTCAGAGAGCCCCACAGATATATTCATCTTACCCACGTACCTAGGGCAGAAATGAGGACCTATGAGGGGTGTGTGTGTGTGTGTGTGTGTGTGTGTGTGTGTGTGTACAGGCTCATACAAGCTCACACAGCACTTTAGACACAGCCTGTGTTTAAGTCAAGTTCACTCTCCTGTGAGATGGGTAAGCATACCTCTCAGTGTCCCTGCTCATAGAATGATAACAAGTGCCCCGTTCCAGGGAAGGTGTTCAGGAGAGCTACCTACAAGCTTGTCCTCCTGTACTCCTCTGTTTTCTTAGATACAGGCTGCTAGCATTGGCAGCACACTGCCTTAAGGTAGATAATGGGTGGAACAGTGCATCATTAATGACAAAATAGTTGCCACTTGACACTGAGCGTCTTAGCATTCTTGGCTCCTCAAGCTGTCCAGGAGCCGAGTGGTTGTTGCCCACCACCTTGGTGGGGTGACCAGAAAGCACCAAAGCACCTGTAGGACAGTCTGAAAGAACAGGGCTCCTCCCTGTTCCTGCACTGTTCGTGGTGGCTCCGAGTCATTCTGAGAAAAAGGGTTCACGTTGGCCTCACACCCATTATGCAGTCAAGGATGGCCCTGAACTTCTGACCCTCCTACCTCTACCTGCTGAGTGCTAGGATGTCAGCCTACACCATGTCTGACGTGTGCGATGCTGGAAATGGACCTTGTGCACGCCAAACAAGTACTCTACTGATTGAGCCACAGTCCGAGATACCAGAATATAGGCTGGTGAGATGACTCAGCCTGGAGAAGTAACCGTTCAAGCCTGATGATCTGAGTTCTGTCCCTGAGACGCATAGGAGTGGAACTGACTCTTGAAAGATGTTTGAGAAAGCTCAGGCCCAGAGAGGGAGGCCCTGATGGACTTATAAGAAAAGTAAGGTCACAGTGACAAAGTCTTGGGACTCCCGGATGTCCAGTTAAAGTGTCCCAGGGTCCTGTTCTATTGCTGTATCCGTAGGTGCCCAGGAAGCCATCCTTCCTGCTCTGTTTGTTCCCAGATCTGGTCCATGCTGGCCAGGATCTCCCTGAAGCCATGTGTACCAGCCAGGTGGGAAGTGGCTTAGCCTGGACTCGGCCCCTTGCAGATGGGTGACCTTGGGTCAGTCACTTCCCTTCCCCATTTCTCATTTCCTTTCCTCTAACAGAGCCAACCCTCCTTCCCAGAGTTTTCCAGATCTAGATTGGTTTCTGGGACACCCTTGGGCTGCTAGTATGTGCTCAGTTAATGAATCACACCTGCTTTCTGGAAGATTCTCCAGGCTTTCCCTCATGATGTGGACTGGCTCCCATCTGGGGCAGGCCCTGTTTTGACTGTGTAGTGGCTCCCCAGGGTGTCCCCACAGTCTGATTTTGGCATTGGCATGTGTGTCCACCCTGCTCCACCCCTCCTATCCTCATTCCCTGTAGCAGCTGGCTCCCGATGGCTGCCTATAAGTGATTCATCTGTTTTGATCTGGGTCCTGTTAGGGACACTGCTTCTGTGGGCCCCAGGCCAGGTGACCCAATTCTTCCCCAACAAATAACAAAACTAAGGAGAGACTCAGCAGGCACCCTTCCTACCAGCTACCCACCACCCACTCACCAAATCCTTGCCATTTTCTATCTTCCTGGCCATCATTCTGTGTCCTTTTATTCAAGCAGTTACCTCATTTACTCATTCACTGCCCTGACCAGCCTAGGGCCTGGCCTGAACAAGGTGTCCAATCACAGTGGGTGAAGAGGAGGCCGGTGAGTTGGTGCAGTGTTGAAAAGCGTTTGCTGCACAGGCTGGACTTTGAGCCCAGAAACCACAGTGGACAGACAAAACCAACTCCCAAAAGTTCTCCTCTGACATTGGCATGTGTGAAAAGAATAAACAACATTTTAAAATGTATCTGATGGGTAGATTCTCTTATTCGTGTATCTTAATAGAAAACATTTATTCAGCTTGCCTTGGGACTCTCCATGAGTTTTCAAGAC
The DNA here is from genome assembly GCA_030674055.1 of Rhabdomys pumilio. Taxonomy (NCBI): domain Eukaryota; kingdom Metazoa; phylum Chordata; class Mammalia; order Rodentia; family Muridae; genus Rhabdomys; species Rhabdomys pumilio. The sequence goes on from JANHMN010000009.1 coordinate 23,374,800, forward strand.
TGAATCTTGGTGGAGAAGCCCAGTGAAAGAGGCTCAGTTGGTAAAGGGTTTGAGGTCAGTATTTCAGAACTTGTCAGTAATGCTCTTGTAATCCTAGGGCTGGGGAGAAGGTGGGAGGATCTGGGGGCTCATTGGTCAGCCAGCCCAGTCAAGGTTCAGTGAGAAACACAGTTTCAAAAAATAAAACATACCTACCCACCAACACACACACACACACACACACACACACACACACACACATCATAAAAATGGAAAAGAAGGAAGGACCCATGTATAGACAAAGGAAAGCTGGTATAAGCTGTTGACCAGGTCTGTAGGGAGGGGTTGGGCCTCTCAGAAAAGATTCCACTGAGCAGAGTCAGTGAACCTTGAGAAGAAGATACCCCAAGAGGAGCAGCTTTAGGAGCCTATGGACCTCTGATGGGCTTGGTCAGTGGGACCACGGAGAGAACAGAGGAGGGTGGAAAGACACACTGGAAGTACCCAGGTAGAGGATGGCTGGCACTCCAGTGCCCACCACAGACTGCCTTGAGCAAGCATGGAGTCCCTCTTCTGGGCCACAACCCAAGGCTGCCCAGTGGTCCAGGAGGGAGGGGCTTGAAGGGGAGCCACCTGGTGGCAGCATCTCACAATTACTGACTAAGCTCTCATAAAATGGTATTTGCATCTTTAAAAATTCTCCATTCAGTTGGGAAGATGGTTCAGAGGGTAAGAGCACTTACCGAGCAAGCAGGAGGACCTACCTGTGCAGGCACCCACTTAAAAAGAAGCTGGCATGACCATGAATGCCCACACCTGTGTTGTGGGTGATAGAGACAGGGCTATTGGGACTGTGGACTGCCAGCCTAGCTTGTTTCAGTGGCACTATGTATGTCCCAGGAAAATACAGTATAGGACACCTTCCCCCTGGTTTCTGTGTACACACTCATGAGCATACACTACACACTACACACACAACAAACAATGGAAAATAAAAAGGGAGAAATCTCCTGCTGATCTGGCAGTCTTAGAAACTAGACTTTCTCTTTCTCTGCATGGGGGTGGGGATATGGGGCCAGGGCTAACCAAATCCTCCTCTCACATCTCTCTCTCTCTCTCTCTCTCTCTCTCTCTCTCTCTCTCTCTCT
>JANHMN010000009.1:23376026-23386197 GCA_030674055.1 Rhabdomys pumilio
TCTCTCTCTCTCTCTCTCTCTCTCTCTCTCTGTGTGTGTGTGTGTGTGTGTGTAAGGCAAAGGTCGATCACAGGTCCTCAGGAACCACCCATTTTCTTTTTAATTTAGGGGTTGAAGAGATGGCCCAGCACTTGCTATTCTTGAAGAGAACCCAGGTTTCATTTCCAACACTCACACAGCGGTTGCACATTCAACTCCAGTTCCAGGTATGTGACTGCTTCTTCTTTTGACTTCTGAGTGAAATATATATGTATATATAAAATATTAGATTCTTATTATTAATAATGTATATGTGTGTCTCTGTGTGAGTATGTGTTTGTGAGTGCAGGTGCCTGCAGAGGCTGGCAGCACTGGATGCCTTGGAGCTGACGTTACCATCAGTGGTTGCGTGTCACCTGACCTGGGTGCTGAGAACCTAACACAGGTCCTTTGTAAGGTAGTACACAATATTAATTGCCAAGCCATCTCTCCTTACAGATCCTTTATCTTATTTTGGAGGACAGAACCTCTCTCTGTGTAACCTGGGGCTTACCAGTTGGGCTAGGCTGGCTGTCCATTGAGTCTCAAGGACTCTCCTGACTCAAGTCTTCTCAGTGCTGATAAAAGCATGCATCACTATGGCCAAGTTTTTTACATAGGTACTGGGGGTCAAATTCAGGTCCTCATGCTTAGGAAGCAGAACTGAGTTATCTCTCCAGCACTTTGCCCCAGCCCTCACTGAATAGGGCAGTCAGTCTTTCCTCTTCTTATCTGTGGCCAAGAACCAGCAGATGTGGGGCCAAAATAGTCAGCTGGGCAGAGTGACATGGGAGGGAGTCCTTTGCTCTCTGTCTAACCAGAAGAAGCGGGGTGGAGCAGAGCACTGGAACAGACCCAAAGGCAATGCCAATGTACTCCACAAACCCTGGCCGGTCCCCTAGGCCTCCTCCCAACAGAATTCTTGGGCCAGCACTATGGGTCTCAGTTTTCACCCATCCTTCTCTATCAGAGGAAAATAAAGTCAGAAGATGCTCCCTCCTTAACTTACCTGTGTCTCCAAGAGCTGCCCAGTGTCTGCCCACTCCAGTTAGGAACCCGGTTCCCACAACCAGGAAGAAGAGTGGGGGCTTGTGTGCTGCAGACCTGGCTGAGGGCCCCATCACTCACTCTGGAGCATTCTGGGTCACATGGCCTCATTCCTTCCTTTATTCCTATTAAGAACCAGGGTGGTGGAACATGTGAGGGAGGTGGGAGGAAGCAATAGCAGAGAGAGAGAGACAGAGAGACACACAGAGAGACAGAGAGAGAATATTCAGGGAGAGAACCAAGACTCACCTGTTCTCTGAAGTTGGCACACAAAGCCTCAGAGTTCTCATTGTTCTGAGATGGGAGCAAAGGTTGAAAACCACTGAATACCTTAGGATCTTACTATGAAGTCTAGGCTGGCCTGGAACTTGCTAAATGGGCCAGGTTAGCCTCAAAATCACATAAATTTGCCTGCCTTTCCTAAGTAATGGGATTAAAGGTAAATATATATCTTTCTTTCTTTCTTTCTCTCTTCTTCTTCTTCTTCTTCTTCTTCTTCTTCTTCTTCTTCTTCTTCTTCTTCTTCTCTCTCTCTCTCTCTCTCTCTCTCTCTCTCTCTCTCTCTCTCTCTGCTATACCTAGCTTTTACATTTTTTAAAGCTGTCATGAGTTTTGGGGATTGAACCTGGGTTCTCATGCTCTCTGTTCTCAAAAACAGAGAGCAAATTCATGCAAGCCCTTAACTAACTCAAACATCTCCCCAGCCCTAGTTTATTTGGTCTTTTACAACTTTTTGTTTTCCCTGAAGTTAATTATTGCTTTCTGTTTCTGTTTATTGACGGTCTTTTTAATGACATGACACTAATCATCAGTGTACTAAAAAGTGAATCCACATATTAATATGCCAATGGTGATATTTGTATATGAGAAGTTGTTGAAATGAGGAAAGCTCACAAGGATGGGTTCCCTTCTGGCATTAGAGGCTGTGAGGAGAGGCCACTTCCTTGCCTGTCTCACTATGTGACACACTTGGCTGTGTAAGGATGCAGGCTCATGTAAGGATGCAGGCTCAGCAGATGCTGCTCTTGTGCTTTGGATATAACAGTCTCTAGAACTCTCTGTCTCTCTTTTCTTGGAGATAGGGTTCCCTATGTAGCCCTGGCTGTCCTAGGACTTACTATAGAGATAAGACTGACCTCTAACTGAGAGATCCATCTGCCTCTGCCTCTCAAATGCTGGGATTAAAGGTGTGCATGCTTGGTGATCAAATAATCTTTTATTTTGCGTACATTAGGCAGTTGCTGACTATATATATATATATATATATATATATATATATATATATACTATGAATCGATCGTTGTAGAATTACTATTTAAATAATTAATTAATCCTGGCACAGGGTTCTGCTACCTTCCCCAATGGTCTATGTTCCCAAACAAAAAACACAAGGCAAGGACTTCAAAATACCCATTATGAATATGTTCAAGTGCCTTGAAGAGGATATGAACAAACCCATTAATGAAGTCTATGAAAACATTAACAGTAGGTTGAGAGGGAGAAAAACATTCAAAACATAAAAGCACAAACAGAATCACCAAGGAAATCCCAAACTGAGGCAAAACAGGAAATGAAAACTTTAGGAAGTCAAACAAAAACCTCAGAGTTAAGCTTCACCAGCAGAATACAAGAGATGGAAGAGAGGACATCAGGAACTGAAGGCTAGATGGAAGAAATAGGTTCCTCAGTCAAAGAAAATGTTAAATCTAGAAAATTCCAGGCATAAAACATCCAGGAAACCTAGGAACTATGAAATTAACCTATGAATCAAATAATATAATATAGGAGGAGAAGAAATCCAAGCTAAAGGTTCAGAAAATATTTTCAACAAAATGATAGAAGAAAATTTTCCTAACTTAGGAAGGAGATGCCTACTGAGGTACAAAAAGCATAAAGAGAAGCCAAATGGACTTCGGAAAAGACACTCTTCATGAAACATAGTAATCAAAACAACTAAACATACAGAACAGAGAAAAATAATAAAAGCTGCAAGAGAAAAAGATGAAATAAGATATCAAGATAGACTCCTTAGAAGAGCACCTGACTTCTCGATGGAGACTCTGTCTATCAGCGGGCCTGTAGGAATGTAGTTTCAGCAAACTCTAAGAGCCCACAGATCCCAGTCCAGGGCACCATACCCAGACATACTCTCAATCCTAATAGACAGAGAAAGACATTCCAAATAAAGCAAAATCTAGCTAAGAATCTAGCTCTACAGAAGGTGCTAAAGGGAAAACAATGAAGTTTAACCACATCCAAGAAAACACAAGGAATAAATAATTCCAGAGAAACAAACCAAAAGAGAAAACAAGCAAGCAAACAAACAAACAAAAAGCCCTTACACCATAAAAACAAAATAATGAGAATCAACAAATGATGCTCATTGATATTTCTTAATACTAACAGATTCAATTCTACAATAAAAAGACACAGACTAACAGACTGAATTAAAAACAGGACCCATCTTTCTGATGCATCCAAAACCACACTTTAACGTCAAGGATAGACATTACCTCAGGGTCTGTCTCTAGACACAAGGGCATCGGAGTTCATAAGAGAACTGGTTTAAATCACACACTGGCCTTCAGACCGTGACAGTGCATAACTTCGATACCCCACTCTTGGCAATAGACAGGTCATTCAGTCAAAAGTCAAACAGAAAGACGTTGGAGCAAAGTGACCCCAGGAATTAAACAGACCTAGCAGATATCATAGAACTTTCTGCTCAAACACAAAAGAATATACTTTCTTCTCAGTAGCTTATAGAACTTTTGCCAAAATAGACCTCGTACTTAGACTCAAAGCAAGTCTTAATATCTACAAAAAAAGAAAAGGAAAGGAAAAAAAAAAAAAGAAAGAACATCTTACGTCCTATCTGACCACCATGGGTGAATATCAATAGCAACACAAACAACAGAAAGGTTACAAACTCATGGAAACTGAACAACTCACTACTGAATCAAAAAGAATATAAAGAATCAATGAAAGGAAGAGTTGGTTCTTTGAGGAAATCAGTAAGAGTGACAAACCCAAATCAACTATAAGACAAAAAGAGAAGGTCCAAATAATAAAATTAGAGATGAAAAGGGAGACATCACATCAGATACTGAGGAAATGTGGGGAATCATAAGGACATACTTTAAAACCTGTAATCCAACAAATCAGGAAAGCCTGAAAAAATAAAAATAGCAACAAAACTCAAAAGGACAGTTTCTTTATGTATAAACCTACCAAAGTTAATCAATATCAGATAAGCAATCTAAACAGATCTATAACCGATAGTGAAATACAAGTAGTAAGTAAAAGTTCCCACAAAAAACAAAACAAAACAAAACAAAACAAAACAAAACAAAACAAAACAAAACAAAAAAACCAAAAACCCAGGGCCAGATGGATTCAATGCAGAATTCTACCAGACTTCCAAAGAAGAGTTAATGCCAATACAAACTATTCTGCAAAATAAAACCAGAAGGAAAAATGTTGCCAAATTCATCTTTGAGGCCACAGTAACCCTTATACCTAAACCACATAAAGCCCTCCCAAAGAAAGAGAAGTACAGAACGATTTCTCTTCTGAACATAAAAGCAAAAGATCTGAATAAAATACTTGCAAATCGAATACAAGAACACATTCAAAAGATCACCATGATCATGAAGTAGGCTTCACCCCAGAGATGGTTTAACATGCAAAATGATAAATGTAATCCATTACATAAACAGATTGAAAGACAAAATCCATACAATTATCTCATTAGATGCAGAAAGGCTTAGACAAAATCCATTGCCACTTCATGATAAAAGTCCTGGAGAGACTAGGGTTACAAAGGACTTTAACATAACATAACATAACATAACATAACATAACATAACATAACATAACACAGAGATTTACAGCAAGCAAATGGCCACCGTGAACCAAAATGGAGAGAAACTCAAAGCATTTCCACTAAAATCACGGACAAGATAAGGCTGTCCACTCTCTTCATACCTATTCAATGTAGTATTTGAAGTCTTAGCGAGAGCAATAAGACAACTGAAGGAGATCAAGAGGATACAAATCGGAAAGGAAGAAGTCAAAGTATCTTTATTTCCAGATGATATGATTCTGTACACGACTGAACCTAAAAATTCCACCAGCACACTTTTACAGGTGACAAACACTTTCAGCAAAGTAGTTGGATACAGAATTAACACATGAAAATTAAGAGCCTTTCTATACACAAACAACAATGGACTAAGAAAGAAATCAGGGAAACAACATCTTTCACAAGAGTGAAAACAAAACAAAACAAACAAACAAACAAACAAACAAAAAGTCTAACCAAGCAAATGGAAGACTTGTGTGACAAAAACTTCCAGTCTGTGAAGAAACTGCAGAGGTATCGAAGGATGGAAGGACCTCCCACGCTCATAGGTCAGTAGGATCAATATGAAGAGAATGGCTGTCCTACCAAAAGTCATCTACATACTAAATACTATTTCTATCAGAATTCCAACACAACTCTTTGCAGAATTTGAAAAGGCAGTTTTCAGCTTCATATGGAGACACACACACACACACACACACACACACACACACACACACACACACAGAGCAAGAGAGCCAGAACAATCCTGAATAATAAAAGAACTACTGGAGGCATCACCATTTCCCATCTTAAACTCCACCAGAAACCGTGGAACCCCATGATTCATGCTGCCACAGAATATGGACTATAAAGGACAAGGAAGCTTCTTTTGTGATTGCAGACTCACAGTTGAGAATGAGAGACATAGAAGGCGTCTGTGACAATCTCTCTCTGTCCCCTCTCTGTCTGGAGAAACAGTCTAGACAGGCAGCCATTGAGAGAATTCCTATAAATTGCGGTGGGGGTGCTGAGGTGTAGCTCCTCACAGTTGATGGCTTTTGGTGGGGGTGGGGGAGGACTCAGTTTCTTTTAAGGGGCTGGCCACTAGGAGTTTGACCATGTTCCAGTGAGTACATGGGTAACACAAATTGGACATGGTGGTCTTTCTTTTTTCTTCTTCTTTTGTTTTAGGGGAGGTCATAAGTGTGGGGAGGGGACCCTGGGAGGACTGGGAAGTGAATGAGATGGGGTGCCTTATATGAAATTTCCAAATAACCTAAAAGAATTATGCTTAAATGAATACTGGACATCTAGAAAACAAATAATGCATTTAAAAATGGGGTTCAGATCTAAACAGAATGTTCTCATAAGAGGAAATGCAAGTGACTGAGAAGCATCTAAAGAAATGTTCAACATCTTTAGTCATCAGGGAAATGCAAATAAAAACTACTTTGAGATTTTATCTTACACCTGTCAGAATGGCTAAGATCAATAACACAAGTGACACCTCATGCTGGCAAGGATGTGGGGTAAGGGGAAAGCTCCTCCATTGCTGGTGGGAGTGCAAACTTGCACAGCCACTATGGAAATCAGTGTGGTTGGGAATCGGTCTATCTCAAGATCCATCTATACCACTCATGGGCATATACCCAAAGGATGCTTCATCCTGCCACAGAGACATGTGCTCAACCATGTTCATGACTGCTCTGTTCATAATATCAAATAATATCCATCGATGGATAAATAAATAAAGATAATGTGCTACATTTATACAATTCGATGCTATTCAGCTTAAAAAAAAATGATACCATGAAATTCACAGGTAAATGGATGAAGCTAGAAAAAAATCCATCCCAAGTGAGGCAACCCAAAAGACAAATATATGTATTTGCTTATATGTGGATGTTAGCTCTTAAGTCTTTGATAAGCAAGCTACAATCTATATAACTACAGAGGATACTTAGGGAGTAAGGAGTTAGGGGGAAGATCTATAATTATGGATAGATAGGTGGGGGAATAGAATGACAAGATCAAATGGGAGGGAATGGGAGGGTGTGATGGTTTGTATATACTAGGCCCAGGGAGTGGCACTATTAGAAGGTGTGGCCCTATTGTAGTAGGTATGGCCTTGTTGGAGTAGATGTGCCATTGTGTGTGTGTGGGCTTTAAGACTCTCATTCTAGCTGCCTGGAAGCCAGTTTTCTGCTAGCAGCTTTTAGATGAAGATGCAGAACTCTCAGCTCCCCCTGCACCAGGCCTGCCTGAATGCTGCCATCCTCCCACCTCAATGATAATGGACTGAACATCTGAACCTGTAAGCCAGCCCCAATTAAATGTTGTCCTTTATAAGAATTGCCTTGGTCATGGTGTTTCTTTACAGCAGTAAAACCCTAACTAAGACAGAAACTGGTACCAGGAGTTGGGTATTCCTGTGATAGACTGACCATGTTTTGGGGAGGACTGTGGAAAGACTTTGGAACTTAGAGCTAGAAGAGCCATTGGGATGTTAAGAAGTCTGTAGGATGTTCTGTAGGAGCTTGAAATAATGTTGAGAACAGTGCAAACGATGGAGACCTGGCTTATGTAATTTCAGAGGGAGGATTAAAGACTCTTATCAAGGCCATTGCTATTTTGATTGTGAAGATTCTGTGGTTTTGGTTAGCTGGGGCTGAGAATCAGCCTTGATTAAGAAGATACCAGAACTCCTAAGGCAGAACCTTTGCATTACTGGGGCAATTGATGCTGGTTAGCTGCAGCTAAGAAATTAGCAGTGATTAAGAAGAGACCAGCTTCCCTAAGGTAAACTCTCCTGGGAAGTGTTTTCTGAGAGCACAAAGAAGCTGTGTCCAGAGGCAGTCACAGTTGTACCTTGTGTTGGCAGCTGGACTTGGTAGTGTATAAGTCACCCAGGTGGTACTGGTTTTGAAACATGAAGGGGTAGCAGCTGATGCTTGGCACTGTGAGAGGCCAAGAGAGGCCATTGGTGAAGATGCAGACTCAGTGACAGTTGATGTCTCAGGACTGAAGGGGTCATGCAGAGAAGTTGAGGCTTAGCATCATGAAAAGAGCCTATGAGAGGCTATTTGTGAAATTGCAGTCTAGTTGCAGCAGAAGACAGAAGTGTTTTAGAGATGCCAGTACCATGAGATGACCACCCAAAACAACAGCAGCAGTGGAGTACAGGCAGCTGGAGCCTAGAAGACAAGGTGTGACTTACAAAGGGCAGGGCTGGAGAAGTGACCTAAGCCCTTGGAGGAGCCCAGAAGATCGAGAGTGGATCCCAGACATTAGACAGAATTTGATTTTGCTTTTGATTGTGACTATGCTGTAATATTTTTCCCTCTTGAAGGAAGAAAGTATTTTAGTGGAGCCCACAATAAAGAGCCTTTGAACTGTAAAAATACTTTAAAAGAGACTGGATACTTTAAAGGGATTGAAATTTTAATATGTAAAAATTTGAAAAGACTGTGGGGCTTTTAAAGTTATTTAGATCTTGAGGATGAATAAGAAAGAAAGAGTTGAGGTTTACTAGTGATATATCTGTGTGTCAAGTTGACAAGGGGTCAGTTGCACTGTCTGGTTTTGTGTGTCAACTTGACTCAAGCTGGGGTTATCACAGAGAAAGGAACCTCCCTTGAGGAAATCTCTCCATGAGATCCAGCTATAAGGCATTTTCTCAATTAGTGATCAAGGGTGGGAGGGCCCATTGTGAGTGGTGTCATCCCTGGGCTATAGTCCTAGGTTCTATAAGAAAGCAAGCTGAGCAAGCCAGGGTAAGCAAGTCAGTAAACAGCATCCCTCCATGGCCTCTGCATCAGCTCCTGCCTCCAGGTTCCTGCCCTGTGTGAATTCCAGTCCTGACTTCCTTTGGTGATGAACAGCAATATGGAAGTGTAAACTGAATAAACCCTTTCCTCCCCAACTTGCTTCTTGGTGATGATGTTTTGTGCAGGAATACAAACCCTGACTAAGACAGAGGGAGTATGAGGAGGGACAGCTAAAATGAAGGGTTATCTGAGGGGTTGTATGGAAACCTAAAACAGTAGAAGTTTTAAAAAATATATACATATGTGAAAGAAATCTGAATTGGAAATACCAAATAATGGGAAAGACAAAGCCTCAAATAGACATCTCTCACCACTTATTCCAGGAATGGGTAGTCTCAAGGAGTTCTTGGCCAAAGGGGCCCATGTAAACCCCCAAATAACCCAGCTATCCCCAAGGTTATTGTTTGCTCAATACAATCTGATGGTAAGGCCCGGTTGCACAATACAACAGCTACATAATTCGCTGGACACAGAGAAATCAAGCTGGTGGCTACCTAGAGCCTTTGCCCTTACTGACTAGTGTTCTCGGTACTGGAAGTTACTCTGCACACTTTCAAAGGAGAAAGGTAAATATCAACCGAGATGCAAATTTTGCAAACTCTAATGGTGACCTGCCTGAAAGATTTTCTGGTAAAATGGTGGCACAGAATTTGTGGGTGTAACCAATTACTGTCTAACTGGGATTTAGGCCCAGTTCATGAGATGGAACCCGTGCTTGACACTTCCCTGGTTCTCTAATTACCTGAGACTAAATAGGCCATGAACGTAGCTGGGAAACCAAATACTACTGTTTTGTAAAGAAATGTAGCAACGAGATGGCTCCTAACAACATTCTGCTATACTCATAGATCTGAATCTTGCTCCACCATCATCAAAGAGGCTTCCTCCTGCCACAAATACAGAGACCCACAGCCAGACAATGTGCCAAAAGAGAGAGGTTGGAGCCCTCAGTTCTAAATGGGATGTTTTCACCAAATATTTCCTCTCAGGGTTTAGCAAACTCTGCAGAAGAGGAGATGGAAAGAGTGTAAGAGCTGGGAGGGAGGGGGGATGGAAAATGCCAGGGAAACAAGGCGCACGTCCTGGATACAGCAGGGCTGATGCACATGTGAACTCACAGAGACTGGGCAGTGTACACAGGGCATGCACAAGTCTTAGCCACTGAGAGTGGAAGTGAACACAAGCCCCTATCCATAACTTAGAAGCTGTCTTCTAAGGGAGGCTCTGGGGCCAGCCTGGGCAACATAGTGAGACACTGCTCCCCTCCATGGAAGTATAGTTCTGAAAAAGAACAGGCAGTCAATACTGACTTATTACAAATTTACAAATATTCATTGCAAGGCCCTTATACCATGACCTACCTCTCTCTCTCCCTCCCTCCCTCTCCTCCCTCTCCCTCTCCCCCCCCCCCCCTCCCCCCCCCCCCCCCCCC
>JANHMN010000009.1:23397561-23438561 GCA_030674055.1 Rhabdomys pumilio
TGTATCACTGTGATGTGACCATGTACCCCTGTGATGTGACTGTGTATTCCTGTGATGTGGCCATGTATCCATACAATGTGATCTGTGTCCCTGTGATGTGGCCATGTATCCTCACAATGTGACTATATATCCCATGATGTGACCATGTGTCCCTATGAGGTATTTAAGTGGTCCTTGTTCACCTGGACATTTTGGCCTTTCCCTGAGACACACCTAGAATTGTCCCAGGATCCTTCACTGAAGGAACCCAGCAGGAGGTACATGACCTCACTCAGCCCTATAAGGGCACCCATCTTGGTGGGCTGGTATCCATGCCATATTGGTTATGTAGTGTTTTAGATATTCCTCCCTATTATATATGCAATAAGGTATTTTGCTGTTGGAAATGCATGTACAACAGGGAGCCAAGGATCTGGGCACTGTCCTATTCTGATGCAGGCAATTAGCTGAATAGATATTTGCTCTCATCTCCCCAGGAGAAGTCACTCACCATATCGGGAAAATGACATATCCAGTTGTCCTTTCTATGAATGGTCAAACTCTGTGCCAAGAGCAGGGCACACAGTAGGCATTTTGCAACATGCTGAACTCTTAGCTAAGTGTTGCTCTAGCTCTGGGACTGGAGGAGACAGGGACAAGTTGTCCAGCCAGCAGATTAAATGCAACAAAAGGAAGCAAATTCTATGATGGATGCAATCTCAGGAGGAGGAGGAAGAGGAGGGACTGGTGGCTTTGAAACAAGGTCTGTCAATGTCAAACAGGGCTGCATTCAAAATTTGGTGGTGCAGAGCAACTATCAACATTTAATGTTGCTTCCAGTTCCATGGATTAGAATCTAGGAAGAGATTAGACATGTATGTCTCCCGGGGCTAAAGCGAGGAGTGCATTGGGTGATGGTCACGCTTCATATAAAACATACACGAAGCCTGAAGGTAGTTTGATACAATCTTCAATTTGTTTTAATGTGGGTAATTTCCCACTTGTGACATCAGGTCCATGTTCAAAAAAACTTTTGAGTTTCAAAGCATTTCAGGCTTTGAATTTGAGGGTTAGAGATGCTCAACCTCAATTTTAAAACCAATATGGGGAGAAAACAGGAGTTTTGTGTATTTAACCCCAAACCTGTTGGGAGAGGGTGTCCAATAGTTTCAGTGCTCAGGGGTCTCAGGTGTCTTAATTCAGCTCTATGGGCATGGGGTAAGAGAGACACAAAGATAGAGCTGCAAAGCTAGTTGTAGAATATTGTATAAATAAAATATAGAAACAAACACGTTGTTGAACAATGGAGGATCTGCCAAATACATAAGGGAATAAATACTGCATGCCTGGGTCTGGTGGTCATTAGAAAATGGGAGGTAGGCGTAAAGGTTGGTGAACAGTGCTCGGCTGGCATCAGAACAATGCTATGGCACGTTTACGTTTATAGAGTATGGAGTACAGAAGCAAGGGCTGAGGAGATGTACTCAGTGAAGCACTTGCTGGATAGGGACTAAAGTTTGGTCTCCCAGAATTCACAGAAAACAGCCAGATGTGCCCGTTAGTCTGATCCCATTCCTCGGGAGGCAGAGACGGGAGGATCCCTGGGGCCTGTTAACCAACTAATCTACCTGAATCGGTGAGCTTGAGGTTTGGCAAGAGAGTTTGTTTCAAATAATAAGGTGGATAGACTAGGACTCAGTAGATAAAGGAATTTGTTGCTAAGATTGCTGACTCAAGTTGGGTCCCTAGCTAGGACCCACAAGGTGAAACAAGAGCACCAACCTGCAAGTGGTTCATACCACAGGTGTGCTGTGATGTAAGCATGCCCCCCTCTCCCTCCCATAGACACACAAAATTTTAAGCTATTCCAGAAAGCCAGCAATAGACACACATTGCTGGTAAGCTGCAAGTGATGTTTATCGTGTTTTATTTTGGTTTTGTTTGCCTGTGTTTTGCCAATGGTTTTTTTTTTTTTCCTATAATGACTATATACCACTCTGGTAATTAATTAGAAGCTTCAGATGTTCCCATGGAAAGGACCTGCCCAGCATCTGCTGAGCTCGCTAACATTCCTCAAGGGACCTGACTATGAACTCCTAGCCTAGTTGCATGGGGCAAGATGGGGGTCAGAGCTCCAGAAACAAAGCTACCCAGAACACTTTTTGAGCATGGGGCTCAAAAACTCTGGGCTCGAGTATGCTCACTGAAGAAGGAAAGATTCCTAGCATGAATCACACCTCGCAGGAGGAGTGAGCAGAAATGGACTAAGCTGACCAGGATAACACTGAGCAAGGTGCCCTCCAGCAAGTCTGTAGCATGACTGGTACCCTTCCCCAAGGCATCCCTAATGAAGATGGCCCGAGAGAGACTTACATAATGTCCAAGCTAAGGTCTGGAGTGGCGTGGGGATGAGGAGCCATGACACAGAATCCAGCCAGAGGACACAAGTGGCTGAACTGTTAGTTTCTGGGCCAGTGAGGCACAGGGCATTTGCAGCCTCTCCCTGCTGTTCACTGACCTTCTGCCCTTGGAATCACAGGCACATCTTTCAGAGGTGATGTTGATACCTTGTTAGTATTCATTATGATCTCCCTGCCTCAGCCATGGCCCCTGGAGCCTTATAAACTGGAGGCCCCTGGGTGTGTGTTGACTTTTACCTGGTAGGTAAGGAAGGTCCAGGGTCAGTCCTGGCTGTTGTCTTTGTGCTTGCTGTGTTGTCAGTCTGAAGCCAGAAAGGGTCAGTTGAAAGTCACTGAATTTTGGTGGCAATCCAGTGAAGAGTCTCGTGGCTGCTGTCACGGGCACTGGCTTCATCAGAGAGACTGGAGAACACCCGTGAACCTGTGTGTTCTCCTGGATAGATGAAAATGTCTGCATCTGCTATGGTGGTAACTCTCACCATGAGAGGAGGGCTTCCTGGAAGAGGCTGACTAAAATGTGAGATGAACAGGGCTGCAGGTGTAGCTTGGTGGGTAAAAGTGCTCACCAAACATACATGAAGCCCTGGGTTCCATCCAGCCCCACATAAACCAGTCATGGTGGCAGTAGACTGTAATCTCAGTACTTGGAAAGCAGAGAATGAAGGATAAGGAGTTCGAATCCATCCTGGGCTACATAGCAAGTTGGAAGTTAACCTGAACTACATTGGAGCCCATTTCAAATATGAAATAACAAACTAGAGTAAAATGAGGATAATTATATTAATTGAGTTATAGTGGTGAGCAAACAGGTATTTGCAGAAGCTCAGAGCACCTTAGGTTTCCTGGGACACTCTGGTCTGGTAGCCAGATGTAGTAGTAGAGTCAGAAACCAGAGGTCTCATTGGTTACCTGGGCTGCTATGGAGGAAGGTGGGGATGGCACCCTGGTGAAGACACTGTCAAAGCCACCAAGAGAAACCTTGATGAGGAGTCTGGGAGAAACATAGTCTATATGCTCCTGGGTGCCGGGGATCCTGACGGCAGGGAAGTGGAAAGTAGGCCGAGGTGCTGTGGTTATGCAGAGGCAGCTGCCTTGGCCCTGGATGTCAACAGGATGCCACCAGTGAGACTGGAGGTTGTAGTTGCATAATTTGTGTGAGTATGAGAGCAGAGAAGACCAACCAGGGAAACCCTTAGTGTGTGAGTGTGCATGTATGTGTGCATGTGTGTATATGTGTGTACGTGTGCATGTGTGTATGCGTGTGTCTATGTGTGTGTGAACGTGTGTGTATCTGTGCTTGTACATGTTAGTGTGCATGTGTGTGTACATAGCAAGTGCATGGGGGTTAAGAAAAAGGACCTTGAGTATCTTCTCCTTACCTGGTTTGAGCCAGGCTCTCATGTTCACCTCTACAAAGGTCAAGCTAGCCGGCCTGAGAGCTTCTGTGGATTCTCCTGTCTCTGTCTTTCAGGGCAGCATGGAGTGCACAGGTCACAGCTGTGTACCACTGTGTGCAGCCTGTATGTGGGTTCTGAAATCTGAACTTGGGGCCTCAGGCTTGTGCAGCAGGTGCTTTGCACAGGGAACCAGCTCCCAGCTCTTGCTCAGTTTCCATTCCTTTTTAAAAAATCTTCCTTTTGGGAGGAGGAGAGATGGGGGACGAGAGTTTCACTATGTAACTAGACATGGTTGGCCTGGAATTTACCATGTAGACCAGGCTGGTCTGGGACTCACAGAGACCTGCC
The DNA here is from genome assembly GCA_030674055.1 of Rhabdomys pumilio. NCBI lineage: Eukaryota > Metazoa > Chordata > Mammalia > Rodentia > Muridae > Rhabdomys > Rhabdomys pumilio. The sequence goes on from JANHMN010000009.1 coordinate 23,401,706, forward strand.
TTTCTCTACCTCCCATATGCTGGGATCAAAGGTGTGCTCCACTGTGTTCAGCCCCTCTCCCCAACTTTGTTAAGCCTTGCCTTACTCTGTGTGTGCGACATATTCATAGGGTAGAAATCACTGCAGGCTCCCCAACAGAGTAGAGATCCCAGACACCCCCATCCTATCAGCTGTGGCTATTCCTCCAGGTCCCTTCTTCCAGAGACTAGGGATCTGAACTCTCAATCTCTGTTGATCACAGTCAGGTGGCTTACTTTCCCAGAGTCAGCAGCTGTGTCTCTTTTCCGGTGCCTGTGGTCCCTGACATCTGGGCATGCATAGTCTAGGGCCTTTTCCTGAGGAACTACACATGTGTGTAACACTAGACAGCTGGTCCCTCAGCCTTAGCAGGCACTACTAAACTCTACAGCACAGCTCGGCTCCTCATGGAGGCCCTGGCCTGCTCCACTAATCCAGCATCCAGAGAGGGCAAGTGAATGTGACCAGTCCTGGGCCAAAGGGATATGGGAGGAGTGGAGTCTGCTCATGGTGGCTAGAATTACTGCAGGGAATTGTCTTCTGTCTCTAAGTGACCTTCTGAGAAATGGCATGTAAGGGCTGTAGACCTTCACTGGTCAGAGAGACTCAGGGTGGACAGTAGTCTGACGGCCCCAAAGAGCTGAAGCTAGGGCTCTTCCAATCACCCTGGGAACAAGAGCCTGCAGGGCACTGACCCCTGTTTTTGAGTGGGTGGGGTCCCCTCCCCTCCCCTCCCCTCCCCTCTCCTTCCCTCCCCTTCCTTTCTTTCTGCTGCCCCCTCCATTTCTCTCTTTCTTTGTGACAGGTTTATGTGATGCTGAGCTCTGTACATGGTAGCAAGCATTCTCCTGACTGATTTGTACCCAGAGACATCCTGATTACTCCGATCTCAGCTGTTTGCTGCTAAACAGATGCTCTGCTATATAAAATTCTTGAATTTTTCTCACGCAGTTGCCTCTTTGTTGTGTGGCCTCTTCCCCTTCAGGTCTCCAAGCCTGAAGAAAAGCTGAGAGGAACACTGTCCTCTGGCTGGCTTTCCTGAGAGACACCTCAGCCATCTCACCTTTCCACAGTGTGGTGTGGCCTGTGGGTCTCTCTGCTAAGGCCTCAGGAGCCAGGAGCCAGGAACCAGGAGCCAGAACCACCCGGCTCAGCCGCTCCCGAATTCCTGTCCCTCAGGAACTGTGTGAAATAATCAGTGCTTAGTGTTGTTTTTAGCTCCCAACCTTTGTGGGAATTGGTTATGCAATGACAGAGAAACTGACAAGCCCAGAGTGGAAGGAAAGGGCGAACACTGGGCAGGGTTGCACAGGTGGGCGGGCCAGAGTCAACAGACCGGCAAGGCCTCTAGAAAAAGATGACTTCCAGGCATGTTCAGCCCATATCACAGGGTAGCTATGAATGCAGTCCAACACATCTGATGATCAAAATAATCATGGCACTATGTCAAAAAGGTTAGGCACTCCTGCAAGAGTCTAAAAAGCCCTGAAGTTCAGTAGAAGGACACAGTACCCCAGCAGAGAGTGTACCAGGAGGTTGTGGGGAGGGAAAGAGAGAGATGGAACAGCAAAAGTAGGTGTGTGTGTGTGTGTGGTGTGTGGCTCACCTCAGCATCCCTGTGAGAGACCTTGACCTGACTTAGAGAGGTGTCTGGGGGTGGTACTGCAGAGGGACAGGCATACTTTAATGTAGACATGGGAAGCAATGGAGAAGAGGTGACAACAGGGTCTACTGTTCTTACTCCGACATCAACTGGATGGTAGCTCCCAACTAGATGAAGGACTAACTAGGACGATGATGGTTGGGTGTCCCAACCTGGGGTACCCAAGACCATGAGGGGTGCAGTCAGAACTGGATATGAGATAGCGATGCTGAACGTCCTTGATGGATGGGACCCCATCACAGAAGAGAGAGAGCTGAGAGCATCAGGGTGAGGTGAAGAAGGGACCCCCAGGGGTCCAAGGTGAAGAGCCAAGTTGGAAGCAAGTAAGCCAAGCCCAGCCACTAGAAGGTCAAGTGGGCCTTATCTGGTGCCATCTTGCTCCACTGGGTATGACGGTTGCAACAAATTATATGTGGTGGTCTGAGAAATGCATGGAACATGAAGAAGGAAGATATGAGGAAGTTGCTCTGTCAGAGAAGCTGCTCTGAGAGGACAGTAGACAGGAGAGGAGGAGCCATCAGTCCCCACCACAGGGACCTCTCCAGAGCTGAGCTTCAGAGTTCTAACAACATGGCGCAGGCTCCTTCCAGCCTGAACCATCCTGTCTCCAGGTACTTGCACAGGCTCTTCCCTTCTTCTGGGGTAACCTCTCATGGCTTTTCTTTTCCTTCCTCTTTTATATGTATGTGCCCATTACAGAAACAGGTGTAGGGGATTTGCATATACGTATGTGTACATGAGTGTGGACACCAGAGGACAAGTTCAGCTCTCATAACTTGTTTTTTCAGACAGGGTCTCCCACTGGCCTGTATCTTGCCAAGCAGGCTGGGATGGCTCTCTAACAAGCTCCCAGGATTTGTCTCCACCTCTCTTAGAATCGGGCTTATAAACACACAACACCCCGCTTGTTTTCTTGTTGTTTGTTTGTTTGTTAACACGAGTTTCGGGAATTGAATTCAGATCAATTGAGAGCACTCAGGCAGGTCTCCCCACCCAGACTCTCTTACTTTCTAATTTATTGTGTTTTAGACTACCATACATAGTAACGGGTTTCATTATGGGATTTTCACACACAAACATCTGTGTCAGCTTTTGATCTAATTCATGTCACCTATGTAACTTCTGTTCATCCTCCAGGTCACTGTGGAGATGATGTTTCCTCAAGGAGTTCCTCAGTGTCCATACTAGTTGAATCCCCTATGTCATGGTCCCCATGGCAGACATATTATGACAGGCTATGTGAGTCCTGTTCAGTCATGATGCTTCCTCTCACAAAGCAGGGCTTAGTGGGGAGTGTGACTTACATTAAAGTTGACTGTCAAGAACCAGGTTCCAGGTGGGTTCTCAGCACCTCTGACTCGAACCATATTTTCTGTAGGAGTGTTCCCTGGGTCTGAGCATCTGCTTTATAAAACAGGCTGTGGTTGCTGCACAGGCTCATGACTGCTGAGTGCTCAGCCCTAAAGGGAACATTTATATTGACCTCTTCCAGGCTTAGGGCACACTGGAGAAGTGGAAAAATGTAAGAGCCCGAGAAAGGGGTGGAGTGCCATGGAGCCCCAGTATCAGGGCATGATATCGGCGTTGTATCCTTGAATTCCCAGCATCTATGATTATCTGCACAAGACCTGCAGAAGGATGGACCATCAGCTTTCCACCTCATGAAGCCCCTCATCCCTGAGCATCTCTAGGGAGCTAATGGTTGTTGGGAGAGGAAGAGACGTTTTCTTCAGTGGTGTAACCACTGGCAAGCTGCCCATCTTCCCATAAACAACATTCATGACAACTCATCGTTGTACATGATCCCCAACCCCCAACAGACCCTCATTTTCTGGAAGGCACTAAGTGACACAGATAAGACTGCAGAGTAAATATGCAAAATTCACACTGGCTTCCCTGGGCTTTCTTGGGGACATTTGAAGAGTTCACTGGCCAGATGGGACCAAGACTGGTTACTGGGGTCAGGGCTGGGGATGAGTTCCATTGCCCTGATTTTAGTGTGGCTTGAGGGTCTGAAAGACCAGGCAGCAGTTGACAATGAGGAAGGTGGACACAGTCTCTCACAGAGACCTTACCCGCTCTGCTGTCATCCCCACCCTGTAGGAAAAGCTAAGGTGGGAGGAGTAAGGAGAGGAAGAGGAGGAGTAAGGAGAGAGAAGGAGGAGGAGCTAGGGAGAGCAGAGATATAGGACCGATGGAGAGCCACGCAGGTACAGAGAGCAGTCTTGGGTAACCTTTTCTTCAGGTTAGCTAATTGGGAAACAACTTTCTTTGCATGGGCATATTGTTATTGAGCATTACTAAATATATAAAGCCTTTGATTAATCTTTAAGCACTAGAGTCTCATTTTCTTACTAGGCTCACATGGATGGCGGGATGGTCTGGCAATGCCCAATGCCCAGCCTTGCGGAGACAGTGTGGAAGATTGGCAGAGCCATCTCCTATACTGGTGTCTCATGGGTGGCAAGGCTGGTGTTTCTGGCTGGCTGTTTCTAGTTGAGGCGTGCACATGGCCTCTGGCCGCAGAACATGGCTACTAAGCTAGGAAGAGCCGCTGGCTTGAGCAGTGGCCATTTTAAATAATTACTACAATACCACCCTAGTCAAGTCTCCTTGGGTAGGATTATATTTAGGTGTTACTATGACCTGGTTATTGTTTTCATTTGGAATTTTAATCTGGAATGAACTGCAATCCAGAAATGGAGAGCACAGTTGTGGATCCAGGTTTCGAGGCTGGAAGACACAGGCTTTTGATCCAGATCTTGAGTAACAGTGCACATGAAAAGCTTCTGCCCAGGCAGGGTGGTACATGTCTTTAATCCCAGGCAAACAGATCTTTGAGTTCAAGGCCAGCCTAAGACAGAGCAAGTTCTAGGTAAAGAAAAAATTAAACCCAGGAGTGGTGGTACATGCTTTTAATCCCAGCATTCGGAAGAAAGAGCCATGCAGATCTCTGAGTTCAAGGTCAATCTACAGAGCAAGTTCTAGGACAGTCAAGTTTACGCAGTGAAGGACTTGGAAAACAGAATCCTGGTGATAATGTAATGGAACAAGGGGGCCATGTTCCAGCTCCTGCAAGCAGCAGAACTCGACAGCCTCAGCCATGTGGCTCTGGCTTTAGAATCAACAGTAGGAGACAACTGTTTGATGCAACTGATGATGTGACTGTTTAGCTGGAGCTAAAACGCTAGCAGATGATTAAGAAGAGACCAGCATCACTGGGGTAAAATCTTCTGAGAAGTGTTTTCTGAGAGCACAAAGAAGCTGTGTCTCAGGGGTACCCAAGGTTGTACCTTGTGCTGCATGCAGCTGGACTTGGTAACATGTAAGAATCACCCAGGTGGTACTTGTGTTGAAGGCATGACAGGGTCATGGAGAGCAGCTGAGGCTTGGCACTGTGAGATGCCAGGGAAGGCCATTGGTGAAAGTGCAGCTTTGGTTGCAGTTGACAGTATAAGACTGAAGGGGTCTTGCACAAAAGTTGAGGCTTGGCACTATAAAGGAAACCTATGAGAGGTTATTGGTGAGGCCTACTTGCAGTGAGAAACCCCAGCATGTTAGAGATGCCAGTACCATAGAATGATCACCAAGAACAGCAGCAGCAGTGGAGTGGAATCCACCAGAGCCTAGAGTGACACAGAGTGCAGAGCTGGAAAGTGATCCAAGCTCTTTGGAGGAGCCCAGAAGATCATGTGTGGATTCCAGACACTGGAACAAGAAGCTGTAAGGTTGAAGTTGTCTTGGAGACCTCGAGATGTTAGAGATGTAGAGCCATGGGAGACCTGCTGAGGAAAGCTGCCAGCAGAGTGGGACCAGCCCAGGAGAATGAAGTTTGTTGTAGTCATCAAAGCAGAAAGGAGTTGGAGATCTGATGAGTGCTTTGACATCAGACATGGAGATACAGAGTTCGGAGTTTGCCAAGCTGATTTTTGTTTGGTCTTGCATTTGTCCAGGATTTCTTCACTATATCCTGTGATACTGGAGGTATGTGACCTGCTTTTTGACTCTGATTTTATAGGGGATTATAGTTAAACGATTGGATGAATCTCAGAAGAGACTGAACTTTGGGCTTTTAAACATTGATGAGACTGTGATAGACTTTGGGGACCTTTGAAGTTGGACTAAATGTATTTTGCATTGTGCTATGTTTAGGTATGCCCCGCTCATATCATAGGCTGATATGTTTGAACAAGTCTATACGGCCTGGGAGTGGAATGTGGTGATTTGAAGATGCTTGGCCCAGGTAGTGGCACTATTAGGAAGTGTGACCTTGTTGTAATAGGTGTGACCTGTTGGAAGAAGCGTGTCACTGTGGGTGTGGGCTTTGAAACCCTCCTCTTAGCTTCCCAGAAGTCAGTCTTTTCCTGTTTGCCTTCAGAACAGGATGTAGAGCTCTCAGCTCCTCCAGCACCGTGTCTGCCTGGACACTGCCGTGCTTCCTGATATGACGATAATGGACTGAACCTCTGAACTGTAAGCCAGCCCCAGTTAAATGTTTGCTCTATAAAAGCTGCCTTGGTCACGATGCCTGTTCACAGCAATGGAACCCTAACTAGGACACCCGCAAAAACTATTTTTCAAAGAAGTTTTAAAATTTTATTCTCATTTGTTTATTTGTCTATGTGGAGAGAGTCATAGGTCAGAGACCAACTTGTAGGAGTCAGTTCTCTTCTTCCATTGTGTCCTAATTAATTCCCAGCAGCCAAGGACAGATCGCCAGGCTTGGTGGCAAGCACCTTTCCCCACGGAGCCATTTCAGCATCCTTAGTTTTTGAAACAGCGATTCTCCCTGGACCTGGAGCTCACTGGCCAGCTGTCTTGGTGACAGCTTTACAGGCATGTTGCCACACGACCTTTTTATTTTGTTGTTTTGTTTTGTTTTGTTTGTGGGTTCTGGGGAATGGGAACTTGGGTTCTTCTGCTTGTATGGCAAGCACTTTATTGATTGAGCCAACTCCCCAGACCTTGGGAACATCTAGTAGCAGCTTTATTCATAAATCAACCAGAAGTAGGCACAACCCAGACATTCTTCCAAAGGAGACCATAAAAAATGTGCACACTATGGCTCACTGTCCAGCACTTGAGAGGAAGGAGATAAGAGCCAGTAAGATGGCTCAGTGGGGAAAGGTGCTTGCTGCACAAGCCTGATGACCTGAGTTTAATACTTTAATAGTTTAATACCCAGAGCACACATAAAGATGGAACATAGGATGAAAGAATGGACTTCCAAAAGTTCTTTTCTGACCACTGCAATGTGCTGTGGCATGTAGGCATCTGCACACACACACACACACACACACACACACACGCACACACACACACACATGCACACACACACACGCACACACACACACACATGCACACACACACACACACACACACACACACACACACACACACTATACAAGAATATCTGCAAAAATGAAGCCACTAGGATGAAAAGCAATCCTGGTGACAGGATTGTTTGGGAGGAGGTGTTGCTGGTGTGATGCTGATGTTAAGTGTCAGCTTGACAGACCTGGAGTCACCCAGCAAGGGAGTTGTCTTGGTTACATTAGTTAAAGGGGAAGACCTTCCCACAGTGGCCACTTCCTAGCTTGGGTTCTGGACTGTTGACCAGATGCTTCCAGGTCCTGCTGCCTTGACTTCCCCACCACCGACTGTATCTTGAACTGTGAGCAAAAGCCAAGCCTTACTCCATTGTCAAAAGGCTTCATTAAAACAACGGGAGAAGGAACTAAGACAGTTGGGTACCTGTAAAACCTGTAAGACTAGACACCACACAGGGGAATTTTGCACAGACTGGAACACATCACCCGCTGGGGGAAACATAAGAGGAACTGTAGAATGTAGCCATGACTCAAACCTCATTACAAGTGAGTGACATAATCACACGGAAGGAGGCAAGGCCACAGGGCTGAGCTGAGGAACTCAGGAAAACTGTTTTGTTTGGCTGCCAAACAGCTAAGATAACAGTACTGCACACAGACACTGTCTTGGATTCAGTAGACCTATTTCCCATACAGGTACAGACAGTTTAACTCTACCTGTGTACCAGTGCTGAACAAGTAGTGTAGATAATGACAGCCAAATTTCCTCAGAGAAGAAACTCACAAATAATCAAAGAGAAAATACTAGAACGTCATGGTAATAGTATGCTGGGGTTTTCAGTACAAATGTATGGCACACATATAGACACATGCACGCACGCACACAAGCTAAAATCAGATGCATGTGTACACGTGGATTACAACACATACCCACATTTGCTTGTTCTGCACACTGGAAAGGCCTAGAAGCAGTGACATTCTAATGGTACTGGCCATGTGTAGCTCATCATAGTTCTTGGCTTCCATGTCATAAAAAGAAAGACAACAAACAAACAAAAACAACAGTGTTTTCACAGAAAAGTGATTGAGTTCCAAGTTACGGCATGAAAAATATAACCCTGGAGAAAGAAAAGGTACCCATCAAAAGAGCACAGTGGGGTTTAGGGGATGGCTCAGTGGGTAAAATGCTTGCCATACATGCATGAGAACGTGAGTTTGGATCTCTTTCACCCACATACAAAGACACATGTCTGTAATCCCAGCATTGGGAGGCAGATACAGGAGGGATCTCTGGGCTAGATGGCCACCCAATTTTGCTGAATCAATGAGTACAGACCCTCTGTGATAGACCCTGTCTCAAAAAATAAGGTGGAGAGTGAGAGGAAGATACTCAAAAGTTACTTTTGACTTCCATATGCCCATCACCATGAACACAGGAGGTAAGAGGAGACTTCTAGCCCCAGAAAGATGAAGCAAACATAATTTCCCAATTCTTTCTTCCAAGGGTAACTAAAGACTAATTATGGATAACATATACAAATAAAACCTGACGTGGGTAGGTGAGAAGGCAGGTTGGTGAGAGACTTCTAGATCACATGGTAAGTTCCCTGAGTTTTTTCTTGTGTCATATGTCTCACACAGAAAGATAAAGAAGCTTCCAGCTTAGAAACATGGATAAATGACAATGAACGAACAAATTAATGGGTGACAGTAGAAACCTACTCTTCCTAGATGTAAGACTGGGAGAGGGGTGTCTGAGCACTGCAGAGAGGAACCGTGAGCACACTGCCAGTCCTGTGAGTGAGGACCAGGTGGTCTTTAGTCTGTAATTCTCTCTTTCCTTTTTTTCTTTCTCCCTTTCTTTCAATAAGGTTTTGTGGAACCCAGATAGGCCTTGAACTTATTATGTAGCCAAGGATGACTATGACTTCGGATCCCCCTGTTCTGTCTCTCGAATGCTTGGATTCCAGGTTTGTAACACCATACCTGGTTTATGTGATGCTGAGAATCAAATCAAGGGCTTTGTAAGTGCTAGGCAAGTACACATGAGTCTACACCCCTAGACCTACTCTACCATGACTGTAAGGCTTGCACACAGGTGCCTCAGTGCTCCCCTACATGGCACAGGTGAGATGGTCTGGGATATCAAGCGCCACTCAGTCCTCGTGAGGTATCTCCTTCAAACTTTCCCTCAAATTTCAGTGTCAGTAGAGGCTTTTTGGACAATCAGGACTCACACTACAGTCCAAGGACTCTTCTCAGGGCCAGTAAAGACCATACAGGAAGTGGAATTCTAACCCTTCTCAGCAGCAAGAAGGAGTCTGTCATATTTGGAAACCGCGAGAGGCTGAGTGGGAACCTGACTTCTATTTCCATCTATGGGTGACAAAGCCGTGCCTCAGCCTATGTCCTTGTCAAGGCAAATAGCCATGAAAATTGCACTTGACAGTTACAAACACACTTGAAACAAAATGTGTCAAGCCTCAGCAGATATAAACAAATAGAAAAACTTGCCAAAAAAATAAAAGGAAAAAAATTGAACGAACCTTTAAAAATGAAAAAAAAATGAATGAAAGAAAAATCTCACTGTATGAGCTCAGCAGTGTGGAGGTGATGGAGAAAAGCATTGGTGAGACCTGAAGATAGAACCTCCTTGAGTAATGGAGAAAAAAAATAGACTACATAAAATCAAAACCAAACCCAGCAACAACCAAAACAAACCCAAACAACAGCAACAAACGTAAACTCAAAACCAAACCCACAACATCAGCAACAACAACCCAACGAAACCGGAAGACCAACATCAGTGAGGTGGCCCCTCAGGCCCTGTGGGACAATGTAAAAGTTCTAACACGCATGCTACTGGAGCCCCAGTAGAAGAGGAAGGGTGGAGAAAAAGCCAGAGGGGAAGGACACCAAGAAAGCAAGGCCTTCTAAATCAACAGGATAAAAGCTCGTGTGAACTCGCAGAGACTGAGGCAGAATGCACAGGGCTTGTACCTGTCTGCATCAGATGGGGGACTGCTCCTGACAGAAGCAGACATTGTACTTTATTACTATTCCTTAGATGCCTATTTGTTTTCTAATGAGATACCAAAAGGGGGTGAATCTGGAGGGGCGGGGGAACTGGGAGGAGAAGAGGGAGGGGAAACCATAATCAGGATATATTATGTGATTGGGGAAAATCAAATCTGTTTTTAATAAAAGGAAAAAAAAAGGAAAGAAAAAAGAACCATCTTAATAAATAAGGAATGATGATGGAGTTTGACCCCTAATATCAACCTTGGGTCTACATATACATTGGCACACATGTGAAACACACACATGCACACACACACACACACACACACACACACGCGCGCTCAATGAGAAAGAAAACACACACACACACATAATGAAAAAGAAAAAATACACAAAGAAAAATCAGGACTCAAAATTCCTCATGTTTAGCAAGGAACTAAGAGGAAGAGTTCATATTATGGACTGAATTATTTGCCCCCCCCCCAAATTCATAAATTAAAGCCCAAATCCCTAATGTAACTGTTAGGAGGTAGATGCATTTGGGGGTGGGAGTAACAGAGATGATATGAAGACGTTAGAGTGGAACCCTCAAATGAGATAAGCACCCACCTTTTTACAGTATTTTCTTTGTTCTGTGTACACGTGTCTCTTGTGTACACACACACCTGCTTGGGGGCTCCTGGAGGTCAGCAGAGGTCACTGGTTCACTGGAGCTGGAGTTACAGGCAGTTGTTGGTGCTGGGAACTGAACTCCGGTCTTCTGGTTCTCTGAAAGAGCAGCAAGCTCTTAATGACGATCACATCTCTGTGCCTGGGATTAGCATCCTTCTGAGGATTCTGGATGCCTCCTCCCTCTAAACTTGTGAAGGCGTAGTGAGAAGACTGCTTTCCAACATGGCAAAGCAGACCTCAGCAGGCATGGTGTCTGCTGGTGTCTTGATCTTGGACTTCTCAGCCTTCAGACTTGTGACAAATAAATGTTTATTGTTTAAACTACTTAGAGTGTGATATTTTGTTATACTACCCTGAGCTGAGACAATTCCAAATGGGAGAAAAAACAACACAAAGAAATCTACGCCAATTATAATTAAGTTATGATTATACTTCTGTCAACTAGAGACTGAGAAAAAAATCTTGAAAGCACTCAGAAAAAACTGAGGAAACACAAATTCAAATAACAGCAGACTCCTCATTAGAGAACTTAAAAGACAGAAGAAAGTGGCAATGTGTTTCCAGTGCTGAAAGAGAAGAATTGTCAGCTCCTAACTCTGCATCCCATAAATGTATCTTTTAAGAATAAAGGTAAGAGGCTGGGAGATGGCTCAGTGGGGAAGAACCCTTGCTTTGCAAGCATGAGATCCTGAGTTCAAACCCCAGAATCCACATAAAAAGATGGGCATGACTGTGCTGCCTGTAATTTCAGCATTGAGGGCAGAGACAGGATACTGAGAATTCTCTGGGAATTCTCTGGCCAGCCAGCCTAGCTGAACAGTGGGTTTCTAGTTCAGTGAGAGAACTTACCTCAAGGGAATTAGGTAGAGAGAGCCTTAGATATAGACACCAAATGTCCTCCTTTGTTCACATACAAATCCATGTGAGTGTGAACATTTGTACACTCACATGGCTATACCCCATACATATATAACATATAAACATACACAATACCATTTGCAGACACACACACACACACACACACACACACACACACACACACGCACACACATTTATTTTTAAATTTTGTGCATATATGTTATGTGTTTGAGTGTATATCTGTGCCCCTCCTGTGAGCAGGTGTCTGCAGAAGCCAGAAGAGGATGTTGGATCCCTCGGAACTGGAGTTTCAGGTGGTTGTGAGAAGCCTGATGTAGATTCTGGGAGCCCAAACCAGGTCTTCTACAAGAGCAGCAAGTTCTCTTACCCACTGAGCCATATCTCCAGGGCCCACACATATACAAATAAAAAGAATAATAAAAAGATAAAAAATGGGAAATCAAAACAATTTCCAAACAAAGAAAAAACTTAGAAGTCTTGTCATTTGCTCAGTTATGAAAGAAAGCCAAAGAAACTTTTATGAACAAAAAGAGACAAAGAAGTCTGGAGCAGTGAGAAGCAAGGACTAACAAAGTAAGCAAAAAGTGAGTAAATACAATATTCTTCTCTTGTGTTTTCTAAATTATGCTCTATAACAGAAGCAAAATTGCTGACTGATCTGACTTCAAATGATGCTTGTAGAGGGAATGGAAGGAAATTATAAACAGAACATAAAATAAAGTATATCTTTGTGTCCAGTCAAGTGGATAAAATGATGATGTAACATTTTATGTCTATAAAATTTCATATCTAGAGAAAACACTAAAATTGCTATACAAAAAGGTATTAGAAACACTATAGGCAACATAGATTGGATTTATCTAAAAAGGATCTTTTAAAAATGTACTAGTAATTTATATAAAGTAAAAGAAAGGAAAATATATAAATAAGCAGAAGGCAAAAAAAGGCACAATAAAACCCTAAATATTAATTGGTACACTAAATATAAAAGACTTAAAATCATCAATTAAAAGACAGAAATTTGTAAACGTAACTGAATTACGGGCTATCTACCTCAAGACTTCCCCTGATGACAATTATAAAAGTACATTAAAATTGAAAAGATGAGGAAAGATTTCACAGAAATATTAATGAAAGTTGTACCTTAGTGATAGAGTGTTTCCTACCACGCACAAAGCCCTCTGTTCAGTCTCTGTAACAGCCAAAAACAGAGTAGGAGCAGTGCTATGTTTGTACTAGATTCGGTAGACTTCACATCAAAGATAATTACCAACAACAGAGAGGGGCATTACATATTGAGGCCAACCAGCAAAGAATGTACAGTAGCTTTAAATATTCACTCACCAAGCAATAGAGTGTCCAGGCAGGTGAAACAAACCTGCTAACACTGAGAAGGTAGAGAAATATATTATTATAAGTAAAGATTTCAGCACATCTTGTTCAACAATTGACACAACTATTAGAAATCTGTGAGACCTTGACACCATCAGACTACAAAATTCAACTGGCAACAAGATTCAACTCCAACCAATGACAACAGAATTCTCCACTCCTCTCCTCTCCTCTCCTCTCCTCTCCTCTCCTCTCCTCTCCTCTCCTCTCCTCTCTTCCTCTCCCCTCTTCTCTGTTTCCCTCTCATCCTTTCCTCTCCTTTCTCTTTGAGTTCTCTTCCCTCTCTCTTCCCTCATTTCTTTCATCTTCCCTCCTCACCTTTCTTTTCTGAGGTTTAAAACAACTTAAATCCATTCACAGTTGTGCAGGTTAGATAATCTGGTGTGGGTCTCACCACCATTAGAGGATATTAATGCTGGTTTCCAGAAGTAGGTTGGACCTACTTTCTCAGAAGAAAGTTATCTTCTGAGATATGGAACTGCTGTAAAATACTGGGAGCAACCTTCCCCATATTCTCTTATTTCGTGCTTCATCGTGTGGCCTCTCTTTCTTCACCTGCACATTCATCATGATGCCACTCACCATGTTGAGACGTAGGCAGAAGATCCTTACCAGAGTCCAAACGCACAGGGTTGTTCAATCATGGACGTTTAGTCACCCTTGTGTGTAAAGTCCTTGGCCTCTGCTGTTTTGTTACAGCAACTAAAAAATGAACTAAGGCAGTTCTCTAGGTTCCTGTCCATCCATATGCTAATAGCTCCTAGGGGACAAACAATGGAGTCAGTTGCTCTAAGTTCAGCTCTTCTTGTATCTCTGGGAAAGGAAGGGGCAGTTCTGGGGTGTTTCTGTGTTTCAGATCCTTAATGGGCACATCCTAAAGCCATCTTCCCAGTTCTCCAACGACTGGACTCATTCATGCCCATTCATGGAGATGGAAATGGAGACACAGAGACATCAAATAACCTGACCATTTGAGGGCTGGAACCAGGTGACTTGACACAGAGTCTGTGCTCTTCCCCAGATGTGGACTTAGGAAACCAAAACCTAACCAAGAGTATGAGACACTATTACCAGACCCCAAGGACCAAGCACAGGGCTGGGCCTGCCTAAGTCCTCCTGAGGGTAATCTTGTCTTCTGGCCATTTTGCAAGGTAGGTACCTTGTAACTTGAAGTAACAAATGAGAGGCAAGAGGTGGTTGACACTGGATGGTTATGATGGTCTTATTAGTTCTTATTCCTCCCCCATTTCAAAAGTCAAGATGGCCTCAGGGGGAGAAACTCCCTTCTGCATACCAGTTAAGCTGCTTCAGAGCAAAATGGTTCTGTTTGGCCCATGAACGTCATTCCTGAGAAATGAAGACTGCAGAGCATGTTTCTATTTCCTCTGCAAACTTCTCATCTCTGATAACTGGCCAATTTTGGGTGTGATCCAAGAACTGGTATGTTGTGGGTTTCCACTCCAAACTGGTCTCAGCTGCCCTGGGTGGAGGCTTGAGCTAGGCTGGATTCTTGGGACTTGATTTAATACATACCAACATGTTTGGGTCAATTGCAAAAACAGAGACAAGTATCCCTGTATTCCAGTCCCAGTCGCCAGCCTAATGGCATCAGGCACAGTGATGTAATCATATAACATACATGCATCAAGGGGGCTGCTCCGGGTGACCATCTGCTGGCTGTGAGCAGGCACTGTGGCTGCCCAGCACAACAGACAGAGTTTAAATGAAAGCCAGACCAGCTGAAAGAAACCACAGGGATGCTTCCAGGATTCAAGCCTTTCGATCCGTGCACTGCTTGTCAGGGGAGGAGCTGGCATGGAGCTAGGCATGGCTGGACGTCAATAAAAAGCACATGTGAAGTGAATAGATGGTCCTATCCTTGACAGCAATGAGTTCAACTTCCCACGCAGCAGAAATCCCTGCACTGGCATCACTTGCAGCTGATTATTCCTTGAATACCTCTAGAAATGGACAGTCTCTCTCACCGCACCCTTCCTAGCTCATGACCACTCTCGTCTTCAGGAGGAATTTGTCACTGAGAGCAGAGCTCTACTTGTGTGCTCTAGGGAAGGGTTCGGGTCTGGGTCTGGCTTAGGCCTTGTTTGAGCTATACCATCTCTTTCTCCTGAGTCTTACAGGTACTTGAGAGGAGTCTGTCTATTGAGATGGGTCTGGGCCCTGGACACAGGGTAGAAAACCAGAGGAAGAACCTTTATGCATGGTCACCATAAAAAGTGGTTTTGGAGTGCAGATTTGCTTAATGGGTAAAAGCACTCGCTCTGTAAGCATTCGGACCTGAGTTTGGATGCAGGGCAATCAAGACGGCTCAGTGGTTAAGGGCACTTGTGGCTAAGTCGGATGGCATGAGCTCCGTTCCTGGAACCCATATGGTAGAAGGAGAGAACTGTCTTCTGCAAGCTGCTCTCTGACCTTCATATGAGTATGGGTGTATGTGCATATGCATGCGCGTACACACACACACACACACACACACACACACACACACACACACACACACGGAGAAACATCAAGATTGTTCAGCCTTACACCA
Source organism: Rhabdomys pumilio (assembly GCA_030674055.1). Classification (NCBI taxonomy): domain Eukaryota; kingdom Metazoa; phylum Chordata; class Mammalia; order Rodentia; family Muridae; genus Rhabdomys; species Rhabdomys pumilio. The sequence continues at coordinate 23,417,232 of JANHMN010000009.1, forward strand.
AACCTGATGACCTGAGTTTGATCCCCAGCATCCAGATAGACCTAGGAGAGAACTGGACCCTACAAATCGTCCTTTGACCTATCTCTACAGACATGCTGTGGCATGCATGTATGTTCAATAAATAAAAGAAAATAGCCTTTAGGGTATCAGATACTCACCTGTCTTCTGGCAGCTTTTGTGGTTAGCCAGTGTGAGCTGTATCATGCCAGGGGTGGGGGAAGTGTCCTGCTGAGGCCTTCCTTGAGCTCCCATGCGACTTTTGTGCATCATTGACTTTGTCTAGGCTTTGGGCCTATCCTTGGTAAGCTGAGCAGTGGGCTGGCACCTGAGTGGTGAGGGAAATAAAGGGGCATCCTCCCAGTTGTGTGACTTTGTGGCCGTCTGGATGAAAATGGATCCTATAGACTCATAGGGAGAGGCATTATTGAAGATGTTTCCTTGTAGTGAGTGTGGCCTTGTTGGAGAAATGTCACTGGGGAGTAGGGTAGGCTTTGAGGTTTCAGAAGCTGAAGCCAGGCCCAGTGGCTCATTGTCTCTTCCTGCTGTCTGCTGGTCCAGATGTAGAACTCTCAGCTCCCTCTCCAGCACCATGTCTTTCTGCATGCCACTGTGCTTTCCACTTTGACAATAATGGACTAAACCTCTTAACACAATCTAGCCCCAATGAAATGTTTTTCTTTATAAGAGTTGCCATGGTTATGTTGTATAAAACCCTAACTAGGACACTTTTTCTGGGGAGACATGAACAAAGGTCTCTTTACCCCAAATAGGATGCAATGACAGACCAACAAATCTACCCAAGTCTAGACTAGTGGAGCAGTGACTAGTTATACACAGGTGCATGGGTGACTCGAGGTACCAGTATCGTTGAATGGCTCACTCTACTGTGGTGACAACTCACAGCATCCTCAGAGTTTTCTGTGCAGCTTGCAGGAAGTGCTATAAGTCAGGGAGTCTCCTCTTGTCAGCAATGGTGACTGCTTACTGCTTTCACAACCTCAAGGAGAAGCCTTTTGAGTCTTGTAATTTTCAGGAACTTCCTGAGCCATTTAATTTTTTAATTTTCTTTAGTTTTTCTTTTTCTATTGTTGTGTCTTTTTATTGTCCCTTGAGTCCTAGAGGAATACTTCAGTTAGAGGAAACAGGCTCATGCACTATGCTTGACACCAACACGTGGGAAGTAGGTGGAGAGAGACAGGCCTTAAGGCAGCAGCAACATGAAAAGCCACAAGCTCATCTAAGACTCTGGTTCCCAGAAGTTGCACTGTCAAGTGAAGACCACAGCACTGTGGCAAAGGCTGAGTTGACAGGCATGGGCATCAAGTGAGCACAGATTAATATGACCTCAGGCCTGTAATGTCACTACTTGTCACAGCCTAATCTGGGATTCTTCCTGCAGCTGGGGGTCTGGACATCAAGACATCTGTCTCACAGACCTGCAGACCTAGTGTGGGTCAGAGGTAAGCCTGAAGTGTAGGCAGCTCACTTTCCTCCATCCTGTTCTCTGCAATGAAGGCTTATACACCCCCACAATGATGTCCCCACAGCCAGACAGGGAAGGGCCATGCTCAGACTATCTATTCATTCACTGTTATTCTTGTGTGCAGTGTACACATGTTTGTGGGGTGTACCACTCACTCGTGAGTGCTCACATAGAGGCCAGAGGTGTCTTCCTCTGGTCAGAAAACTCTCCATCTCTCCTCTTGGAATTGGAGATACAGACTCATGCTGGCTTTTATGTGGGTTCTCAGGATCTGAGCTTAGGTCCTCATGCGCAGCAAGCTCTCTGAGAAGCCATCTTTTCAGCCCCAAGAGCATGTATCAGTTATTGGGTAAATAAGAACATCATGGCCCAGAGAGAAGTGGTGGCTTGGGACTAGGGAGCAACGTAGGGTAGAGCTGACAAAACTAAGGTACCCTCAAAGAGTGAGGCCTTCATATCCTGTCTCCATTAAAAGGGGGCAGACACACACGTGGGAGGGGCTGGGCGCGGCCTTGATCAGCCCTCACTGTTCAGCTGTTTAAACATTCTAGAATGTATAAAACAGAAGGGCCACAGGTGGGGAGTGCTGTCACTCCCTGGTGATCCTCGATACCAACTGGGACCTTGAATACAGAAATTAAGCCATCAATTCTTGCTGGACCTCCCATCTGAAGAGTAAGAGGTCAGGGTGGGCCTCTGATCTTCCTTCCAGCAGTCATCTATAAGTATGCTGTGTGATACATGCTATGTCATTGTGTCATCTTGCCCATCCAGGAGACCTGGCTCAGCTGGCTGTTGGATGAACAAGGGATCCATGGGAAGCAAAGGGAGGCAGGAAGCTCAGGACCGCAGGACTGTGGGCCTCTTTATCCCTGAAACTGCAGCAGGCACCAGACCCCAATCCTCTCTGAGTAAACTGACTTGCCCAGCTCTGGAAGCCTGCAACCTCAAAGGCCTGGCCCACCAAGGAGCCCCCTCTAACAATGTTGGGGACAATGTGGCCTGTTTACCTGTCAGTCTGTCTGCTTTCTTTTCATCTCAGAGGAAAAGAACTCCTGCGGAGCTGCTAATCCTAGAGTCAACAGTCGACCTGGCTGAGTGGCTTCCCCCCGGAGGTGGGTGTCTAACTCAGCCCCAACTGTGCAAACAGATCCTGCAGCCAGTGCTGCCTCAGGGGCGTGGTCTGAAGCGGCTGGTCCTGCTTGCCAACTCGCCAGCCCCTCTTGCTCCCTTTGTGCTTTTCTCATTGAATTAGGAGGAAGCTCAAAAGCAGGCGAGGGAAGGTCAAAGTCAATTTGCAGGTTCAGAGGTCGAGGAGGAGAGGGGCCTAAGCGGTCGCCTGGAAGCTGGCTAGCTGTTTGTCATGGCTGCTCCAATTACTAGCAGAGTCACAGAGACTAGCAGATGCACCTGTCGAGCTTCTGTTTCCTCATTTGTAAAGAAGGAATAACGCACCTGTTTGGGGTCAAGGATGTATCTCAATTGTCAGAGGGTTTCCTTATCATGCCTGAGCCCCTAGGTTTGATTGCCAGCACCCCATAAACCAAATGATGGTCCACTCTTTTGACCCCAGCATTTGGAAAGTGGAAGCAAGAAGATCAGAGGTTCAAGGCCCCCTTCAGCTATGTAGTGAGTTTAAGGTCAACCTGGACTACATGAGTCCTTGCTCAATAATAATAATAATAATAATAATAATAATAATAATAATAATAATAATAATAAAAAACAATAATAAACAGTAACAATATGCCTCTCTGCTAGTGGTGGAAATAGTGTGAAATGCGCTGTGTAAATGATAGTGATTGACAGTTAGAAGGACCGGGAGACTAGGAGTTAGACTCACTTCCTGATAGGCAGGCACATAGAGAGAACAGCCATGTTTACGTAATAAAGGTAGCAAATTTCCAAGATGGCCAGCATCTTCCTCAACCTCCTGACCTGAGGCAAAAGCTGGCAGCTTTTATCTCCCACCAGCAGGCCCCTGCTGATGGACTGGCTCAACAAGTCCAAGGCCAGATCAGACTGCCGCACAACAGCTGCTGATCAATCAACCATCCTGTCTTCAAACTGACCAATCCTAAAAGAGGGAAGGGGAATTCTTCAGAGGCTTAAACCCCAAGGCCTCCAGCAGAGATGGGGTTTTTCTGCTTTCCGAGTCCCTCTCTGCACAGCAGAGTGTCTTTTCTCTGTGTGTCTGCTGCAAGCACATGCCCCCTCAGCCCCAGCAAATGCTGTGGCTCTGCAGCCTCTCATTCTGTCTGTGGTGTAACCCACTGCACTCCAGATTTTCCTTTTGATTCTTTAACCAGCAGAGAAAACAAGCCTGGTCAAGATTCCTAGACTGTATCCGGAGGGAGGCTGACATCTGGAAGCTTCGAATCAAAGGGTAGCAGAGAGATGGAGGGTCCTGAGCAGAGCTGGAAGGGCCAGCGTGGTTAGGACAAGAAATGGACTCAAGTGGCTAGGACAAGGAGACAGACTCAGATGATGAGTGGACGGCTCCTGTCAGGGACATAGTGAAACAAACAACCTGGAAGCCACCTCACAGGCATCACCATTCCTGATGGGACAGGAGCAGGCTCTCCACTTCCTCCAGCAGATCCCCGGAAGCACACTGCCGAGCTGGAGCTGCCGATCGGTTTTCCCAGCATGAGCAGTGAGCGGGTCTGAGAAAAGGGCTCATGAGTGCAAACTAGGTTGATACAGAGCACAGTGGTTCCTAGTTAGAAAGCACATTCTTGGGGCTGCTGAGGTGGCTCAGTAGGTAAACACCTGATGCTGGAGTTTATCTCCTCATGGTGAAAGGAGAGACCTGACTTCCTTATGCTCTGACTTCCCTGTGAACACTTCTCCCTCTCCCTACCCCTTCCTCTCTTCCCCTCCCTTCCCCTCCCCTTCTTCCTCTTCCTCCCCGCCACCCCCCCCCCCGTGTGTGTGTGTGTGTGTGTGTGTGTGTGTCTGTCTGTCTGTCTGTCTCTGTTTCTGTCTCTCTCACACAATTCTATTAAGAAAAATAAGAATTGTGTTTTGATTTAACATCAAATCTTTTTCTCTGGGGTTAAAAAGGTATTTGTCTGATTGAGACACAGACATAGTCTCATTATGTAGTCCTGGCTGCCCTAGAACTTGCCCGAATAGAGGCTGACCTTTAGACTCACAGAGATCCTCCTGCCTCTGCCTCCCAAGTTCTGGTTTTCAAGGTTTGTGTCAGTACGCCTGGCAAAGATAGGTTTTGAAATTTTTACCATTAGCATTATTATTTTAAGTTTTGAGAAAGGGTGTTACATAACCCTGGCAGGCTTCCAACACACTTTGAAGCTGACAGCGTTAGGGTTGTAGATAAGTGTCACCATGTGCTATTTTAAGAAGTGTTAGGGCTCGAATTCGGGGCTTCATGTGTGCTAGGCAAGCTCACTATCATCTGAGCTATAGCCCTAGCCTCCAAAGTTTTCTAACATAGTACATATCATGGAAGTGAATGGTTACTGATTAAAACCATCAGCATTAGGTGACTCTCAGGAACTGTCTTAGGGTTTACTGCTCTGAACAGACACCATGACCAAAGCAACTCTTATAAAGGACAACATTTAATTGGGGCTGGCTTACAGGTTCAGAGGTTCAGTCCATTATCATCAAGATGAGAAGACAGCAGCATCCAGGCAGGCTTGGTGTGGGAGGAGCTGAGAGTTCTACATCTTCATCTGAAGGCTGCTAGCAGAATACTGAGTCCCAGGCACCTAGGACAAGGATATGAAAGAGCATACCCACAAGGGCACACCTCTCAACAGTGCCACTCCCTGGGCCAAGCATATATAAACCATCACAGGGACATAGTACATATTCTGAAAGTGGATGGTTTCTGATTAAAACCATCAGCAGTAGGTGACGCTCAGGAACAAGTCTCTTTCCCTCTTCCTGGTCTGTCCTTAGCACATGTGCATGCTTGAAGCCTTAGGGTGGCAAAATGGCCTTCTCTGTTCCATGGGAAAGTATAGGAAACCTGAAACCCTTGCTGTATCTCATTGGCCAGAGGGAGTCACACGGCTGCGGTGGAGCCAGGGCTGTTGGGAATGTAAGCTGTTCACTGTACTTCCCCAGTGTGTTCTGGAGGCCAGGGGAAGGTGGTTGAGGGGCTGAGGATAGGGAGTCACCCAGTCAGCAGCTGCCAGAGGAACTGACTATTCATTTCCCAGGCCACAGACTGGAAGCCGGTGCCAGGGGCAGAGGATGCTTACTCAATAGGCAGCTTGATTGATCGGCTTTGACATTCTGGGCGGGCAACCAGAGATGCAGAGATAAAGTTCTTTCCTAGCCTTCCAGAAAATGAGGAACAGTAGACCAGCTGAGATGGGCTGAGAGTGTGCTTAGAGATAGGTAGGGATTGAGCACTCAGACTTCTTGTTAGGGGTTTCCGGGATTTTTTTGTTTGTTTGTTTGTTTGTTTGTTTTTTTAAACAAGGTCTCATCTGTAGCAGAGGTTGGCTTTGACCTTGCTATGTAGTCAAGGACAACTTTGAACTTCTGCCTCTACCTCCCCAGTGCTGAGAGTACAGGTGTGTACTACCAAGCTTGGTTTATACAGTGCTGGGATCAGACACAAGCAGTGCACGATAGGCAAGCAGTCCACCCCTAAGCTGTCCCCAGCTCCACTCAGGCACACTCAGCCCCACTGACAGGCACCATTCTAGAAGGTATGCAAGAGGAAACTGAGAGTCAGGGAAGCTCATATCACACAAGTCTGTCTCCCTCACACAGGCCCATCCCCTTCATACAAGCCCTCCTCCCTCACACAGGCCCACTATGCTCACAGATGCCTAACTACCTCACACAGGCCTACCTCCCTCACACAGGGTCTCCTCACATAGGCCCACTGCCCTCACAAAGGCCCACCTCCCTCACACATGCCTTCCTCACGAAAGCCCAACTCTCACTCTGAAAAGCCCCCCTCACTCAGTCCCTCCGCACACAGGCCATCTTCACAGGGGCTCACATTCCTCCAAAAAGCCTCCACTTCAAAATATGTTATGAACTTCCCAGACAGCACCATCATCTGGGCGCACACGGGGAACAGGGTTGGGGGGCAGAAGTGTTCAAATACGGGAGCCTTTGGGGGACATTTTACCCTGAAAATGTAACAGAGAGTTAGTTAATCAGAGCAAGACCTGTGGGGCTCTTCTAGTATTTTCTTTCCATGCCAGGGATATGGCCAGAGCCTTCTCTGTCCCACAGTCCCAGAGATGTTTGTAGAATGTCACCAGTCACCTCTCCTCATTTTCAGAGACAGGACCTTCATCCACTTGAGTGGAAGTCACTAATTTGGCTGGCCTAATGGCCAGTGGGTTTCATTCACTTCCTCAGTGCTGAGATTACAAGCATGCTCTACCTGCCTCGCTGGTTTATTCTAGTTTATGGGGATTCTGGTGCTCAAGCTCAAGTCTCCATGCTAGCATGACATGAACTTTCCTGGCTGAGCCATTTCTCTTGCCCACCATATATCCCAGCATTCTGAGCCTTGGACTTGGCCATGGTTACTCGATGTCAGGGCCACCTTTCCCAGGCATCTCACAAATTGTCAAAACCCCAGGCCTTTTGCATGGTCCCTGGTATCAAGGGGGTTTTGAGAATGACTTCATGTTGGTTTTTCTTGGCCAGCTTTCAGTTCATTTGGGATTTAAAGACCACTTTGAATGTCATGTTTAACTCCACATTCACGAGAAAAGAAATGTTTGCAGTGCTAATCAGGTGTAAAATCTTGTTTTGATTTTTAAACTAGTGGTTAAATATTTTTTTCCTCAGGGAGATACCAGAGTCCTCTGCTGTGTGTTCCAGGGCTCTAGGCACATACCTTTGTCACTGTGGCAAGCTTGCCCAGGGCTAACTATATTTAGTGCCTTGCTGTTCTTCGAGGTTCTCAGGACATGCAGGCTCCTTGAGATTATTGTGGCTTTTACCCAGCAATCCTTGCACAATGTCTGGCACACTCTTGGGAAATGAATGAGGAAACAGAGGAATACAGACTGGCCTCCTGGCTGAGTGAATGGCTAAACCACAGAGCAGGTATCTAGAATGAAGGGCCTGGTGAGGTCCATCTTTTTCTGGGCCCCATCCAGCCCCTCCTGACAGCCTGTATGTATGAGGGAATGTAGCTAAACGTAGGCACATATGCAGGCGTGTAAACAGGGCAGACTGGCGGCTTGTGGGAAGTTTGCACAATCCTGCAGGCTTCTTTGATTCTCATTTTTGGGTCATGGAGTCATCTCCTTGGGCCTCTCCCTGTTCATGTTGGATCATCTCTTGGCCACACCAAAGGGACTGTGTCTTGTCTGCAGCAGGAACTTCAGATCTAGTCCCAGTCCCCTTCAGGAAATCCACCATGATTACAGAGCTGCCCGAGGAAGGGTGGGAGCCCAAACTAGCTTTGAAACCTTGGTTTTGCTGATGAGGTCTAGATCTAAAGAGACAAGGATAGGATGCTCAACTGAAGTGTGGCAAAGGTTGGCACAGAATGAGCGGCCCCAAGATGCCAGTTGCTTTCAGTACCTACCACAGGCTTGTAAATTCAAGCCCAGTCAGCTCGATGGCCCGGTGAACTTGGGTTGGGGACTCCTCTGTTCCCTCATCTGTGTGGCACTGCAAGGAAGGTGTGGAGACCTCCTGCGGTGCTTATAGCAAAGGCCAGGAGCTGGGGAGATGGTGGCTTAGTCTGGAACATGTTAGCTCTGTAAGCAAGAGAACCCGAGTTCAATCCCCAGAACCCACATAAGCAAAATCAAACAAGCAAACAAAAGCTTCTCTGTGGTGGTTCCTGCTTGTAATCCCAGTCCCAGGAGGGCAGACTCAGGCTGTTCCCTGCAGTTTGCTGAATGGGGAGCCATGGGACCATGAAATATTTTCTTCTGCCCTATCTTTCCATATGTCTCCCACACACAATCCCTCCATGCTTAGGCATGAAGGGCCATGGTGTGCCAGAACTGACACACTAGAAAGTTCATGTCCCCACTAGCTGTGCCTGAGGTGATTGTCCTGTCCACCCACCTTCTCCTGGGCTCTCAGTTCTCACGCACCTCTTGCTTTTGCCAAGTTTGTTCATTCATAGTCCCCTCCTCCTTGGCTCCCTGTGGACTTTCCAGACACCTTCGGGGTTGGGGGTGGAGGGGCGGGCAAGTAGTTGTTTTCTCCAGTGCTGACCCTCAAGTCCTCAACAGAGGCCATGTGAACAGTGAAAGTGCTGAGGAGGGGAACTGATCGCAGCTCTTTAAAGGTCCTCAGAATCCTGTGGTGGGCTGGGCATATGGCTCAGTAAGAGGAGGGCTTGTCTGATGCACATCAATTCCTTGGTTTGGGCCTCAGCACCACGGGAACCAGCATGGTAGTGCAGGCCTTTAATTCTGGATCTTAAGAGGTAGAAGTAGAAGGGTCAAGAGTTCAAGGTTATCCCCAGCTGCTGAGTGAGTTTGAGGCTGGCCTGAGAGCTACTGAGATCTAAGATCTGACGACTTATGGAACTTGAAATGGGAGGATTAGCTTTGGCTATCGGTAGCTACAAGGGGATTAAGGAGAGGAGGGCAGCAGGTCACGTGGGGAAGTGGGTGTTTTTTGTGGTTTTGAAGATGAGGGAGAGGAAGAGGTCAGTAGCTGAGGCTTGTGAGTGTGCCTGGAGCTATCAGGATCATCTTAGTACTGGTTGGCCTTTCAGAACTGTAAGAGAAAAGCTTGTTTTCCTGTGTGTGTGTGTGTGTGTGTGTGTGTGTGTGTGTGTGTGTGTGTGTGAGTGTGTGTGTGTGTGTGTGTGTGTGTGTGTAGATGCACACGTGTTATTCAAGTATATGTGTGTGTATGCACATGTGTGTGCATGTGTATAGGTTAGATGTTAATCCTGGGTGTTGCTCTCAGGAACTATGCTTTCCCCTCCCTGCCCCCCGCCAACAGAGTCTTTTACCTAGAACTCATCAAGTCAGCTATATTAGCTGTCCAGAGTCTCAGGTCAGGGTCTCTACCTCCACAGCACTGGGACAGGAAGCACATGCCCCGGCATCCATTTTTTCTGTGAGTTCTGGGTTTCATGCTTGCACACCAAGCACTTCCTTCCCAGTCCTGCATCCTGTTTTCCGTCATGACCTTGGGCAGCATCAGAGGACGACAAGCATGGGGCACTGGACTTCTCAGGGCCTCTGAGATGAAGTGGCACCTTGTGACTCATTCCTGTCAACAAGACCAGATGCAACTCACTAGCTTTCCATTAGTGTGAGGCTTGACCTTACAGTGTCCCTCTTTCCTACCATGGTCACTAAGGGTAGCTCAGCTAGAAAGGACTGTGTGGTGGAGCCTCCCTTTGTTTGGGTCCTTACGTGGCTGTGTGGCGCTGATGGTCAAGTGTCCCAGCATCTGGGGTGTGTCTTTAACACACACAGATAGGTAGGGTAGCTGATGCTTCCTGACCGTGGGAATCCCAAGGAGGCTCAGGGTGCTCTGAGGAGAGGACAATTGAGATTTGGGAAGACACAGAGGCAGTTCAGGAAAAGGCCTGGAGTCCTGGGGACAGCATAGGGCTTGAGGCTGGTCTCTAAGGCTGTGGGGTGGGGGGCATTGGCTGCACATTAAGGCTTCTCCCTTATGTGTGCCCTCCTCCCCTACTGTGTATATGGCTCCATGAACACCTAGTGAGTGTGCAGGGATCCCATGTGTCCACTCATGAGTGTGTGTTATGGGGAGTCCTTTGCACACAACAGGTCTGCATCTGTGAATGAATGTCAGTTGCTCTCTCTCTCTCTCTCTCTCTCTCTCTCTCTCTCTCTCTCTCAAGATCTCTGGGTATAGGTCTGCTCCCTGCAGGGTTGGGGCAAACTGAGGAGCTAGATGTAGGCAGTCATCTGGTGTGGAGGGCAAAGGGCATTCACGCCTGAGGGGTGGATGTGTGGTGTGCCACACTTTCAAAATTCTCAACCAAGGGCCAGCAAGATGGTTAGCGGGTAAAGGGGCTTGCTGTCAAGCCTGAAGACATGAGTTCAATCTCTGGAACCTATGTAGTGGAAAGAGAGAACAGACTTCTATACTCTACCCTTAGACCTCTACACATGTCATCCACCTGTAGTAAAATAAATAAATAAAATATACATTTTATATATAAATACATTATTTATCATAGTAATATGTTTAAATAGATATTTTATACATTAAAACATATTTTAAACATATTAAAATATAATTTAATGTATTAAAATTATTGTTAAATATTAAAAAATATATATATATGTAATTCCCCAGCCAAGAAGATGAAGTAAAATACTTGCTTTGCAAGCACAACGACCTGAGTTCAATACCCAGAACAGATGTAGAAACTGCTGGTCATGGTAGTGCTTGCTTAATTTAGCCTCAGCACTGAAGAGATGGAAACAGATAGATCCCCAGTGATGAGTGGCCAACCAGCCTAGCCTAGTCAGCAAGCTCTAAACTTGGGGACCCTGTCCCAGAGTGCAAAGGGGAGTGAGCCTGAGGGATGACTTCCTCTTGCATGCATACACTGGGTCACACAAAGCCTTAGCCAAGAAAAAGAACACAGAAGATGAGCCGTACTTCAAAGTACTCAGCTTGAGAGCCCCCCATGACTCATTCTGCGCTGTCTCCAGAGTTTACTAATTGCCTTTGAGACTGGCTCACTCCCCAGGGACAGGCTTGGTGCTACCTCGTCTTAGCGCCACACTGACTTGTTGCTGAGGTACGTCTAATTCCATTTATCACGAACACCACAGGGCAGAGACTGAACCATGGACATTGGATGGCTTGACTACAGGGTACAGAGGCTTAGGACAGAGGATGTGGCTGTGGGCTGAATCTTCAGAGTCCTAAGGTAACGTATACAGTTAGTCTTTCCTACACTTATCCCGCCGTGAGGTTCTACTGGACCCTGGGCCCCAGCTTAGCACAGTACCTCAGATCTGATAGAGGAACTTGCTCAGTAAAAGCTGAATAAGGCCCAAGTTCCCAGCTATTAATGTTCAAGGCCCTCTAGTTCTCGGGGGTCTTCCTGTCAGTGCCTTTCTGTCTGTTTCTATATCTTTTCTCTGTCTCTCTGTCTGTTTTTCTCTTTGTCTCTCTCTCTCTGTCTTTCTGTCTCTCTCTTTTTCTGTCTCTATGTCTCTCTCTGTCTCCACTTCTCTGTCTTTCTCTCTCTTTCTGTCTCTGTTACTTTGTCTCTCGTAAATTGAGGCTAGAACAACAACTCAGGCGTAAAGAGCATTTGCTTCTCTTCTGAGGACCAAAGTTCTGTTCCCAGAACCCATCTGGTGTCTCACAGCTACTTGTAAATCCATCTCCAGGAGATCTAGCATCTTCTTTGGGCCTCTCTGGGTAACTGTACTCCATATACATATACATACACATAAACTTATTAAAAGTAAATCTTAAAACGATTATTACACTTTACGTGTGTGTGTGTGTGTGTGTGTGTGTGTGTGTGTGTGTGTTATGTATGTTGTGTATTTGTGGAGGCCAGGGCACAACATCCTGTGTCTTCCTCCATCTCTCTCCATCTTATTTTTGAGACAGGTCTTTTACTGAACTCAAAACTCATGTGCCCAGTTAGACTGGCTAATTCGGTCATCCCTGGGAGTCTGTTGTCCCCACCTCCCTTGCACTGGAATTACAGGCACACAGAGGTGGTTTTTTGTTTTTTGGTTTTTTTTTCTTTCTTCATAGATTCTGGGGCTGGAATTCAGGCCATCATGCTTGTCCAGCAAGCATGTCAATGAGCTGTCTTCCCACTTCTCAGGGAGAATTTCCAGCAGATGGATGATGGGCAAGAAATCGTGTCTATCCTGGAAGACACATGGAGCCGTACAGAGCAGTTAGCTACACTCCAGCTAAAGCGAGGAGACTAGCCTGGCCAGACAAGAGTCACAGGTAGCTATTCAGCAATGGGGACATAAGGCAGGGTAAACTGTAGCCAGATAGATATCCAGCCTGCCCTTCAACCTTACCCCACTGGTCCTAAAGCCCAGTCCTTAGAAGCCAGGATGGGGTTGGTCGAGCCACTGGTTACCTTGTGAAGGATACTCTACCTGCTTCTCCATGGTGTAGGCTGTACAATTAGAAATCCAGGAAGTTCAATAGCCTGGGAGCACTCGGCCACCGAAGTTAGCCAGTGCCAGGGTAAACAGGGCCTGGCACAGGGTTGCAGAGCTCTGTCCCAGGGCAAACACTGCCCTTTGCCAAATAGGGAATTGTTTTCGACAAAGCAGGAGAAGAGTAGTTCCGCCAAGCTGGTTGACCACTCACCCCACCCAGGCTTCTGACACTACTCCTTGCTAACTCTGCACCCCGGGCCAGGGAGGGGGCAGGCTCTCCTGATTATGAGTAAAAGACATAAAAGTTACTGAGAAGGGAAAAAGCAAGAAGAAAAATGAGTAACCAAAGCCATAAAGCTTTTAACAGTACAAAGCTGCTAACCAGCGGTACCTCAGGCTTCCTGCACCATCCCCAGCTTCTAAAGGGCACCCTCTGTGTTTCAAAGAGCCCTAAGCTTGGCAGGCAGGGAGGAGTGAGCCAACCTACTCTCTAGGAAAATGAGTGCTGAATCCTGAAGAAAGGAAGTGCTCTCAGTTATGGAGAACCCAGGTCCCTGGGCATCAGCAGCATCTCCACTCTGCCTGAGGCTGACCTCCAGCTCCAAGCCTCAGTTTACCCATCTGGAAATTGGAGTTGTGAGACATTATTTAATGGAGAACCCAAGTTTCAAAATAAGAACCTTGAGCTGGTGAGATGTTTCAGATAGTAAAGATCATTGCTGCCATGGAATTGCTTCCTGAAAAATCATCTGTCTTCTGCCTACACACACACACACACACACACACACACACACACACACACACACACCCACCATTCCTACTTGAGAGGATCAGTGAACGGCTGCCTGAGTTTTGAAAAGGATTAGGTGAAGGACACACTGTGACCCTCCTACATCCTTTCGGGCCTTTCCCTTTCCAGAGTCTCCAGATCCTTGGGGACACCTCAAAATGTCTGTCCTTGGATGGCAAAATGAATCCCTCCCTCAAAGCCCCACACAATGTGACAGCCACTGTGTGGAGTAGTAAGGGGGGACTTCCCACTCTCAGGGGCCAGGAAACCCCTGCTCATCCTTCCTTCTCTGGCTGAGACCTGGCTCACGGAGTCCAACAGTGCTGTGCTTGGGTGACTCTATTAAGTGCTGGTCTAGGAAGTGCTTGCAGTGTGGCAGGTACAAGTCCTCAGGTACTTATGTCACTCTGGAAAATGAATGACACAGAAAGGTTCTTTCAACGGCTGGCTGGCCTTCAACAGCCTTTGAGTCCCGACTTCCCCGTCTATTGAAACTCCCACATGGTGCCTTTCCACCCCAATTTCACAACACCCTCGCTCATTGCTACTGTTTTTCCCCTTTCCAGCCTCGGGGCCAGTGCCCGAGGTCACATGGACAGTGGCGGCAAAGCAAGGTTACCTGCGGTCACCTGAACACACAGGAAATGCCTCCCACTTCACGGATGGTGCTAACTCCAGCCCTCCAGCGTACCTGTGTGTGCATTATGAGAAGACTGAGTTCCCAGCACCTCGCTTAAGTCCCCTTGTCAGAACCTGACCTAGTTTCATTTCTGCGGTGACAAAACTCCCTGCCAAAAAGAAACTTGGGGTGTGTGTGTGTGTGTGTGTGTGTGTGTGTGTGTGCCTGTGTGTATATGTGTGTATTGGGCATGGGTGTAGGGGCCTGGAGAGATGGCTTAGTGGTTAAGAGAGCTTCCTGCTCTTGCAAAGAACCTGAGTTCTGTCATCCGTAGACCCTCCACCCCCGTTGTAGCTCCTCCCAATTATCTGTGATGCCAGTACTAAGGAAGCCAGTGACTTCCTTTAGCCTGTCAAGCTCCTGCACAGATGTGGTACACGCAAACTCACAAAGGCGCACGCACACACACACACACACACACGCACACACACACACACACACACACAAGCAATAATAAGTCTTTTAAAAGGCACTTCTGGAAGAGAGGGTTTATTTTAGCTCACTGTTCCAGGTGATGGGGGATGTTAATGTCAAGAATCATGAAGCAGCTGATCGAGTCCTAGCCACAGGAGAGAGCAGGGAGCGATGAACGCATACATGTATGGTGTTCAGACAGATTTCTCTACTCTTACATAGCCCAGGGCTCCAAACCAAGGAATGACGCTACCCATTTTCAAGCTAGGTCTTGCCACATCCATTAAAGCAATCAAGACATGTGTGTCCACAGGGCAGTCTGATCTAGACAATCCTCACTGAGACCCTCTTCCCAGGTTATGTCAACTTGACGGTTCAAGCTAGCCATTACACTCTCTGTACCCTAAGTTCCCAGGATTGTGCATTTTCTCTTAGTGCCATTAGCATTTGGGAGGAATGCCACCCACTGTCTTAGGCATCCTGTGTATATCCATATGTGTGTGTCTGTATATCCATGTGTGTGTGTGTGTGTGTGTGTGTGTGCATGCACACGTGCGTGCTTATGAACATGTGCACACACATAGGTATACAGCTATTCATATAGAGATCAGATGACACAATCTTCAGCGGTTGTCTTTTTTTTTTTTTTTTTGAGACAAGGTCTCTCACTATCCTGGAACCAACCAAATTGGTTAGGCTGATTGATTACTGAGTCCCAGGGATCCATCCTCCTACCTGTCTCCAAATAGCTAGGGTAACAAGCATGCACCATGACACCTGGCTTTTTTTTTTTTTTTTTTTTTAGCGTGGGTTCTGGGGATTGAACCCAGGTCCTCATGTTTTCATGGTCAGCTCTTTACTGACCAAGCTGCCTCTCCAGCCCACTCAGAGCATTCTCTGAGTAGTGTCTCCTTCAGTTCTCTCAATGGCCTTGCAAGTAGTAATCTGATTTGATCTTTGTTTTACAAAGAGCAAGTAAGTCCGTTTTCTCCATTCACACAGCTGACCGGGCACAGGCACATCCATGGCTCAGATCTGTGACCAGTTACTGATTTTCTGAGGCACTGTTCCTTGCTCTGGAAATGGAGTTAGGAAATGGTATGAGCCTCCAGCTGGGGCTAAAGGAAAGACTTAGGAGAGAGTTGCCGGTCTTGTGACTCAGCCCCAGGCCACAATGGAGTCTGGCCCTGGCCATCCCTGCCTCCTACCTGGCATGGCCAGAGGCCTGGAGGTATTCCAGCAGCGTTAGTCATTCTGGAGCATGGTGGGCAGGTTGCCCGTCCCCGCTGCAGGTGAGAACACCGCCTCTGGCCCCAGTTACTCACTTCCTCTGGGATGTCAGAAGAGCCCTGGCTCTGTAGTTCTGTGTCGGTTAGGGCTCCTGGGTGGGGCTGAGCAACACAGATCTTCCTGGGCCCTTCCAGACCCCACAGGTCTCTGACATTAAATGACTCTGAGACTGGGCCTGACGTACTCTGTGGAAAACAGTGTCTGCCATTACACCACACTTTTAGACCAACAAATGCTGTCCCAAACACACAGCTTTGCAGAGAGCTCACTATGTGTTTGGATTTCTGCTCTTATAGAAACATAATGTTCCCTTTTGGAAAACAGACTTTTCATATTTTCCTGTCATCGTCCCTTAAGATGGCAGTACGAAATTAGGACTTTTCTGTTTGCTGTTTTTTTTTTTTTTTAATTTGAGGCAGTCTCACTATGTAGCCCTGGCTGATCTAGGCTCACATCAAACTCACAAAGATCCTCCTGGCTGTGCCTCTCCAGTGCTGGAATTAAAGAAATGTGCTACCACGCCCTGCCCAATTACTTCTTTAAAAAATTATTACATTTATTAATTTATTTTGTATGTGGGTAGGGGGAGCAAAACAATTGTCCTTGCCCACGTGTGTGTGTGTGTGTGTGTGTGTGTGTGTGAGAGAGAGAGAGAGAGAGAGAGAGAGAGAGAGAGAGAGAGAGGTCAGTGAACAACCTTACGGAGCTGGTTCTCTCCTTTCATCACGTGGGTCCTGGGATCAAACTCAGGCAGTCACTAAGTGTTATCACTTTGAGTTTTCTTATTAACCTCCAAAATGACTATTTCCTAGACCTGTGCTGTGTAATGGTCTTAGGTATCACTGTTTATGGCTTCAGAGGTGGCTCAGTGGTCAGGAGTACTTGTGGCTCCTGTAGAAGACAAGTTCAACTCCTAGCAACCATGTAGGGCAGCTCACAACTGCTTATACCTCCAGCTCCAGGACGTCTGATGCCCTCTTTTGGCCTGCTTGGGCACCCATACCCATGTGGAACACACACACACACACACACACACACACACACACACACTTAAAACAAACTTTTATAAGGCTTAAAAATTACTGTTTGAATTGGCTTTCACAAAGAAATTTTTACGAATTTTGGGACTGGGTCAGAATGTCCAACAACTTCTGAAGTGACTCTAACCATAGCTCTTCTGTTTTGTATTCTTTGTGTGAGGTACCATTCTCAACACTGACAAAAATAAAAAACAAATGAGAATACTGACCAACTCTAAAAAACGTTGAAGATACTCTTTGTCCTACAGAGTAAAAAATTTACTCAAGATTTAATTATTTTAGGGGGAAGTGAGACATTTTACTTATCTATTTCATTTTAATTCTGATGCAGAGTTTCAAGTATTCCAGGCTGACTCTGAACTCACTGAACAAGCCAAGGGTGACCCTGATCCTCCTGCCTCTACTCCCTGAGAGCTGGGATTACAGGAGTGCACAACCACATCCAGCTTATGTGGAGATCAAACCCAGTGTTGCGTGTGTCCTGGGAGAGCGGTATCAAGTGAATTACAGCCCCCAATCCACGACTCGATTCTTCCTGTAAAAGTAAATAACCCATTCAGCACGTTAGTATGCAAATCTGCTTCATCTTTAACAAATGATAGCATTATGTGTATGCCAAAAACTGTTTTTTAAACCAGTTTCTGGTCCTGGAGGATGGCTCTGCAGGTAAGCATGCTTGTTGCCAAGACTGGAAACATGCGTTTGATTCCCTAGGACCTGAATAGGAAAAGGAGAGAGCTGACCCCTGCACGCTATCCTCTGACCTCCACGCTTGGACCGGAGTACGTGGGCACACATAAAATCAACACATGAAATAAAATAAATAAGCATCTTTATGATTTATTAGGAGTAGGTGGTTTGGTTATTGACCTGCTTTACATATTTATGTGCCCATAGAATCACTTCTAAGGGGAAAAAGGGGGATCAGGAGTTGAAGAAGTTTGAAGGGTTCCAGCATTCCTGAGAACACACCAGAACTGTTCACACCTGTCAGGCTTTGTGCCAAGCCTATACTGGACATAGGGAGTGCAGATGAATCTTCATATGTGGCTTCTATTCATAAGACATCTGATTGCTGAAGGAAGGGCCTACACTGTGCTTGGGTGGGAAAGAGCCCCCAGGAGCCGAGTAGGACTGGACAGCACCCAGGGAAATTAGGTGAAGATAGGTCCTTATTGCAGAGGCTCAGCTTCCCTCGCTAACATAGCTTCTCCTCTTGCTAAGGGGCCCTGCCTCATGTGTCCTGATACCCTCTCTGTTCTTGACCTTCAGTGACACCCTGGGCATTGTGGGTAGACACATGCCCAGCCCCTGAAGCTGTGCTCAGTTCTGCTGCCCCACATCGACACTCAGGGCTGGGTTTTCTTCAGCCCCATGCTGAGTTGTAGGATCTGAATTTACCTGGAAACCTGTAGGAAATGCTGTGAACACAGTTTGTAGACTGCAGTGACTTCAAGGCAGTCCAGGCTTCAGGGACAGCGAGGCTGTGCAGAGAGTTTCTGCACAGGGCAAGAGAGTGAGAACAACCGAACCAAAACCAACTGTGTATATGTGTGTGTGTGTGTGTGTGTGTGTGTGTGTGTGTGTGTGTGTGAGAGAGAGAGAGAGAGAGAGAGAGAGAGAGAGAGGCAGAGAGAGAGACAGAGAGAGACACAGAGAGAGACAGAGAGAGAGACAGAGGGAAGAGAGAGAGAGAGAGAGAGAGAGAGATCTCACAAAAAGCTTGTGAGCTCAGAGTATGCTGCCCAGGGACCCCTCAACTGTGCACAGCCAGCTACTGGGCCCTGATAGCCCCACCCAGTTTGCTACAGAGCCAAATCTTGGGTGACTATGTCAGGCACCTAGCAAATATTTGTATAGTAACAACCTGGGCAGGTTTCTGTCTCCCCCTAGGGCTGGTCACCAAGGCTCCAGGGACATTCCTCTCTTACTGTCACAGCAGAGACTCTGGCTCTGTGTCGGGGGTGGCCAGGGGCCCCCACAGGGTTGACGTCCAGGTTGGTGGTATCCACTCCTACTTCATGAATGAGTGGACAGCTGGCAGTACTGGATGGGACTCCAGGTGCACACCAGCGGCCTGGGAGGAGGAGAAGCTAAACTGCTCCCAACTCAAGTGGAGGCCGGAGCAGAGCCAGGGCTCCATGGGAACATGGCCTTGTTGGGTCGTCTTAGATGCTTCCGGTGAGCAGCTCAGTTCATCTGACAAATACAATCAAGAGCTCTCCAGATTCTGGTCTTGCCCCAGAAAACTCCTGTAGCTGCCACTGGTTGGACCGGAAGCCAAGTGTGGCTTACTGTGTGTTAGTGAGTGAAGCCACACTTCACAAGAGCCCTGGGCTCAGCCTCTTAGCCCTCAGGAGGGGGTTGGAGGTGGGGCTTCCCTGAGGCCAGAGGGACTCCTCAAGCCTCTCTTCTTAGATCCATCCTAGCTGTAGAACAGGCAGCTGGGAGCATTGTCTGTCAGAGGTGTAGCTAAATGGACCAAGAGCAAAGGTCCAGAGTCCTCCTGGAGCCTGCTTATTGAAGACTTTCAAGTCCATCTCTCTCACTGAAGTGCAGCCAAGTTCATGGGCAAAGAGCCCTGTCAGGGAAGGTCAAAAGTGCACGTTTTTATTTTCCATTCTATGTTGTCTTTACTCTGCTCTAATTAACACTGGGGTTCTTATTCCTTCTCTTTCCTTCTTTTCCTCTTTCCCCTCCTTCTTTTGAGACAGAGTCCCATGTAGCCCACTTTGGCTCCAAACTTCATTACGTAGCCCAAGATGACAGAAAATGCCTGATCCTTCTGCCTCTTCTTCCAAGTGCTGCACTTATAGGCACACACTGCTGCACTTATAGGCACACACTGCTGCACTTACAGTGCTTGGGGTTAAACCCAGGACTGTGTGCACACCAGACAAGTACTCTGCTCCTGAGCATCCTCACTCCTGGACACGGGAGTTCTTCGTCCCACATTTCTGCCGTAAGACAACCTACCATTAAATACCTCTGCAGATGAACCCGGAGACCTCTAGGCACCATGGGAAAAGACCTTTCTCTCTTTGGGTTGTGTCTGGGGGCTGAGCAGGCAACCTGGGAAGATGAGTGGAGAGAGGCAAATGAGCAGGTTATGGTGCCCCAGAGATGGACCACTGAAGACAAGAGAGGGAGGCTAAAAGCTGAACTACAGAAAAGCCACTAGACTGACCTGCTTAGGCCTCATGTGAACTAGGATGGAATATACTCTGTCTGCTGCCCTAGGTCACTCATAGTGGGATAGCCTGGGGACATGCCAAGGGGAATGCTGCCTCTCTGTTCCCCTGGCCTAGGACACAGGTCATGCTTCTGCACACACAGAAACATGCTAAGATATGCACAGGCCACAGAAGGCTGAGGATTGCAATTCTTCCTACCATGCAGAAAGACTCCAAGGCATCCATTCTGCAACTACTATGCTCCTATCACATCTTCAGCCTCAGAGAACGTTTGTCTGAGGTGGACTGAATAATCTGCACTAATATTCTCCCAGGAGTAATGAAAATGAGATTGAGCTCAACCAACAACCCATGGGATATCTCAAGAATAACAAAGTAAACAGGACCCCAGATGAAGAATTCACACTTACTGTACTGCTGAATGGGACGATGTGAGCTCTGACTTGAGACCTGTTGCATGCCATGGTTTTGGGGCATCCGGCTCTGCTCTGAAGATGCCAGGACTTGATTCTGCTCTTGGCTTCAAAGATTTTCTAAATTATTATTTTTAAGGTTTCATACAAGTGTATACTGTATGCTGAGCACATTTCCCTTCATTCCCGATTCCTTCCCTTTTCTTACCTCTCTTCTCCCATTATCCCCCTTTGTCCCTGTTGGTTGGTATTAATTGTTAACTTGACACAACTAGAATCATCTGGAAAGTTGCTGGGCATTGAACTCAGGACCCCTGGAAGAAGAGGCTTAACCACTGGAGCCATCTCTCCAGCCTGGAAAGAGAGTTTCAATTAGGTATTGTCTAGATCAGGTGGTGGGCATGTTTGAGAGGGAGTGTCATGATTCTGTTGACTGATGTGGGAAGACCCAACTGTGATGGCTATTCTTGATTGTCAATTTGACTACGTCTGGAATTAGCTGAACCCTAAATGGCTGGGTACATCTGTGAGGGATTTTTTTTTTCTTAATTTAAAATCACTTGAAGTGAGATGACCCACTTTTAATGTGAGTCTTTTGGGTTAGGAAGTTACACCTTTAACCCAGACCTTTTGAAGAGGGAAGATCTGTTTTAAGTCTGGGTCACACCTGGTGGCAGCCTCTATCAAGGACATGGAAGAAGGAAGCTTCTGCCCTTTGCTTGCCACTCTTTGCTTACTCTCCACAGCAAGCCCATCTGGCATCAGAGCCTACATCTGTGAAATTACGGTGTGCACTGAACACCAGCTAAAACATCCAGCCTTTGGACTGAACAACTAGATTCTTGGACCTTCTGTTGGTAGACAGCCATTGTTGGCTTGCCTGGACCACAGCTGGAAAGCCATTCTAATGCACAGCCCCCTCCCCACAGCTGGAAAGCCATTCTAATGCACAGCCCCCTCCCCA